>WNGS01160430.1:10920048-10945315 GCA_020271785.1 Procambarus virginalis | reverse complement strand
ACTATGGAGCTTCGAGCCCTATAATACAGTACAGCTTAAACCAGGAGACCTAGTATTAGTTGACAGTGATGGACCAAGTCAGAATGGCCATAGGCAAAATTGTTGCAATCCCCCCATCGCCAAGGTATCCTGAAGTAGTACGAGTTTTGTGCAGGGCACTACTACTCTAAAGACATTAGAGTTGTTAAGTTAGTACCTCTCGATTAGCAGAACGAGATGTTTATCAGAACCAGCTTCAACAGTTTCCGAGGATAATAATTCTGATCCACCGAGCACTCGCCCCACTAGAGCAGCTGCTCAACAATGTAAAAGGAAACTACAAGCCTATTATAGCTCTGACTAAGAGCAAATAATTTTTCATCCAATTTGAGTGATCATGATGATACTGTGTTGTGATGTCTAGTAACCAATCAGCTACAAGTCACAATGACCCAGACATTCACCTCACAGTAGAGTCTCAGTTACTTGAATTGTATGATTGAATCATTAACATGTGTAAACTATTAATTATGACATTAATTTTTCATGTCTTAAATTCTTGTATGTCCTTGACATTTACGGGACATCCGTTGTGTGTGTACTAACATACTAACCTACTAACTTCGGGATAGGTACGTCAGTACTCAACATGGCACTGCGACCCGAGTTTTCTCCCCCCGGAGTTATGTTGGAAATTTCCAACACTTATCATCCATTATTATCTTATGATAAATTAATATTAACTTACATTTGCAGTAGCTCTTAACACCACTAACCATGTTGTTGTTATAAATTAATCTGAGCATATTGCTAATAATTTTACTCCTGATAATGTAAATCAAGAGTTATTAATTAAAATTATTCAGTAACAGTTTTTATTCTGTTACGTTTGAATGCTCTGGAGAAGTATAAATATTATCTCCATTTCTCGCTAGAAATCATTTAGCGAGATATTATAATTATTAATTCCCTATAATTTTAACCCAGTTCATATTATCGCATTTTCATCCATAATTACGCGGGAAAGAATAGTTTGAGTTTAATAATTTCCGTGGTGAATGCGAGAGCTGGGAGAGGGAGACGCCATTACGCTTTCACGACATCAACAAGGCAGGCACGCGAGACAACGTGGTGGAACACGTGGCATAATTGAGAATTCTTGTCGATAAGAATTACGTCGACACTCAATTAATAAGTGGAATTTACTTGCCAGTGTTCTCTAGTGCCTCAATAGTGAACCCAGCGTCTACAATTACCATCCGGACCGTAATTTGAGTGTGCACGGCAGTGAACACTGAGTCCAGCAGACGCTCCTCTCGGCAAACCTTAGTACTCGGTTACGCTCACAGGTTTTTCTATCTAGTCGGATGCATCAGAGTAGTTTAGAGCCTTAGTGAGTAGTTTGTCGTTAGGATGAGCGATTAAACACAACCAAACGTTAGTAATATTTATTACTCAATTTAGCTTCATGAATATATGAGCACAATTTTGTAGCCTAGTCAATTGCTACTTTATATTTCTTGTATTACAGCGTGTATTTGAGACGTCAACAAGTTTGTCATCCATCGTGTTTTACCTCGAGTCATTTATCTATGGGGATTCTGTGATCACGAGGACGAGTGATGAACTGGCGTTAGAAATCGTCTTACAGCTAAGACCCTTTATTTCTTATAAATTTATTCAATTCAATTATTGCTGCTATAATATGATCTGAAATTAATACAATTTGATTACTATATTTACATATGTTGTAGTTAGATTTATTATAATACCATGCTATAATGAACTAGTGACGAACCACACTGGTTCCTAGATACATATGAATTTCTAGAAATAACCCCCCAATGTTGATATTTGAGGCTTTGACTTTAATTAATAATTACAGTCTTCATTATTTTCAAGTGAATATCCATTGAATGTTTATCCATAGACACTGGTTCTCTGGTGTCATTCTAATTATCAATTTTATTTGTTTTCCCTCTTTTCTCAAAAGCGGGTGGTCCTTCGATTTATTTTAATTTAATAATTAAACAATTAATTTTCTAAGTTCAAGCCCCAGATACCCAACAGTTAGTGCAACTGGTCCATAATTCTTTGCCAATGCTTTGCTCCCTCCATTGTGTAGAGGGGCTATGTCTGCTACTTTAAGTGCATCTGGTATCTCCCCCGTGTCCAAACTCTTCCTCCACACTATACTGAGTGTCTGTGCTACCGGCACTTTGCATTTCTTTATAATATTGAATTCCATGAATCTGGACCTGGGGCCGAGTGCATGGGCATGTTTTCAGTTTCTCTTTCAAAGTCTAGTGCACTCGTGTTGATATCAGTTATATTTACAGGGGTTTGAATATCCCGCATAAAGAAATTGTCTGGATCTTCCACTTTCATGTTGTTTATTGGAGTGCTAAACATGTCCTCATACTGCTTTATTAGAATTTCACTAATTTCTTTGTCATCCTCCGTGTATGAACCTTCACTTGTACGAATAGGTCCATTACTGGCAGTGGTTTTGCTTTTGACTTCGCATATGTGAAGAAGTATTTTGGATTTTTCTTTATTTCCTGATCGGTGGGGAGAATTGGATGGATGGTGGGGGAAACTGGATGGATGGATGGATGGTGGGGGGAAACTGGATGAATGGATGGATTGTGGAGGGAACTGGATGGATGGTGGAGATGGACTAGATGGATAGATGGTGGAGGGGGACTAGATGGATTGATGGTGGGGGATCGGATGGATACCAGGTGAGTGGGACGGGGAGACTGCCCAAACCCTCCCCACGACCTCCATCCTCCCCATCCTGCACCCTCCCTGCTACCTCCATCCCGCACCCTCCCCACTACTTCCATTCCCTCATCTCCCACACCAGAGCCACCCCCAAGCTGTCCCCCCCCTTCCAAGCTGTCCCCCTCCCTCCAAGCTGTCCCCCCCCCAAGCTGGTCCCATCCCCGAAGCTGTCCCCCCCAGCCATATGGGACAGTATTGTATTAATAGGTGGACTTCTTTGCTACAAGCTGTTGGACTGGGACATAGACTCCCTGAGTGTCTGTCATTAAACTCTTTTTGTTTACTGACTGACTGGTTGTGACTGTGAATGGCTGATTGACTATGAATGGCTGATTGACTGGTGAATGGCTGATTGACTGTGAATGGCTGATTGACTGGTGAATGGCTGATTGACTGGTGAATGGCTGATTGACTGGTGAATGGTTGATTGACTGTGAATGGCTGATTGACTGTGAATGACTGCCTGTGAATGTCTGACTGTGAATGGCTGATTGACTGTGAATGCGTGACTGACCGTAAATGCCTAACCAGTTGCTACCACAACTGTGAATGCTTTACTGCCTTTGAATATGACTGCCTGTGACTGGTCTTGACTGTGAATGCTTGATTGACATGTTGTGACTGACTGACTGACTAGTTCTGACCCGGTGCCACATAACAGAGGCAGTGAAATGTGTGAAAGGAGAACCTGGAACAAGTGATGCAGATATGAAAGTATTTAAGGCGAGCAAGGAACGGTCTCACCACCCCCCCCCTCCTCCTCACCCTCCCCCCCCTCCTCCTCACCCTCCCCCCCCTCCCTCCCTCCCCTCCCCTCCCCCTCCTCCTCACCCTCACCCCCCCTCATCCTCACCCTCCCCCCCTCCTCCTCACCCTCCCCCCACTCCTCCTCACCCTCCCCCCCTCCTCCTCACCCTCCCCCCACTCCTCCTCACCCTCCCCATGCACCAACATCACTCCTCCCTCCGTACTGTCTCCCATATGCCACCAAGAGTCCTCGGTAAAAGTATAGTGCAGTTAAATGTTCACTTACTTTATTTATGGTTTATATTTATACCTGATAGTTTTGTGTATGAAAAATATGAGTAGCATTCTGTATAAAATGTATTTTTAAGTTAATATTTCTGGGGAGCCTCGTCAGCTCCCTGGAGCTATCCAGGCTGATATGGATATATTAGCTTTCTGGCATCAGTCAAAGTGCATGGAGTTCGGCCTGCAAGGGACCACGAGCCAGAACCTGGCCCCTTCAGATAAGGCACATGGAACAATGACCTATAGAATCACCCGTGTGGTTGGGAGCATCCTATGCCTGCCATCGACTTGGTCTGGCACCCAGAAAGGTAGGCACCCCAAAACAAACCCCTATTCTGGTGAAAATATTGCTACCGAAAGCTGATTCGAGTGGACAGAACTCCCCAACGAAAATTAGCAAATGAGCATGACGTCATCACGTTGCTGCGCTGCTGTCTGCGTAAACCCCCCACCCTCCCTGAGAGGGGGGAAAGGAGGAGTCCCAGACCCTCGTGCCAGCAATCCAACCAGCAGTTCTTGGCTGATGTGATACTGGCTGGTCAGGTGCCTCTGGCTCCAGTTTTGCTTTCAGTTACTGTGCCTTGTGACGTGGTCCATCTCAGCAGATGGTGTGTGAGCCTCATCAGCTCCCTGGAGCTATCCAGGCTGATATGGATATATTAGCTTTCTGGCATCAGTCAAAGTGCATGGAGGTTTACTGGGAGTGAGCCAGGAGTAATATTCTATGGTACTCGGGCTGCATGCACCTAGGGTTTCCTTCCCTAGCTGACCTGTAAGTACTTCCCTTGGGGGCTTGGGGCTGCCTTCCACAAGTCACCTTGGGACTTGCCTCCACTGTCTTTTACTGCTCGGTACTTGACCATCCTTGGAATCAGCTAGGGATTTTGTTGCCCTTGTTGCCTCTGGGTAGGAGGTAGTTTACATCACTGGTAGGGGCGCGGGGTACTGCACAGCTAGTTATCACCAATTGTATCAGCTCGCTCAGTTCCATCTGGTTGTGTTGTCCTCTTGCTGGGTTTCTTTTTGTTTTTGTTTTCCTGCCTTTGGTTGGTTGCCCCCTTTCTACAATTGGGGGTCTTTCTCTAGGCACCTCTGTGTTCTTGGTGTGTATGAAAACCTGTGTTTTTGTGTGCAAGCAGGAGGTTGTACCCCTTGCTTGGCCCCCTGAGTGGACATGTCCCGGGGGATCAGCTTTTAGAAGTTTGCTCGATAGTTTTGAGCGCCGGTTTGCAGTACTCTGCCTGGGCTACCCTTACCATGATGCCAAGGCTAAGGTCCCTGGAAAACCCCACAAGAGCTCTGTGGTCCAATGGATGCAACCCTTGAGTCCCCTCTTGCTTCATGCGAGGTTGATGGTTGCTCTGTCCCCTTGTCTCAGGGTGACAATTACCGGTTGTGCCTCCACCATGCTGCCTGTAGGATCGGTGATTCTTTTGACCCGGAGTCGTGCAGTGTTTGTTCTTTGTACGTGCTCCAGTTCACCCAAGCTACTGAACATGATATGAGGGTGCAGGCAGCAGAGGCGTTGGTTTAGGTTGCTGCAGCACGATAGGTCCGTTACTTCCCTGGATGCCTTGAGACTGCCCCGTTTTGGTTATAGGGACCCGGACTTAGGGGGGTGGGCATCGCTTCGACTTTGGTTCCGTCCGCCCCTCCTTGCCTTCCCCTTCAGTGGTTCATTCGAGTCCCTCCCCCCCTCCCTTGCTGCTGGCTCCGAAACATCTGAGGAGGCAGGGTTTAGTTGGTGTTGAGACTCAGGTGGTCGTGGGGGAGTCACCTTCTGGGGTGGCGATGGAGGCATTTGAGCGTAGTTCTCCAGCCGGAGCTTCTGGGTCTGACCAGTGGGCCCCCTTCTTTCCTGCTTTTTCGGCTGCCCCTGCCTTTTCTTTAGAGGCAGGTTTGGAGGACGGCTCAGCCCCGGGTCCTCGGGGTGAGGATCCCGGGGCGGAGGAGGGGTTGACTTGGTGGCCTTGTGCCCCGTTGGACCCCGCCTGGGTTTTTGTACCCTTGGAGTGGAGCTTGGTGTTACGAGAAGAGGGGGTTGTCTTTCGCTCCCTCCTCGTCCGAATTGGATTTGGCGTCTACCCCATCCCGGTTCGGTTCCGTGATCCGGTGGGTTCCTCGGTCCCGTCCTTCTGGAGGTTTTCGGCTTCCCGCATCCCATAAGGGAAGCTCTTGCAGCTTACTTCCTGCGTAACCTGGATTATGCTTTTGTGATGGATCCCCGTTCCTTTGTGTATGGATCTTCGTGTCCGTACCGGGTTTGTTATGAAGTTCCGGAGTCGTCCTGGTTAGCAAACTGCCTGCTCTTCTAGTTGGAGGCTCGGCACACATTCTGTCGGTCCCGTGCGCTTGAGTGGAGAGAAGCTTAGACAGCATTGCAGGTTTTCCTGGTGGGGGGGGGGGGCAAATTTGAGCATCTCAATGCAGGTTTCTTTGTCCCTGCCCTTCCTCGGGATGTTAGTGTGATGCAGCTTCATGTGCATTGGTTCCTTCCCTTTTGGCTGCCTTGGCCGCGGAGGATTTGCGTACACGTGGCCTGCTGGCTTTAGCCCTGAGTTTCTTTTCCCTCCTCGAGATGTCCTCAGATTGGCTTGAGTTGGATGTGGAGAAGCTTGGAACCGCCTCTGGGTCTGGTATGTTGCCCAAGACGGTGCATTGTTGAAGCTTTTCGCGTCGCTCCTGCGGGATGTGGTTTCGGGTTTTTTGCTTCTCGACTTGCATGTCAGCAGGCAGTGCTTGCTTCTTGCATTCCGCTTGGGCCCTAGCTCTTAGGTTGTCTTCGCCCTTTTGTCCGTTGTTGTTTGCAGAGTCTGCGATTGTGCAGTATCTGCAGGCAGCTTCGGGTAGTTGCCATCGTATGTCGGACCTCTAGTAAGGTGCGTCGATCCCTTTTGCGGTTCGTCCTATTGACAGGGCGATGCGGAGGGGGAGGCGCTCTCTGTTTGCTCGTGCCTGGTCCCACGATTTGTGGGCCTTTTGGGTCATTTCGTGCAGCCTGTGGTGGCGGCCCCCCCTTCGTGGGGTTTGGGGGATGGAGTGGCAGGACTCTTCTCCTGCGCTCTGTCGAGTCATCTCGGAGTGGGTTCGCTTGAGCATAGTCGAAACGACCTCATCTCTCAGGTGGGTTTCCTGCCTGTTTCCGGTTCCAAAATGGGACTGGGTGGACTTTTGGTTCATTCTGGACTTGTCCCGTCTAAACCCATGGGTTTATTGTCCCTCCTTTCAGATAACTACTCTATCCTAGGTCTGTCTTCTGTTGGAGCCTAACACTTGGATGGTTTCCCCGGACCTCAAGAACGAGTATTGGCACATCCCAATTCATCCAAGATTAAGGAACTGGCTCGGTTTTGTTGTGGGGGCGTCAAGGTTACGGCTTTCGTTGCCTTTCATTTTCACACGCCTTACTCGGGTCGTGGTGGCCTGCCTCCGTCTGTTAGGTGTTCGGGTTAAGGCCTACCTTGATGACTGGCTGGTTTTCCCAGCCAGTCCGCGTATCTGCTCGCCAGGGATTTGGTTCTTTCCCAGCTTGCCGGGTTCGGGCTCCTGGTGAACTGGCAGAAGTCCCATCTGGTTCCCTCTCAGGTTCGGTCTTGGCTGGGTCTTGTGTGGGATTCTTGGACTGCTTCCTTGTTTCTTCCTCCAGTGGTTCTGCTTCGCCTTCAGTCCGCCTTTGTCTGTTCCTAAGGGGCTCCAGTAATTACCTAAGTGTAATTACCTAAGTGTAGTTACAGGATGAGAGCTACGCTCGTGGTGTCCCGTCTTCCCAGCACTCTTTGTCATATAACGCTTTGAAACTACTGACGGTCTTGGCCTCCACCACCTTCTCCCCCAACTTGTTCCAACCGTCTACCACTCTGTTTGCAAAAGTGAATTTTCTTATATTTCTTCGGCATCTGTGTTTAGCCAGTTTATATCTATGACCTCTTGTTCTTGAAGCTCCAGGTCTCAGGAAATCTTTCCTGTCGATTTTATCAATTCCTGTTACTATTTTGTATGTAGTGATCATATCACCTCTTTTTCTTCTGTCTTCTAGTTTTGGCATATTTAATGCTTCTAACCTTTCCTCGTAGCTCTTACCCTTCAGTTCTGGGAGCCACTTAGTAGCATGTCTTTGCACCTTTTCCAGTTTGTTGATGTGCTTCTTAAGATATGGGCACCAAACAACAGCTGCATATTCTAGCTTTGGCCTAACAAAAGTCATGAACAATTTCTTTAGTATATCCCCATCCATGTATTTAAAAGCAATTCTGAAGTTAGAAAGCATAGCATAGGCTCCTTGCACAATATTCTTTATGTGGTCTTCAGGTGATAGTTTTCTATCTAGACCACCCCTAGATCTCTTTCTTTATCAGAGTTCTTTAAAGATTTCTCACATAATATATAGGTTGTGTGGGGTCTATGTTCTCCTATTCCACATTCCATAACATGACATTTATTAACATTAAATTCCATTTGCCAAGTGGTGCTCCATATACTTATTTTATCTAGGTCTTTTGAAGGGCATGACAATCATCTAATTTCTTTGTGTCACGCAGAGATTGCTCGAGGGTTTGTGCGGGAACCTGAACTTCGCCATGATGTTCAGGCCAGGTCGGTGTGGCTTCGTCGGCTGTTCTGGTTCCTTCCGGGTCGTCCCTTCCGCCTCTCTTGCGACTGCTGGGTTCGGCCTCCGGGGCATTTTGCCGGTTGCTGCGTCGCCGGCTTCCTCTTCAGGTTTTCGGAGTTCCGTCCCTTGGCACCTACCCAAGCCCTCGCTTGATGTGTTCATGGATGCATCGTCCCTTGGCTGTTGCTTTGTAACCGTGCTCACCAGGCAAGCCAGGGCCGGTGGGGTCCATCCTTTTGTCGGGCTCACAACACTGTGCGGGAATTGGCAGCTGTGCAGATGTCGCTCCGTAGGATTTGGGTTGCTTGTGGATCAACGATCCGGCTCCATTCAGACTGTTCCCCAGTGGTTCATTGCCTGAACCGAGGGGGGTTCCATGTGATCCTTGGCTCTTTGGGTCTGGTTGCTTCGGGTGACTCGTCTGCTGAGTTCTCTGGGTTTGGCTCTTCTGGCAGTTCACGTTCAGGGGGTGTCCAATGTCCTGGCGGACGGCCTGTCCCGGTTCATTTCCCTGTCCACGGAATGGACGGTCGACACCAACTCATTCAGTTGGATCTGCCAGATGTCCAGGCCCCCGAAGTGGATCTCTTCGTGTCGGCGTGGTCGAGGTGTCTCCCGGTATATGCCCTTCCATAACTGCGAGGCCGTCGGGGTCAATGCCTTCTGGCAGACTGGGGGAGGTGGTGTTACCTGTACCTCTTTTCCCCTGTTCAGCTGTTTCTCCAGGTCCTGGCTCACTTGAAGACCTACCAGGGAAGAGTCGTCTTTCTTGCTCTTTGGTGGCCAGCCCAGCCTTGGTTTCAGGTGCTGCTTCCTCGGTGCTGGAAGACCCAATGGTCTTCCCGCGGCTCTGCCTCTTTCAGCGGATCGGTCCAGCCCGGTACGAAGCTGGTTCATTCTTCTCGTCAAGTCTTCACGTTTGGAGTTTCTTACTCGAGTCTATCGTCACTTGTATGGGACGCAGGTGGCTTCGTTGTTGGTCTCCCACTTGCGTGCTTCGTCTCGGCGGCAGTATGAAGTTTCCTGGTGGTCCTTCCAATTTTTCCTATCATTGCATAAGTGTACTTCAGTCTCTGATAAGGTTGTCTTGTCCTTCCTTTTGTGGTTGTTCCAGGACCGTCATCTTATGCTGAATACTGGCGCCCCGTATCGTGCGGCACTGGCAGAGCCGCTCCAGTTTGCATTCGGTATTGATGTTACTTCTGGCCCATTCCGCAAGCTGTTTTCATGCGTTGTTTCATCTCCGCTGCTCATGCACCTCCTGAGTCATACTGGTCTTTGGACCGGGTGCTCTCTTATTTCCTCTCTCCTCCTCAGTTTGTGTTTTGCCCCATCGGTTCAGGTTTGTTTTTCTAAGGGTCTTTTTCCTGTTGCCATTGGCCTCTGAGGGTCGGGTCGGGGAGCTTCATGCTCTCCTCCGCACAGGGGTTTCTACTCCTTCGGTCCTGGTGGTGAGTTTGTTCGGTTGCAGCCGTCCTCCTTCTTTTCTGGGAAGAATGAGACTGCTTTCTGCTTTCGGAGGGTTATTGGGTTGTTGATGCTTGTTGGTCAGGCTGGGGTGCATCATATGTTTTGTCCGATTGCAGCTCTCCCACCATTATTTGCGCACCACGGCTTCATTGGCCGGGAATGCGCTTTGGGTTGACCCGTTTCCCTCCATCCCCATTCCTGGGCTTGGGTCTCTCAGGTCGTCCACAAGGTTATAAGTCTACCCAGCCTGGTCTATCCCTGTACCCACGACTTCGTAAGTTTGCTGCTTTGGCTGCCGTATTTGGCAACGTGTCTTGGGTTGACATTTACACTGGTTTTTTGGAGGTCGAACAGGGTCCTAGCCGCTCGCTACCTTGTCAATGTCCCTGGACCTGTTACGGCCTGTGTTGCATTGGTTTGGCAGTTGCAGCCAGTTGTTTGGACTTTGTGTTTAGATGAGGACTGACTGTCTCCTGGGGAAGTCCCTGTGTTTTTCCTTGTCTTTGGGTAGTTAGCTCCGGGGAGCTGATGGGGCTGTCCCCAGGAAACCAGCGTTGAATGTAATGAAACACCATTTTCTGGGCAAGACCCGGAGGCTCCCGGCATCCCTCCCTCCCTCCTGGTTGGCGTTGTTTCGTGTGTTTTTGACATCAGCCCAAGACCGCGGTTGATCACAGGCACCAGGGTCTGGGGCTTCCCCTTTCCCCCTCCCGGGGGAAATGGTGGGAGGGGTTGTGCAGACAGCGGCCACAGCAGCATGATGACGTCATGTTTGTTTGCTAATTTTTGTTGTGGAGTTCTGTATACTCGTTTGGCTTTCAGTAGAATATTTTCACCGGAATAGGGGTTTGTTTTGGGCTGCCTATCATTATGGGTGCCTGACCCAGTCGTTGACAGACATAGAACGCTCAAAACCACACAGGAATTTCTATAGGCCATTGCTCCTCGTGTCTCTGACGGGGCCAGGTTCTGCTCGTGGTCTCCGGTAGGCAAGAACTCCATGTACTTTGATGCCAAAAACCTATATTTACATATCAACCTGGATAGCCCGGAAGCCTCTGGGTCTCGCCCAGAAAATGGCGTTTCATTACATCCAACTCTGAGTTTTTTCACTTCCCCTGGCACATTTGTGTTATCTCACCTATTTTTCCAAAGCACTATACCTTTATGTTCCTTGGGACAACATCACTATCATCCACCTGTTCTACAATACTTAGTAATTTTGCAATATCCTGGAGCTCCTCTAATGCAGGTGTTGACCCAAGGGATGGGCACCTTGTGGGACTAATGTGTGTGTGTTTTTGTATGCATGTTGGTGTATGTGTGAGTGTTGGCTGTCTTGTGAGCATGGTTGTTTGTTGGTATGCATGTTTTGTACTGATCTTTACACGATTAAAGATACAAAAAAATTGGATCTATTAATAAATTCCCCTTCAGTTATCCGACTATTTATTGAGTTAATTGCCAGTTGCAGACAATGAATTTATTAAATCCTTATACTATCCTTGTTTGCTTTTATTATTTATTACCTAATCCTATCCTGAAGGATGATACATATGGTGTATTGTTCTGTTTGCAGCAACGTTTTGTTGTTGTGTGTATTAAACGTGTGATTGCAAAGAAAGTACTATAATCGTGTTAAAAACCTGTGTCTTGGCATGGATCACATAACTGATACTGAAGGTCTTTTTAATATTAATGTTATTGTAACTTTATTATGTAATAATGTGTTTAGATTTTAAAAGTGCATGAATCCAGAATAATTCCAGCAATAACTGACACCATAGGTTCACTGATTATTCATATATTTACAGCTCGGTTTGCATCAGTAGCTGTGAGATGTAAACCACACTAGTGTGGGTAATAATGTTTGATTCACTTGCATCATCAGATACTCAAACATGTAGCCTAAGTGTTGGACTACACACTTACGATTTTAGGTTCCGTTTCGAGTCTCTGATGCTTGAAGTGAATAATATTGGTCGATGTGGTTTGGTAATATGCACAGGGAAGCCCCGTTGGCTCCCCGGAGCTATCCAGGCTGAATGGATATGTATAACTTTCTGGCATTAGTCAAAATGCTTGAGTTCTTGCCTATCGGGACCACGAGCCAGAACCTGGCCCCCTCAGAGGCACGAGGAGCAATGGCCTATAGAAACCTCCCTGTGGTTGGGAGCATTCTATGTCTGCCATTGACCGGGCTAGGCACCCAGAAAGGTAGGCACCCCAAAACAAACCCCTATCTATTGAAAATATTGCCACCGAAAGCCGAACGAGTGGACAGAGCTCCCCAAACAAATTTCAAACTAGCATGAGTTCATCATGTCGCGTGCCGCCGTCTACGAAGCCCCCTCCTCCCCGGGAGGCGGAAGGATGAGCCCCAGACCCTCCTTGCCGTCAATCCAACCGGCAGTTCTTGCTGATGTGATTACTGGCTGGTCGGGTGCCTCTGGCTCTGGTTTTGTTTCAGTTCTGTGCCTTGTGGTGTGGCTGTCTCTACAGGTTGTGTGAGCCAGGAGAAAGATTCCACAGTTCTCGTGTTGCATGCGCCTAGGACTCTCTTCCCTAAGTGCCCTGTAAATACTGCCCTTGGGGCTTGCTGCTGCACCTAGTCACCTTCCTCAATCACTTGGGCTCTACTTCCGCTGTGTCTTTTGCTCAGTACTTGGTCGCCCTTGGAGTCAGCTGGGGTTTTGTTGCTCTTGTTTGTCTCTGGGTAAGCGGTGGTTTTCATCACTGGTAGGGGCGGGGTACTGCACAGCTAGTTTTCACAAATAACAACGGCCGGCTCTGTTCCGCCTGGGTACGTTGTCCTCTTGCGGGTTTTTTCTTTTGCTTTTGCCTGGTGGGGGAGTCTGCCTTTGTGGTCCCCGTTTGCTGTTCTCGGGGTATTTATATATGTATATATTTTCTGTTGGTGGTACTCCCCGCTTGGCCCCCATGAGTGGACACATCCCGGGGGGGTTCAGCTTTAGAAGTTTATTTGTTAGACTTGGGCGCCAGTTTGCAATACTCTGCCTGGGCTTCCCTTATTGTGTAACCATTGGTAGGGCCCTGGGAAACTCCACAGAGGCTACGTGGTCCAGTGGATGTGACCCCTGAATCCCCCCTCGCGTCTTGCGAATTTGAAGTTGCTCTGTCCCATTGTCTCAGGGTGACACTCACCGGTTGTGCCTCCGCCATGCTGCATGTTGGGTCAGTGTTTCTTTAGACCCGGCGTCATGCGACGGGTGTTTGTCTGTATGTGCTCCCATTCACCCAAGCCATTGATCATGATTAGCGGGTGCAGGCAGTTGCGGCGTTGCATGATAAATTTAGGTTGCTGCAATGCTCTGTGTGGTTGCAGCCCTGGATGCCCCAAGACTGCCCCATTTTGGTTATATGGTCCGGACTTGGGGGTGGGAGTCGCTTCGGCTTCGGTTCTGTCCGCTCCTCCTCGTCTTTCCCCTTCTGTTGTACATACTTCCTTTCCCTTGCTTCCGGCTCCGAACCGTGACGGGTTTCGGGGGTGGGCAGGGTCTGGTTGGGTTGAGACTCGGGTGGTCTTGGGGGTTTTCCTCTTCCAGGATGGCGGCGGAGGCATTCGAACCTGTTCCTCCAGCCGTGCCGTATGGGTCTGACCAGTGGGCTCCCTTCCAAAGTGCTTTATACGGCTGCCCCGGCTTTTACTTGTGGGGCTGGGGCTTTGGAAGGGCGATTCAGCCCTGGGTCCTGCTGTAGAGGTTCCCGGGTTTGGGGAGGGGTTACCTGGGAGGCCTAGGCCCTGTTTTGCCCCACTTGGGTTTTTGTATCCTCAGAGTGGGGCTTGCAGTTCCTCAGAGTGGGGTTTTCCTTCCCCTCACCTCTGCGTTCGTGTTGGTTTCGGGTCTACCCCTCCCTGGGTTCGGTTCCGTGTCCCTTCAGGTCCGTCAGTTCCATCCTTCCTGGGGGTGCTTTTCACCCCTTTCCTCACCTTTTTTGCACTTATGTTGCGATGCTGTTACCATCGTATCGGATCCCTGCACTTCCCTTGGTCTGGGGTGTCGTTGGGCCCGTATGTGTCTCCGTGCATTTGTGCTTGCTTGTCATGGTTCTCGTTGGTTCGCGATCTCTTCGGTACTTCCAATATTATTGGAATGTCTGTTGACTTCTGGTGAGGTTCCCTCCATTCCTTTCTTGGACTCATTGGTCCCCTTCTGTTCTTGTCTTTCGATTCTTTTTCGCCTTCTTTTGTATTCACATTGTCTCTCCTCTCTGTTTTGACATTCCTCATATTAGTTACTTACACCTTGCTGGTGTATGTACGATATGTGTACATATGCCCTGTGTGTTGCTTATGGTGGTGTATGTGTTACATATGTACATCTGGTGTATGAACCACACTGCCCGGAAGACTGGTGGTGTGGTTCGTACCTATGCCGGGGTGATCATTTTGTTTTTGGGCATGTACATGTGTGGTGGTTCCGCGTTCTTTCTAGCAGATTCTACACTATTTTTGCTCCTCTTATCTCCGGTCATAACCCCCTGGATACTCAGGGTGTTCTGGATTTTATGTGTGGAGTGATCTTCTAGTTTTTTCTCAGCTTGCAAGTGTGGGGCGGCTCAGAGTGGCGCCTCCTCTGCCTCTGTACTGCATGCACCTTGTCTTCAACTGGGCATGCACCTCTGGACAATCTCCACTAGGGATGCTCCTGTTACATTGCACAGCTCAGCTGTGTTGTCACATGGTGGTGTGTCTGTTCTGCAGGTGAGATTGTACTGTCTGGTGTGTCTGTCGACTAAGGGCGGGTTCTTGCTTTTTGGTCGGGTACTCACCTAGTTGTGCTTGCAGGGGTTGAGCTCTGGCTCTTTGGTCCCACCTCTCAACTGTCAGTCGACAGGTATACAGATTCATGAGCCTACTGGGCTCAGTATCTTCTCTCCTGGGCTCTGTCTTCTCTACATTGCAACTGTGTATGGAGTCTGCCTCCACCACATCACTTCCTAGTGCATTCCAATTACTGACTACTCTGACACTGAAAAAGTTCTTTCTAATGTCTCTGTGTCACTTGGGTACTCTGCTTATGCCTGTGTCCCCTTGTGCCGGTACCACCCTTGTTACATACCCATCCTTGTCTACCCTGTCACTTCCCCACTTGACAGGGTAGCGTCAGTGGCACCTAAGAGGGGTAATTACCTAAGTACTCACCTAATTGTGCTTGTGGGGTTGAGCTTTGGGCTCTTTGGTTCTGCCTCTCAACTGTCAATCAACTGGTAATACCTAAGTGTAATTACCTAAGTGTAGTTACAGGAATGAGAGCTACGCTCGTGGTGTCCCGTCTTCCCAGCACTCTTTGTCATATAACGCTTTTGAAACTACTGACGGTCTTGGCCTCCACCACCTTCTCCCCAACTTGTTCCAACCGTCTACCACTCTGTTTGCGAAAGTGAATTTCTTATATTTTTCGGCATCTGTGTTTAGCCAGTTTATATCTATGACCTCTTTGTTCTTGAAGTTCCAGGTCTCAGGAAATCTTTCTGTCGATTTTATCAATTCCTGTTACTATTTTGTATGTAGTGATCATATCACCTCTTTTTTCTTCTGTCTTCTAGTTTTGGCATATTTAATGCTTCTAACCTTTCCTCGTAGCTCTTACCCTNCTGGGACACCACTCACTATCATCATCCTGTACTACAACACTTAGGATTGTTGAAATAAGCTGGAGCTCCTCCTGTCTGCCTCCTGGGATAGAACTTGGGATGGTGTGTGTGTGTGTGTGTGTGTAATTACCTAAGTGGAATTACACACTTAGCTTTATACGCTTTATACGCACTTACGCTTTATACCTAGGCAGTGACCAGTGGATATATTTTGCTTTGTGGTAGGACTCAACTCTTGAACCCTAATCTTCCCTGAATGAGGAAGGGTTCCATCCTTAGGCATTGTTAAGATGTTTAGGTTAGGTTTGTGTTTGACCCTGAATGAGAGTTGGTTTCCAGAGTCCAGTTCATCGAGCTACTGATAGGTTGTGGTGTTACAGTGCTCAAGCGCTTCTCCCAGTCTCAACTTGAAGCGTTTTCTCTTGTGGGATGAGAATCTGAAATTTTGAAACTTAACACTGCTCAAGAGGGGTTCATTCTGTTTCAGTACCAGGCTTCTGCTGCCTCTTGGCTGAGAAGCAGTTCTCTTTTTTTTTGGGGGGAGTCCCTTGTGGCTCCCTGTAGCTATAGTGTCAAACTACTGGGTGCCATCAGTTGTGGAGTTCTTTTTTAGGCCTATCGGGTACTACGAACCAGAACCTGGTCACTTCTAAACAGGCGCAGAGAGCACTGACACTGTGATAAAATTGTCAGTGATTGCACAATGAAATCCCATTAATGTAATATATCAGTGAGAAAATCAGTAGAAGCCCTGAGGAGGATTGGAACCAACTCACTTGGTACTCCCAAGCTAGCACCCTAGACCACCACATTACGACGCAGTAAAAGTATTGCAACCTGGGATTCAGCTGAATCCTGCCGATGATACAAAAATCGGGAGGGAAATAAACACGGAAAAAGACTCGCTATCACTTCAAGACGATCTAAATAAGGTTTTGAAATGGTCAAAAGATTGGCAGATGCAGTTTAAAGCTGACAAATGTTTTAAGTTTTGAGGCTAGGTAATGATGAAACATTACCCAGCCTCAAATCTTGCGTATCTTGTATTACAAGATACGAAATAGATGGTGTTGAGATTGTGAAGTCGGATTGCGAAAGGGATCTGGGAGTGATGATTAAGAATTTAAAACCAAAAATCAATGCATAAATGTTCATAATAAGGCAAATAGGACACTGGGATATATTAATCGAAGCATTAATAATAAGACACCTGGTGTTGTTCGTCAGCTATATCTTACTCTGGTTAGGCCCCATTTAGATTATGTAGTTCAGTTTTGGTCGCCGTACTATAAAATGGGTATAAATTCACTAGAACACGTCCAGCGTAGGATGACAAAGTTAATCCCTCAAATTAGAAACCCGTCATATGAAGAAAGATTGACAAAGCTTAAATTACATTCTCTAGAGGGGCTAAGAACTAGGGGTGATATGATAGAGTTGTACAAGTGGATGAATGGGCATAACAAAGGGACCTGGGTAAATACTGGTTCGGTAACAGGGTTGTTGATTTGTGGAACCAATTACCGCATAACGTGGTGGAGGTGGGGTCCCTTGATTGTTTCAAACGTGGGTTGGACATTTATACGGGTATGATTGGGTGGTTATAAATAGGAGCTGCCTCGTATGGGTCAATAGGCCCTCTGCAGTTACCTTTATTCTTATGTTCTTATGAATCCACTAGGAGTCCTGAGGCTCCCAACCAAAGCCCAAACCAGGTGCTTCACACATTGTCCCCCGTGCTCTATGGTTTGTGGTCAAGCAGTTCACCTCCAAACGCTTCATGTCATATGTAGAATGAAATCATATTTATGTGATGTATCAATGAGAAAATCAGCAGGAGCCCCGAGGAGGATTGGAACCTGCTCACTTGATAAGCCCTGAGATTCTGCAGGATTTACCGGTGTAGCATTCCCAGTGCCTGGGCCTCCTGCAGGGTGCTTACCCTACAGAACTTGGAAATCTCTTGCAGGCTTGGTTGTACTATAGATAACTTTTCCAAGCCTGCCTTGTGCGAATTTGAGGGTTGTCAGTCACCTGTGCCACCTGGTGACATTCATACATTCATCCTTAACCATGCTGCCTGTTGGGATGGTGACACCTATGACCCTAAGTCATGTGGGACTTATTCTCCCCATGTGCTCCAGCTTATTCACTCCTCTGTTAAAGTTCAGAGGTATCAGGCAGCAAGTGATTTGGGATCCCTGATGACTGAGTAGACAGTGTTCGGTGTTCGTAGTCCTAAGGGTCCAGGTTCGATCCCCGGCAGAGGCGGAAGCAAATGGGATTTCTTTCACCTCTTATGTACCTGTTCACCAAGCAGTAAATAGGTACCTGGGAGATAGACAGCTGCTATGGGCTGCTTCCTGGGAATGTGTGTGTGTGTGTATGTGAAAATTAGGATTATGGACTTGCCCAAAATGCTATGCGTGCTAGTGGCTGTACAAGAATGTAAGAACTCTTGTATTTATAAATATAAATATAAAAAGGCTGCTTTGTATTCCAGGTTTTTGGTTTTGCAGTGGTCTATGTTGTGCTTCCAGTTGGAGGCCCCGGATCTGTCCCACTTTGTGTTTAGGGACTCGGATTTGGGGGTGTTAGTCAATTCAACCTTGGTTCTGTCAGCACCTCTTCCTTTCCCGGTGGGCTGGCTTTGCCCTTCTCCTCATTCCCTTCTTCCGGCTACAAAGCATCTGAGGGTTTCAGAATCGGTACATGGTTTAGCTCAGGATGTGGTTTGGGCAGATCCACTTTGGAAGGGTTTGACCCTTCCTATGAGGGCGCAGAGGCAGTTCAGCTTCTAGGTCCTGCTGAAGCTTCTGGATCTTACCAGCCAACCCCCTTCCTTTGAAGCTTATCCTTGAACTCCACCTTTCCATCCCAGTGAGTGAGAGCTCTGCCCCACGGCCCTCTTCTGCGGTTCCTGGGGCTCGGGGGGGGGGGGGGGGGAATTGGATTGGAGCTCTTGGGTTCTGTTTAACCCTCTGTGGGCTCTCGTGCCAACTGCAAAGGGTCTTTTGTTACAGAGTGAGAGGTTTTTCATAACCCCATTCTCCATATGAATTTGATTTGGTGTGGCTCTCCCCAGGAAGAAGTTGGGGAACAAACCCCCAGAGTTTGTTTCCGTGTTTCTTTTGGTTCCTCGGATTAGTCCTTCTGGAGGTTTCCTTCCTCCCGTGTTTCCCCAGTGGAGGCTTGAGGAGGTCATTGGTGCTTACCTCCTTCATGACCAATTTATGCCTCGGTTCTGGATCTGGCCTCTTTTGAGTTCAGGTCTTCCTCTTTTTATTGGGTGCATCATGAGGCAGGGGTCTTCAGCAACACGGTGGCAGGGGTCTCCAGCAACACACTGGCAGGGGTCTCCAGCAACACTGTGGCAGGGGTCTCCAGCAACACGGTGGCAGGGGTCTTCAGCAACACGGTGGCAGGGGTCTCCAGCAACACTGTGGCAGGGGTCTCCAGCAACACACTGGCAGGGTCTCCAGCAACACACTGGCAGGGGTCTCCAGCAACACGGTGGCAGGGGTCTTCAGCAACACGGTGGCAGGGGTCTCCAGCAACACACTGGCAGGAGTCTCCAGCAACACGGTGGCAGGGGTCTCCAGCAACACGGTGGCAGGGGTCTCCAGCAACACGGTGGCAGGGGTCTCCAGCAACACGGTGGCAGGGGTCTCCAGCAACACACTGGCAGGGGTCTTCAGCAACACGTGGCAGGGGTCTCCAGCAACACACTGGCAGGGGTCTCCAGCAACACGGTGGCAGGGGTCTCCAGCAACATGGTGGCTGGGGTCTTCAGCAACACGGTGGCAGGGGTCTTCAGC
Source organism: Procambarus virginalis (assembly GCA_020271785.1). Classification (NCBI taxonomy): domain Eukaryota; kingdom Metazoa; phylum Arthropoda; class Malacostraca; order Decapoda; family Cambaridae; genus Procambarus; species Procambarus virginalis. The sequence goes on along the minus strand of WNGS01160430.1, from coordinate 10,926,001 downwards.
AACACGGTGGCAGGGGTCTTCAGCAACACGGTGGCAGCGGTCTCCAGCAACACACTGGCAGGGGTCTTCAGCAACACACTGGCAGAAGTCTCGAGCCAACACCCTGGCAGAAGTCTGAGCCAACACCCTGGCAGAAGTCTCCAGTCAACACCCAGGCAGAAGTCTCCAGCAACATGCTGGCAGAAGTCTCCAGCAACATGCTGGCAGAAGTCTCCAGTCAACACCCAGGCAGAAGTCTCCAGCAACACCCTGGCAGAAGTCTCCAGCAACATGCTGGCAGTAGTTTTCATAAGCTTACAACAAGCCTTAGCAGACGGCCAGTACTTCCATCTTGTAACTCAATTTGGCCATCCCGTGTTATTTGGTCCAATCAACTACCCTGCAAACACAAAACGTAACTGGCCCTATTTTCTGCCTGTTACAACTTGTAATAAAGTTATTAAATCGTGGTATAATGTTTTTATGACATTAGAACATTCTTACAACTTGCTATATTGGTTGTTACAACTTGTTTGGAGGTGTTAAAACTTGTTCGAACATTGTAGCAATGTTGTAGTTTCGGAGTGTGTTTGGCGGGTATACAGTGGAACATCAGTTAGCGAACGTCCTTCTTTATGAATTGTTCAGGTTACGAACTCAATTTCTTCAGAAAATTCAAATTGAGTTAAAACCATTGCTTAGCCTTGCGACTGTGTTGATACATGTATGGGTCGACCGAGTGCATGGTTCCTGGTGGTATGGGCAAGACGCACTTCAGTTTACCAGTGTCTCCCGATCACACATGAATATTGTATTTGGAAGGACAACAGGATGGATGGTGAGGGGACTGGATGGACAGATGGTGGGGGTAACTGGATGGATGGTGGGGGGAATCGGATGGGGATGGTGTGGGGAACTGGATGGATGGATAGTGGGGGCTGGATGGATAGATGGTGGGTGGGGGGGGGGGGACTTGATGGATGGTGGAGGGAACTGGATGGATGGATTACCTAATTGATTACCTGGTTGATGGGATTCTGGGAGTTCTTCTACCCCCCAAGCCCGGCCCGAGGCCAGGCTTGACTTGTGAGAGTTTGGTCCACTAGGCTGTTGCTTGGAGAGGCCCGCAAGCCCACATACCCACCACAGCCCGGTTGGTCCGGCACTCCTTGGAGGAATAAATCTAGTTTCCTCTTGAAGACGTCCACGGTTGTTCCGGCAATATTTCTTATGCTTGCTGGGAGGACGTTGAACAACCGTGGACCTCTGATGTTTATACAGTGTTCTCTGATTGTGCCTATGGCACCCCTGCTCTTCACTGGTTCTATTCTGCATTTTCTTTGATATCGTTCACTCCAGTACGTTGTTATTTTACTGTGTAGATTTGGTACTTGGCTCTCCAGTATCTTCCACGTGCATATTATTTGATATCTCTCTCGTCTGTTTCTAGTGAGTACATTTGGAGGGCTTTGAGACGATCCCAATAATTTAGGTGCTTTATCGCGTCTATGCGTGCTGTATATGTTCTCTGTATTCCCTCTATTTCAGCAATCTCTCCTGCTCTGAAGGGGGAAGTGAGACTGAGCAGTACTCAAGACGGGACAACACAAGTGACTTGAAGAGTACAACCATTGTGATGGGATCCCTGGATTTGAAAGTTCTCGTAATCCATTCTATCATTTTTCTGGCTGACGCAATATTTGCTTAGTTATGCTCCCTAAACATTAGGTCGTCAGACATCATTATTCCCAAATCCTTTACATGCTGTTTTCCTACTATGGGCACATTTGATTGTTTTGTACCCTGTATTATGTTTAAGGTCCTCATTTTTACCGTACCTGAGTACCTGGAATTTATCACTGTTAAACATCATGTTATTTTCTGATGCCCAGTCAAAAACTTTATTAATATCAGCTTGAAGTTTTTCATTGTCTTCAGCCGAGATAATTTTCATACTTGTTTTTGTGTCATCTGCAAAGGATGATACGAAGCTGTGACTTGTATTTTTGTCTATATCTGATATGAGAATAAGGAAAAGCAGTGGTGCAAGGACTGTACCCTGAGGTACAGAGATTTAACTGTGCTTGGACTAGATTTTATATGATTGACCGTTACTCGTTGAGTCCTGTTTGACAGAAAACCGAGTATCCAGCGTCCTACTTTACCGGTTATTCCCATTGACTTCATTTTGTGTGCTATCACGCCATGGTCACATTTATCGAAAGCCTTTGCGAAGTCTGTGTATATCACATCAGCATTCTGTTTTTCTTCTAATGCCTCAGTGACTTTGTCGTAGTGTCAAGTAGCTGTGAGAGGCATGATCTTCCCGCTCGAAATCCATGTTGGCCTGGGTTGTGAAGGTCATTGGTCTCCATGAAATTGGTGACCTGACTCCTAATCACTCTCTCAAATACTTTTATTATGTGCGATGTTAGTGCAACTGGTCATAATTCTTTGCCAATGCTTTGCTCCCTCCATTGTGTAGAGGGGCTATGTCTGCTACTTTAAGTGCATCTGGTATCTCCCCGTGTCCAAACTCTTCCTCCACACTATACTGAGTGTCTGTGCTACCGGCACTTTGCATTTCTTTATAAATATTGAATTCCATGAATCTGGACCTGGGGCCGAGTGCATGGGCATGTTTTCAGTTTCTCTTTCAAAGTCTAGTGCACTCGTGTTGATATCAGTTATATTTACAGGGGTTTGAATATCCCGCATAAAGAAATTGTCTGGATCTTCCACTTTCATGTTGTTTATTGGAGTGCTAAACATGTCCTCATACTGCTTTTTTAGAATTTCACTAATTTCTTTGTCATCCTCCGTGTATGAACCTTCACTTGTACGAATAGGTCCATTACTGGCAGTGGTTTTAGCTTTTGACTTCGCATATGTGAAGAAGTATTTTGGATTTTTCTTTATTTCCTGATCGGTGGGGGGAATTGGATGGATGGTGGGGGAAACTGGATGGATGGATGGATGGTGGGGGGAAACTGGATGAATGGATGGATTGTGGAGGGAACTGGATGGATGGTGGAGATGGACTAGATGGATAGATGGTGGAGGGGGACTAGATGGATTGATGGTGGGGGATCGGATGGATACCAGGTGAGTGGGACGGGGAGACTGCCCAAACCCTCCCCACGACCTCCATCCTCCCCATCCTGCACCCTCCCTGCTACCTCCATCCCGCACCCTCCCCACTACTTCCATTCCCTCATCTCCCACACCAGAGCCACCCCCAAGCTGTCCCCCCTTCCAAGCTGTCCCCCCCTCCAAGCTGTCCCCCCCCAAGCTGGTCCCATCCCCGAAGCTGTCCCCCCAGCCATATGGGACAGTATTGTATTAATAGGTGGACTTCTTTGCTACAAGCTGTTGGACTGGGACATAGACTCCCTGAGTGTCTGTCATTAAACTCTTTTTGTTTACTGACTGACTGGTTGTGACTGTGAATGGCTGATTGACTATGAATGGCTGATTGACTGGTGAATGGCTGATTGACTGGTGGGTGAATGGCTGATTGACTGGTGAATGGTTGATTGACTGTGAATGGCTGATTGACTGTGAATGACTGCCTGTGAATGTCTGACTGTGAATGGCTGATTGACTGTGAATGCGTGACTGACCGTAAATGCCTAACCAGTTGCTACCACAACTGTGAATGCTTTACTGCCTTTGAATATGACTGCCTGTGACTGGTCTGACTGTGAATGCTTGATTGACATGTTGTGACTGACTGAATGACTAGTTCTGACCCGGTGCCACATAACAGAGGCAGTGAAATGTGTGAAAGGAGAAAGGAACAAGTGATGCAGATATGAAAGTTTTAAGGCGAGCAAGGGACGGTTCACCACCCCCCCCCCTCCTCCTCACCCCCCCCCCCTCTCCTCACCTCCTCACCCCCTCCTCCTCACCCTCCCCCCCCCTCCCTCCCTCCCCCCCTCCTCCTCACCCTCCCCATGCACCACATCACTCCTCCCTCCTTACTGTCTCCCATATGCCACCAAGAGTCCTCGGTAAAAGTATAGTGCAGTTAATGTTCACTTACTTTATTTATGGTTTATATTTATACCTGATAGTTTTGTGTATGAAAAATATGAGTAGCATTCTGTATAAAATGTATTTTTAAGTTAATATTTCTGGGGAGCCTCGTCAGCTCCCTGGAGCTATCCAGGCTGATATGGATATATTAGCTTTCTGGCATCAGTCAAAGTGCACGGAGTTCGGCCTGCAAGGGACCACGAGCCAGAACCTGGCCCCTTCAGATAAGGCACATGGAACAATGACCTATAGAATCACCCGTGTGGTTGGGAGCATCCTATGCCTGCCATCGACTTGGTCTGGCACCCAGAAAGGTAGGCACCCCAAAACAAACCCCTATTCTGGTGAAATATTGCTACCGAAAGCTGATTCGAGTGGACAGAACTCCCAACGAAAATTAGCAAATGAGCATGACGTCATCACGTTGCTGCGCTGCTGTCTGCGTAAACCCCCCACCCTCCCTGAGAGGGGGGAAAGAGGAGTCCCAGACCCTCGTGCCAGCAATCCAACCAGCAGTTCTTGGCTGATGTGATACTGGCTGGTCAGGTGCCTCTGGCTCCAGTTTTGCTTTCAGTTACTGTGCCTTGTGACGTGGTCCATCTCAGCAGATGGTGTGTGAGCCTCATCAGCTCCCTGGAGCTATCCAGGCTGATATGGATATATTAGCTTTCTGGCATCAGTCAAAGTGCATGGAGGTTTACTGGGAGTGAGCCAGGAGTAATATTCTATGGTACTCGGGCTGCATGCACCTAGGGTTTCCTTCCCTAGGTGACTTGTAAGTACTTCCCTTGGGGGCTTGGGGCTGCCTTCCACAAGTCACCTTGGGACTTGCCTCCACTGTCTTTTACTGCTCGGTACTTGACCATCCTTGGAATCAGCTAGGGATTTTGTTGCCCTTGTTTGCCTCTGGGTAGGAGGTAGTTTACATCACTGGTAGGGGCGCGGGGTACTGCACAGCTAGTTATCACCAATTGTAGCAGCTCGCTCAGTTCCATCTGGTTGTGTTGTCCTCTTGCTGGGTTTCTTTTTGTTTTTGTTTTCCTGCCTTTGGTTGGTTGCCCCCTTTCTACAATTGGGGGTCTTTCTCTAGGCACCTCTGTGTTCTTGGTGTGTATGAAAACCTGTGTTTTTGTGTGCAAGCAGGAGGTTGTACCCCTTGCTTGGCCCCCTGAGTGGACATGTCCCGGGGGATCAGCTTTTAGAAGTTTGCTCGATAGTTTTGAGCGCCGGTTTGCAGTACTCTGCCTGGGCTACCCTTACCATGATGCCAAGGCTAAGGTCCCTGGAAAACCCCACAAGAGCTCTGTGGTCCGATGGATGCAACCCTTGAGTCCCCTCTTGCTTCATGCGAGGTTGATGGTTGCTCTGTCCCCTTGTCTCAGGGTGACAATTACCGGTTGTGCCTCCACCATGCTGCCTGTAGGATCGGTGATTCTTTTGACCCGGAGTCGTGCAGTGTTTGTTCTTTGTACGTGCTCCAGTTCACCCAAGCTACTGAACATGATATGAGGGTGCAGGCAGCAGAGGCGTTGGTTTAGGTTGCTGCAGCACGATAGGTCCGTTACTTCCCTGGATGCCTTGAGACTGCCCCGTTTTGGTTATAGGGACCCGGACTTAGGGGGTGGGCATCGCTTCGACTTTGGTTCCGTCCGCCCCTCCTTGCCTTCCCCTTCAGTGGTTCATTCGAGTCCCTCCCCCCCTCCCTTGCTGCTGGCTCCGAAACATCTGAGGAGGCAGGGTTTAGTTGGTGTTGAGACTCAGGTGGTCGTGGGGGAGTCACCTTCCGGGGTGGCGATGGAGGCATTTGAGCCTAGTTCTCCAGCCGGAGCTTCTGGGTCTGACCAGTGGGCCCCCTTCATTCCTGCTTTTTCGGCTGCCCCTGCCTTTTCTTTAGAAGCAGGTTTGGAGGACGGCTCAGCCCCGGGTCCTCGGGGTG
>WNGS01160430.1:10864398-10919948 GCA_020271785.1 Procambarus virginalis | reverse complement strand
AGGTATCGGGTGTAGGTTCTAGCCATCTGCTCGTCCTTGTGTTGCATTCGGCAAACACAAAGGCGCATGCATGCACTTGTGTTGCATGCATTTGAGACCTGCGATGCTGTTGCCTCCCTAGTATGTGCATTGTTTTCCTTCTCTGTGGGGTAGTTAGCTGCTCGGGAGCCGAATAGGGGCTACCCACCGAAAACCGTTGTTGAATGTAATGAAACGCCAATTTCCCTGGTGAGCTCCGGAGGCTTGTCTGGACACACCCTTCTCCCTTCAGTCGGCAGCTTTCATCATTCAAACAACTGGACCTGGTATGTGGCTGGCTCATCCAGGCCCAGCTCTCCCCTCAACCCGCGGGGATGAGGATGGCGACATAACAAGCGGGGGGGAGAGGAGGTTAGATGGACATAGTTTGTGCTGGTTTACTTGTTTGGGGGAGTTCTTTTGCTCTTTTGAGGATGTAGGTCGCACTTTTCAACCAGGCAGTAGTCTTTTTTGATTGCCTACTTTCTGGATGCCTTAATCCGGTCGATGGCAAGACATTTTTACATGTAACAGTCTTCATGGGCCCATTGCTCCCAGTGCCTCTGACGGGGGCCAGTTCTGGGACTTAGGGTCCCCAGTAGGCATACAAGGATGTCTGCATCTGATGACACTCAAGTAGTATATCACTGTGAGTCAGCAACGCTATGCTTTAGGAAGCCTTCCGGGGCTCATCGAGAAACAGGCATTTCATTACATTTATGGCCCTGGCTGTTTTGGAATTTTTATTGGTTTGCATATAGGCCGGGATTATGACCATTTCCTCTATAATCCATAATCACTGGTCTAAGGGGTTAAACAGCATGTAATAATGGTCCACATAGCAATGCTAGGCAATCAAAGCATTATGTAACATTAAAATATAGATATACTTGACTATTTTTACACTTTGATTTCTGGGGGTATCAGGGTTTGAGATTTTTACGATGTTACAGTGCAATACTTGTTTGTTCTTACACTGCAATTGCAAATCTACTTTTTTAATATATATATTATATATAAACTATTTTCAGGTGCTAGATGGTCGTCAGTTGGCTCTGAAAATATCTGCCTAACTCTGTTTATGGGTTCACAGGTGCTCAGGCTGGCAAGTTGCCTTGTTTGGAGATCTCTCAGGTATGACTGACTCAAATATTAAGCATCATAGTAACACAAATATTATTTTTCCATGCTTTGATAAGTGATAACTTACAGTAGACTCAACTGCAATATTTATTAACTCAATACAGTAATTCAATACTGTATATTCTGGCATACAAGTCAATCCCGGCACATAGGTGCGGACCCTTAAAATTTTTGAGGTGTAATTCAGGTGTTGGCCAATATTCGCCAGATAAGATGACTCCCCAAAATAGGGCAGCATCAATTCCCCTGCCCTACTTTATGGAAAGAATAAACTGCGGTATCTCATAAATATATGGTAGCTTAACTAATATTTACCTCATAAGACTTAGGTGTTAAAATTAGTTCTTTCTGCAGCCATGTCACCTCTTGCCTCTGTTAAACTATTGCCCAAGTTTCTCTTTGTTGGTATCACTCAAAGGCTACACAAATAAACATGCATTATGTAGCAAAAACACAATGATATTGAAAACTTATTACAGAAATACTGGTAATATAGAATGTAATATCAAGTGGAACAAAATTGGGGCGGAGTTCACAGAGTGGGGAAATATGTCTTATCATATCACACATTTCAATTTTAAATTACCTTCATATGACAGGTTGAAATTATATTTTTCCTCATGAAATATCCCTCCCTCTGGCTCTGTCGTTCAGTAGTTCTACCTCTGACGCCTCTCTTTCAATACACAGAGAAATCACATTATCGTGATATATCTATGAACAAATACACAGGAACCGTGATAATAATGTGATTTCTGTGTGTGTTGAATGAGGGGTGTCAGAGGTAGAACTACTGGATGACACAGTTCGAGTGCATGGGAGGAATTGTGTGAAACCCTGGTTTAGCTTCAGTGGAAGCCTCGGATCCTTGTGGGTGCAGTAGTACCCCAGGTTGAAATTTTGACCATGTCATGGTGCAGTTGACTAGTGTGTGCATCTGGGAACACCCAGCACATAGGTGCGAACCCTCATCACGGCTTCTGTGGATTTCTTCACTGGAGCCTGGAATATCAAATGGGATTACAGTACAGTGTTAATGAAGTAAGCTTAGGGGTAGCAGTTGAGGACTGCCCAGAAAGGGGGATTTCCATTCACAATGCACTCTAATTTTTATTACAATTGAAACAAGTTAAAAAAATGGTTTATTCATTTTACATCGAGAAATTACTTTCATAACCTTGCAGTCATGTGTAGATTGAGGATAGCCTTAATGATAATGACCATTTGGGTGCAATAACTAGCAAGAGGCTATGGTAGAAACCACAATAACAAATGAATTAACTTTGCACTTTGCTGTACGGTTCATCCCTACTTTTGAATAAAAAAAAAATTGAAGTGTTAAGTTTGTTTGTACAAATATAGTACTGACATGTATGTTGGCTTTAAGAAACCAAGACCAAAGCCTATTTATAAATTGTGGGGTAATGTGTGAATTATGTTCAGTTTGTTGTTCTATAATGTGTATTTAACAAATGAATAACAAATCCTTGCAGAGCGTGACTGCTTTTGGACGGACAATGATTGCCTTCACAAAAGATCAGGTTGAAGAAAAATATACAACTGAAAATGGATATGAGCACAAAGCTGAGGTTAGTGTATCAGTGGTTTACATTGTCTTCAGTTGGGGGTAGATAGCCCATCCTCCAAATATGAGAGTACTTATAGCAATTATTGGCCAGGCAGACAAAAATGGACTGTTGTAATCCAAAGAGTTAACTTTATATATTATTGGAATGCTTCAAATGGAGCATTTGGAGAGGAGAGCAGTAACTATACAACCCAACTTTTCCTGTAGTACTAGACCTAAATGTGCAATGTTAGACCTAATATGTGCCATCTTATGGTTAATTTAGTAGATAAGTGCTATAATAGCCCTGAAAACTTTAGATTTGGTTGTTGCCATTTTTCTCATGGCCTCCACATAATTTAATAGTATGAAATGTCTGTTTTGAGTGTGACAGTTCATATTTGTTCATTCGACCAATAGTTCAAGTCTGGAGAGGTTTTCGGGAGTTCCTCTACTCCTCGAGCCAGGCTCGACTTGTGATAACTTGGTCCAACAGGCTATTGCTTGGAGTGGCCCGCAGGCCTATATATCCACTACAACCTGGTTGGTCTGGCACTTCTTGCAAGAGCTTGCCTAAATTCTTTTTGAAAATATTCACCTTTGTTCCGGCAATATTTCTAATGCTTGCCGGGAGGGTGTTGAACAGCTGTGGACCTCTGATGTTCAGACTGTTCTCTGATTGTGCCTATGGCACCTCTACTCCTCACTTGTTCTATTCTGCATTTCCTTCCATATCTTTCGCTCCAGTATGTTGTTGTTGTTGTTGTTCTACTGTGCAAGTTTGTGACCTGTCCTTCCAGTATCTTCCATGTATATATATTATTAGATAACTTTCTCATCTCCTTTCTGAAGCACACATTTTAAGACTTTTGAGATGGTCCCAATAAGTTAGATGTTTTACCGTTTCTATGCGTGCTGTATATGTTCTCTGTATTCCCTCTAATTCAGAGATCTCTCCTGCTCTGAAAGGGGAAGTGAGTACCGAGCAATACTCAAGACAGGACAGCACCAGTGATTTAAATAGTATTAGCATTGCTGTGGGGTCTCTGGATTTGAACATTCTCATAATCCATCCTTTAATTTTCCAGGCTGCCGCTGTATTTGCTCGGTTATTTTAACCAAATGTCAGATATCATAATTAACCAGATCTTTTACATGTTGCATTCCTTCTATGATTGTGTCCTGTACTCTGTATTTCATTTAAGTTCCTCATTTCCACCATACCCAAGTACCCAGTACCTGGAACTTATTACCATTAAACATCATGTTATTTTCAGTTGCCCAAACGAAGAATTTATATAGTTTATCAGTGACTTCTACAGAGGAAATTTTCATGCTTATTTTTATATCATCTGTATCATCATCAGCAAAGGATGACATGAAGCTGTGACTAGTATTTTTGTCTATATTTGAGATAAGAATGAGAAATAGCAGTGGTGCAAGGACTGTGCCCTGGGGTTCAGAGCTTTACGCTGCACTTGGACTTGATCTTATTCGACTGACTGTTACTCTCTGCATTCTGGTTGACAAAATTGAAAATCCAATGCTCCATTTTACCCATTATTCCTATTGATATAATTTTATCAGGTATCGGTCCATGGTCACATTTGTTGAATACATTTGTTAAGTCTGTGTATACAACATCTGCATTTTGTTTTTCTAAAGATTCTGTGATTTTGTCACTGTGGTTAAGTAACTGTGACAGACAGGATCTTCCCATTCTAAATCCATGTTGTCCTGGGTTGTGAAGTTCATTGTTATCGATAAAACTAGAAATTTGATTCCTAATCACTCGTTCAAAATATATTATGTGTGATGTTAGTGCAACTGGTCTATCCCCCTTGTGCAGAGGTAATAACTGTGTTTGTGTTTTCTGTCTGTGTTAGAGTTCTGTGACATGTGTTCTCAGGTCTCTAAGGTTCCCGCCTTCGTCTGTTCCTGAGGGGCTCCCAGGTCACCCAGCAGTTACTCGAGAATTGTGTGGGAACCTGTGATTGCAATGGTGGTCTACCCGCCGGGTCAGGTGTGGCATCGTTGGCTGTTCTGGTTCCTTCAGGGACATTGCATCTGCCTCCCTCGTGACCGCTGGGTTCGGCCTCCGGAGGCGCTGAGGGGGAGGCTTGCTCTATTTTTCCCCGCTTGGTCCCTCATTTCATGAGCGGTTCGGGTTGTGTCCTCCGGCCTGTAGTAGCGTCAAGTGGCTGCTCCTCCTCCTCTATGGGGGTTCGGAGCTGGCGGTGTGGGCTTCTTCTCATTCGCTCCGGCAAGTCATCTTGTTCCAGTCCCGCTACGGGCAGTGTGAGGTTTCAGGTTCATTCTGGTTTTGTTCTGTCTATACCGCTGGCTTCGTTCTGAATGTCTGCCCCATTTCCGGCTTCTTTTGGGGCCGGGTTGTTGGGGATGTCTCTGGCCCTTCGGGTCGTGGGTTGGTGTGTCTTGCTTCCTCCGGGGTTTAGGGACTGTTTCATTTTCATTGTGGGATGGCTTGCTTATCATTTTCATTGCCTTTTGCCCTGCTTTTGGCATCTCTTATTTCCGCATCTTAGCCAGTTCATGGTGGATCACCTATGTCTGCTTGGTATTCGGGTGTTGGCCCACCTCCAAGGGTGGTTGGTGTGGGCTCCCAGTCAGTCTGCTCACCAGGGGTGTGGTTCTTTCCCAGCTTTCCAGGTTCAGGTTCCTGGTGCACTGGGGGAGGTCCCATCTTGTTCCATCCTGAATTCGAGCCTGGTTGGGTCTTGTTTGGGACTTCGGACCATTAACTTGTCTCTCTCTCCGGAGGCGTTGCTGTGGCTGCAGTCCCGCCTTCAGTTGTTTCTGAAGAGCTCTCGGGTCACTCTTCGGTTGCTCGGGCAGCTGTGAGGGAGTCTGGACTTCGCTGTGCTGGCTTACCCACCAGGTCAGGTTGGCTTCAGCATCTGTTCTCGTTCCTTCGGGGATGTTCCTTCTGCCACTCTCGTGGTCACTGGGTTCAGCCTCCAGTGGCCTTTCATCGGCTGCTGCGTCGCCGGCTTCCTCTTCGGGTTTTTTGGGGGGGAACGCGCTTCACGTCTTCATTGGGAGTTGTGCGGTGCAGCCGCCTCATGGGTATGTTCCTCTTTTTTTTTTTTTTTTTTTTTTTTTGGGGTAGTTAGCTCCAGGGAGTCGATGGGGCTCCACCACAGAAAACCAGCATTGAATGTAATGAAATGCCATTTTCTGGGTTGAGCCCCAGAGGCTACCTGGCCCCATCCCTTCCCTAGGTCAGCAGGTTTTGTTTCCGTTTTCAGCCTCCAAACTGATGGTCCGACTGCCGGCTCAGTGGGCTGGGACTCCCTTTCCCCTCTCCCTGGGGTGGGGGTGGGGGGTGGTCGGAGCAAACGAGCGGTGCACGATGTGATTGACATGTTGCTTCTTAGCTTGTTTTTCTTTGGGGAAGTTTCAAGCCTCTTCGGTCTCAGGTTGCAATTTTCTACCAGGAAAATTACCATACTGTTTTGAAGCGCCTACCTTTCTGGGTGCTCAACCCCGGTCGATGGCAGATGTGAATACTTTTATACACAAGAGTTTCATAGGCCATTGCTCCCTGCACCACTCTGAGGGGACCAGATTCTGGTTAGTGGTCCCCAGTAGGCATGACAACTCCATATGACTGAAGCCCCTTACAAATATTAGCTAATATCAGTCCAATAGCTCCAGGGAGCCTTCAGGGCTCTACCCAGAAAATGGTGTTTCATTACATTCAGTGCTGATTTTTTCTATAACTGCTTTCTGAAAATTATTATATTTACTTTGTATTTATTTTTGTAACCATTACTGTCTATGTAATTATAGAATTGTGCTTACAGGTTATATATGGAGATACAGATTCCGTTATGGTGAAGTTTGGTGTACAAACTGTAGCGGAAGCCATGGAATTAGGGAAGGAAGCTGCCATGTACGTCACAGATAAATTTATTAAACCCATTAAACTGGAATTTGAGAAGGTACTGTGCATTCATTAAAATTGATTATTTTGTCATAAGTGTGAGTGATTTCCAATACAGAGCACCACTTGGTTCCCGAACTTTAGTTATCCGAAACTTCCAGTTTCCCAATTGGGGTTGGGAAGTCACACTACACGAACTAAGTTCGGGGTGGAAGTAGTCCGCCAAGCTTCACACTGGCTGGGATTGGGTTTACCCTACACGAATCTAGTTCGGGTAAGGAAGTGGTCTGCCAAGCGTCGTGCCGGCCCGTGGTGGTGGGTGGGTGGGAGATGGTTTAGTTTGCCCACTGACCGTGTCAGGTGCCGCCTGCTACCCTGTGACGTCACAGATTCATGGCCTATTGTTCCCATTGTTTGAATTTGTCACGAGATTGGATTGTTCATTCCGTGACTTTGTTTTACATATCAGCACAATCAAGGAACATCCGTGCACCATGTCGACTCCAAATGCACGCATTGTGTCAGTGAAAGCGTCTACAAGCGGGTTACGTAAAAGAAAGAGGTCAGTGATGATATTTGAGAAGAAAGTTGAAATAATTAAGAAAGTGGAGAGCGGTGTCCCGAGAAGTGTCGTGTGCGCTGAATATGGCATTAGTAAAAGTACTGTTTTTGATCTTCTTAAGGCTAAACCTATCATTTTTTACTATTTCTCTAGAAGTGAAAGTGATAAGGCAATATGAAATAGAAAGGTAGTAAGTAAAGCAAAAGTGGAGAGTGTTGATAACGCAGTGTGGGAGTGGTACAAACAGAGACGTGAGGTGACGAAGAAGCCAGTGGCAGGCTGGCTGTTCGTGCAAAAGGCACATGAATTTCACCAAGCAATGAAAATTACTCAAAAGTGTGTATACAGTGATGGATGGCTCAGAAACTTTAAAACCCATCATGGCATTAGGTTCATTAAAGTGCATGGTGAAAGACAATCTGCTGATATTGTTGGTGCTGATGAGTATGTAAGTAAATTTGCAGAGATGATACAGGAACAAAATTTATCTCCAGAGCAAATTTATAATGCTGATGAGACAGGTTTGTACTGGCGTATGCTTCCCACAGACACGATGGCTCATAGTGGTGAGGACGATCCTTCAGGTGGTTATAAACAGAACAAACAGAATTTCTTTGTTGTGCTGTGCAAATGCAGCTGGCATGCACAAATTAAAATTACTTGTGATTGGAATTGGTAAAAACCCCAGGGCTTTAAAGTCAGCCAGGTGCCTCCCTGTGATTTATAAGGACCAGCCAAGTGAGTGGATGTCTCGAGTAATATTTGCCGTGTGGTTTAATAAAAACTTTGTACCCGAGGTGAAGGAGCATCTGAAAAGTGTTGGTCTCCCACAAAACAGCAAAGTGGTGCTGCTGCTAGATAACAGTTCAATGCATCCACGAGGTGATGAGCTAGTAAATGGCAATATTATTGGAACATTCTTGCCACCCAATACAACATCAGTGACCCAACCCATGGATCAAGGAATAATTAAGAACCTTGAACTCCACTACAAGAGGATGTTTGCCAGACGTCTTAATAATCAGCTTGGAACAATTAAGGACTTTTATAAAGTCTTCACAATAAAGTCAGCTATCTGGACTATTGCTAGTGCATGGGATGAGGTAAAGCAGACAACACTAAGAAATGGTTGGAAAAAACTTTGGCCCACGTCAAGTCTGTTTCCTGAGGAAGATGACGAGGCAGATTTTGAAGGATTTCCTGTGAAGAAAGTTAGCGGGAAGAAAAAATTAAGAGAGGCACTCCTAGCCTATGTCAAGGGGATTAAGTCCCCTGAGCTGAGAGCAGAACTGGTGACTGAAACAATGGAAGATGACATAGATAGATGGATAGATTTTGATGATGAAGCCCCAAACAATCAAAACATGACTGATGATGAAATTATAGAATTAGTAAGTACAGCAAAAAAGTCAGAAGAGTGCAATGAAGAAGATGGAGAGGAAGAGGAAGAGTGCAATGAAGAAGATGGAGATGAAGAGAAAGAGTGCAATGAAGAAGATGGAGATGAAGAGAAAGAGTGCAATGAAGAAGATGGAGAGGAAGAGGAAGAGTGCAATGAAGAAGATGGAGAGGAAGAGGAAGAGTGCAATGAAGAAGATGGAGAGGAAGAGGAAGAGTGCAATGAAGAAGATGGAGAGGAAGAGGAAGAGTGCAATGAAGAAGATGGAGAGGAAGAGGAAGAGTGCAATGAAGAAGATGAAGAGGAAGAGTGCAATGAAGAAGATGGAGATGAAGAGAAAGAGTGCAATGAAGAAGATGGAGAGGAAGAGGAAGAGTGCAATGAAGAAGATGGAGAGGAAGAGGAAGAGTGCAATGAAGAAGATGGAGAGGAAGAGTGCAATGAAGAAGATGGAGAGGAAGAGGAAGAGTGCAATGAAGAAGATGAAGAGGAAGAGGATGAAGAAACGTTAAAGGAAAAATGTAATGTGGAAAAAATTCAGAAAAAATTTGAAGACATTCTGGCATTTATGGACACGAGTTACAGCGAGTTTGAAATTAAGGACATGATGACTCAGTACAATTTGTATATGAAGTTTTTAAAAACTAAGAGCCAAGGGAATGAAACAATGTCAATTACAGAGGCTTTTGCAATGGCTTCCAAGAAAGCTTGCATTGCATCACCTGCACCTGACTCATCGCATGTTGACCCAGTCAACCCAACAACTTCAGTCAACCCAACACCATCAACATCCACCACCACCTCTTCCATGTAAATAACTATGCTTCATCAACATTGATCATCAACATAAGCGGATCAGGACTTCAATTATTGGTGAGTACAAACAAAATACGGTCGCATTTACGCTATGAACCTGTCGATTTATTTCCCTAGAGTTTCTTCATAAATTTTTTAGATTTTTTTCCTCCATTTCTCGTATACAAACTACATGTTAACCAACGGGTCTCGTCCCCCAAGGTGTTCAGAAACTAAGTGGTGCTCTGTATTACTATCTTTAGGGAACCGGGTCGATGAATTCTCAGCCTTCCTCACACTCAAATTTTTTTGTGCATAATCTACATGGTAAATGCTCCAACTTTTTTTAATGGATCAATATCATAACATGAACAGGAAAAAAAATTACAATTTCATAATTTCAAATTTAAGTAACAGATTTAATATTTCACCAATTTTTATATTTTCATGATGGGCCCAGAATGTCATGTAACGTTCATTTTCCTCTAGTTTAAATTTAGTTTGAAGTATAGTTACTGGCCTTCCAAATATGCGCAAAATTTAGACGCAAACACTTATAACTCCCAAAGTTATGGGTTTATGGATAAACTAGTGGAGGAAACCTAAGAAATTTGCACATATGTAAAAATGGTGAGAATTGCTCAGAAACTGAATTTAAAAGTTGGCCTCAAAGTTGAAAATCCTCTTCATGGAGAAAAATGAACGCAATGTTCTCGACCATAAATAAACTACAGTAGTTCGAGTTTGTGTCATATGTTGTAAGTTTTAATAAATATTGCTTGACATTCGTACTCGAATATGTGAAAGTTGTAGGTCAGTATGTTTTGAAATGAAATCAAGAAAAAATACCCCCCCCCCAAAAAAAATAAGGATAATTATAATTATTTAGAGGATATATATGTATACTTTATATAAGTTATAAAGCCATAATCTGGTTCCTATCATCAAAACAACCAAAAGACACAAAGAAAATATTGAAATCTGAAAAATTGACTAAAAAAAATTAAATGTCACAAGTTCTGCCACCTGTGGCAGATTTACATGTTGACCAATTTCGTTCCAACTTCACATCCTTAGTGACGGGTATGCATTGTCCAAGATGTAGAAGCCACAACAATATCAGAGAACTTTTGAGATTCTGTGACAAATTGTCGCTCAATCAACAGATTACAGAACCAACTAGGAACGAAAACACACTAGACTTGTTATTCACAAACAATGATGAACTAATCAGAGACATAACAATCTCAGATACTTCATACTCAGACCATAAGCTCATTGAAGTGCGAACTAGCATAAATAACGGTAGTAGATCTAAGAGACCCAACAAGCGAGAAGGAATATTCAATCAATTCAATTTCAACAATAAGAGGATTGACTGGGAAAAATAAATGTAGACCTTTCAACCATTCAATGGGAGACGGTCTTAAGCGACAAAACTCCCACACAGGGAATAGCTCAACTGACAGCTGAAGCTTACAAGGTCTGCTTGAAGCACGTGCCGGTGAGGAGGGGCAGAAAGAGGAACACTCTAGAAAGAGAACGCAGACGACTGTACAGGAGAAGGAAAAAAATAACGGAAATGCTTCGGCAGACACAACTATCACAAGCAAGGAAAATAAGCCTAAGCAGGGAGATCGAAGAAATCGAACAAACGTTGAAGCGATCATATGAGTCTGAGGAAATGGAATTGGAACAGAGAGCTATACAAGAGATAAGGAAAAATCCGAAATATTTTTTCACATACGCTAAATCAAAATCCAAAACCTCGACCAGTATTGGACCGTTAATTACAAATGAAGGTACGTACACAGAGGACAACAAAGAGATTAGTGAAATTCTAAGAAGCCAGTATGAGGCTATGTTTAGCACACCAATTAACAACATGAAAGTTGATGACCCAGACAGCTTCTTTATGAATGACATTCAAGCTGCAGATAATATAACGGATATTACCACAAACTCGGAAGACTTTGAAAGAGAAATTGACAATATGCCCATGCACTCAGCCCCTGGGCCTGACTCATGGAATTCAATATTCATAAAGAAATGTAAAGTACCAGTAGCGAGAGCACTCAGCGTAATATGGAGAAAGAGCCTGGATACAGGGGAGATACCAGCAGCACTTAAATCTGCAGATATAGCTCCGTTGCACAAGGGGGGGAGTAAAGCCTTGGCAAAAAATTATAGGCCAGTTGCACTAACATCACACATAATAAAAGTGTTTGAAAGAGTGATTAGGAATCAAATTTCTAGTTTTATGGAAAACAATGAATTGCACAATCCAGGACAACATGGATTTAGAGCGGGAAGATCCTGTCTGTCACAGTTACTCAACCACTATGACAAAATCACAGAAGCCCTAGAAGAAAAGCAAAATGCAGATGTTGTATACACAGACTTTGCAAAGGCTTTCGACAAATGTGACCATGGGGTGATAGCTCACAAAATGAGGTCAATGGGAATAACTGGAAAAGTAGGACGCTGGATACTCAATTTCCTGTCGAACAGAACACAAAGAGTAACAGTCAATCAGATAAAATCGAGTCCAAGCGATGTTAAAAGCTCTGTACCTCAAGGTACAGTCCTTGCACCGCTACTGTTCCTTATTCTCATATCTGATATAGACAAAAATACACGTCACAGCTTCGTGTCATCCTTCGCAGATGACACAAAAATCAGCATGAAAATTACCTCTGCTGAAGACATTGAAAAACTACAAACAGATGTCAACAAAGTTTTCGATTGGGCAGCAGAAAATAATATGATGTTTAACAGTGATAAATTTCAGGTACTCAGGTACGGCAAAAATGAGGATCTGAAACATAATACAGGGTACAAAACACAATCAAATCTTCCCATAGTAGAAAAACAGCATGTCAAGGATTTGGGAATAATGATGTCCGACGATCTAACGTTTAGGGAGCATAACCAAGCAAATATCGCATCAGCCAGAAAAATGATCGGATGGATTACGAGAACTTTCAAATCCAGGGATCCCATCACAATGGTTGTACTCTTCAAGTCACTTGTGTTGTCCCGTCTCGAATACTGCTCAGTACTCACTTCCCCCTTCAGAGCAGGAGAGATTGCTGAAATAGAGGGAATACAGAGAACATATACGGCACGCATAGACGAGATAAAACACCTAAATTATTGGGATCGTCTCAAAGCTCTCCAAATGTACTCTCTAGAAAGGAGACGAGAGAGATACCAAATAATATACACGTGGAAAATACTGGAGGGCCAGGTCCCAAATCTACACAGTAAAATAACAACGTACTGGAGTGAACGATATGGAAGAAAATGCAAGATTGAACCAGTGAAGAGCAGAGGTGCCATAGGCACAATCAGAGAACACTGTATAAACATCAGAGGTCCGCGGTTGTTCAACGTCCTCCCAGCGACTATAAGAAATATTGCCGGAACAACCGTGGACATCTTCAAGAGAAAACTGGACTGTTTCCTAAGAGAAGTCCCGGATCAGCCGGGCTGTGGTGGGTATGTGGCTCTGCGGGCCGCTCCAAGCAACAGCCTGGTGGATCAAACTCTCACAAGTCGAGCCTGGCCTCGGGCCGGGCTTGGGGAGTAGAAGAACTCCCAGAACCCCATCAACCAGGTATCAACCAGGTATCAGATGAGAAACAAAGGAGACAAAAAATAAATAAAATAAAAGGTTGAACATTGGTGGAACTAACAAATATTGGTATTGAGCAATGTATTTATATGATTTATAACAAAATGCAGCATAATAACATACTTACTCATTATTATCTGTGTTATTATGTATTACTCAGTAATGCTAGAAAGGCTCCAGCTTCGTACCCACTTTGTGGACCCTCCTCACTACTTTTTTCTTCTTTGTGCATCGGACAGGTGCTTGCATCTCTTTATCACTGCATTATCCCTCGGTTCCAGTTAATAGCTGTTCTTATCATCAGCACATTTTTTTTTTAATATTCATATAAAATCCATTTCTTAACATATTGGGATGAAATTTTCACGACACTGTTGCCAAAAAATTGGAGATTTGTTTAACATTTTCAAGTAATTCTCATTAAATCTGAATATTTGTTGAGGACCTGGTCTCTTAAAGTTTGCCAGAGTTACATGTCAACATTAAACTTCATGTGCCAATTCTTTGGCAATTTTAAACACTGGACCCCCTCTTGAACTGTATTGAGGAAATCCACCCAGATGATTTTCCAATCTGAAATTCAAATTTCTCACAAATCCATATTCCAGATGGGGTTACTATGAAATCCAGATTCTCCAGATTCATATAAAGTAATTTCCATGAAATCTCATTTTTATCCAATTTTACTAATCTTTTGTTAGGTAAATTCATGAACACTTGGAGTGGTAGTTCAAGTAGATTCTGAGGATAAATTAGTGCTATTAGCATGAGTGGGAGTTGTAGTAGATTGTGATAGAGATAAACTGGTTTTATTGATATGTCGGAATGGAAATTAATTTATTGTTCTTTGCTGGAAGTGAGTAAGAATTGCATTTTTTTTCATTATTAGTTTATCAGTGTGTGCAAGACAAAATTGAAAGTCAGTGTAAGAAAACATTACGTTGTGCTTCGGAAAAGGAAATTTGGATCTATTATCTCGCCTACTCTAACCTTATAATGGCTTCCTTTCCTGTATGTCTCAAATGTAACTTGATACGGGTCTAGGATACACCCAAATGTCATCACTTATCTTTCTTTTCATGTGCGTGGGTTCATAAATTGATTTAAATAATATTTTAAAATCATTTTTATTTGTAATGTACACTGTAATATGAACTTCCAGGTGTACTTCCCATACCTGCTGATCAACAAAAAGCGTTATGCTGGACTTTATTTTACCAGCGCAGAAAAACATGACAAGATGGACTGTAAGGGAATCGAGACAGTGAGGAGAGACAACTCTCCCATTGTGGCAAATCTCATCAACACTTGTCTACAAAAAATCCTTATTGAAAGGTAAAGTCAAAGTCTTATTGTTTTCTCATAGATTTTAAATTAGGAGCTCATCACTGAGATGTAGGTTGATTTAGAGTATTGTGCCGCATTTTATAGTTACTTTGCACAATAACAGACCCTTTCAAACTGGAGAAATTGTTGACTTGGAGAGTGTGCAGAGATCCTTTACTGCTAGAATCCACTCGGTAAATCATCTAAATTACTGGGACCGACTAAAAGGCCTAAATCTGTATTCTCATGAGAGCACGCGTGAGAGATTTATATACTGTATACAAGACTTCATACATTCTTGTACAGCCACTAGCACGCATAGCATTTCGGGCATGTCCTTTATCTTACGTTCCCCGGAATACGACCCACCAAATCGTTTAACAACCAGGTACTCATTTTACTGTTGGGTAAACAGAGGCTACAGTTAAGGATTGACACCCAGTAAATCCTCCCTGGCCAGGATACGAACCCAGGACAAAGCGCTCGCCAAACGCCAGTCGAGTGTCTTACCACTACACCACGGGGACTGGTAGTACATGACAATTTACACATGCAAAATATTCACAGGGCTGATCCCAAACGTGCACACACAAATAACACATGAGACCAGAAAGCATGGCAGGATGTGCAGAATACCCTATTGAAAAGCAGAGGTTCAATAGGTACTTTGAGAGAGAACTCTATCAACATCAGAGGCCCGAGACTGTTCAACACGAATCCGAAGGAACCTCAGGGCTACGAATCCGAAGCGCTGTCCACTCAGCTGTCAGACCCCTATGAGTCATGGATGAGTGGATCATTTCCCCTCAAACAATCAATGTTCCATCACCATTACATTGTACAAGAAACCAAGAATCCAGTGGGGGGGGGGATCACCACTCCCACAATGGTTGAGCAGCTAAGCAAAATTACACCAAACACCAATTCGTGCAGCTGCATGCTCAAGTCCCTCAGTTGTCAGCTATGTTAGTTACATCCGACCTTCATGGCAGTTTGCACCTTGGCTCTGTTGTGTGCTTCTTGAGTCTCCAGGAGCTTCATTGCGATTGGCCAACGGAGGATGTTAGAGCACTTGTGTGGGTTTTGGTCATTGCAGCTTCTGCAATGGCAACCCTACCCAGGTGTATATATCTTTCCCTCGGTCCTGCTGTTGCTTCAAGTTCTGGCACAATTGGAATCCTACAGGGAAAGGGTGATCCTTCTGGCGCCTTGGCAGCAAGCCTAGCCTTGGTTTCAGGCACTGTGTGCATGGTGCATGAAAGTGCTCATAATCAAAATAGAGATCCTAAATGTAGTTATTATCGTTGTATATAAGTCACCGGAGGCAAACCCTCAGCAGTTTAAAGACCAACTAATGAAAATAGAACACTGCTTGGAAAACCTCACAAATCCAGCCCCAAACATCATCCTGCTTGGGGACTTCAACCTAAGGCACCTGAAATGGAAGCACCTGGCTAATACAGTAATATCAGAAAGAATACCAGGAAGTAGCCTAAATGAACAGGCACATGCAAATGACCTGCTATGGATGTGCGACAGGTTTGCCTTAAACCGGCCGGCCGAGCTGACAGCACGCTGGACTTGTGATCCTGTGGTCCCGGGGTCGATCCCGGGCGCCGGCGAGAAACAATGGGCAGAGTTTCTTTCACCCTATGCCCCTGTTACCTAGCAGCAAAATAGGTACCTGGGTGTTAGTCAGCTGTCACTGGCTGCTTCCTTGGGGGTGGAGGCCTGGTCGAGGACCGGGCCGCGGGGGCACTAAAAGCCCCGAAATCATCTCAAGATAACCTCAAGATAACCAGCAAATAGTAGAACCAACTAGGCAGGAGAACACGCTGGGCCTCATTTTCACTAATAATGATGAATTGATCAGGAACATAATGATTACAAATACCTGTTACTCAGATCACAACTTAATTGAAGTTATGACAACCATGGGGAATAGACCTTCAAACCAGTCCAGACTCCCGGTGGAGGAGATTTCAGCAAATTCAACTTCAATAATAAACAGATAAACTGGGAGCAAATAAACTAGGACTTCACAGAAATAAACTGGGAAGAACAGCTAGGAAATGCAAACCTGAACCAGTGCCTGGAAAAAATAAGCTCAGTAGCACTAGAAATATGTCCAAACCACATACCCCAAAGAAAAAAGAGAGGGATGCAGATTGGAACGGGAACATCGTTCCCTAAATAGGCGAAGAAAACGAATCGCGGAACAACTTGAGATTCGCACCCTATCTCAAGAACGGCTAAGAAGGTTAGGTAGAGAAATAGAAACAATTGAACTCAAGCTACAAGAATCATACAAAACCCAGGAGAGGCAAAGAGAGCTAAAGGCCATCAGTGAAATAGAGAGAAATCCAAAATATTTTTCTCCTATGCAAAATCAAGATCAAAAACCACATCTAGTATCGGGCCCCTGCGAAAGGGAGATGGAACTTTCACCGATGACAACAAAGATATGAGCAAGTTACTGAGGAAGCAGTACGACTGTTTTCAGCGAGCCATTAAACGCACTAAAGATTGATAACCCAAATGAATTTTTCATGGATATGATACCAACATCAAATCATATATCAGACGTTATCCTATCCCCACTGGATTTTGAAGAAGCCATAAACAGTATGCCTATGCACTCTGCACCAGGCCCGGATTCTTGGAACTCCATATTCATCAAGAACTGTAAAAAACCACAATCGCAAGCCCTTCACATTCTGTGGAGACAAAACCTAGATACTGGTGTTATCCCTGACATACTAAAAACAGCAGAGATAGCACCACTCCATAAAGGAGGAAATAAGGCAGAGGCAAAGAATTACAGACCGATAGCACTAACGTCGCACATAATAACAAATTTTGAGAGAGTGCTAAGCAATAAGATCACAAAATTCATGGGATCACAGCATCTCCATAACCCCGGACAACATGGTTTCAGAACAGGGCGCTCTTGCCTGTCGCAGTTGCTGGACCACTATGGTATGGCATTAGATGCTATGGAAGACAAACAAAACGCTGATGTAATTTACACAGATTTCGCAAAAGCTTTTGATAAATGTGACCATGGTGTTATTGCACATAAAATGCGTTCAAAAGGAATTACCGGAAAGATAGGCAGATGGATCTACAATTTCCTGACTAACAGAACCCAATGTGTAATAGTCAACAAAATAAAATCCAGCCCATCAACAGTGAAGAGCTCAGTCCCCCAGGGTACTGTGCTTTCTCCAGTACTTTTTCTCACCCTCATATCGGACATGGACAAGAACACAACTTATAGCACTGTATCATCCTTTGCAGATAACACTAGGATCTTCATGAGAGTAGGCAACATAGAGGACACGGCAAACCTCCAATCAGATGTAGATCAGGTCTTTCTATGGGCTACAGAAAATAATATGGTGTTTAACGAAGATAAGTTCCAGCTCATGCGCTACGGAAAAAATGAAAATATAAAAACGGAAACCACGTACAAAACTCGGGCAAATCATAACATAGAACGAAAAGGCAATGTAAAGGATCTGGGTGTACTCATGTCGGAAGACCTTACCTTTAAAGAACACAATAAAGTAGCCGTCACAACTGCAAGAAAAATGACAGGTTGGATAACAAGAACTTTTCACACTAGAGATGCTGCACCGATGATGATATTTTCAAAACGCTTGTGCTCTCTAGAGTGGAATACTGCTGCACAATGACAGCCCCTTTCAAAGCTGGAAAAATTGCTGACCTGGAGAGTGTGCAGAGATCCTTTACTGCTAGAATCCACTCGGTAAAACATCTAAACTACTGGAACCTAAATCTGTATTCCCTTGAGCGCAGGCGGGAGAGATACATAATAAGCTATACATGGAAAATATTGAGGGCTGGTCCCAAACCTGCACACAGAAATAACATCACATGAGACCAAAGACATGGCAGGACGTGCAGAATACCCCCGTTGAAAAGCAGAGGTGCAACAGGTACTCTGAGAGAGAACTCTATCAACATCAGAGGCCCGAGACTGTTCAACACGCTTCCACTACACATACGGGGCATAACTGGCAGACCCCTCACACTGTTTAAGAAAGAATTTGACAAACACCTCCAAAGGATACCTGACCTACCAGGCTGTGACTCATACGTCAGGCTGCGAGCAGCCGCGTCCAACAGCCTGGTTGATCAGTCCAGCAACCAGGAGGCCTGGTCGACGACCGGGCCGTGGGGATGCTAAGCCCTGGAAGCACCTCAAGGTAACCTCAAGGTATGGTGTTGGAACCAGGGCATCTGAAGTTTTTTAAACTTAAGACACCATTAAACCAGCCAACCAATCACCATTTCTATTGTGATTGGGTAGCTGGTTTAATAGTGTTCCACCTGCAGTCTTCCTCTCAGTGACAGTGTGAGGTTTCATGGCATGCTTTCTTTACTCCGTCCCTTCGTCATTGTTCCTTGGTTTCATATTGGGTTATTCTGTCCTTAGCTTTTTCTTAATCGGCATCTTGTGCTGAATACCGTCTCCTCTTATCATGCAGCATTGTCGGAGCAGTTCCATCTTGCATTCGGGGTTGATACCTCATCAGCCTCATTTCATAAGCTTTCTTTCTCATTGTTTCACCTCTGGCCTGCTCATATGCCACATGAGCTTGCCTGGTCCCTTGACCGGGTATTTTCCTTTCTTTCATCTGCTTGGTTTAAAGTGGTCCTTTTGGTCTGGGATTGTTTACCTGAAACATTGTTTTTTCTTTCTCTGTCCTCCAGTTATCAGGTCAGGGACCTTCATGCTCTCCTTCAGCACTGGGGGCTTTTGTTCTTTTGCCCCTGGTGGACATTTTGTTTGCAGTCGGCTCCTTCTTTTCTGGCAAAGAAAGAGATGGTTAGCTTCTGGATGGGCCATCTGGAGGTGTACACTTGGGTGGTTCAACCTGGGGTGCATCATGTGCTATGTCTGGTGCCAGATTTCCAGAGCTCCCTTCATGCCACCAGTTCTTCTTCAGTGGACCTGGTTCCCCCATTTCCTCGTGTCCATGATGTGCATAAGTACATTATGCCTCTCTTTCGGTCGTTTTTGCCAATATGTCTTGGGCTGATATTCGGGCACAGGAGCTTTGGCAGTCAAACATGGTCTTGACGGCCTGATATTTTATTAATGTTCCCAATCCTCAGCAGCCGTGTGTGGCCTTGGGTCATGTGTCGAGCCGTTGGTCTCTGTCTTGATACATGCTGTGCTTCCTCTTCCCTTGTAAGTGCCCTGTCTTTCTTCTCTGAAGGTAGTTAGCTTCAGGGAGCCATAAGGGTTTAACCCCACCCCCCCCACCCCCAGAAAAGCAACGTTGAATGTAATTAAACGCCAATTTCTGTCAGTGGCTTCTGACATCTTTCCACAACAGGGCATTGGGGTGGTGTCTATCATGATAAGAACTGGTGGCAGAGCAGCTGGCTGATGGAGTCTGCCTCCCTCCTTCTCCCCCAAACAAGGAGGGACGTGGGGCAAACTAGCTTATGCTAATTAAACAAATATTTGATTGTTGATTTACATTGTTGGGGTGTTCTTTTGGCTGTTTTGAGGCTGCAGTCTGGTTTCTAACCAAGCAGTAGTCTGTTTTGTTTAGGTAACTTTCTAGATGCCTTCCATTGGTAGTGGCAGACATGAATAAATTTTCATGACATTTTTTAATAGTACCATTCCTCCCTGTGCCTCTGATAGGGCCAGGTTCTGGCTCGTGGTCCACTGTAGGCCAATAAGAATGCTGCAACTGATGGTACCTTGTAGTCTGCCACTATGTTAGTACAGTAATGTAGCCTCTGGGAGCCACTGGGCCTCACCCAAAAATTGGCTTTTCATTACATTCAATGCTGGTTTTTGTAGGCCACCCCATCAGCTTCCTGAAACTGTCCAGACTGATATGTGTTATATTAGTTTGGAGGTCATTAGTTACAGGAGTTCTTGCCTATCGGGGATCACAAGCCAGAATATGGCCCCCTCAGAGAGGCCAGGGAGCAATGGCTGTATGATCACTCTACATTTAGAGTACTGTATGTCATGTCTGCCATCAACTGAGGGAATACCCCTAGAAAGGTAGGTGTAACAATACAAACCTCTAACTGGTGAAAATTGCAATCTACATCCAAACTGAGCCAAAGAACTCCCCTCAAATGAAAACAATCAAACAAGCAGATCAAGCAGAACGTCATCCAACTAGCGTGCCCGCTCGTTAGCAGATGAGAGCTCTGTTCCCCCGAAAAGGGAGAGTGGGAGCCTGCTCAGGCGAGCCAGCAGCTCACCACTTCAGTTCTTGATTAATGTGCACTGGGGGTCACACGTTAGCTCTGGCCTCGCTTTCCTGTCTAGTTTTTTGTCTTGTGTGGCTGTGCCAGCTGTGTGGGGTAGTTGTGGTGGCCAGGTGTTCTTCTGTATGCAGGGCTGCATGCGTCTAGGGCTCGCTTCCCTAGACGCCCTGTAAGTATTACCCTGGCGTGTTTTGGACTCACTCCAGTTGGATTCTACATCGCTTGGCGGTGGCCTCACCCTTGGGGTTGGGTAGGGGTTCTGGGGTAGCCATTTTGCACTATTGGGTTCCGTGCCTGGCCGCCAGGATGGCGCTCCGGGTCATATTTACATATGGCTGCTGGGCATGCGCTCGCTTTTTGGGGCATTTTGCGATTAGTTCATGCGCTCTAGTGCTTATTGGTGTCTCTGTAGGTCCCTTTTGTGCGACATATCTCTGGTTTGTGTTATGTCTGCTTTGTTAAAGGTGGGGAGGTGCATGGATTGCTCTGTTTTCCTGCATCCCTGCTGAGGTGTCGGTAGTTTTGGTAAGTTTGTGGTTCATTTTGCTCTTCTTGTTGTGCTTGCAGGAGTCACATTTCAGCTCTTCGGGCCCGCCTCTTCTGGCCCCAAATGACCTTCTATGTCTTGTTTCTTTATGTGCAAGGCATCCTACCCTGTATGTTTCCCTGGGGACTTTTGGGTGGTGGTCATGTCTGCCGGTCTTGTGTTCCAGACTGTGGTCAATGGATTGTTTTCTTTCTTTTCTTATGTTTTTGTGCTTGGCAAACTTGCCCTGTATGCTCGTCTGGCTCCTACGCCTCCGGCCCTCAGTATCCTGTCTGTATTATGGCCATTTAGGCATTGGGCTCTTTTATCAGGGTAATATTTAAAAAATTTATACACTGGTTGTAATGATATTCACTTTGAACACCTGGGTAGCCGGTCGGCCGAGCGGACAGCACGCTGGATTTGTGATCTTGTGGTCCTGGGTTCGATCCCAGGTGCCGGTGAGAAACAATGGGCAGAGTTTCTTTCACCCTATGCCCCTGCTACCTAGCAGTAAAATAGGCACCTGGGTCAGCTGTCACAGGCTGCTTCCTGGGGGTGGAGGCCTGGTCGAGGACCGGGCCGCGGGACACTAAAAAGCCCCGAAATCATCTCAAGATAACCTCAAGATAACCTGTTGAAACTTGTCCTTCAAATGGCATGTTTTCCGCCAGCAAATGATAGGTTGGGCTCTCCCCAGGTTCGTTTCTGGGTGTCCTAGGGTTCCTCGGATTCGTCTTTCCAGAGGTTTTCTTCCTCTCAGATTCCCTTTGGGGGGTTTGGGGAGGCCATCGGCGGGGGCCTCCGGTGAGACCCAGTTTCTCTTCTGTGTTGGATCCGGTTTTGTTTTCGTTTGGTTCCTCTTACCCTGATAGGGGTTGTATTTCAAGGTTCCGGTACCTTTCTGGCTGGCAGCCTACTAGGATGACTGGTTGGTGTGGGCTTCCTCCTGGTCTGCTTGTCTGCTAGCTGGGGTTCTGACTCTTCCCAGCTTGCCAGGTTCGGGTTCCTGGTGATTTGGTGGAAGTCCCAGGGGGGGGGTTCCTTCCCAGGTTGGGCCTTGACTGGGCTTTGTGGGGGATTCTCGGACGGTTTCTGTCTTTCTCCCTCCTGCAGCTTTGCTCTGGCTGCGGTTCTGCATTCAGCTGTTGTTGAGGGGGCCTCGGGTCACTTGGTGGTTGCTCAAGCAGTGTGCGGAAGCCCGTACTTTTCCATGCTGGTTTACTCACTGGGCAGGGTTTGGCTTCGGAGGCTGTTCTGGTATCCTAGGGGCAGCCCCTTTTGCCGCTTTTGCGTCCGTTGGATTCATCGCCAGGGGTCCTTGCGTCAGTTGCTACATCTCCGGCTTCCTCTTCGGGGATCGGTGCCACAGTGCCTACCCCATCCCTCGCTCGATGTGTTCCCGGATGTCTCATCTCTCTGCTGTGCCTTTTGTGACCAGTGCTCATCAGGCTGGCTGAGACTGTTGGTCTCACGGCACGATACATGGGTTTGTGGCTGTGTGGCAGGCGCTGTGAAGGATTCAGCTTCCTCAGGGCTCTGTGATCCGGCTCCATTTGCACTGCTCCCATGTGGCTCTTTGTCTCCACCAGGGGGTGTGTGTGCACGCGGTCTGTGGCTCTTTGGGGCTGATTGCTTCGGGTAGCTCTTCTGGTGAGTTCTCTGGGTTTCGTTCTCTATGTCGTTCACATTCCGGGAGTGTCCAACATCTTAGCAGTGGGCCTGTCGTGCTTCATTCCTCTTTCTGCGGAGTGGCCGGTCGAAGCCAGTCCCTTCCTTTGGCTTTGTTGGACAATCAGTCGCCCAGAGGTGGACCTCTTTGTGTCGGTGTGGTCCCGTTATATGTGGTGCCATTTCCCCACTGCAACTCTGTCACGGTAGACGTTTTTTCGGCAGGATTGGTCGAGATGGGGGTTTCTTGTAACTTTTTCCCCGATCCAGCTGCTGCTCTGGGTTTTTGCTCGGCTGGAATCCTTTCAGGGGAGAGTGCTTCTCTTGGCCCCATGGTGACCAGCCCAGCTTTGGTTTCAGGTGCTTCTTGCTCGGTGTCCAAACCTGAGAGTTTTTTCATGGCTCCGCCTCTTTCAGCAGGTCGGGCCAGTACGGTACCTCGTTAGTTCAACTTACTCTTCCGCTCTTTGCATCTGGTTTACTGATGTGGATGTATTGCCACTTGTATGGTCATTAGGTGGTTTCTTTGATGGTGTCCCACCTGTGGCCTTCCTCTCAGCGACAGTATGGAGTCTCCTGGCGATCTTTCCGCCTTTCTTTTCCCTTCGTCGGTGTCTTGAAACGCGTCAGGTTTTGGGCTGTTTTGTTCTTCGTTTTTTTCTTGCCTTGCATCCCATGCCGAATGCTGTTGCTTCTTATCGTGCGGTGTTGGCGGAGCTGATCTAGCATGGGTTCGGGGTGGTTATCGCTTCTGCTCCATTCCATAAGCTCTCACGTGCATTTTTCACCTCAAGGCTGCTAATACGCCGCCTGAGTTTTCTTGGTCTTTGGACCAAGTGCTCTCGTTTCTCTCCTCCTCTAGGGATTGTGGTGGCCTCTTTGGTCCGTGATTATTTTATGAATGCATTGTTTTTGTTGGCTTTGGCCTTTTGAGGTCGGATGAGGGATCTTCCTCCTCCTCTTCGGTGCAGAGGTTTGTGCTCCTTTGGTCCTGGGGGTCGTCAATTCTAGTCAGGCTGCAGTCTAACCTCATGCCCATGTTGTGCAGAGATATTCTGCTCTGGCTTCTGTCTTTGGTAATGTGTCTTATGTCGCCTCTCAATCACAGGGATTTTGGAGGCCGGACAGGGTCCTGGCCACCTGGTTTCTCATCAACGTTCTGGGCCCTCTCCGGCTGTGTGCTGCTTTAGGGCATCTGCTGCGGCCTGTTGACTTTTCTACGTTGTGAGACCTGTGGTGCTGCCACCTCCTGGGTATGTCCCTGTTTTACTTGTCTGTTTTTACTTATTCAGAGAGCCAACGGGGCTCCCCACAGAAAACCAGCATTGAATGATATGAAATTCTATTTTCTGGGCAAACCCCGGAGGCTCCCTGACACCCTTCCTCCCATCGGTTGGCGGTTTTCATCATTCTATGAACTGGAGTGGTGAGCTGCCGGCGTGCTAGTTTGATTACGATTTGCTTGCTTGTTTGATTTCTTTTGGGGGTAGTTCTTTGGCTCTGTTCGGACATAAGTTGCAATTTTAACCAGTTAGAGGTTTCTATTGTTATGGCCTACCTTTCTAGGGTTAATCTCCAGTCGATGGCAGACATGACATACTCTAAATGTAGAATGCTCATAGAGCCAATGCTCCCTGCACCTCTCTGAGGGGGGCCAGGTTCTGGCTCATGGTCCCCAGTAGGCAAGAACTCATGTAACTAATAACCCCCAAACTAATATGGCACATGTCAGTCTGGATAGCTTCAGGGAGCCACTGGGGCTTTCCCGGGAAATGGCATTTCATTACATTCAAAGCTGGGTTTTTGTTTTGTTTTTAATTTTCTTTTATGTAACCATTAAAGTGTGATTATCTTCATATATCAATCTCCAGGGTAATGCAGTTATAATTCTTGCCTGGTTTTCATACAGATGTAAATATGGTTATAAGTAATACATCTATATAAATGTTATAGGGTTAATCTAGGCCCTTGGAAAAAAGTTCACTATACAGTACAGGCAGTTCGCCACTTACGAACAAGTTATGTTCCGAGACTTTTACCTTTTATACGTAAGCTATAACTTGTACATACATACTGTACTATAGTACAAAATATGTGTGTATTATGTATGAAATGTATTTTGAAGTTAATATTTTTGGGAGTGTGGAACGAATTACAGTAATTCAGTTTACATTATTTCGTATGGGAAAATTTGTTTCGAGTTACGACCCGTCTGTGGGAACGGATTAAATTTGTAAATGGAGGGGGCCACTGAATTCTGTATACTGTACTACAGTATATATTTTTTAAATACAGTGGGCAACAATTACCATTTATTTAAATTTTACATTCTAAATAACAGAGTATTTTTTTGTTTTTTGATTGAACAGAAATCCACTAGGAGCTGTAGATTATGCTAAGCAAACAATATCGGACTTGCTCTGCAATCGTATTGATATATCACAACTAGTCATAACCAAAGAATTAACTAAGACGGAAAAGGAGTATGCTGCTAAACAAGCCCATGTGGAACTAGCAAATAAAATGAAGAAACGAGACCCAGGCACTGCCCCTAAGCTTGGTGACAGGGTTCCTTTTGTCATTGTTGCTGGTGCTAAGGGCACACCTGCATATGAAAAAGCTGAGGTTAGTACTCGTCTAGTTGTATTTGCGGGTGGATGAGCTACAAGTCTTGGGGTCTCGCCTTGACCCTTAATTGGTTGGTATGTAGGCTCTAGGGTCTAGTTGTGTGTTTAGCCTCATCATATTTATGTATCCTGGGGTAAGAATACCGTAGGGTTTTATATTTTTTAGAATTTATTTGCCTTTTCTTTCCCAATTTGCAGTTTCCATGAAAAATCTGGAGAACTCATGTGTATTGTCTTCAAATTTTAAAACTTAGATGTGGGGACTTGACCACTTCACTGTGCATAGCATTATATTCTTTGTGATTTGAAATGCAAATTGTTAAGTATGGCAATATATTAAAAAATAATAATTCATTAAACCACTGCTTTAATTTTAATTATTAATTTTTTTAATAATTCCTCAAACCACTAACTAATTTCTTTTTAATTCATTCATTATTCACTACTCCACCAAGCTGTGAGTTGAAACAGGTGCACAGGGCAGGGGATAAGGATGGTCCCTGTTCTTATTGGGCA
Organism: Procambarus virginalis; assembly: GCA_020271785.1. Classification (NCBI taxonomy): domain Eukaryota; kingdom Metazoa; phylum Arthropoda; class Malacostraca; order Decapoda; family Cambaridae; genus Procambarus; species Procambarus virginalis. The sequence goes on along the minus strand of WNGS01160430.1, from coordinate 10,893,984 downwards.
ATGTAGCCCACTTATGTCGGAATCTAGAACCAATGTAACCTTATGAGCAGTGTAAGATGTAAAAACTTACATAATCTGTTTTCAAATTTATTTATAGGCTTGCTATATTGACTTTGATATTAAATGTTGGAAATTATCTCAGGTATAGAAGAAGAAAAAATGACGTCTGGTGTGCAAGATTCCACTGTGTCAATATGACTCCTACCTAATAATTGTAAAATTATTTGTAAAGATTTATGATCAATAAGCTAAAAGTTGTGGAGGATGCTCTACATCATCACTAGATTGCTAAAGTTTTAGTTTTATCGAAGTTTCCTTGATTCATTGATCGTGATCAGGTAAAAATAAAATGCTTGAATGTAATTAGCTTAAAGGATTCCCCCCCACTAAAATTCCAATTTTTATAATTAATTTCCCTTCATATTTTTTCAGGATCCTATATATGTGCTGGAGAACAGTCTGCCTATTGATTATGAATACTACCTAACAAATCAACTCAGCAAGCCGTTGTTGAGAATCTTTGAGCCTATCCTTGGGGATAAGGCTGAATCGCAACTGCTTAGTAAGTTCATTATTATTATATTGAAAATTTAATTTGGACAAATAATTTGTAATGTGATTCACAGCAATTATGTCAGTAACGAGTATCAAACTATACTATAATTGATTGACAAATGTTTCTTTGCTAGAGGGTGACCACACGCGATCAAGAATCATTACACACAGCAAAGTGGGTGCATTGGCAAAGTTCATCACCAGAAAGGCATCATGTGTGGGTTGCAAAGTTCCTATTGACTCTGCATCTGAGGCACTCTGTAAACACTGCAAGGTATGATTTTGCCCTTCACATCGCTAATTAATATAGGTGTCTTAAGTACAGATACTATGTGTTTTTGTAATTATTTTGTCTGAAAGATATCCATGCAGTACTGGATTTTTGGTGCCTCATGGCATAAACTTAAAATATACAAGGTATTTATATCTCAATAAAATTAAGTTTCCAATTTAAATTTATCAGTGTATCCCTCTCATAACAATTTTTTGTTATTTGATATATTTAGAACACCTTTTCTGTGGGTTTGTCCTGTCATTTGTGGTGCGGTGGCCAGAGAAATTTAAGTGTACTGGGGCTGCATGCACTTAGGCCTACCTTCCCTAAATGCCCTGCAAGTACTACCCTTGGGTTCTAGGCTTACCTTCCATAGAGCTCTCACGAACCGCTTCCATAGGGGTCTTCGGTGCTCAGTATTTACCCTTGGAGCCAGCTGGGGTTTTGGGGGCCTTCATTTGACTTTGCGTAGGAAGTGGTAGTGTTGCTGGTAGGGGGCACAAGGTACTATGCAGCTTGCCTACCTATGTGGCGGCCAGTTCCTGTTCCTTCTGGGGACGTTGTACTTTTGTGGGGGGTTTCTTTTATTTCTGTTTTCCTTACTATGAGGGGGTCTTCCTTGTTTGGCTATTGGTCCTCTTCAGGTATTTTGGTGGCCCACCTCTAGGCCCCCCTTGATTGTACATGTCACGAGGGTTCAATTTTTAGCAGTTCATCCTTATTAGTTTAGGCCTAACTGTACCTTGCCTGGACTTCCGTAGCAGACAGTCTGCCTGCCTCGTCTAGTTGTGTCCTATGTCGGACTTGTTGGTTTTCCGTGGGGGGGGGTGCCGTTCTCGGGCTTCTGTGATGGATCGAAAAGCCCACATTATTATATTTTTCACCTTGTTGTCTGAATACAGAGGTGGCCGTAATTATCAGCGACACTACCCAGCATTCAAGTAGGGCTAGTTTAATATTATGAAATGGACCATATCTGATCTGTATCCCTCTGTCTTGTAATGTACACAAACATAAGACACACATTCAGCTCATGCATGATTCAACTATTATAAGTTGTGGATGATTGTACTGCTTACATATAAGTAACAATGGGGGAGTGAGGTCTCACTCTTTATGCTTTGTGCTTTTTGTGTCTGGTTTGGTGGTAAATTTCTTGAGTTCTGTTATGTATTTGCTCTTGAAATTGTGGACAAAAGTGGCTACCACTTTACATTGCTTGTCAACTGTCTACTCAGAGAACTTTTCATATGATGATGGCTAAACAACGCAGAAAATGGGTTAAATGATGACATTTCTGGGGAGCCCCTACGGCTCCCCGGAGCTTACCAGGCTGATATGCTAATGTCAGACTTTGGCATCAGTCATGTGTATGGAGTTCTTATGGGCCTACCGGGGACCACGAGCTAGAACCTGGCCCCCTCGGAGAGGCAAGGGAAGCAATGGCCTATAGAAACCCCGTGTGGTTGGAAGCATTCTATTTCTGCCATCGACTGGGTTAGGCACCCAGAAAGGTAAGCATCCCAAAACAAACCCCTATTCTGGTGAAAATTGCAACCAAAAGCCGAACGAGTGGATAGAACTCCCCAAACAAAAACGAGCAAACTAGTATGACGTCAATCGTTGTCGTGCCGCTGTCTGCGCAGCCTCCCCCCTCCCTGGGAGTGGGAGGAGGGGGAGCCCAGACCTACCGCGCCTGCATCTACACCTCAGTTCTTCAGCTGATGCTATAGGCACCGGTGTGTGCTCCGGCTGCAATAGTTTTCAGCACTGTACCTAGAGTGTGTGTCTGTCTTCTAGGTGATGCGTGAGCCCGGAGTGAGTCTCCAGTACTCGGGCTGCATGTGCCTAGGGTTCCCTTCCCTAGTGGCCTGTAAGTACTGCCCTTGGGGCTTGGGGTTGCCTTCCACAAGTTCCTCGGGTTCTGCTCTGCTAGGCCGTTTGCTGCTCGGTCTTTCGGCCGCCCTTTTGTGATAGGGGGTTCTGTCTCCCTCGTTGCGGGTGCAGTGGTACTGTGCAGCTTGTCTTTCACCAAAATAGCGGCTGGCTCTGTTCCGTCTGGGTACGCTGTCCTCTGCGGGGTTTTCTTTTTCTTTTGTTTGTCTCCTGGTGGGGGGGGGCTCGCCTTTGATTCTTTCCCCCTTTGTGTCGAGTTCTCTTCTCCTTCTTCCGGTGGTTCCCCTGCTAGGTCCCCGTGAGTGTACACATCCGGGGGTTCAGCATTAGAGTGTTTGGTTGTCATGGGCGCCAGAGTAGCAGTACCCTGCCTGGGATTACCTGAGAGCGACTCCTCTTATAGTAAACACTCGGGATCCTGGGAACCCCAAGGGGGAGGGTGGGCCCGATAGGCGTGGGCCCTGGGTGTCCCTACCCCCCTCCTTTGTGCGAGTTCGAGGGGTGCTCTGTCCCCTTGTCTCAGGTGTGACTCACATGTTTTTTCCTCCTCTGCAGCCTGTGGGGTCGGTGACACCCTTCAGCCTGGGGTCCTGCAAGTTTTGTTTGCTTGTTTGTGATCGGTTACCCAGTCTTGTGCTGACTATGTTGGTGCATAGTCAGCTTGCATTCCAGAATTACAGGTACAATTACACACCGAAGGGAACTACAACTACGACAGCAACTTCCCTACAACAATCAGTACTGGTCAGAACAAACTTATTATGTCCAAGCATAATGGGCTTGCCGAGAAAGTCTCCCATTAAACTATCATAATAGAGTAACCTCATTCATCTTTGCCAACATACAGGACTGAAACAAGAACAAACAACAAAGTACAGTTCATAAATGGCTCCTCACGGAGTCAAATGCAGCATTTGGAGCCTTCACAGAAACCCATGCAGGGGAAATGTTGGACAGTGAGATCTGGATTCCAGGATATAACCTATACAAGTGTGATAGGAAAAGTAGGTCACATGGAGGAGTGGGTCTGTATATTAGGAAGACCTTGTATGCGTCGGAGCTCCTAAACGTTACAATGAGGTGGGTAGAGGGTACTGGGATTAAAACTAGGAGAAAATAAATTTAGTGATTATTCTAATATACAAACCCCAGATGCAACGGCTGAGGATTCACAGAACAGATAAACAAAATAGAGAATAGCCTTGATAATTTGGAGAACCCGATACCTGATATTATCTTCCTAGGTGACTTCAACTTGCCTAGTCTAGGTGGAAAATAGCAAACAATAATATTATACCAGGAAATCTATCCGGACCAAACCAACCACAGATTAGAGAACTACTTAGATTCTGTGACAAATTTCACTCAGTCACAGATATCGGAGCCAATGAGAAATGAAGATATTTTAGATTTGGTCTTTACGAACAATGAAGACATTATCAGAACATTACATATCAGATACCACATATTCAGATCACAAGCTCATTGAAGTGCAAACGACATCAATACTCAGAATAGACTAAAACGTTGATAAGCGAGAAGGGGCTATTCAGTAAATTCATTTTAATAATAAAAGGATAGACTGGGAGATAATAAACAGGGAACTTACAAACATTCCATGGAAATGTTTGTAAGTAATACAAGTCCTACAGAAGGAAATAGAAAAAGCTGACTGCGGAAGCGTATCAGAGTCTGTCTGAAACATGTTCCCTTGAGGAAGCCGAGAAATATCCTAACGAGAAAGAGAACGAGACGACAGTATAAACGCAGTAAAAAAATAACGGAAGACTGCTTATGCAGACACCGAATTTCCCGTCAAAAGGAATAATTAAATAGGGGATTGAAGAAATCGAGCTGAAATGGAAACACTCATATGAAACTGAAGAGAAAGGCAGTTAGAACAGGAAGCAATTTCAGGAAATAAAGAAAAATCCATAAATATTTCTTCTATATGCGAAATCAAAAGCAAAAACCACTGCCAGGTATTGGACCTATTCGTACAATGTGAAGGCTTCATAAACGGAGGATGACAAAAGAAATTAGTTAAATCCTAAAAAGCAGTATGGAGGACATGTTTAGCACTCCAATAACAACATGAAAGTGGACGATCTAGATAATTTCTTTATGCGGGATATTCACAACCCCTGTAAATATAACTGATATCAACCGAGCTGCACTAAATTTTGAAAGAGAAATTGAAAACAGCTTCATGCACTCGGCCCCAGGTCCTGACTCATGGATCAATATTTATAAAGAAATGCATAGTGCCGGTAGCACAGGCACTCAGTATAGTGTGGAGAGAGCTTGGACACGGGGAGGGAGATACCAGATGCACTAAAGTAGCAGACATAGCCCCTTTACACAAGATGGAGCGGTCAAAGCATTGGCAACAGAATTAAGGATAGACCGAGTTGCACTAACATCGGCACATCATAATAAAAGTATTTGAGAGTAGGATTAGGAGTCAGGTCACCAATATTCATGGAGCCAATGACCTACACAAACCAGGCAACATGGATGTTCGAGCGGGAAGAGCGTGCACTCTCACAGCTACTTGTGCACTACGACAAATTCCACTGAGGCATTAAGGAAAACAGAATGCTGATGTGATATACACAGACTTCGCAAAGTCCTTTCGATAAATGTGACCATGGTGTGTGATAGCGGACAAAATGAAGTCAATGGGGAATAACCGGTAAGGTAGGGGACGACTGGATACTCATTTTTTCTTTCAAACAGGTACTCAGCGAGTAACGTCAACCATATAAAATCTAGTCCAATTGCAGTTAAAAGCTCTGTACCTCAGGTTACAGTCCTTGCAACGCTGCTTTTCCTATTCTCATATCAGATATAGACCAAAAATACAAGTCACAGCTTCGTATCAGCCTTTGCAGATGACACAAAAATCAGTACGAAAATTACCTTAGCTGAAGACATTGAAAAACTTCAAGCTATATTGATAAAGTTTTCGACTGGGCATCAGAAAATAACATGATGTTTAACAGTGATAAATTCCAGGTACTCAGGTACGGTAAAAATGAGGACCTTAAACATAATACAGAGTACAAAACACAATCAAATGTACCCATAGTAGGAAAACAGCATGTAAAGGATTTGGAATAATAATGTCTGACGACCTAACCTTTAAGGAGCATAACCAAGCAAATATTGCGACAGCCAGAAAAATGATAGGATGGATTACGAGAACTTTCAAATCCAGGGATCCCATATCAATGGTTGTACTCTTCAAGTCACTTGTGTTGTCCCGTCTTGAGTATTGCTCAGTACTCACTTCCCCCTTCAGAGGCGGAGAGATTGCTGAAATAGAGGGAATACAGAGAACATATACGGCACGCATAGACGAGGTAAAGCACCTAAATTATTGGGATCGTCTCAAGCTCTCCAATGTACTCACTAGAAAGGAGACAGAGAGATATCAAATATAAATATACACACGTGGAGATACTGAGGGCCAGAGTCCAAATTACTGACAGTAAAATAACAACTACTGGATGAACGATATGGAAGAAATGCAGAATAGAACCAGTGAAGAGCAGTAGGTGCCATAGGCACAATCAGAAGAACACATGATAAACATCAAGAGGACCCGGTTGTTCAACTCCTCCCAGCGAAGTCATAAGAAATATTGCCGGAACAACCGTGGGACATCATCAAGAGGAAACTAGATTTATTCCTCCAAGAGTGCCGGACCAACCGGGCTGTGGTGGGTTATGTGGGCCTAGCGGGCCGCTCCAAGCAACAGCCTAGTGGACCAAACTCTCACAAGTCAAGCCTGGCTCGGGCCGGGCTTGGGGAGTAGAAGAAACTCCCAGAACACCCATCAACCAGGTATCAACCAGGTATCAACCCGGTGCAGGCTGCACGGGCGTTGCACATTGGGCTCTTCTCTGCACTGGACGCTGAGTGTGGGGTTGGCCCTCCGCCACTTCCCTTCCTCAGTGCATTCTTCTCGTTGTCCTGCTTCACTCTTGTCCCTGGCCGCTGGTGGTGGGGCGTTTTTGCTAGTTTTTTTTATTTCATTTCCTTCTTCACACTGTTGTGTGTTTTGTTGTGGCTTTTGGCCTTCTTGTTGCCAGGTTTGCTTTCCTGTTTTCCTGGCTTGCCCTACCTGTTGGTTTTTTTTTTCAGGGTCTTGCGATGTCCCTTCTCTGGTGTCTCACATTGTACCCGTGGTTTCCGATCTCCTGGCGAGCTTGCTCGTGTTGGGGTGTTTTCTGTTCGGTGGACGTTCCATCTCCTTCTTGCCAACTTGGGCTTCCAGCTCTGCTTCCTTGGTGGTCGCACCCGAGATCTTCCTACGGCTCTGCCTCTTCCTAGGCTCGGGTGACCCTTGACAGTGCTGATTACGTTCTGCCTCGGGATCTCGCATCCATTGGTGGTCAGGTGGCTTCGTTGTTGGTGTCCCACCTGTGTGCTTCTTGGCGGCAGTATGGGGTGTTTTGCGGTCCTTCCTTTTCCTTCTGTCCCTTCTTCCGTGGCTGCATTTGTTGGAGTCGGCTTGACTTTTCTGCTGGGGGTTAGGGGCCGTCGTCTTGCTGCATACTGTCGCCTCGTTTTATGCGGCGCTGGCAGAGCCGCTTCGGCTTGCTGTAGATTATCTCTGCGCCGTTCGTAAGCTTTCTCGTGCTTGTTTCACTTCCGGCCTGTTCTTGCGCCGCTTGAGCCGTCCTGGTATTGGACAGAGTGCTCCTTTCTTTCTTCTCGTTTTCTTGTAACACTTCGTTCCGGTTTGTTTTTCGATGGCTCTTTTCCGGTTGCGTTGGCCTCTGGGGGTCGGGTAGGTGAGCTTCATGCTCTCCTCCTGCGCAGAAGTTTTTCTGCTCCTTCGGTTGGGGTGTTCGGTTTGGTTGTCTGCTGCCTTCTCCTTTTCTGGAGATGGATGAGACTGGTGCTTTCTGGAGGGGTCTATGGGTTGTTGATACTTGGTTGGTTGGGCCGGGGATGCATTTGTTTTTGTCCGGTTGCGGCTCTCTGCCGTGGTTGGCACACCACGGCTTCTGGGTCCATGGACGCAATTTGGGTTGCTCCGGTTCCCTTCTTCCCTGTTAGAGGGTGCGGGTCTCCCAGGTCGTCCACGGGGTTCTTCAGGCTCTCCTGCCTGCGGTCTATCTCCGTGCCCATGGCGTCTGCAAGTTCGCAGATCTTGCCACCGTCTTTGGTACTGTGTCCGGGGAGGACGTTCGGGCACGGGGATTTGGCGGTCAACCAGGATCCTTGGCTGTTCGTTACCTTGTACACACGTTCCTGGGCCCAGTCGGGCCTGTGTCGCTTTGGGACGGCGGATGTGGCCTGTTGTCTCGACTTAGGATTGTGTATTGTGCGGCAACCGCCTCCCAATTTTTTTTTTTTTTATTGAGGTCAATCCCTATTCTTTTCCTCTGTGGGTAGTTAGCTCCGGGGAGCTGTAGGGGCTCCCCCCCCCCCAGAAAACCAGCGTTGAATGTAATGAAACGCCATTCTCTGAGTGAGTCCTGGAGGCTCCCCGGCATCCCTCCCTCCCTCCGGTCAGCGGTTTTTCGCATGTTTTTGACATCCAGCCTCAGAACTGGGGTGTGGATTGCCGGCACGGTAGGTCTGGGCTCCCCCTTCCCCCCCCCTGGGAGGGGGGGGCTGCGCAAACAGCGACGCGACGACGAATGTCGTCATACTAGTTTGCTCGTTTTTGTTTGGGGAGTTCTGTCCACTCGTTCGGCTTTTGGTTGCAATTTTCACCAGAATAGGGGTTTGTTTTGGGACGCATACCTTTCTGGGTGCCTAACTCGGTCGATGGCAGACATAGAATGCTTCCAACCACACGGGGGTTTCTATAAGCCATTGCTCCCCTTGCCTCTCTTGAGGGGGCCAGGTTCTGGCTCGTGGTCCCCCGTAGGCCCATAAGAACTCCGTACACATGACTGATGCCAAAGTCTGACATTAGCATATCAGCCTGGTAAGCTCCGGGGAGCCTCCGGGACTCTCCCAGAAAATGGCGTTTCATTACATTCAACGCTGGTTTTTTGTCTGTCCTGGATCATTATCAAGTCATGTAATATAAGAGAGGAGGGTACTGGCAAATATATAAGATAAGAGAGGAAGATGAGAGGTGAAGAGCAGGTAAGAATATGATAAATGTAAGAATAAGGCATGAATAGGATGAATATAAGAATAAGGTAAGAATAGGTCGTATTCCAGGGGTCGTATTTTTTTAGGGGGTCGTATTCCAGGGACCTGCCCGAAACGCTACGTGTACTAGTGGCTGTACAAGAATATAACAACTCTTGTATATATCTCAAAAAAAACATAGGACGCATGTAAGAATAGGTTGAATATAAGAATAAGAGTAAGAGGAAAGTTAAGAATAAGCAACAGGGGGGCAAAGCTTAAGTCAGATCATGTTAAAAAGGTTGGAGCAGCACTGTGAAAGGCAAGAGTCAACAGCAGCAAAGCCAGGACTAAGATTCATGTTGTTCATATTGTGTATCAAAGCCAACTTGACAAGACTGTGAAGAGTATAAGCAGGAAAGATTATTTAAGAAGACCAATCTGTAGGATGATTGGAGTCGCTAACATGACAGAAGAGAGCATTGTTTGTCTTCTTCTTCTTCGCGATATGTGCAGTTTGCATGACGGCTTTTCCTCCCGATGACTGTACGAGTGGTGATGTTGAAAGATGCGGCACTCACAGTGGTGCATCAATGTTCATAATTTGGCAGAGGTTGGAAGTTATCGATGTCTTATATTTGTGTGAGGATAATGAGAAAATAAACATATGAATGGAAATGGATTCATGCAAAGATAAAGATGAGAAGTTGTGTTAATGGTGGTATAAAAAAGCTGTCTTAGTTTGCGGTTGAAGGAAGTTTTAAAGCGATCCAAAGGGTTAGAAATCACAGGAGCATGTGTACTGGAGTCAGGAAGCAAGACATCAGCAGGGTCATGGTGGTCAAGAGCACATGGTCAAGAACAACCACTGAATTACCTTTGTTGGAAGGAAGGATAACAATTGAGTTGTTAGCTTTCAGGGGGGCACGGGCAAGTTGGAAACGACGAGGAAGATGGAGATTTTTAGAAAACAAACTGTCAAGACCTCAAGTGCCACAAACTGTCAACATTTCTTATACTTGTATTTTCATTTTTATTTCCAAGATAGTTATTTTTCTGACTTCATGGATACGCCATAATAGCATACACTCCTCTCACATGGAGTTTAGACAGTTCCAGTGATCATTCATGGCAGGATTCATATTTTAGCTTAATCTAATGCCTGTGTATCAGCTGTTGTCCAAGTTTAGTCAATTATATATTAATTTTGGTTTATAATTTTCAGCTTCGGGAGAGTGAGATATATATGCAGCAGATGAGCGTTCTGGGTGCTCTAGAGGAGAAGTTTTCAAGATTATGGACTCAGTGTCAACGCTGCCAAGGATCTATTCATGAAGAAGTTATCTGTACTAGGTAAGTGGATCTCTTCAGTTAGTGACTACACTGTAGATATCTTATATTTTTAGAACAAATGACAATATATTTATTTTAAAGTTTCACTTGTAATTTTGTATGTTATAATTCATCTGTATGTTAGAACTTTCTTGAGGAGTTAAGAATAATTGAGTATTTCTAAAACATAATTACTGTAGTTTCATTTGACTGTCATTCACAATAGTATTACTGTTAATAATGTACAAGGGGATACAGCTTTCTTTTGTAGAGCTTGTGTGTGTGTATTTTCTGATACCGATCCTGGAGCCATCGTACTGTATGCTGTATTAATTTGGGTCATCAGTTACGGGAGTTCTGTGCACCGGGGACCACGAACCAGAACCTGGCCCCCTCAGAAGCACAGGGAGCAATGGCCATATGAGCACTCTACATTTAGAGTATGTCATGTCTGCCATCGACCAGGAAATGCCCCCAGGAGGGTACGCAAAATAATACAAACCCCCAACTGGTGAAAATTGCAATCTACGTTAGAACAGAGCCAAAGAACTCCCCCGAAAAGAACACAAACAAACAAGCAACTCATCATACGAATAGCACACCTGCTTAGGCGAGCCAGCGGCTCACCCCTTCAGTGATTGACTGATGTCCACTGAGGTCTGATGTACACTCTGACCTCACTTTTCTGTCTGGATTTTTGCTCTGAGGTGGCTGTACCAGCTGTGTAGGGTGGTGTGGTGGCCAGGTATTCTTATGTATGCAGGCTGCATGCATTTAGGTCTAGTTTCCCTAGATGCCCTCTAAGTACTACCCTTGCGTTTTCAGATTTCTCTTCCCTAGGGCGTTCGGGACTCACTCTCGTTGAGGTCTCCAAATGTACTCACTAGAAAGGAGACAAGAGAGATATCAAATAATATACACACGTGGAAGATACTGAAGGGCCAGGTCCTAAATTTATACAGTAAAATAACAACATACTGGAATGAACGATATGGAAGAAAATGCAGAATAGAACCAGTGAAGAGCAGTGGTGCCATAGGCACAATCAGAAAACACTATGTAAACATCAAAGGACCACGGTTGTTCAACTTCCTCCCAGCGAGTATAAGAAATATTGCCGGAACAACCGTGGACATCATCAAGAGAAAACAAGATAATTTTCTGGGGGGGAGCACCTTTGGCTCCCCGGAGCTATCCAGGCTGATATGTATATCCTTAGACTTTGGCATCAGTCATTGTGAATGGCATTCTAGGTCTACCAGGGACCACAAGCCAGAACCTGTCCCCCCTTCAGATAGGCACGAGGGGCAATGGCTTATAGAAATGTACATATCTGTATCTGCCATCGACTGGGACAGGCCCCCCAGAAAGGTAAGTGCCCCAAAACAAATCCCTATTCTGGTTAAAATGACAAAAATAGACAAACGAGTGGACAGAACTCTCCAAATGAAAACGAGCATGGCAGCACACGAGCCGTGCCGCATGTCTGCGCAGTTCCCCCCTCCCCAGGAGGGGAAAGAGGAGCCCCAGACCCCCACGCTGGTGATCCATCCTGCAGTTCTGAGGCTGGATGTCAAAAACACACAAAAAAACGCCGACTGAAGGGAGGAAGGGTTGCCGGGGGGCCTCCAGGACTCGCCCAGAAAATGGTGTTTCATTACATTCAACACTGGTTTCCTGGGGGAGTCCCTTCGGTTCAACAAAGCTACCTACCCAGAGGCAAGGGCAAAAAAGGGGACAAACCCGGGAGGCGGAAACCACGCGCCCGAACCCAAAAGCAAAACAACAGGCAACATATATGACCCTGCGGACAACCCGGGAGACCCGAACCCTGGAACAGGGACAAAGGGAACCGGAGTCAACCCAAAGCACGTCCAGGGCCACAGCGACCACGGCACACAAGCAATGGCTAAAAGCCACAACCGGACACAAGAAGATGCACCCCCGGCCAACCAACCAAGCATCAACAACCCCAGGCCCCCTCTCTTTTCCCTCGGAAAACAACCGTCTCAACCTTGCCAGAAGGTTGAAAGTAAAGAAAAGGATGAAGGAGAAGGTAAGAAAAAATGTTGAAAAAAGGTAAAGCCGCTAAAGGCAGCTTTATGGAGGGGTCGTTGATGCTTGGTTGGTCAGGCTGGGAGGTTATCTTGAGGTTATCTTGAGATGATTTTTCGGGGCTTTTTAGTGTCCCCGCGGCCCGGTCCTCGACCAGGCCTCCACCCCCAGGAAGCAGCCCGTGACAGCTGGCTAACACCCAGGTACCTATTTTACTGCTAGGTAACAGGGGCATAGGGTGAAAGAAACTCTGCCCAATGTTTCTCGCCGGCGCCTGGGATCGAACCCAGGACCACAGGATCACAAGTCCAGCATGCTGTCCGCTCGGCCGACCGGCTCCCCCTCTGGGAGTGCATCATGTCTTGTGTCCTGTTGCAGCTTTTCATCGTTATCTGTGTGCCATGGCCTCTGTGGCCGGGGATATGCTTTGGGGTGATCCAGTTTTTCTTGTTCCCTGTTCTGGGGCTTGGGTCTCTCAGGCCGTTCACAGGGTTGTCCGATCCAGCCAGCCTGCGGTCTTTCCTTGTGCCGGTGACGTTCATCAATTTGCTGCTTTGGCTGCTGTGTTTGGTAACATGTAATGGGCTGACATTCCGATACGAGGATTTTGGATGTCGAACAGGGTCCTGGCTGCTTGTTATTTGGTCAACGTTTCTGGCCCTCATAGGGTGTGTGTCGCTTTGGGTTGCAGCCAGATGTTACAGGTTGCAGCCAGATGTTACAACTTCGAATTAAAGTGAGAGTGGCGGCCACCTCCCTCTTGTCATTTATATTTGGTTAGGTGGCTCCGGAGAGCTGTAGGGGCTCCCACAAAAAACCAGCGTTGAATGTAATGGAACTCCATATTCTAGGTGAGCTCCCAGCACCTTCCCTTCTTTGCTGGTCGGTGGTTTTTCGCGTTGTTTTCTGGGGAGAGCTCCGTCAGCTCCCCAGAGCTATCCAGGGTGATATGCTAATGTCAGACTTAGGCATCAGTCATGTGTATGGAGTTCTGTGGGCCTACCGGGGACCACGAGCCAGAACCTGGTCCCCTCAGAGAGGCGCAAGGAGCAATGGCCTCTAAAAAAAACCATGTGGTGGAAGCATTCTATGTCTGCCATCGACCGGGTCAGGCACCCAGAAAGGTAAGCGCCCCAAAACAAACCCCCCTATTCTGGTTAAAAAAATTGCTACTGAGAGCCAAACTAGTGGACAGAACTCCCAAAATAAAATCGAGCTAACGAGCATGACGTCACCATGCCGCCGCCGTGCCGTCTGCGCAGCTCCCCCCACCTCCCCAGGAGGGGGAAGGGTGAGCCCCAGACCCCCATGCCAACCACCCAAGACCCCAGTTCTGAGGCTGATGCTATAGGCAGAGGTCGTGTGCTGTGATTCCAGTGATTGTTCCAGCACTGTGCCTTGTGTATGGTGGCTGTTTTCCAGGGGTGTTCGAGCTAGGAGTCCTTCAACAGTACTTGGGCTGCATGTGCCTAGGGTTCCCTTCCCTAGGTGCCCTGTAAGTACTGCCCTTGGGGCTTGGGGCCGCCTTCCACAAGTTCTTTGGGTTCTGTCTCTGCTGCGCTGTTTTACTGCTCGGTTTTTCAGCTGCCCTTTGGGTGCTTGGGTGTTTTGTCTCCCTTGTTTACTGTTACGACCCTGGGTTCTTATTTGGAAACCAGAGGTCAATGGAAGTTCGTAAATAATTACTATACATTAATTCATAGAATTGGATTGTGTAAGATGGAGAGTTAATTAACAATAACATTTATACTCAGGGGCTTCTCTTACCTCTGATGCATTTTTGTTCCTATCTTCCTTGCCAGACATAAGACAAATCTTGTTTCTCACAGAGCATTTAAGACTCTGTGCTTGTTGATTATTAAATATAATATGGAGCTAATTATCAGCTATTCTTAGAATGATTAAAGTAACTAGTAATGAATGTCTGAGTAAACTTGGGATGATGGATGCTGTATGATCAGCTGAGTATCCATCCGGTAGTAATCGGAGTAGGAGGTAGCAGGGCTCTGGGTCGCTCTCTCTCTGGTTCTGGCTGTTATTGGGTTAATACTTCCCTTCATGGGCTTTGTACTCCTCTTCCTTCTCTCTCCCCCCTTACCGTATCCTGATTCTCAGTTTTACAAGATAAGTACCTTATAATGTGTACCGGTTTCTGGCAAAAAGTGTGTAGTAGTTTGTGTAGCCTAAACTAGTGTTTATATTCCTAAGATTACTCTAGGGTGTGTTAGTGAAGCAACGTGTGCTCAAGTTGTACCAGGTTACCTAGAGCCTTTACTAGTGTCCTTATCCAAGAAGTCTTTACCCTAGTTGCAATTGTAAACCTTGCATCCTGTCTATGTGGACCAAGATGTTTATCGTAAGGTAGAGTGGTAAAGATATTTATTGTGTTAATGTATATGGGGGGGTTATTAGAGGGTTTAAAAAATAAGGTATTAGATAGGAGTTTTCTTTTCATCCTGTTGAAGTGGAGTAGATAATCTACTACTAGACTGCAGAGTTTATTTTAAAACCAGCATTCTTTGCTGCTTAGATTTTTCATCGGGGGCCTGGCCTATCTAATCTCCACTATTTTAAGAACTCCTTTGATTATTACTATTGGCCCTCTCAGTACAATCACCTGCCCCCATAACATTTACCTTAGGGTAAGAGGCAGTTTGCACTAGCTCTGTTCCTTTTGGGTACGCTGTCCTCTTGCTGGGTTTTATTTCTATATTTGTTGTATTGCCTGGTGGGGGGGTCTGCCTTGGTTGTTGTCCCAATTGTACCTGTCCTGAGTACTGTTATCTCTTCCGGTGGTACCCCCTGCTAGGTCCCCGTGAGTATACACCTCCCTGGGATTCAGCTTTAGTGTGTTGCTTGGTAGACTTGGGCGCCGATTAGCAGTACCCTGCCTGGATTCCCTGAGCATGAGTTCCGTCTCAGAACCTTGGGAAACCTTACAGGGGCACGCAGGTCCAATGGATGTGGCCCTTGATTCCTCCCCCCTCGCTTTGTGTGAGTTCGAGGGTTGCTTGGTCCCCTTGTCTCAGGGCGATTCTCACTGTTTTTGCCTCCGTCTGCTGCCTGTTGGGTCGGTGGCACCTTCGACCCGAAGTCCTGCAAGTTTTGTTGCTTTTTTGTTACTCAGTTACCCAGTCCTATACTGACTATGCTGGTGCGGGCAGCATGAACATTGCACGTTGGGTTCTGGTGGTTGCAACGAGCTAGGTTGTTTGCTCCCTGGAAGCCCCGAGGCTGCCCCGTTTTGGTCGTTGTGATCAGGGCTTGGGGGTGTTGGTAGCTTCGGTTTTGTTTCCATCCGTGCCCCCCCTTGTTTTTTGTCCTGTTATGGTTTAGTCTGGTCCCACCCCTTCCTCCCTACATCCAGATCCTCACCGTCTGTGAGTTCGGGGTCGGGGTGGGGATTCGATGGTCTTGAGACTCAGGCGTTCTCGGAGATTTCCCCTTCTGGGGTAGCAGTGTAGGTATTCGAGCCTGTTCCTCCAGCCGTGATGTATGGGTCTGCCAGTGGGCTCCCTTCCTTAGTATTTGTCTGCCTGCCCCGGATTTTTCTTGTGAGGCCGGGGCTTTAGGGAGACAGCTCGGCCCCGGGTCCTGCCATGGAGGTTCCCGGGATTGGGAGGGGCTGACTTGGGGGGGCCTCCCCGCCAAACACACACCGAAACTACTACGTTGGTACAATGTTTGAACAAGTTTTAACACCTCCTACCCAGTTATAACAACCAATATAGCAAGTTGTAACAACGTTTTAATACGTCATAAACACAAGATGCCAAGATGTAACAACTTTGTTACAAGTTGTAACAAGCGGAAAATAGACAGTTACGGTTTGTGTTTCCAGGGTCAGGCCCCGTTGGACCCTGCCGAGGTTTTCTACCCTCTCAGCGGGGCTTGCGGTTACGGGGAGTGGGGTTTTTCCTTTCCCCCCTCTGCGTACGAGTTGTTGGGCGTCGGCCCCTCCCCGGGGTTTGGTTCTTTGTCCCTTCAAGTCCGTCGGATTCGTCCTGTCGGTGGTTACTCTTCTCTGTTTTCTCACCCTTCTTCTCTGGGACAGGACTTCTCCATCATGTCAAGGTCGTGTTCCCCTCGTATCATGGTTCTGCATGACCTTTGGTCTTTGGTGCGACTGTTCCTTTATGGGCTTTCATGATTTTGTGCTTACTTCTGTAGGATCTCGAAGGTTCGGGAAGGTCTTCAATTCTTCCCGTATTATTGGACTGTCTGTCGTCTTCCGGTGAGGATTTTCGGCTAAGATGTGTCGTGACATGTTAGTGCCTACGCTTTGCAGGTGAGCCTATGCGGTCGGGCGTCTCTTTCGGCCAGGCACTGGTTCATGGTTTTTGGATGAGTGTTGGGGATTGGTTGTGGCATTTTGTTTGGCCCATTGCATGCTTCTTCCTGTAGACTTCCTTGTTCGTCTGTGTTCATTGGTGGGGCAAGGCCCTGTCTTTTGTGGTCTTATCTTGGACACTCATTCCTTGACCGTCATGCAGTGCCTGGCTGTGCCCTTCCATATACATTCGATTCTCTTTGTAGTGGGTCATGTCCCTTTCGTTCCTGTTTGTTGCCTGTCTTCTTCGTTCCTCATCCCTCTTCTACAATCTTGTCCCTAGTTGCTGGTGCTTGGACAGCCTTTCTGGTCTTTTTCTTGCATTTTCCGTTTTTCTCATTCTCTCCTATATATTGTTGTGTGTTTTAGTATGTGCTTCGTGGTACTACTAATGCTAGGTTGGACTTTGTTCATGTTCAGTTCCCTGCTTTTGCACCGCCCCTGTGTTCGGTTCTGGTCATGAGTTTTCATCTTCTCCTTGTTTGGCACTTCCAGCTTCTGGGTTGCCCTGTATGCAGGTGGATGCTGCTTCCATTCTTCCTCTCCTACCCCTGCAGTTTCTTTTCGTTGGGCCGGGAGGTGCTAGGTTTCATGCCCTGACTCCGACCTTTTTCTTAGTTCCCTTTCGGGAGATGCGTTTTTGTTTTCGTGCTGTTTACGTCCTGGTTTGTTCTTTTCATACCTTACTTGGTATTCAATGCTTCATTCTGCCCTGCTGGGGCTGCGTTCGCCGCTCCTGTGGGATGCGGTGTCCCTGCTTTTCGCCTTGCATTTCGGCTCATGGTGCTCGCTTCCTTGTTGGCCTCGGCCTGGGCCCTGGCTCTTCGTTTTTTGTCTCAATTTTGTCCTTGCTGTTTGCGGCGTCTGCACTTCAGCGTTTTTCTGCTGGCAGCTTCTAGTTGTCATCTGTTATCGGAATTTTTGGTCTTCAGGGGTCCTGGGGGTTCCCTCCTGGGCGGGGCGTGTCTGCTTGCCCGGGTTGGTTCTTTCCCAGCTTGCTGGGTTTGGGTTCCTGGTTTCCAGATTTACCCTGCCAGTTGGCATTTTCCTGATTTCGCGGTCACTTCTCATGAGTCTCGTGTTGGAATCACAGTGTCTCCGATCTCCTGGCGAGCTTGCTAGCATTTGGGAAGTTTTCTGTACGACAGACGTTCCATCTGATTCCTTGCCGGCTTGGGTTTCCGACTCTGCTTACTCGGTGTTCTCATCCTAGGTTTACCCGCGGCTCCACCTCTTCCTATGCTCGATAGGTCTGTGGCGGGGCCGGTTCGGTTCTGCCTCGAGTCTCTCTCCATCTGTTGGTGTTCAGGTGGAGTGCAAGTACAGAAAAGGGGCATCTTTCTGTTCAGTTCAGATCAACAGTTCATCTGTTGGTGTTCACCAACAGATGAACACCATCTGTAGGTGTTCAGGTAGCTTCATTGCTGGTATCCCACCCGAGTGCTTCGTCTTGGCGGAGGTGTGGTTTTTTTTTGGCGGTCCTTCCTTTTTCTTTTTTGTCCCGTCGTAGGTTTGCTGTGTTTTGTTGGTGTGGTCTTGTCTTTCTCTTGTGTAGGAACAGGGCCATCATCTTGACACATACTGTCGCCTTGTCTCGTGCTATGCTGGCGGAACCACTCTGGGTTGCTTCGGTTTTGGTGTTTCCTCTGCACCGATTCACAAGCTGTCTCTGGTGTGGTTCACTTCTGGCCTGCTGTTGCACAGCTTAAACCGTCCTGGTTCTTGGATTGGGTGCTCTCTTCTTTTCTCCACAGTTTGTTGTGGCCCCTGCAGCTTTGGATTGTTTTCCAAGACTTTCTGGAGGGGAGCCCCGTCAGCTCCCTGGAGCTATCCAGGCTGATATGCTAATTTCAGACTTTGGCATCAGTCGTGTGTATGGAGTTCTGCGAGCCTACCGAGGAGCAATGGTCTATAGAAACCCCCATGTGGTTGGAAGCATTCTATGTCTGTCATCGACCGGGTTAGGCACCCAGAAAGGTAAGCGTCCCAAAACAAACTCCGATTCTGGTAAAAATTGCTACAAAAAAACAAACAAGTGGATAGAACTCCCTAAACAGAAACAAGCAAACGAGTATGACGTCACATGTCGCCGCGCCGCCGTCTGCGCAGTTTCCCCCCTCCCCGGGAGGTGGAAGGGGAGCCCTAGACCCACGCCCCACGCCAGAACCTCTCGGTTCTGAGGCTGATGCTATTGGCTGCGGTCGTGTGCTATGGCTCCAGTGATTGTTTCAGCACTGTGCCTTGTGTGTGGTCTGTCTTCTATGTGGTGCACAAGCCAGGAGTGATTCTTCAGAACTCGGGCTGCATGTGCCTAGGGGTCCCTTCCCTAGGTGCCTTGTAAGTACTGCCCTTATGGCCACCTTCCAAAAGTTCCTTGGGTTTTGAACATTGTGCGAGGAGCATATGCATTGCTTTCCAACTTCAGAATCGCTTTTAATTACATGAATGGTGAAATACTAAAGAAACTGTTCTTGACTTTTGTGAAACCCATTTTGGAATATGTAGTTGTTTGGTTCCCATATCTCAAGAAGGGCACAAATAAACTGGAAGGTGCAAAGGCATGCTACAAAGTGGCTTCCAGAACAGGAAAACAGGAGTTACGAGGAGAGGCTAGAGGCGTTAAATATGCCAAAGCTACAAGATAAAAAAAAAGAGGTAATATGATCACCACTTACAAAATAATAAGAGGAATCGACTTAATTGAATGACAGAGGAATTCCTGAAACCAGCAACTTCAAGAACAAGTGGTCACAGATTCAAACTAAGGAAAGAATGACGCCAAAAAATATTAGGAAGTGTTCTTTTGAAAACAGAGAGGTAGACGGTTGGAACAAGTTAAGTGAGAAGGTGGTGGAGGCCAAAACTGTCATTAGTTTCAAAGTGTTATATGACGAAGAGTATTGGGAAGATGGGACACCATGATCTTATCCTGTAATTACACACATGTACACGATGTGTGTGCGTGAGTATCTTGGGCACCTCACCATAATTTTCAGGATGAATGGTTTGTGGTACGGGATGGTCATAGGCTCGGTTCTATTAAGAGGGTTTTTTTTTATTATTATTATTATTTTCTACCACAGACGTGGCCACACATTTACAATGCTAACTAGCATATATACATTTTCCTCTGTCCTCCATGGACAGGGTTAGAGATGTGTTAAACATATAGTTCAGGGGTTTATTGAACAATCAACCACAGAAGGTGATTCGGTGCTTTTAAAATGCTAAGCTAACCTACATACATAAATACATAGATACACAGATTTACGTATGCCCTACATAAAGTGTTCGATGTGTCTTTTACATAGTGTCATTAATGTGCATTTACAAAGGTGAAATGTAATTCTGATCAGCTTCCATATATACTTTATACACCACATACATATACATAAACATACACATATATGTACATATACATAAATATACATTCATATATATATACACACACACACATGCATTCACATACATTTGTCTCTGTTACTCTGACAGGGTGAGATAGCTGATAGAGAAACTAGTGTGCAATTAAGCAAATAATCACTGAAGGTGATTAAGATGCTTTTACAAGCTCAGGTTATATAGTTACATCACATACATACATTGTATAATTGATACATTACATGGTCAATCTTGGGTACAAGTCCAATATATCATCAAGAGTTCCAGTACTCGTATAGTAATAACAGAGTTCAGCATACCTTAGCCCAGGAGGGCGAAAGTCAGTCAGTATGGGACATTCTACAATACAATGTTCAAGTTAAGATGGTGTCAGCCCCAGTGGTGAACACCCACACCCAGCCACGAAACCAGTGAAAGGTGGCTGGACACATCCCTTGATGTGTTTACTCAAATAAGTTAAACGTGAATTCATTACCAGTTCATTTTATGAGACATGGAGATAGAGGGTAGAGGGGGGATATAGACCCGAGTACAGCTGGGTACCCCTTCCTAAAATCCCTAGTTTATCACGTAGAATTAGCACTATCACACTTGGACAAAACTGTGGGACAAGCATCAAGCATCCACTACTGTATATGACTGGTGGGGGACTTCCTTATAACTTACCAGAAGAAAGAAGAAAAAACAAAAGGGGAGCAGAGGTCTATGCTTTAAAATAAATTAGCTTATAGGCATATTCATCTGGTACTTTAAACATGGCTGCTTAATTGTCACTCGGCACACTACTTGCATTAAGCCTTGTTCCAACTTATAATTATTGTTTATCCATGTACTCTTTATTATTATTGTTTATTCATGCACTCTTATAATTATTGTTTATCCATGCACTCTTGTTATTATTGTTTATTCATGCACTCTTATAATTATTGTTTATCCATGCACTCTTGTTATTATTGTTTATCCATGCACTCTTGTTATTATTGTTTATCCATGCACTCTTATTATTATTGTTTATCCATGCACTCTTGTTATTATTGTTTATCCATGCACTCTTATTATTATTGTTTATCCATGCACTCTTAATATTATATCAACTTATTCAATTTTACTTTTCTTTTCAGTCGAGACTGTCCCATATTCTATATGAGAAAGAAAGTGCAAATAGAGTTGGTTGATCAAGATAAAGTTCTACAGAGGTTTGGGGCTCCTGCTTGGTAATTATAGGTTATAACATGTAATAATAAAAACTATCAACAGTCCTGCCTACATAACCATTAAATAATGTGAGATGTGTTTGTTGGTTGGCCGTACAGTAAGATAATGTTTAATACAATGGAAAGAGCTGACTTCATGATTTATAGATGAAGGAAAGATATTTGTAAAAACTATTAAAATGTTAATTTGTATGTTTTATATATAAATGTTAACAAAAAGAATTTGAATTTGAATGTCCTTTTTATTTTTGCGTTAAATAAAAACCTGGCTTATTGTACGAAAATATAATAGTTTACTGTGAAAGTTAACATGCAAAGAGCATTGTTACAGCAGCTTAAAAAAAAAGAGAGAAATTACACCGCATGTACACACAAGAGCTACCAAGCATCTGGAACACCACAAGTAAACACAAGAGCTACCAAGCGTCTGGAACACCACAAGTAAACACAAGAGCTACCAAGCATCTGCAACACCACAAGTACACACAAGAGCTACCAAGCATCTGGGAAGGAAGATATTGCATGTGGAAATTAAGGGTATGGTGGTGGTCTACAACATTGAACATTACTTTAGAATAGTTCATATTTGAACAGCTAAATATTTTCAACAATTGGAAATTGTGCAATTCTGTACTTTATTATGAAGGGATTTCCACTTACTGTGGTTTCTTTTGCCTGCTTTGCACCCAAGTGGTTCCTTCCATACACACTTCCAGCGATATTATTTGTACTATATTTTTATCCAATGCACCTTCCAAAAATGTTGGACTCTGTAGCTCCTTTAAAGGACATGGGCTGTGTCCAAAAAAGATAATATTGTACAGTATTTTGTACTGTTGGAAAAGTAACAATAAACTATATTTAATGTGTCCGAGGCCTTACATCTGCCATTTTTTGCCTAATTTAGTACATAAATATATTATATTAGGCTTATGAATGTTGAGATTTGGCAGTTGCCTTCTTTCTTAGGCTCTCTTCAAAATAGTACAATTTGTAGACCTTTTTTTCTTCAGGTGTCCCTATTTTATACTGCATATACTTCTTAACCTATGCTGTGTACATAAACATACTTTACAGCTCCCAGCTGGTGCCCCCATCACCAGCATTATGGTTAATACAAATGTTATGCTGTTAATACACTGGGGGTCTGAGGCTGCAGCTCAACTTGAAACATTTTGAAAAAAAATTATTATGCAATCCTTATTTTCTTTGTAACTTATAATTCAGGAATCATGTTGGTGCAACATTACAGGTATATGACAACAATTATTTACCCACAAAATGAAAGTGATTATACACAGTTCCTCACACCATGAGCTGTTCCAGGCTCGGTTCACAGTGCTTACCTCGAAGTGGTGGTGGTAGTGTAACGGGGGGGGGGGAAGAGAAATGGAATAATGAGTAGCTAAGAAGTGAGTAGAAGAAGGTAGAAGGGTAGATAGGTAGAAGTAGGAAAGTAGATAGTAGAAGTAGAAAATAGAAGATGCTGCCACCATCCATTCTAGATCATATACATACAAGACAAGGAATGGAACTTGTCTGTATCAACATAATATACTCAAAGATGTTATTACCATGTTTCAACTCTAAACATGTACTCATTAATTTCATGAACCAGTAACCGCTGAGATTTTCTCATCTCACTCAAAACTCTAGGGAACGAAGTTAAAGGCAATTATAAATTCAATTATATTTCACATGATAAGTATCATAATTTAAGCAAGTAAAAATGTTCAAGCTTAATATTCAAAGTGAGTCATCATCCAAGAATTCGAGAACCCTACAACTCGACTGCCCCTGATCATCACACAACACCTGTTTAGTGAACACGACAAAGTCCCTCAATGTTCAACTCACCAAGTGTCTGAGTCTCCGTGGAATAGAGAGAGGGGGGGTGGGTCTGTAGTTGACAGAGACTGTCCCGCCCCGCCAGCTGACCGTCTGTGTGGACGGCTGGCCGCTGCTGGCTGTTCGTCTGTCTATATCTCTGCTTCTTCTTCTCCTTCTCCTCTCGAATCGATATCTCTCCGAGTATATATTGGGAAACCTAGTGGCTAACTCCGCCCACAAGTTAGATAGCCTCAGGCACTCTACCAGCCACTCCTTAAACGTCGGCATGTTTGAAGGCTACCAGGCTCAATTATAAGATTAGCGAGAGCCAGGTGAGATTCGCATGACCTGACCTCAGGTCAACTCGGTGTCCTTAACACTAGAGGTGTGAGATCCAGGCCAGACAAGTTGGCGTCTGTCAAATCCTTGTCTGTGACTCATATATCTCCATGTATGTATTAAATAAAACTAAACCAAACACCTTTACAGTGTTACAGTAGTACCCATGCCTCGATTTTATCATGTTAATGTTCTGCTCAATGGAAATACTCTTTTTTTTCGTTCATTTTCTGGGGGGAAGCCCCTACGGCTCCCCGGAGCTATCCATGACTGATATGGATACCCTAACTATTTTGCATCAGTCGATGTGGGTGGAGTTCTAGGCCTACCGGGGACCACGAGCCAGAACCTGGCCCCCTGAGAGAGGCACGGGGAGCAATGGCCCCTAGAATTGCACATGTGATTTGGAGCATTCTAAATCTGCCATCGACTAGGACAGGCACCCAGAAAGGTAAGCGCCACAAAACAAACCCCTATTCTGGTTAACAACAAAAATCGACAAACGAGTGGACAGAACTTCCCCAGAAGAACGAACTAACAAGCATGATGTCACACGAGCCGCACAGCTCCCCCCTCCCCGGGAGGGGGAAGGGGGAGCCCCAGACCCCGTGCCGGCAATCCGCGCCCCAGTTCCTCGGCTGATGGGATCGTGCATGGTCATGTGGCTCCAGCTCCGGTCTTGTCTCAGTGCTGTGACTTGTTTGCAGTGCTGCTCTTCCAGTGGTTGTGTGAGCTGGGAGTAGTATTCTTGGGTACTCGGGCTGCATGTTCTTAGGGTCACCTTCCCTGAGTGCCCTGTAAGTACCGCCCTTGGAGCTTGGGGTTGCCTTCCACAAGTCACCTTGGGTCGACCTCTGTTGGCTTTTCACTGCTTGGCATTTGGCTGCCCCGGGTGTATGGGGGTTTTCCTCCCTTGTTTACCTTGGGGTAAGTGGTAGTTATAGCACTGGTGGGGCGCCTGGTACTGCATAGCTAGTGAGAGGAGTTGCGTGGTGACCACCGGCCAGGTCGGACGCTCCTGAGGTCTCTCCGCACTGGCTAGTGTTCACGTTGGGTGATTGCTGGTTTGCCCTGCTGGTGGTGGTTTGCCACTGACAGGGTGACGTTTGCTTCGCCATGGGGACTTCTCGCCCCCCAGTGAAGAGGACATTGTCGGCTGGTCTGGCGTTTACGGTGCCGGTGGACCATCCATTGGTTGGTGTCGCCCTGGTGGACGTGCTTCATGTGCAGCTGTCGGACCTGGTGGGCATCCAGCTGCTTCAGGGCAACCGTGCTGTGGTAAAGTTCCGCCTCCAGGCTGCCTTTCAGGCGTTTCTCGAGCGGTGTGAGGGGCGTGTTTACCCTCTCCCTGATACTGCTGGCTCCGTTAAGGTAGTGAATTTTAGTGTCACCTTAACGTCTGTGGCGGTGCATGGTGCCCCCTTCGAATTTCAGGACGACTTTTTGACCTGTTTCGAACGTTTTGGGACAGTGTTAAGTGTTCGTTGGAACAGGGTCGTTGCCGGGCACTGTGTTGGTATGCTTGACGGCTCCCGCACCCTGACAATGTCGCTGAAGTGTAGTGTACCGTCGTCGCTGTCCGTGTTGGGGTACACGCTCCGCTGCCAGTATCGGGGTCAACCGCGCACCTGTTATCGGTGTGGTCACGAGGGTCATCTGGCTGCAGCGTGCGACGTGGGAGCAGCTGGTCGGGTGCATGTTTTTCGTGCGGAGGATTTCCCGCCCTTGTTACGTTCGGACGGTTCTGAGGATGGAGTGGGTACTGTGCCTGCGGCGCCTGATTGCCTGTCTGCTGCTCCGCCTGTTGAGGTGAATTCTACGGCCTGCGCGACCCGTCTGGTGCCTGCTGTGGCCCCTGGGGCTGTTGAGCCGGTGTGTGTGGGTGTTGGGCCGTCGCCTGAGCTGCGTGTTGTGCAGGATGTCCCGATGGAGGTCCATGTCCCGCCTGTGGATGTGATACCGGCTCCCGGGAATACGGGTTCTGCTGTTTTAGAGGGGGTGCTTCGGCAGGGAGAGGTGCCTGCCGTGCCTGTGTGTGCTGACAACTGTAGTTCTGCTCTTTCCATCCCTTTGCAGAAGCGTGCGCGTCGGTGTTCTGAGGCTGTTTCCCTGGATGATGTGGACAGTGTGGGTGATGTGGCCTCTGTGGACTCTTCGGACGGTGCTGGTGTGACCTGTGTGGATGTGAAGATGGTGGCGGGGCCTGCTGGGCGTGGTGTGGTGCGACCTGTCTCGAAGCGTTCACGGCGGGCTCGGAGTGTGTCTCCCCCTCGTGGTGTGCCTTGGGAGGAGGTGGGGGAGTATGATGATCTGGCGCCCCCCACCGAGGATGTTGGTGCTGTGAGAGACTCCGAATTTGCTACCTGTGCCTCTCCTCCTGCGTCTCCTGCTGTTGGATCTCCGCAGTGGGGGGTTGTCCCTGATGATCGGGACCTCGTCGTGATGTTGCGGAAAGATATGCGCCGGGGGGCCTCGGGTCCTTTGCCCGGTGGTGGGGTCGGTGCCGCGCCTGCATCCCCTGCTGTATCCCCTCCTTCCTTGCTCCGGTCTGGGGATTGCCTGGTTCCGTCTGCTGGAGTCGTGCCCTGTGAGGGTCCGGAGTTGGGCCCTTATCGAGATGCCTGGGTGCTTCCGATCCCGTGGTGCTCGTCCACTATCTGGGTGTCGCGGGTGAAGGAGTTTGTGTATCGGGTGCCGGATAGGATGTCTCAACCGAGGGCGCCGCCTGGTGGCCGGCTGCCCGCTGACGAGCGGGTGATTTGGGAAGTGTACTGCTTGCGCTTTCCGATATACAAGTTTCCGGAGAAGTATTAGTTCCCGTCTTGCGCACACTGCTAAGCCGTGCGTGGGTCAGCTGCCACCGTGACCACGACGGCCCGCCCCCCCCCCCGGTGCGGGGTGTCTCCCTCTAACGTTCGACTCTGTTTTCGCCGCCTCTCCTCTCTCTACGGCCCATCACATCTACCGCTTTTGACTTTCTTCTCATCCTAACCGTCAACGCATCACCTTACGTCTGTCCTGGTGCAGTCATCGGGAGGGTTAACCCTTCATGCAAACTGCACCTATTCTCAAGAAGAAGAAGAGCATAGCTAGTTTTCACCAATGACAGCGGCCGGCTCTGTTCGCTCTGGGCACGTTGTCCACTTGTGTGGTTTTTCTTTTTTATTTGTTTTTGCCTGGTAGGGGGGTCTGCCTTGTGTTCCCCCCCCCCTTATATTAGGGTCGTTTGTGTGGTGGCACCCCCTGCTTAGCCCTCACAGGTGGACACGTCCCGTGGGTTCAGCTTTAGCAGTTTGCTTGGTAGTTTGGGGCGCCGGTTAGCAGTGCCCTGCCTGGGATAACCCTTAGCAAACCCAGTCTAGGGGCCCTGGGAAACCCCCCCGGGGCTCTCGGGTCCGATTGTGGAGACCCTTGCGTCCCCTCTCGCTTTGTGCGAGTTGAGGGTTGCTCTGTCCCTTTGTCTCAGGGTGACTCTCCTTGTTTTTGCCTCCGTCGTGCTGCCTGTTGGGTTGGCGACACATTCGACCCTGAGTCCTGCGGGCTTTGTTGCTTGTTCGTGACTCCATTCACCCAGTCTGCTGATGACTTCCCGAGGGTGCAGGCAGCTCGCGCGTTGCGGGGTTGGTTGTTGCAACGCGCTCGGGTTTGTCGCTTCCCCGGACGCCCCGATGCTGCCCCGCTTTGTGTAGGGACCCAGTCTTATGGGTTTTGATCGCTTCGGCCTTGGTTCCTTCCATGCCCCCCTTGTTTTTCCCCCTCCTGCTTCCAACCCCTACGCATCTGCAGGCTTCGGGGTCGGGGCGGGGTTAGAGGTTTTGAGACTTGGGCAGTTTCGGGGGTTGCCTCGTCTGGGGTAGCTGCGGAGGCATTCGAGTCTGTTCCTACGGCCGATGCTCCGGGGTCTGACCAGTGGGCCCCTTTTCTTCTAGCTCTCTCGGCTGCCCCGGCTTTTTCTTGTGGGGCCGGGGCTTTGGAGGTCGACTCGGCTCCGGGGCCTGGTGTAGAGGCTCCTGGGGATGGGGAGGAGCGGCCTTGGGGGCCTTGGGCTCCATTGCGCCCCGCCTGGATTTCCGTCCTTCTGAGCGGGGCTTACTGTTGCAAGGAGTGGGGGTTTTTCCCCCCCTCTGCGTACGATTTGGGCTTGGGTTCTGCTCCTCCCTGGGTTCGGTTCCATGTCCCTGTGGTTCTTCGGTTCCGTCATCCGGAGGTTTTCGACTACCCGCATCTCTTCGCCTGCGGTGCAGTTGGCCTTTGCGGCTTACCTCCTGCGTGTCCCGGAGTTTTGCCTCCATACTGGTTCCTTGTAGCCGTTTGGGCTCCTTGTAGCCGTTTTGGGCTCCTTGTGGCCGTTTTGGGCTCCTTGTGGCCGTTTTGGGCTCCTTGTGGTCGTTTTGGGCTCCTTGTGGCCGTTTGGGCTCCTTGTGGCCGTTTGGGCTCCTTGTGGCCGTTTGGGCTCCTTGTGGCCGGTTGGGCTCCTTGTGGCCGGTTGGGCGTCTTGTCACTGGTTTGGCTACTTCTCGCCTTGTTGGGCTACTTTTCTTTCGTGTCCTGCGCATGCGCTGTGGGAGTTTGTTTTGGTTCCGGGCGGTGTGCACACGTTTGGTGTTCTGCATCCATTTTCTCTCGGGAGGGGCTTCGCCTCTCGCTCTTTTCTTTCTCCAATCCGTGCCCCGTTGCTTTGGGGGTGTTCTGGAGTGCCGCTGTAGGGAAGTCACGAGGTTTTCCCTGCATTTTAGGGTGGGGAGCCTCCTTCGCCGCTCCCCTCCTCCTCTCCAGCATGGGCGCCCTGGCCGCCTCCGGCGGCTACGTTCTCGTAGACTTGCGTCATGGCCCTTCAACGCCTATGTTCTGCAGGTGAGTTGGTGCGGTCTGGCATCTCCTTTGTCCTGACGCTGTTTTTGTTTTTGGAAGTAGGAATGGGTGTGCATACGTACTTGAGAACGTGGACCGTACCAACCGAGGTGCCTCCTGCAGGGCTATTGGCCCATACAGGGCAGCTCTTGTTCTCACCTCCTGATTCCTTCCTTGGTTCACGGGTGACTGCGGGGGGGCCTCTTGGCCCTTCCGAGGCGGCTCCTGCCTGTACTCATCCTGCCCCTCTCCAATGCTTGTCTAACCTTGCTTGAGTTCGGGGCCCCGCCTCCACCTTGTTCCACGGTGCAACGGTGGGAGTGCCTGTTCGGTGGTACGTTTTTCTGTGTTGAGGGTGTTTTGTGCTCGCCTCCTTGTGCTTGCAGGATTGGGTTCTGGCTCTTTGGTTCCGCCTCTCCCCTGTCGTTCACCTGGCGAGTGGATTCTGTGCTTCATGGGTGCTCTCTTCTCTGCTCTTGGGGCTGTGTGTGGGGTCAGCCCAGGTTGGGCTGCCTAATGTGTTCCTTCGATTGCCTGTTACACTGCACATGTTTCTTCTACCGTCCCTGTGGCTCGGTTCGGTACTCGGTTTCCGCCTGTGTCCCCTTGTATGCCACTCGTGTTACGATTTATCTTTATCGTCCCTGTCGCTTCCTTGGGGAGTGTGGTGACGTTTTGCTGCGGGTTTGGTACTGTGGCTGCGTGTAGGGGTTGGTTGTGGCATTTTGTTCAGCCCTTCCGTGCTCCCTCTGGGGCCCTCCTTCCTTGCCGGTCTTGCTGTGCTGGGCCTGGTTTTTCCATGTTCCTTGGATTCTCTGTCCTGTCCCCGTTGTCCTCGCCTCGTTGTGCTAGCCGGGGATGAGCTTGGGGTCCGTCTCGCCCCTCGCCTATCCTCCGGTTTCGGTTCAAGTTCCAGAGCCCTGTGGGCTCCCTTCCTTCGTGTTTTTCGCAGCTGCCCCGGGGGTTTTCTTGACGCTGGGGCTTTGGGGGGACAGCTCGGCCCCGGGGCCTGCAGGGTGGGTTCCCGGGGCTGGGGTGGGGCTAACGTGGGGGGCCTCGGGCCCCGTTGGTCCCCGCCAGGGTTTTTCTACCCCTCTGGGCGGGGTTTGCAGTTTTGTGGAGTGGGGGTTTTCCGTTCCCCCTCTTCACCCGTGTTTTTTGGGCGTCGGCCCCTCCCTGGGCTCGGTTTCCTTGTCCATTCTGCCTGTTGCTTCCGTCCTGTAGGTGGGTGCTTTTCTACGGTCTTCGCCTCTTTTTTCCGGGACGGGCCTTCTCCGTCATGTCCCCCTCTTCTTGGGGTTCTGCATGACTTTTGGTCTCGAGTGCGACGGGGTTTTTGTACCTTCGTCCTTTGTGTTTACTTCTTGTTCTTTTGTTCATATCTCTTCTCTCGTTTTCCAAAGGGCGTT
>WNGS01160430.1:10810568-10863184 GCA_020271785.1 Procambarus virginalis | reverse complement strand
CCTTTTGGGTACGCTGTCCTCTTGCTGGTTTTATTTCTATATTTGTTGTATTGCCTGGTGGGGGGTCTGCCTTGGTTGTTGTCCAATTGTACCTGTCCTGAGTACTGTTATCTCTTCCGTGGTACCCCCTGCTAGGTCCCCGTGAGTATACACCTCCCTGGGATTCAGCTTTAGTGTGTTTGCTTGGTAGACTTGGGCGCCGATTAGCAGTACCCTGCCTGGATTCCCTGAGCATGAGTTCCGTCTCAGAACCTTGGGAAACCTTACAGGGGCACGCAGGTCCAATGGATGTGGCCCTTGATTCCTCCCCCCTCGCTTTGTGTGAGTTCGAGGGTTGCTTGGTCCCCTTGTCTCAGGGCGATTCTCACTGTTTTTGCCTCCGTCTGCTGCCTGTTGGGTCGGTGGCACCTTCGACCCGAAGTCCTGCAAGTTTTGTTGCTTTTTTGTTACTCAGTTACCCAGTCCTATACTGACTATGCTGGTGCGGGCAGCATGAACATTGCACGTTGGGTTCTGGTGGTTGCAACGAGCTAGGTTGTTTGCTCCCTGGAAGCCCCGAGGCTGCCCCGTTTTGGTCGTTGTGATCAGGGCTTGGGGGTGTTGGTAGCTTCGGTTTTGTTTCCATCCGTGCCCCCCTTGTTTTTTGTCCTGTTATGGTTTAGTCTGGTCCCACCCCTTCCTCCCTACATCCAGATCCTCACCATCTGTGAGTTCGGGGTCGGGGTGGGGATTCGATGGTCTTGAGACTCAGGCGTTCTCGGAGATTTCCCCTTCTGGGGTAGCAGTGTAGGTATTCGAGCCTGTTCCTCCAGCCGTGATGTATGGGTCTGCCAGTGGGCTCCCTTCCTTAGTATTTGTCTGCCTGCCCCGGATTTTTCTTGTGAGGCCGGGGCTTTAGGGAGACAGCTCGGCCCCGGGTCCTGCCATGGAGGTTCCCGGGATGGGAGGGGCTGACTTGGGGGGGCTCCCCGCCAAACACACACCGAAACTACTACGTTGGTACAATGTTTGAACAAGTTTAACACCTCCTACCCAGTTATAACAACCAATATAGCAAGTTGTAACAACGTTTTAATACGTCATAAACACAAGATGCCAAGATGTAACAACTTTGTTACAAGTTGTAACAAGCGGAAAATAGACAGTTACGGTTTGTGTTTCCAGGGTCAGGCCCCGTTGGACCCTGCCGAGGTTTTCTACCCTCTCAGCGGGGCTTGCGGTTACGGGGAGTGGGGTTTTTCCTTTCCCCCCTCTGCGTACGAGTTGTTGGGCGTCGGCCCCTCCCCGGGGTTTGGTTCTTTGTCCCTTCAAGTCCGTCGGATTCGTCCTGTCGGTGGTTACTCTTCTCTGTTTTCTCACCCTTCTTCTCTGGGACAGGACTTCTCCATCATGTCAAGGTCGTGTTCCCCTCGTATCATGGTTCTGCATGACCTTTGGTCTTTGGTGCGACTGTTCCTTTATGGGCTTTCATGATTTTGTGCTTACTTCTGTAGGATCTCGAAGGTTCGGGAAGGTCTTCAATTCTTCCCGTATTATTGGACTGTCTGTCGTCTTCCGGTGAGGATTTTCGGCTAAGATGTGTCGTGACACGTTAGTGCCTACGCTTTGCAGGTGAGCCTATGCGGTCGGGCGTCTCTTTCGGCCAGGCACTGGTTCATGGTTTTTGGATGAGTGTTGGGGATTGGTTGTGGCATTTTGTTTGGCCCATTGCATGCTTCTTCCTGTAGCCTTCCTTGTTCGTCTGTGTTCATTGGTGGGGCAAGGCCCTGTCTTTTGTGGTCTTATCTTGGACACTCATTCCTTGACCGTCATGCAGTGCCTGGCTGTGCCCTTCCATATACATTCGATTCTCTTTGTAGTGGGTCATGTCCCTTTCGTTCCTGTTTGTTGCCTGTCTTCTTCGTTCTTCATCCCTCTTCTACAATCTTGTCCCTAGTTGCTGGTGCTTGGACAGCCTTTCTGGTCTTTTTCTTGCATTTTCCGTTTTTCTCATTCTCTCCTATATATTGTTGTGTGTTTTAGTATGTGCTTCGTGGTACTACTAATGCTAGGTTGGACTTTGTTCATGTTCAGTTCCCTGCTTTTGCACCGCCCCTGTGTTCGGTTCTGGTCATGAGTTTTCATCTTCTCCTTGTTTGGCACTTCCAGCTTCTGGGTTGCCCTGA
Source organism: Procambarus virginalis (assembly GCA_020271785.1). NCBI lineage: Eukaryota > Metazoa > Arthropoda > Malacostraca > Decapoda > Cambaridae > Procambarus > Procambarus virginalis. The sequence goes on along the minus strand of WNGS01160430.1, from coordinate 10,861,019 downwards.
ATGCAGGTGGATGCTGCTTCCATTCTTCCTCTCCTACCCCTGCAGTTTCTTTTCGTTGGGCCGGGAGGTGCTAGGTTTCATGCCCTGACTCCAACCTTTTTCTTAGTTCCCTTTCGGGAGATGCGTTTTTGTTTTCGTGCTGTTTACGTCCTGGTTTGTTCTTTTCATACCTTACTTGGTATTCAATGCTTCATTCTGCCCTGCTGGGGCTGCGTTCGCCGCTCCTGTGGGATGCGGTGTCCCTGCTTTTCGCCTTGCATTTCGGCTCATGGTGCTCGCTTCCTTGTTGGCCTCGGCCTGGGCCCTGGCTCTTCGTTTTTGGTCTCAATTTTGTCCTTGCTGTTTGCGGCGTCTGCACTTCAGTGTTTTTCTGCTGGCAGCTTCTAGTTGTCATCTGTTATCGGAATTTTTGGTCTTCAGGGGTCCTGGGGGTTCCCTCCTGGGCGGGGCGTGTCTGCTTGCCCGGGTTGGTTCTTTCCCAGCTTGCTGGGTTTGGGTTCCTGGTTTCCAGATTTACCCTGCCAGTTGGCATTTTCCTGATTTCGCGGTGTCACTTCTCATGAGTCTCGTGTTGGAATCACAGTGTCTCCGATCTCCTGGCGAGCTTGCTAGCATTTGGGAAGTTTTCTGTACGACAGACGTTCCCTCTGATTCCTTGCCGGCTTGGGTTTCCGACTCCGCTTACTCGGTGTTCTCATCCTAGGTTTACCCGCGGCTCCACCTCTTCCTATGCTCGATAGGTCTGTGGCGGGGCCGGTTCGGTTCTGCCTCAAGTCTCTCTCCATCTGTTGGTGTTCAGGTGGAGTGCAAGTACAGAAAAGGGGCATCTTTCTGTTCAGTTCAGATCAACAGTTCATCTGTTGGTGTTCACCAACAGATGAACACCATCTGTTGGTGTTCAGGTGGCTTCATTGCTGGTATCCCACCCGAGTGCTTCGTCTTGGCGGAGGTGTGGTTTTTTTTTTGGTGGTCCTTCCTTTTTCTTTTTGTCCCTTCGTAGGTTTGCTGTGTTTTGTTGGTGTGGTCTTGTCTTTCTCTTGTGTAGGTACAGGGCCATCATCTTGACACATACTGTCGCCTTGTCTCGTGCTATGCTGGCGGAACCACTCTGGGTTGCTTCGGTTTTGGTGTTTCCTCTGCACCGATTCACAAGCTGTCTCTGGTGTGGTTCACTTCTGGCCTGCTGTTGCACAGCTTAAACCGTCCTGGTTCTTGGATTGGGTGCTCTCTTCTTTTCTCCACGGTTTGTTGTGGCCCCTTCAGCTTTGGATTGTTTTCCGAGACTTTCTGGAGGGGAGCCCCGTCAGCTCCCTGGAGCTATCCAGGCTGATATGCTAATTTCAGACTTTGGCATCAGTCGTGTGTATGGAGTTCTGCGAGCCTACCGAGGAGCAATGGTCTATAGAAACCCCCATGTGGTTGGAAGCATTCTATGTCTGTCATCGACCGGGTTAGGCACCCAGAAAGGTAAGCGTCCCAAAACAAACTCCGATTCTGGTAAAAATTGCTACAAAAAAACAAACAAGTGGATAGAACTCCCTAAACAGAAACAAGCAAACGAGTATGACGTCACATGTCGCCGCGCCGCCGTCTGCGCAGTTTCCCCCCTCCCCGGGAGGTGGAAGGGGAGCCCTAGACCCATGCCCCACGCCAGAACCTCTCGGTTCTGAGGCTGATGCTATTGGCTGCGGTCGTGTGCTATGGCTCCAGTGATTGTTTCAGCACTGTGCCTTGTGTGTGGTCTCAGTCTTCTATGTGGTGCACAAGCCAGGAGTGATTCTTCAGAACTCGGGCTGCATGCGCCTAGGGGTCCCTTCCCTAGGTGCCTTGTAAGTACTGTCTCCACTCGATCATCCGGACTATATGGGAAGGACCCCCAACCGGATTATCACGTTTTTCGGATAATGGTACTTTTTCACCTACGAGTCCAAAAGTGACCATTTCCAACAATTTTTATATGTGGGAGTATGCCTCCCAAGATCCTCCCACAGATGACTTGAATGGCTCATTGCAGTGCACAGTGCACTGATCTTCGTGCACAAAGCCTATCTCTCTTAATCCTGGATAGTGATCTGGCATGTTGGGTATCTCCAGAATGCCCACTTAACCAGGAACACTGTTAAAATACGTAGGCCGCCGTATGTCTAGGCAGGAAGTAGATACAGGGAGCTAAGTATACTTGCTACCAAAGGGTCAGTGAGTACATGGCCTGGAGGAGAGTGTGAGAGGGGAAGGCGCCAGCAGCGTCTGACCTCTGGGGTCAACCGGCGCGATGTTGGAAAACAGCTATGACGTGTTCATGACGTCACTCCTGCTACTGCTCATCGAACGAGCTAATATGATTGGTTCCCGCTCATTTGCTGCAATGCTATTGGTCAATTGTAACTCCTTTTGTGTTGTGTGCCACGAGATGCCCGGCACCCTTGCAAACTCATTCACGTGAGAGAGACCCTACGAAGAGGACGTGTTCTGTTCTACCGGCCAATAGACTGATCACCGTCTATCCCTCACCGTCAAGTTAACTCAGCGTCTTTGCGATATACCACACACTCGCCAGAATCACGAGTGGGAATATATTGTTTAGAAGCCTAAAGTGACAAATCTCCAGAGCGAAACAGACTGGTATCAGGTAACCCCTGGTGACAAAGATCGTCGTGAGTGACCTAGAGTGAACTAAGGCAGTGCCGCCGCCTAAGTAATCTGTGTGTGACATTACCACAGTGTACAGTGTAGTGCATGGTACCGCCACTCACCCTGAGCGTGTACCTCGAGCGCCCGCCGCCGCCCTCACTCCTACGTGACGTCACCACCTCACGCACCGTCAGTGCCAGTGTGTGCGCGTGTGTCTGTCTGTTAAGCATACAGCACGCCCTACTCACGAAATCATCTCAAGATACTGCGAGTACCCTCCGTGTCTACGAGCGAAACCAGCTATCAGGCCACCTACGAGTGCTTGTATAAACGAGTCTGAGTGAGTGCGTAAGGAAAGGTACCTTATCTGTAAGTACAAGATCTTGTCATTGTTTATTGTGTCTGTGTTGATCTGAGGGATCAACCACAGTTCTCACCTTCTATACCTGTCGCAGGTTATAGGTGAATCGACGGTGAATGCGTGTTTATCTGTGTGGTATCACAGCATTTCACTCGTCTGTGGATGTGAGCTTCACATACACCACACATTTAGTTATTGTGTGATTATTATTGTGCATGTTATGCCTGTCCCATTGACAGTGTATTTGTTGATTTATTGCATATCATCATTACCGAGTATCCGGTTGGAACTCTTGTGATCCCTTTGCATACCGGCAGTTAGGTTGCCGTGTTAGTGATTGGCTGTCAACTGTGTTAAGTTAGGTGTTTCTCCACGAGTGGATACGAGTCGATTAGCCAGACGTCAAGAGTCTCGCTAATGCAACCATAGCTTTGCTGACGCCAATCGAAAGTAAATCAAGCACCCTGTGTATTAGTGGTTAAGTTAGTAAATAAACTACTGTTAAGCTTTATGCGGTGTTTCCGTTGAACCACTTCTGAATACTGCCAATATTACTCAAGCCTTCAGCTCTAGGTGTCTTCAACACCGAGTTGCCTGTAAGTCACTAAACTATAAATTTGATGAGGACCCTAGGAGTCCCTTAAAGTGTTACATCATTGAGGAGATTCCAACGACCAACGTGGAGCAGGACCAGGTGAGGCTAGTCTGAGAAGAGACCCACAAGGACTCTAACTCGACCTTGCTCCCAGGCCCTGTACGGTTGCTCTCGTATTTTCTATTTGCTAATTCCGACAGCTTCGTGAAGCGTCTGCCACATGTACATTGGCGACGTACGCATTGCAGTCGTGACAGCAAAAAAAAGAAAACACCCCACATCTGGCGCCCAACGTGGGGCTTAGTTGGAACCTATGAGCTAGGTTGTACAGTAAAATTTCGCACTTAAATTTTCCCTGAAAATTCAAAAGTGACGAGCAGTATTCAGAGGATGTTTAACACCCTGTTAGGTACACACACCACCAGTATGTCTGAGTGTGGAAGTACAAACAGCGCTACCTGCATCTTCACTTGGCCTTGACCGCTCGTAGACCTGACAACTACGACACTCTTACTGAACAAGAGTGTAAGGAACGAGTGGAACAGCACATGAGGGCCGTGGAAGAGGTGATGCTACAAGCACACATGCAGGGTAGTGCTGAGGTGGCGTGCACGAGTCTCATCACACTGGATGAAGCTATCGGTGGTGAGACCCCAGTGAGAGATAACACAGTGGGAGAGACCCCAGTGAGAGAGAACTTGGAGGTAGAGACCCCTGTGGGTGACGTCACCGAGAATGATGTCACTAGAATCACGCGCGCTGCGGAAGAAAACGGAGTCACGCGGGAATCTAACCCTTGCAATACTCCGTTGGGGGATTCTATGGGGAAGAATCTCGGCCCAAAAGGTCCTTGTGGACGACACCAACTCAAAGAGTAGGTATTACAGGCTCGCAATTATTCACCTTAGAGGAATACCGTAACCAAGTTAGGGAGTTGGGATTCGAAGGGAATAAAGTAGCAGAGCAAGCTATGAAACTCTGGACTGATCAGCAGGACAGAGAAAGCAAACTGTGGACTGATCAGCAAGAGAGAGAAAACAAACGCTGGACTGATCAGCAGAACCGAGAAAGTACTGAACGCATAGCTCGCATGCAGTTGCAAGTAAGGCAGGATGACCAGACAAGTGGTCGTTCAACGGAGACTAACGTTGAACAAGGTAAGACTGTCAAACTACCTAAACTAGCTAACTTTGATGAGAGGGACGACTCGATGGATGCATACATCAAGCGTTTCGAAGGTCACGCCGCTGATTGCGGGTGGGAAAGATCAAAGTGGGCACTCGCTCTTAGTGCATTGTTAAAGGGTAGGGCATTAACTATCTACCACAGTCTGGGTCCGCACCAGCGCGGAGATTACGAGGCATTGACAACAGCGCTGCTGAACGGTTTTGGCATAACTGCAGACCGGATGCTAGAGAATTTCCGTAGGCTCAATTGCAAAAAGGTGAGACATATGTGCTCATGTTACAGCGGTTAGAATCGAGTCTAAACCGTTACTGTGAACTCATGGAGACTGCTCCTGGGAGCATGGAGTTCTATCAACTGATGATTCGTGAACAGTTCTTAGAAGCATGCGAATCGTCTCTGCGTGTCAAGCTCAAAGAGCAAGAAATTGTGTCAAATCTGTCTATGGCCAAGCAAGCTGATCTGTGGGCTGGGGCCAGGAGACAGGTGAAAGGGGTGAAGCCGCACGAGAAGCATCATGCTACAGGTATTGGCGATAGAGCTAAGCTTAAGACTGGTGTGTCGGGGGAGCAGGGAAACTCCTCCAACAAGCAGGTGCACAAGTGCTACACCTGTGGTAAGCCAGGTCATCGTGCAGCTGATTGCAAGGTAAAACCGAAATCAGGTTACATAGCAGGTGTGAGCTCAAGTGGTAAGAAACATCCCACGTTGGAAAGGATCCACTAGCTTGGACCCTTGAGGTGGTGGACGGAAATGTTAACGGAAAATCGGCGAAAATCTTCCGTGACAAAGGCGCCACTACTCACATGGTAAGAAAGAGCCTAGTACAGCCAGGATCTGAGACAGGTAGACATATCTATGTCAAATTCCCAAATGGCTATACTAAAGAGATGGTGGAGGTGTATGTGTGGGTCGACACACCTTACATCAAAGGTAAAATCCGTGCCGTTCAACAGGAACGTGCTGTATATGGACTTTTATTGGGAAATGTTCCGGGAGTCTCTGATTGCCCAAGTCCGCCCTCAAAGAAAACGGGGGAGAGTAAGGCGCGCAGCTGCCGTCAGTCAGCTGATCCCAAGGGCGACTCGCCCGGGGATGACGTCACAGGGAGTGACCACACCCTCACCCAGCTGAAGTATAAGGGAGAGAAAGCAAAAGAACGCAACATGCTCCAACGCTACGAGGACCCTCCTGCAGATGGATCCAACAAGCCGAAGAAGCATGTAAGACGTAAAAACAGGAGAGGACCGCAGGGCTCGACATCGACAGGGCCGATCGACCACCCTCTGCTCTCAGCAACGATCGCCGGTGTCTCAGTGATAACCGCCGACGAGGAGGAAGGTCAGCCAGGTCTCTTCAATCAACAGCAGCAGGAGACACACCGAGATGTTAAGGTTGATGATCAGCTGTCTGAAGATCAAGTCGACCAGGTTACTCGACTGGTAGCAGAGTACAAGGAGGTACTCTCTGACGTCACTAAGGTAGCAAAGGTAGAGGGTTACCGCATACCTTTGCTAGAGCAGCAAGCGGTACGAACAAAACCATATCCTGTTCCTCATCACCTTGTACCACAGGTGAGAGAAGAACTGGCATCTATGATTAATGCGGAGTAATAGAGAAGTCGACCTCAANTACAGTACTGTGATATTAAATTTGCTGGTTTTGAGGGTACATACAATGAAGGCTGATTAACATTGTAACAAGTCAAAATAATGCAGAGTACAAAATAAATGTGCTGCATGTATAGATCATAGAACTAAACAATTACTTGCTTGGAGAACCTGTATAAATATTTGAATGGAGTTCTCTTGAATTTAGCCTTTAGTCAGTTCGCTAAACATTTCCAATTATACATTTTCATATGATTCAGATGACACTAAATTTACTACACATTTTTAATATTTGAGACAATATTGTTACCCAAAATTCTTGTCTGTTCTTACGATTGTATGAACTATCTATAATGATAAAAAAATTTATAAATCTTCTTTTGTAAACCAGTGAAATTCTTTTCAGGCCTTAATTGCAGTACAGTATATTGAAATCTCTGTGTTGTTTTCATATAATTTTAACAATTGCATTAATGTTGCAGGAATGGGCAAAGTTCTTACGAGAAGTAGATCCTGACATCATCACAGGCTACAACATCAACAATTTTGATTTCCCATATTTGATAAACAGGGCAAATCATCTTAAATCACAAATGTTCTCCTTCCTCGGCAGAATAAAATCTGTGAGGTGTGTAAAGCTCTTTTGTCAGTGCATGCTATGTTATTAAAATGTACATGGGGTTTGTTTATTATGTTTTACATGCATATCTTTTTTGTATAGTTTTAGAACCTAATTTTTCAATTGTACTTCTGTCTGTTACATCTTTTAATAAGAACTACATTAAGTGATTAATTAATAATGAATTGTGAATACCGATATACTCTTTTCCAGGTCAGTAATAAAGGACTCGGTTCTGCAGAGTAGACAGATGGGCCGGCGTGAGAACAAGTCTATCAATACTGAAGGACGATGCCAATTTGATCTCTTAATGGTAATAGATTTCACAAAATTTATGAGTACACTACTAATATTAGTTTACTTTCACTCGGAAATCAATTTACAGGAAGCCTTCTGGTACACCAAAGGACACCAAGGCTTCTGATATTGTGTTTTGGGGATAATTTCCAGTTTTTGTTTGACATTCATTTGTACCAAACATATTGACTTCCTCTTTCACCCTTGCTGAGTTATGCCTTAATAACGGTTTAGGATTGAAAAATTTACTTGCCAGGTATTTCTTTTAAGTGGTTTGAGTTTGTATTAGGACTCATTCAGCTTCCTCCATATCTTTGAGGGCAGGATTCGGGTAAGTACAGCAAATCATGATAGGGTCACAGATGCCCAGTGTGTTGAATTTGGCCATGGTGTACTTGTGTATAAATTCTTGGGAATTTTAATGGTATGGATGGAAGTGGCAGATATTTTTCTTAATAGATAATTAATATAAATTGCATAAATAATTCATAGTTTCCCCTCATTTAAACCCTTTGTGTAATAATGCTTTGCAATGACTGCAATTTCATGCAACATCATTTAATTTTCATATGGCAGATGGCTCCACAAAACCTATCAATGGCAAAAGAATTTAAGAGACGTACAAACTGATGTTGATCTTGTCGCTCAAGAAATCCACTGAAGGTGTTCCTTCCTCAGACAGGTGTAATTACCTAAGTGTAATTACCTAAGTGTAGTTACAGGATGAGAGCTACGCTCGTGGTGTCCCGTCTTCCCAGCACTCTTTGTCATATAACGCTTTGAAACTACTGACGGTCTTGGCCTCCACCACCTTCTCCCCTAACTTGTTCCAACCGTCTACCACTCTGTTTGCGAAAGTGAATTTTCTTATATTTCTTCGGCATCTGTGTTTAGCTAGTTTATATCTATGACCTCTTGTTCTTAAAGTTCCAGGTCTCAGGAAATCTTCCCTATCGATTTTATCAATTCCTGTTACTATTTTGTATGTAGTGATCATATCACCTCTTTTCTTCTGTCTTCTAGTTTTGGCATATTTAATGCCTCTAACCTCTCCTCGTAGCTCTTGCCCTTCAGTTCTGGGAGCCACTTAGTAGCATGTCTTTGCACCTTTTCCAGTTTGTTGATGTGCTTCTTAAGATATGGGCACCACACAACCGCTGCATATTCTAGCTTTGGCCTAACAAAAGTCGTGAACAATTTCTTTAGTATATCGCCATCCATGTATTTAAACGCAATTCTGAAGTTGGAAAGCGTGGCATAGGCTCCTCGCACAATATTCTTTATGTGGTCCTCAGGTGATAGTTTTCTATCTAGAACCACCCCTAGATCTCTTTCTTTATCAGAATTCTTTAAAGATTTCTCACATAATATATAGGTTGTGTGGGGTCTATGTTCTCCTATTCCACATTCCATAACATGGCATTTATTAACATTGAATTCCATTTGCCAAGTGGCGCTCCATGTACTTATTTTGTCCAGGTCATCTTGAAGGGCATGACAATCATCTAAGTTTCTTATCCTTCCTATTATCTTAGCATCATCAGCAAACATGTTCATATAATTCTGTATACCAACTGGTAGATCATTTATGTAGACAATAAACATCACTGGTGCAAGAACTGAACCCTGTGGTACTCCGCTTGTGACATTTCTCCAGTCCGATACATTGCCTCTGATCACTGCCCTCATTTTTCTATCAGTCAGAAAATTTTTCATCCATGTTAGAAGCTTACCTGTCACCCCTCCAATATTTTCCAGTTTCCAGAACAACCTCTTATGTGGAACTCTGTCGAAAGCCTTTTTTAGGTCCAGATAGATGCAGTCAACCCAACCATCTCTTTCCTGTAATATCTCTGTTGCTCGGTCATAGAAACTGAGTAAATTCGATACACAGGATCTTCCAGATCGAAAACCATACTGTCTGTCTGATATTATATCATTTCTCTCCAGGTGTTCTACCCATTTAGTTTTAATTATTTTTTCCAATATTTTGACTATTACACTTGTCAATGATACCGGTCTATAATTAAGGGGGTCTTCCCTGCTTCCACTTTTGTAGATTGGAACTATGTTAGCCTTTTTCCACACATCAGCTACAACTCCTGTAAACAGGGATGCCTGAAAAATCAGTTGAAGAGGAATGCTGAGCTCAGGTGCACATTCTCTCAGAACCCATGGCGAAACTCCATCTGGACCAACTGCTTTGTTCTTATTTAGCTCCTTGAGCATTTTTTCCACTTTGTCTCTAGACACCTCTATGTGCTCTATGTTGTTCTCTGGAATTCTTATTGTATCTGGTTCCCTGAAGATTTCATTTTGTACAAACACACTTTGGAACTTTTCGTTTAATGTTTCACACATTTCCTTTTCATTTTCCGTGAATCTATTTCCCATTTTCAACCTCTGAATATTATCCTTTACCTGCAATTTGTTGTTTATGAATTTATAGAATAGACCTGGTTCTGTATTACATTTGTCTGCAATCCCTTTTTCAAAATTTCTTTCTGCCTCTCTCCTCACTGCCGTGTAGTTGTTTCTCGCATCTTTGTATCGCTGGTATGTTTGGGGGTTTGGCCTCTTACTGTATTGATTCCATTTTTGTGACTTTTGGTCTCTGGCCCTCTCGCACTTTCTGTTGAACCAATCCTGTTTCCTAGTTCTGCTTCTCTGTTTTGGTATAAATTTTTTTGTTCCTTTATCATATATTTCACAAAACTTGACATACATCTCATTCACTTCCTTGCCTAGCAACAAGTCTGTCCAATTATACTCACTAAAAAATTTTTGGTGACTTGGTGTGACTTGACTTGAAAAAAGACTTGGTGTGCACCAAGTCTTGAGCCACTGGGCTGTTAGTATCTCTCCAGTGCAGTGAGCACTCTAGAGGATTATCTTTTGGGTCCTACATTAGTAACTTTGTGTTTTACTGGGATTTTGGGCTAAAGGGTTTTGATACCCCAGAACTAATTGAGTGGTTTAACTCGAGCAATAATAGTGGAAGCAATAGCAACAGTGCCGAGGATTTTTTAAACATAAAAATGAGCTTAAAAGTTAACATTTATTCAGTAAACATCAGGTGTTTGATTTTACTTAAAATTGGGCTGTGCAAGGCTAATATCGCATCAGGGGGATATGGAGCATCCAATTGATCGATTGCACTTTCTTGGAAGACCAAAACCTATCTGTACACTTCACTTGACAACCAATTGTAAACTATCAGTGGTGATGGCAAGGAATTAACCCTTAACATGCTAGGGGTATAATATCCTTTCTCCCCACAGGCGCATGTAATTTAAAAAAATATATATATTTTTTCTTCCTAACCTGTTAATTTGTGTTCACTGATCACAGGAAAAATAATAAAAAAATCGTAAGTGGCATATATTGCCCGCTATAGGGCGGGGAAGTCTGGCAAAAAATAGGCGCTGACTCAGTGTGCGTCCCAGGCGGTCTGTTGATTGCCAGCTGTCAGGCCGGAGTTGCCACAAAGAGATAATTACCTAATTATTTCAATGTCTTTGATTGATTTTTCATAGTTTTTTTGCTGTAATATTATTCAATAGTGTGTAGTTTGATATATTTATATAATAAAATGAGTGAATCATCGCTGTACTCAAAAATATGGTGTGCATATTGTTGATTCAATTATGTTCATCAATCAGTGAACAAATACTTTGTCGGTTATTACACTATGAGCACAGGTTATATATAATTATCTGCATGTTTTGTTCACCATAACGAACCATTAAGTAGCTATTATGAGTCAAAAAGTAACGAGGAGTGACCGCCGTGTACCAGCCAGCCACTCACGCCCTCCCTCAAGTCACTGACTCACCCACATTCTCCTCCCACAATACTGCTTTTGCTTTTATTCACTATATACAGACGTTATATATATGTATCTACATTTGTGTTCACCATAACGAGCCACTAAGTTGGTATGCTGAGTGGCAGTGGCAGTGACAGCCAGTGGCAGCCCGCCACTGGCTGCCACTCCCTCCCTCCCACACCTCACCTGACTTGCCACCATTCTCCACCCACCATACTGTTTTTGCTTTTATATACAGACATTATATATAAGTATTTACATGTTTTGTTCACCATAACTGTACATCTAAGCTTGTATGGTGAGTAAAAGCACAAAGACGTAGGACCTCACACAGTCAGCTGATGGCTGCCGCCCTCAAGGCCAGACGCACTAATATTTCTCCTCCAACAATACTGTTTGTGGTGTTATTATGCTATATACACACATTATATATAAATATCTACCTGTTTTATTCACCATACTTGTACAAGTAAAGTGGTATGGTGCCCAAAGACCATCGTGGTAACCAGTAAATAACACCGTCGTCTGCACGGTGGCGTCATGCAGACGACGCCACCGCCCTCACCAAAATGGCGGCTCCCAACCACCTTCTTTTGCTGTTTATACTCTCTATACACATGCTATATATAAGTATCTACATTTGTGTTCACCATAGCGAACCACTAAGCTGGTATGGTGAGTGCAGTCAATAAAAGGTGGCCACCACAGTCAGAAGACATCGCCACCACCCTCCCTTCCACATCATTACTCCTCCCTCCATGGAGCACTGCGCTAAATATCACCACAATCCTGCTATTATCAGAACCCTGGTCAGTTTTATCAGTCAGGGGTCTTTTGTAATAATATCATCGCTACATAATAGCATGAACAAGTATATTATGGCATTTTTAGGCGATGCTGTGGTCACAAGCTGAACAACAGTGCTGTTAGCTCATGCTGCGTGCGTCAGGCTTGGTAGCTCACTCAATACTGAGGCCAATAACACCCGGGAGTTTGGCCCATGATTTTTTTTAAAAACGGCGTCTGTTTACAAGAGCCCTGATGAAAGTGTGGTGAACCCCGTGTATCCGCGGGCCTTTTAAATCTTACGTAGTACTCCAACACGTCATATGACGTGATGCGCAGTTGACTGGAACAACTTCCAACATGTCATATGACGTGATGCGCACTTTAAGGGTTAATGCACAGGATCATGCACATTAAATCATAATAATCATGCACACCGAAACCAACAAAATAATCATGTATACTAAAACTATCAAAATAAATAATCATGCACGCTATAACCAACAAAATTAATCATACACACTAAAACCAACAAAATAATCATACACACTAAAACCAACAAAATAATCATACACACTAAAACCAACAAAATAATCATACCTGTACACACTAAAACCAACAAAATAATCATGCACACCATAACCAACAAAATAATCATACACACTAAAACCAACAAAATAATCATGCACACTGAAACCAACAAAATAATCATGCACACTGAAACCAACAAAATAATCATGCACACTATAACCAACAAAATAATCATGCACACTATAACCAACAAAATAATCATGCACTGAATCAACTCAAATGACTGATCAGTGTGACAGACACATGTGATGTAGCTAAAAGTGACTGGTGTGTAGATCTGTATGTACACATGTACACAAATGACAGGTATGTAATGTGGTACCAAACAAGTACTCACATAAGTGCTGTTTAGCCTTACTTGATCTCGTACCTCACGCCTGTTGTGGGTGTTGAGAGGTTGAGGATTGTCTGGCTCGTCACTAATATCAATGCACAGAAAAACACTTAACAAAAATGTAAAGATTATACTTACAGTATGGCCAGCTTCAGCACACTCATTTAGACGACACCGACCCTGATCTTGACAGATGAACACCACCACATAGGGGGCCTGGTGGCTGAGTGGACAGCGCTTGGTATTCGTAATCCTAGGGACCGGGGATCAATCCCTGGTGATGGCGGAAACAAATGGGCAGAGTTTCTTTCACCTGATGTACCTGTTCACCTAACAGTAAATAGGTACCCGGGAGTTAGACAGCTGTTATGGGCTGCTTCCTGGGTGTGTGTGTGTGTGTGTAATTATCTAAGTGTAGTTACAGGATGAGAGCTACGCTCGTGGTGTCCCGTCTACCCAACACTCTTTGTCATATAACGCTTTGAAACTACTGACGGTTTTGGCCTCCACCACCACCTGGTTGATGGGGTTCTCACTTAACCTCACTTAACTTGTTAACACTTGTGTGTTACTTAACACTTGTCACTTGTGTGTCTCACTTAACTTGTTAACGTCTTGTGTGTGTGTGTGTGTGTGTGTGTGTGTGTGTGTGTGTGTGTGTGGAGGGAGAAAAAATAATCAGTTGATTGACAGTTGAGAGGCGGGCCGAAAGAGCCATTGCTCAACCCCCGCAAGCACAACTAGGTGAATACATAACCATAGCATAGCTTAGACATGGCCACAGTAGATGGCAGTCCTCTCTGCTTCATGCACTACCTGCATATGACTGGACATGCAAGATTTCACAGATGTGGTGGTCAAACACAATAGGCTGTGTGTTGAGTACAGGTGGAAGAATGGCATCGCTTGGTAACAACTGGAGCGAGCACAACAGCCTACGTGGCTGTGGTAACTTTGCCTGTGGTGGCTGGCTGATAACACCTGTGGGTGTATGCAGGTGGTTCACACAGTACACACAAAGTAGTGGCAGTAAGTCTAGGTTTCACTCTAATGACGGTCTAGAGAAAATACACACCGAGAATTATGTGACAACACTCGTTTCACTGCATGGTTCACTGGAAACCTTTCCCATTAACTTAGTACACGGATTGCTTAAATGCAACACGATTACTGATAGTTTGTTTTATCTGTGGAGGTCACTTGGTCTCTACTAAATTTAGCAACTCGCATGAATGATGAATGGATAATCAGTATAATGTTGGAGTTGCAATTCTGAAATGAGAGCTTGATTATCTTGAATATAGGCACGGTGGTTTAACTTGACGTTGGAGAATTGTCATGAGGTGATCACAAATGTGTATATATGTATATGTGTGTGTATTTGCATACAGGATATGTGTAAGTTGGTCAGAATTGCATTTTGCCTTTGTAAACGCATGTTAATGACGCTATGTAAAAGACACCTTCAACACTGTTTATATAGGACAGATGTAAATATGTGTATTTATGTTTGAAGGTTAGATTAGCATTTTAAAAGCACTGCAATCACCTTTTGTGGTTGATTGTTCAACAAATCGCTGAATTATATGTTTAACAAATCCCTAACCTTGTCCATGGAGGACAGAAGAAAATGTATATATACTGGTTTGGTTAGCACTGTAATTACCTAAGTGTAATTACCTAAGTGTAGTTGCAGGATGAGAGCTACGCTCGTGGTGTCCCGTCTTCCCGTAAATGTGTGGCCATGTTTGTGGTGGAAAATAATATAAAAACAAAACAAAAAAAAAACTAATGGCCATCTAGGGAGATCATGTATGTCTAGCTTAGACAATTTCTGGGAACAGAATGTTCTTCAAGAACACACAAGCATTCCTTGGGAACAATGCCCAACCACTTGGGCTGGACAGTAGAGTGACGGTCACGCTTCATGCAGGTTGGCGTTCAATCCCCAACCATCCAAGTGGTTGGGCACCATTCCTTTGCCTGTCCCTTCCCTAATCCTTATCCTGACTTCTTCCAAGTGCTATATAATTGTAATGGCTTGGCACTTTCCCCTGATCATTCTCCTTGGGAACAAACAGTCAGGTCTATAAATGGACCCATGAGACAATCATTGATGTCTGGTCCAGTTTGAAAGGTTTACACTTGTCAACTAGGACCATGACATAATGAATGTTATACTTTACAGCCATGACCATTAGGAAATTCAAGACAGCTATCCCTTTATCTCCCCACTCTGACCATTGGTTGAGAATTACCATCTCACAGCAAGTAAAAATGGCCAACATCTTTCTTGTGCTTCCAAGACAAGAATGTTTAACAAGGGAGGCCAAGACACCACAGCCACCCATGTGATGTCATTGGCCTGCTAGCAATGCGGGCTGTAAGAAAGACCCAGCAGGATAAACCTCAGTCGATAATTGAAGATTTTAGGTCTGTGCACTCTGATGGTGTGTACGCTTGCATTCACGAGCCAATTTCCCTACCATTGTGTACGAAGTCCTACACCACCAAGTCAGCTGTGGAAATCACTCAAACCCTTGATGGGAACAACACTGACACATGTGATGTTTTACCGAATGGTTTGACTGTAAGACTTCTAACTTTTCTATGTAAATAAATTTATATACTGTACTGTAAATAAGTATGATTGTGTTGCTGTGCTGCTTGGAGTAAGAATTAACTGTATGGTCCTGCCTCACTTCTGTTGAACCTGCTCGTTTATACTTCCTTATGTTCTATTGTTCCATTGTACTTGCTCTGAGGTTGTGAATTAAGGTGGCTTCCATGACCTTAACTTGATGCTCATTCCATTTGTGTATTACCCTCACCAAGTAACAATTTTGATGTATTTATAGTTGCCTGGACCAGATTTGACCCTCTAGGTGGCAAGGGAAGCTCTAGGATCAGAGATTAACCCAAACCAGATAAAACCACCAGAAGGTATAAGCACATTAAAGTAAGTAAATGGATGGTGAAATACTAAAGAAACTGTTCATGACTTGTGAGACCAAAATAAGAATATGGTACCTAAATTTCAAGCATATTAATAAACTGGAAAAGGTACAGTGGCAAGGTGCATAATGGCTTCTGGAACTTAAAAAAAAAAAAAAAGAGTTTCAAGGAGATGCTAGAGTGTTAAACATACCAAAACTAGAAAATAGAAGAGAGGTGATATGATCACCACTTACAAAATACTAACAGGAATAGACCAACTTGACAGAGGAAGTCCTGAAACAAGCAAAATCATGAACAAAAACACACAGATTCAAGCTAAGGAAACAAATGTCCTGAAAAAACATTAAAGTTTTCTTTTGTAAACAGAGTAGTAGATGGTTGGAACAAGCTAAGACAGAAGGTGGTGGAGGCCAAAACTGTCGGTAGTTTCAAAGCGTTATACAACAGAGTACTGGGAAGACAGGACACCACGAGTGTAGCTATACTCCATCCTGTAACTAAACTTAAATAATTACAAGTCACCCAGGGTCCTGCCTACTGATTTACTGTATCTCACTCAGTAGCTGCCTGAACAAGGAATAATGTGGTTGAGACTGGGCACTACTAAGTAGCGCACCAGAAAAGTATGTTCCATAACATTTGATGCTTGATCTTAAGCTTATGATGAGATATATTTACTTAGCTTTAGATACATTAACTACAACTTTTTCAAAAGTCCTATGTATTTTGCATTTACTTGGATTTAATTCCTGTGATACTACTTGTAACTGTATTCCCATGTTTCCTCTTTCTTGCTCTATGATATACAGCTGTACAGTACTTTGTATTATACTATTCCTGCCTTAGCATTGTTTGTCTGGCTGCATAAAACATCCTGTAAAGTTAACAGCAGCCAGTTACCACTGCTTATTTTTATTTTCCCCAAGTAGTTCACTTAAAATTTTCTCACTTGATTTACTGAATTAACATTCCTGCCAATAGCTGCTATGGTGGCCATAATTGGGACAGCCTTCAAAACTCAAAGCAGCCCAATCATGCTTAAAAAAATAATTTAAAGTTTTATCTGATCTCTAAATTTTTTGAACAAAATTATTTTGTTCAATTAATTATTAACATAGATTTGGTATTGCAGGAATTTTAATTGATTATCCTGATCTGTGTGTCAGAACAATCCATGGTTAATGATTGGATTCAAAGGATTCCAACCATAACTAGTTGGAATCCTTTGTTTAGACTGGAAATCCATTATAGTGTGTTACTTGTATACTGTAGTATATACAGTACTGTATTATTACATCACTATTATTATTTTCCCTGTTTCAGGTTCTAGTGCGAGACTACAAGCTGAGATCATATACATTGAATGCTGTCTCATTTCACTTCCTACAAGAACAGAAGGAAGATGTTCATCACTCTATCATTTCTGATCTACAAAATGGAAACCCACAGACACGCAGACGGTAAGAGACTTATGTATTAATAGCTAAGTCTTGCATTCAGTTGTGTATTTATGAATATTTTAAGAAAAGAACTTAAATTTCTGTGGGGAGCCCCTACGGCTCCCTGGAGCTTATCGGGCTAATGTATGTTATGTTAGACCGGGACACTAGCTATGGAGTTCAGACCTACCAGGGACCAGCGCCAGAACCTGGCCCCTTCAGAGAGGTTTCAGGGAGCAATGGCCCTGGAAAACCCCATATAGTTGGGGGTTTTCCTTATCTGCCATCGACCGGGGTTAGGCACCCAGAAAGGTAGGCGTAACAAAACAAACCCCACATGGTAGAAAACTACAACAAACCGAACAGAAAGGTAGAAAAACTCCCTACAATCACAAGGAAAACAATCAAACAATCACTTTACTGCCGCGCCGGTTGTCCGCGCAGCCCTCCCCTCCCCGGGAGGGGGAGGGGGGGCCCCGGACCTCACCGCGCCGGCTGCCTTCAGTTCGCAAGCTAGTGTCAACCGGGATACACGCTTCTCTGGCCTCAATTTCCTTAGCGGTTTTTGCCTCGTGTGGCGTTCTCTGCTGTTTTTGTGGTTTGCGGTGGCCAGGAGTACTTCATCAGTGCCGGGGCTGCATGCGTCTAGGGGTTTCCTTCCCTAGGCGCCCTGTGAGTACTGCCCTTGCGTGTCAGGGTTATCTTCTCTGGGGCGTTCGGGAACCGCTCCCGTAGAGGTTCTTGCTGCTCGGCATTTGCCTCGCCCTTGGGGCCAGCTGGGGCTTGGGGCTCTTGTTTGGCCTTGGGTAGGGAGTGGTGTTGTGCTGGTTAGGGCGCCAAGGTGTTGCGCTGCCTGCCACCTACGCGGCGACCGGTGCCTGTTGCCTCTGGGGACGGTGTACTTTTGCGGGGTTTTTCTTTTGTTTTGTTTTACTTTGCCTGGTGGAGGCTCTGCCTTGTGGGCCCATAGTTCCCCTGGTATTGTTTTGGTGGCCCTCTGCTAGGCCCCCGTGCTTGTACACGTCCCAGGGGTTTTCAGTATTAATCTTTACCCTTGTTTTTGGGTTTCTTCACCGGTTTCGCAACACCTTGCCCGGGCTTCCCGTAGTTGCTAACCTACGGGCCCTGGAAACCCCTGTCGGGGCTCGGGGACCCATGGATGCGTCTCCCGAGTTCCAGCCTGCCTTGTGCGGGTTTGAAGGTTGCGATGTGCCCTTGTCTCAGGGTGACAGTCACCTGTTTTGCCTCCGTCATGCTGCCTGTTGGGTCAATGACACCTTTGACCCTGAGTCTTGCGAGTCGTGTTCTCTGCTTGTGCTCCAGTTTTACTCTGAGGATGTCCCCGTCAGGGTACAGGCAGCATCAGCGTTGCATGTTAGGTTTAGGTTATTGCAACGCGCTAGGTTAGTTTCCCACCTGGATGCCCCGAGGCTGCCCCGTTTTGGTTTTCGGGACCCTGACCTGGGGGCGTTGGTCGCTATGGCTCTGACTCCAGCCGCGCCCTCTGGTCCTTCCCCTGTGGTTCTTCCTGAGCCTCCCCCCCTGTGTCCGGCTCCTAAGCGTCGGAAGGTTTCGGCATCGGCGCAGGGTTTCATTGGTGGTGAGACTCGGGCTGCTTCGGGGGCTGCCCCATCCGGGTGGGGGACGGAGGCATTTGAGCCGATACCTCCTACCGAGGCTTCTGGGTCCCACCAGCAGACCCCCTTCTTGTCAGCCTTTCCCTTGGACTCTGCCTTTTCTTCAGGGGTGGAGGGTTTGGAGGACGGCTCCGCCCCGGGTCCCGATGTGGGGGATCCTGGGGCTGGGGAGGAGTCGACCTGGGGGCCTTGGGCTCCTTGTGACCCTGCTTGGGTGCTTTTGCCTTCCCCGCGGGGCTTACTGTTGCAGGGGAGGGGTTTTCTTACCCCCCTTCCCTGTATGAGTATGATTTGGGTTCGGCTCCTCCCCGGGTTCGGTTCCGGGTGCCTTTGGGTACTTCGGATCCGTCTTTTCAGGGGTTTGCTACTTCCCGGCTCTCCGCGAAGGTGGCTCGGGAAGCTCTTGCTGCATACCTCTGCCGAGACCCGGATTATGCCTCCCCAATGGATCCGTCCTCGTTTGAGTTCGGTTCTTCTTCCCGTTTTTGGGTGCGTTTGGAGGTTCCGGAGTCTTCCTGGCTAGCAGACTGCCCTCTCTTTTCGTTGGGGCGTGGCACGGGTTCTGTCGGACCCGCACGCTTGATTGGCGAGAAACTGCTAGTTTTCTGCAGGTTTA
Organism: Procambarus virginalis; assembly: GCA_020271785.1. Taxonomy (NCBI): domain Eukaryota; kingdom Metazoa; phylum Arthropoda; class Malacostraca; order Decapoda; family Cambaridae; genus Procambarus; species Procambarus virginalis. The sequence goes on along the minus strand of WNGS01160430.1, from coordinate 10,841,531 downwards.
CTTGGGGGGCGAGTTTGAGCACCTTAATGCGTGTTTATTCGCTCCCGTGCTTTCTCGGGATGTTGGTCTTTTCCAGCTTCATGTGCAGGTTCCTCAGCTTTCGGCTTCGTTGGTTGCGGAGGATTTGCGCTCCCGTGGGCATTTGGCTTCGGTCTTGCGTTTCTTTTCCCTTCTCGAGCTGTCTTCGGCTTGGCTTGAGGAGGATGTGGGAGCGTTGAGTGAAGGGCCTTCGTCCGGGGCGCTGTCTTCGGCTGCTCGGGCTTCTGCTGCTCTGTTGAAGCTTTTTGCGCCCATCCTGAAGGAAGCGGTGTCTCTGTTCTATGCTTCTCGCCTCGCGTGCCGTCAGGCTGTGCTCGCCCTCTCTTTGGATTCCGCTTGGGCCCTGGCTCTTAGGTTTTCGTCTCCGTTTTGTCCGTTGCTGTTTGCAGAGTCTGCGGTCTCTCAGTTTCTGCACGCGGCTTCGTCTAGTTGTCGCCCTATGGCGGACTTGTTGCTTCTCCGGAGCGGTACTTCTCGTCGGTCTCGGAGAGGTCGTGCCAGGGTTCCGGGTCCGCTGGTCGGGGTAGGCCATTGGTGCCAGTTTCTGAGCCGTCGTTCCCTTCGGGGCCTGCGTCGTCTGGTCGGCGCGGTGATCGCTCTGTTCGACGGTTGGGTTCTCGTAAGGGGCGTCGGCCCTTTCGCGGGTTGCCCCGTTGACGGGGCGATGGGGGGGAGGCTCGCTCTGTTTGCCCACGCTTGGTCCCACGATTTGTGGGCCTTTTCGGTCGTGTCATCCGGCCTGCGGTGGCGTTGGGCGACTCGTCCTCCTTTGGGGGGCTCGGGGTTAACAGGGCAGGTTTCTTCCCCTGCGCTTCGTCACGTCATCTTGGAGTGGGTGCGCTTGGGCGTGATCGAAACGACTACGTCCCTCAGATGGGTTTCCCGTCTGTTTCCAGTGCCGAAACGGGACTGTGCGGATCTGAGGTTCATTCTGGACTTGTCCCGTCTGAACCTCTGGATTCCTTGCCCCTCCTTTCGGATGACTACTCTGTCTCAGGTCCGGCTTCTGTTGGAGCCGGGTGCTTGGATGGTGTCCCTGGACCTCAAGGACGCGTATTGGCACGTTCCTATTCATCCGGGGTTCAGGGACTGGTTAGGTTTCGTGGTGGGGCATCAGGCTTACCGTTTTCGGTGCCTCCCTTTTGGCTTGAATCTGGCACCTCGCGTTTTCACGCGTCTGACCCGGGTTGTGGTGACCCGTCTGCGTCTTCTAGGGATTCGGGTTTTGGCCTACCTCGACGACTGGCTGGTGTGGGCTCCCAGTCGGTCCGCGTGTCTGCTCGCCAGGGATGTGGTTCTTTCCCAGCTCGCCCGGTTCGGGTTCCTGGTGAACTGGAGGAAGTCCCATCTGGTTCCTTCCCGGGTTCGGACCTGGCTGGGTCTTCTTTGGGATTCTCGGACTGCTTCCTTGTCTCTCCCTCCTGGGGCGCTGCAGCGGCTGCAGGACCGCCGTCTGCTGTTTCTGAAGGGGTACCGGGTCACTCGGCGGTTGCTCGAGCAGTTGTGCGGGAGTCTCAACTTCGCCATGCTAGTCTACCCGCCGGGTCGGGTTTGGCTTCGGCGTCTGTTTTGGTTCCTTCGGGAACGTCCTTTCCGCCTCTCTCGCGATCGTTGGGTTCGTCCTCCGTGGTTCTTACGCCGGTTGCTGCGTCACCGGCTTCCTCTTCGGGTTTTTCGGGGTTCGGTGCCTTGGCGCCTCCCCGAGCCCTCGCTCGATGTGTTCACGGACGCGTCGTCCCTCGGCTGGGGTTTTGTGACCAGTGCTCACCAGGCAGGCCAGGGTCGGTGGGGTCCGTCATTCCGTCGGGCTCACAGCACGGTTCGGGAGTTCGCGGCTGTCTGGCTCGCCCTTCGGAGGATTCGGGTCGCTCAAGGTTCGACCATTCGCCTCCATTCGGACTGCTCTCCGGTGGTTCATTGCCTGAACCGCGGGGGTTCTCTTCGGTCCTTGCCTCTGTGGGGTTGGTCCCTTCGAGTGGCTCGTCTCCTGGATTCTCGGGGTTTGGCTCTCCGTGCGGTTCACGTCCGGGAGTGTCCAACGTTCTGGCGGACGGTCTGTCTCGCTTCATTCCCCTTTCCACGGAGTGGACGGTCGACGACGCCTCGTTTCGTTGGATCTGCCAGACGTACGGTCTCCCAGATGTGGACCTCTTCGCGTCGGCGTGGTCTCGGCGTCTCCCGATTTATGTGACTCCCTTCCCCGACTGCGAGGCGTTCGCGGTGGATGCCTTCAGCAGGACTGGTCGAGGTGGGGTTACCTGTACCTCTTTCCTCCGGTCCAGCTGTTGCTTCGAGTTCTGGTCCAATTGGAGACTTTCTCAGGGAGGGTAGTCCTTGTGGCCCCTTGGTGGCCAGCCCAGCCTTGGTTTCCTGTGCTCCTCGCTCGGTGCCCGAACCCGGGACGTTTCCCGCGGCTCCGCCTCTTTCAGAAGGTCGGTCCGGTCCGGTACAGGGCTGGTTCGCTCTTCTCCTCTGCTCTTCGCGTCTGGTCTTTTTGACGCGGGTGTATCACCATTTCTATGGTGATCAGGTGGCTTCATTGATGGTGTCCCACCTGAGAGCTTCGTCTAGGCGGCAGTATGAGGTTTCCTGGCGTTCTTTTCGCCACTTTCTGGCTCTTCGTAGGTTGTCTTTTCTTTCGGATCGGGTTGTTTTGTCCTTTCTTTCTTGGCTTTTTCAGGACCGTCATTTGATGCCTAATACTGTCGCCTCGTATCGTGCGGCGCTGGCGGAGCCGCTCGCGCTTGCTTTTGGGGTGGATGTCACTTCCGCCCCTTTTCGCAAGCTTTCTCGTGCTATGTTTCACCTCCGGCCTGCTCATGCGCCTCCTGAGCCGTCCTGGTCCTTGGACCGGGTGCTCTCCTATCTTTCTTCCTCTCGTTTTGTGGTGGCCCCTTCGGTTCCTGATTGTTTTTCCAAGGCTTTGTTTTTGTTGGCTTTGGCCTCTGGGGGCCGGGTAGGGGAGCTTCATGCTCTCCTCCGGCGCAGGGGTTTCTGCTCTTTCGGTCCTGGGGGTAGGTTTGTCCGTTTACAGCCTTCTCCTTCTTTTCTGGCGAAGAACGAGACGGCTGCTTTCCGGAGGGGTCCATGGGTCATTGATGCTTGGTTGGTTCGGCCGGGGGTGCATCATGTGTTGTGTCCTGTTGCGGCGCTTCGCCGTTACTTGCGCGCTTCGGCCGGTGTGGCTGGGGATGCGCTTTGGGTTGATCCAGTTTCCCTCGTTCCCTGTTCCAGGGCTCGGGTCTCCCAGGTTGTCCGCAGGGTTATTAAATCTAGCCAGCCTGCGGTCTATCCTCGCGCCCATGACGTTAGGAAGTATGCGGCTTTGGCTGCTGTGTTTGGTAATATGTCTTGGGCAATATTCGGGCGCGTGGTTTTTGGAAATCGAACAGGGTCCTGGCCGCCCGTTATTTGGTGAACGTCCCTGCTCCTCGGCGTTCTTGTGTTGCTTTGGGTCGCAGGTTGCAGCCAGTTGTCTCGACTTCGCGTTGAGGAGTTTGTGGCCGCCGCCTCCCGGGTAAGTCCCTCTTTTTCCTTCTCTTTGGGTAATTAGCTCCAGGGAGCCGTAGGGGCTCCCCACAGAAAACCAGCGTTGAATGTAATGAAACGCCATTTTCTGGGTGAGCCCCGGAGGCTCCCTGGCTACCCTCCCTCCCGTCCGGTCGGCGGATTTTTCGCGTTGGTTGAAGCCTAGTTTCCGAACTGAAGGCAGCCGGCGCGGTGAGGTCCGGGGCCCCCCCTCCCCCTCCCGGGGAGGGGAGGGCTGCGCGGACAACCGGCGCGGCAGTAAAGTGATTGTTTGATTGTTTTCCTTGTGATTGTAGGGAGTTTTTCTACCTTTCTGTTCGGTTTGTTGTAGTTTTCTACCATGTGGTTTGTTTTGTTACGCCTACCTTTCTGGGTGCCTAACCCCGGTCGATGGCAGATAAGGAAAACCCCCAACTATATGGGGTTTTCCAGGGCCATTGCTCCCTGAAACCTCTCTGAAGGGGCCAGGTTCTGGCGCTGGTCCCTGGTAGGTCTGAACTCCATAGCTAGTGTCCCGGTCTAACATAACATACATTAGCCCGATAAGCTCCAGGGAGCCTCCGGGGGCTCACCCAGAAAATGGCGTTTCATTACATTCAACGCTGGTTTTTGCCTAGTAGCAGGAATATATTTTCTGAGGCTTTCATTGAGTCAATCTCTTTTCTGTCTTAATATATTAAGGTCTATGCCTTACCTGAATAGCATCTTTGAGGCCTTGTAACTTGGAGCAAGTTGACAACTATCACTTAACGTAAATGGCAAGTACTGTACCTTGGCTGTTATTAGCCAGCAACAAAGAAATCTCTAGGCATCTACAAATTGTATTGAACTAAGCTTGTACAATTTCAGGATCTCTTAAAATTATACTAAAATATATATTGTGAAATATATAAGGGGTGCCTGATACCAGTTCTGAGACATTGGAATTTTTGGGGCCTATGTAAACCATGTATTTTATTGTAGGAGTGTTGTTTGATAGTGTTGCAATTAGGAGAGTATAATATATATTATGCTGGTTGATGTACTTAGTCAAAAACTCATACCAAGGTGACCAATCTCTTGGAAAGAGCATTATCTTTAGTAAGTAATATGTACTAAAAGGATTGTAGTGTGATTTTATTTATATACTTCTATTCTGTCAAGTCATAACCATGTATATTACTAACCTATTAATAATGGTATTTTCTATTCCACTTGGAAATTCAATGATAAAATTATGGAAGATTTGCTATTTTATTTTAGTTACATTTATAGTAATAAAACATTCTCTGTGTGGAGCCCCGTCAGCTCCCTGAAGCTGTCAACAAAGTTTTCGATTGGGCAGCAGAAAATAATATGATGTTTAACAGTGATAAATTTCAGGTACTCAGGTACGGCAAAAATGAGGATCTGAAACATAATACAGGGTACAAAACACAATCAAATCTTCCCATAGTAGAAAAACAGCATGTCAAGGATTTGGGAATAATGATGTCCGACGATCTAACGTTTAGGGAGCATAACCAAGCAAATATCGCATCAGCCAGAAAAATGATCGGATGGATTACGAGAACTTTCAAATCCAGGGATCCCATCACAGTGGTTGTACTCTTCAAGTCACTTGTGTTGTCCCGTCTCGAATACTGCTCAGTACTCACTTCCCCCTTCAGAGCAGGAGAGATTGCTGAAATAGAGGGAATACAGAGAACATATACGGCACGCATAGACGAGATAAAACACCTAAATTATTGGGATCGTCTCAAAGCTCTCCAAATGTACTCTCTAGAAAGGAGACGAGAGAGATACCAAATAATATACACGTGGAAAATACTGGAGGGCCAGGTCCCAAATCTACACAGTAAAATAACAACGTACTGGAGTGAACGATACGGAAGAAAATGCAAGATTGAACCAGTGAAGAGCAGAGGTGCCATAGGCACAATCAGAGAACACTGTATAAACATCAGAGGTCCGCGGTTGTTCAACGTCCTCCCAGCGACTATAAGAAATATTGCCGGAACAACCGTGGACATCTTCAAGAGAAAACTGGACTGTTTCCTAAGAGAAGTCCCGGATCAGCCGGGCTGTGGTGGGTATGTGGCTCTGCGGGTCGCTCCAAGCAACAGCCTGGTGGATCAAACTCTCACAAGTCGAGCCTGGCCTCGGGCCGGGCTTGGGGAGTAGAAGAACTCCCAGAACCCCATCAACCAGGTATCTGAACTGATATTTGCTATATTAGTTTGGAGTCATCAATCGCAGGAGTTCTTATGCTTATCAGGAACTACAAGCCAGAACCTTGTCCCCTCAGAGAGGCACAGGGAGCAATGATCTATGAGCATTTTACATTTAAAGTACAGTATGTCATAATTGCCATCGACCGGGGATGTTCCACTTAAATAATATCAGTAGCAAAGACAGCACTTCTCAGGCTTTTCTTGAAAGGTCTAGTCCTTTTAACACATCAGACGTACAGTACTCATAAATAGGAATATGTGTTGAATGATCATGTGTTATATATATGCTACATTTTATTTACAGATTAGCTGTTTATTGCTTGAAAGATGCCCTCCTTCCTATACGTCTGCTGGACAAGCTGATGTGTATCATCAACTATATTGAGATGGCGCGTGTGACCGGTGTACCATTGTCATATCTTCTTACTCGTGGGCAGCAGATCAAGGTTATGTCACAACTGCTCAGAAAGGTAAAGTTTTAAGCGAGTGTTAAGGCAATATTAACATTGACTAAGCTAAAAAGTGAGCAGGCGCAACAGAGTTTTAGAGTTCAAATTTAACTTAATTAGTTTCCGTGTCAAAAAGTATTAATGTACAGTAAATAATGTAAGTTGCAAGTACAGTATTAAAAGAAAATACTTGCAATTCCAACCCACTTGGAAAATACTTGTCCTGTGGGTTCAAAATCACTTAATTGCTAGCTGTTCACTGTTTAAACTTGGTAATTATAATCCACAGGCAGTTGAACAAGATTTGGTTCTGCCAGTACACAGAGGTGTGGGAGAAGATGAGTTTGAAGGCGCTACTGTGATAGAGCCACGCAAAGGCTACTATGATGTCCCAATAGCAACCTTGGATTTCTCCTCCCTGTATCCATCTATTATGATGGCTCACAACTTGTGCTATACTACATTGTTGTCTGGACCTCAGAAGGCTCAGGAATTCAAGTATGATTATTATGTTTATATTTTGTGATATGACAAAATAGTAGGGAATACAGGTAGATATTGCTGGGCTACTGTGGCAAAATATTTCTAGTCTCAGGCTAGTAGTTTAGTTTTCCCATATTTGAATTTCCACTTTGAGACTGTGTTCATAATTTTTTATAACTGTTTGTTAAACTAAATAGCCATCTGGATTATTCATTTATGCCCTCTAATGTTCATAATCATATCTGTCTAATACCTTGACCTTGACCTTCAACCCTCCCAGAAGTAAAACAAGTCGTACAAAGTTTGTGACGTCACTTTTTCATAGAAAAAATACTGTATGCAGAAATAGGTTGTATTAAAAATCTGTTCTCTTAGAGTGAATTCATAACGTACTGTTTCTTTATCTAAAGAAAAAATGTAATTGCATGTCATGAGCTTGTTAATATAAGTTTTAGCATATAACCTTGAGTGGTATATACTTAATATAAATACATTCAGATAGAGGTAAATGCTGAAATTTTCCTTCAAGTATTTGCTTTTTCTACTCAATTAAGTAGGCATTTCTTATTCCAGTCTTACAGAAGAAGAATATATCAAAACTCCTTCTGGTAATTATTTTGTGAAGGCAACAAAACGTAAGGGCCTTCTACCTGAAATTCTTGAGTCACTTTTAGCAGCTAGGAAAAAAGCTAAAAATGATCTTAAGAAGGAGACTGATCCACTGAGAATGAAGGTTAGTTTATTATTATTATTATGATGATGATTTATTATTATTTATTATTTATTATTAACTATTGTTAACTAATGGCAGTGTCTTGTCAAAGGTATAATAACAAAGGACAAAAACTATGGGTTTTGGGTTTAATACATAAGTGTGGGCTTTTATCCTATATTATTGTTGTTATTATTATTATTATTATTATTATTATTTATTATTATTATTATTGTTGTTGTTACAGAGTAGGGCCCAGTGAGTTGCTCCCCAAATTAGGTCCAGGGTCAGCCCAGGATACTGCTGAAAAACCAGGCTCTAATATACGTTTTGCCCCGCCATAACAGGGAACTTATTTTGTAATAAGCAAATCCTCCATCAACACTTCGGGCTTACCCAAAATGAGGCAGATATTGAGAGGATGGGGTATGAGATTCCACCAGGAGCTAGTGACCACTTCATTATCATGCTCAAATACATAATGGTGTTATAGGAATTGGATAGACTAGAAACATACTGAGGAAAATGAGGGGATTACAGTGAGGGCTTTTCTGAGTGATGTCCAGTGAGGGAGAGGACTTGAGGGGAAGGCAACAAACAAGATGATGGAAATTATCACTCGGAAATGTACAGATGCAACAGAGCCTTACTTCTCACTCAAGGAAACGGTAGATGAGAAAGGCAAAGTAAACACCTGGTTTAATAGGCAGTGCAGGAAACAAAGGAGAGAACCAAAAAGCATGGAAACATGCATAGCCAAAAACAAGGAAAATAGAGATGTACTATAGTGAGAGCAGAAATGAATACACAATAGTCAGGAGGGAAGCTGAGAGATGATTCCAAATTGACATTGCAACAAAAGCAAAGGACAAATCAAAGTCATTCTATATAAGGAGAAAGAGGATATTCTATATTCTTACAATATACACAGAGATGCAAGAAGAAAAACAATGATAATAAACCATGTCATCAGAGACAAGAGGGAAGTCTCATGAAAAATGACAAGGTGATGTGTGAGGAACTTAGCAAAAGATTCAGAAGATCTTTACGAAGGAACTAAAGTGGCGACCAGAGCTGAGGGATGATAGGATAGAAGCAGCACTGGACAACATAGTAGCCACTGTGAAAGAGGTTTGAAAACATTTGAAGGAACTAGATGCCGTAAAATCAATTGGGCTGGACTTAATATCCCATGGCTACTGAAGGAGGTTGCAGAGGTGCTGTCTCACTCCACTAACTGCTGTTTTCAATTAAACACTCAAAACTGGAAATCTCCCAGAATTCTAGTAATAGGCAAATGTAGTCTCAGTATTGAGGACAAGGGACAAACAGGAAGTACTGTACTAAATTACAGACCAATGTCACTGACACTTATTCCTTGTAAAGTGCTGTAGAGAGTAATCAGGTCAAGAATAGTGAAGCACTTGGAGAGAACAAACTTTATAACATTTGTTATCAACTAAATTAACATTTGTTAATTTAGAAGTGGGGAAGTCATGTCTAATAAACTTGATTGAGGTTTATGACAGCCTTGTGGTTATCTTGTGATGATTTCGGGGCTTAGCGTCCCCATGGCCTGGTCCTCAACCAGGTCTCCTTTTTGTTACACATCCCCAGGAAGCAGCTCATAGCAGTTTTCTAACTTACAGGTATCTATTTACTGCTAGGTGAACAGGGGCATCTGGGTGAAAGAAACTCTGCCCATTTGTTAACGCCTCCACCGGGGATCAAACCCTGAACCTCAGGACTATGAATCCCGAGCGCTGTCCACTCGGCTGTCAGGCAGGTCAGGCCACACAGGTTACAAAAATAAGACAGGAAAAAAAAGGCTGGGTAGATTGCATTTTCCTAGTGTCAAAAAGTATTTGATACTGTTCCTCATGAAGGATTTATGTGCAGGCTGGAGATGCAAGCTTAGATAATTGGGAAGACACTAAACTGGGTAAGGGAGTACCTGAAGGACAGAAGGGCAGAGTCAGTCAGAGGTAAAGTCTCCAGCTGGAGTAATGCTGCAAGTGGGGTCCCCTAATGTTTGGTTCTAAGACTACTACTGTTCCTAATTTATATTAATTGGACTTAGTTTATCTGAAGGAGTGAACTTTTATGAGCATGAATTTGTGCATAAAACATCATGTAATCAAAAGTCAGTCTAATAAACAGATCACGAATAGCTATACCTGTAATGTAAATATTTTCAATCACCAACATGAAAATTACTTAAAAATTAATATTTAAAAAGTGCAAATACAGTAGTGCAGTATACAAGTATAACAATTAACACAAAACATTTAAGCAAAAGCTACTAGGAATAGCTCCAAGTATAACAATTAACACAAACATTTAAGCAAAAGCTACTAGGAACAACTCCTTAGGACAGACCCCTATTTAATGTGATGTGATAACGGTGCTGCGGCTATGCCGGGCAGATGGAATAAGGCACACACTTTGCATAAAATATAATAAAAATGCATTGGCTTTTGCAGTGTGAAAATTTCACAGGAGTGAAGGAATACTCAGACGAAAAATTATAACAATTTACTCTAATATCAAAGTGAACAAGTAACAAATGAAAAATACACAACCCCCTTGATTTGACACACTTGGTTAACAAACAAAAGCAATAATAATATTAATACAAATACATGTACAAACTTAATATAACACAAAAATAAGGGCACAACAAAGTACTTACATATATAATTACAACCTGTATACAAAGTGGCTGGAGGCAAGCGTCGTGTTGAGGCTGTAATGTTGATTCCCTGAGCACCTGATAGACTGACAAATTGACCGAGGTCATGGGTATTTATATCCCTGATAGTGACGTCTCCTCCTTTGTCACCGAGGATTGTAACTTGGAGCTGGTGACATAACTGGTAGTTTATAAATGTAATAAGGAACAGACGAGTCTGGAGGCCAAACACCTGCCTGGGGCTCTCGGACTGGGTGGAGGGTGTACTGGTAGTGGTGTCCAAACATTTGTCTGTGACTGGGTTGAACTTCATACCGGTTGTATTATGAAGTATGTAGAATAGTGAATAACAAAGATAAGATGGAAGAGGCAGTTTCCTCTGCTATGCTGAGAAATTAAGTGACACTCCCCATTAGAGGACTTCCTCGCTTGGGATGGTCTTCTCCCTTGGGGTGCATTAGGGGCTTTGGGCTTTCCATCTTACCCTGGATGGGGGAATGTTTGTTGGCTGGTGGGGCACACTGCAGCTGGCGCTGCCTGCTTTTCAGCCATCTAACAGTGGGCCGATGTTTCTCTCCAACTGCTTGTTTGCTGTTGGACTAAGCTAAGAGTGGAGGTGGTGCTCCTTTGTTACCCTCCCCAGGGCTGCTTGTGGTCAGGTTGCCTGCACTGACAAGGTTTACCGGCTTAACTGGCCCCAATGCTTGGGCTTCCTGTAGGGCTCATTCACCCTCCAGGCCCTGGAAAACCCCTATGGGCTCAGTTGTACTATGGGACCTCTTCCGAGTCTGCTTTCGCTTTGTGCTCATTCAAAGGTTGCTAGTCGCCCCAACCTCGAGGTGGTGATCATCCATTCTGCCTTTGCCATGCTGTCTTTGGTTCAGGTGACACCTACGACTCGGAGTCCTGCGGGACTTGTTCCTCACTGCGGGAGGAACTGCAGGACTCCACTTCATTCATTCCCCGTAAGATATTGTGTGTGATCAGGCAGTGGTCGCAATACCTAGCTGTTTCTCTGTGATGAAACATGCCAGGTTGTGTGCTCGTTTGGTAGCCCCGGAGCTGCCCAGCTTGGGCTTTAGGGATTCAGCTTTGGGTGGCGTTGGTCGCTTTGACCTTGGTTCTGTCGACGCCCCCCCTTTTCCTTCCAGGTGGGCGTGTTTGCTCTTTTCCTCCTCCCCCCCTCCCCCCTCCACATCCGCCCCCCATTCCCTGCTGCTAGCTCCCAAATGTCTGTGAGCTTCAGTGTCAGGGCGGGTTTTAGCTCAGGACGTGACTCAGGTGCCTTCGGGGGTTGCCCCTTCTGATACAGACACCCTCTTTGAGCCACTCTTTTTAAGTGGTTGAGCCTCTTCTTCCTGCCAAGGCTTCTGAGTCTTTCCAACCAACTCCCTTCTTCGAATCTTTTCCCTGGACTCCGTCTTTCCTTCTAGGGTGGTGGGCATGGATGAGGGGGGTCTACCCCTGGGCCTTTGACAATATTTTTCAGAGCTCTGGGGAGGGGGGGAGTCCGAGTGGAGCTTTTGGGTTCCGTTTGACCCCGCTTGTGGGACCTTGTGCCCTCTGCACAGGGGCTTCTTCTGCAGGGTAGGGTTTTTTTTTTTTTTTGCCCTTCCTTTGAGTTTAAGCTGATACCTGCTTGATGGGATTCTAGGAGTTCTACTCCCCAAGCCTGGCCTGAGGCTTGACTTCTGAGAGCTTGGTCCACCAGATGGAATAAGGCTTGGGAAGAGAACACATATAAACATCAGAGATCCACAGTTGTTCAACACCCTCTGTTGAACAAAGAACTGAAGAGCTGAAGAACATGCAGGTGTTCTTCTGTTGCTTGGAGCAGCCCGCAGGCCCACATATCCACAACAGCACGGTTGGTCTGGCACTCCTTGAAGAGAACTAGTTTTCTCTCGAAGATGTCCACAGTTGCTCCTGCAATATTTCTTATACTCGCTAGGAGGGTGTTGAACAACTATGGATCTCTTATGTTTATATGTGTTCTCTGATTGTGCTTATGGCACCCCTGCTCTTCACTGGTTCTATTCTGCATTTTCTGCATTCTGCATATTGTGAGATCTTGGTCCACCAGGCTGTTGCTCGGAGCGGCCTGCAGGCCCACATATCCATGGCAGCACGGTTGGTCTGGCACGCCTTGAAGAAAACTATCTAGTTTTCTCTTGAAGATGTCCACAGTTGTTCCAGCAATATTTCTTATACTCGCTAGGAGGGTGTTGAACATTCGTGGATCTCTGATGTTTATACGTGTTCTCTGATTGTGTCTATGGCACCCCTGCTCTTCACTGGTTCTATTCTGCATTTTCTTCCATATCGTTCACTCCAGTATGTTGTTATTTTACTGTTTAGATTTGGGACCTGGCCCTCCAGTATTTTCTATGTGTATATTAATTGATATCTCTCTAATCTCCTTTCTAGTGAGTACATGTAGAGAGCTTTGAGATAATCCCAATAATTTAGATGTTTTATTGCATCTATGTATGCCGTATATGTCCTTTGTACTCCATCTATTTCAGCAATCTCTCCGGTTCTGAAGGGGAAAGTGAGGACTGAGCAGTACTCAAGATGGGACAGCACAAGTGATTTGACAAGTAAAGCCCCACCCAACTTGTGGGGCTTCACAAGAATGAAGCCCCAGAATGAACTCTGGGGCTTCCCCCAGAGTTCATTCCTGGTTGCCTTTGGGTTCTTTTGGTTCAACTTTCGGGAGTCTTTCTTCCTCTCGGATTTTCCCTGTGGAAGTTTCGGAGGCTCCGAGTGCTTACCTCGTGTAAGGAAGCTATGGCCTCCTTTGAGTTCGGTTCTTCCACCTGTTGGGTGTGTTCCATGGTTCTGGAGTCTTCCTGGCTGGCAGACTTTCCCTTCTTTTCTTTTGGAGCTTGGCATGGTCATACCTGCATGCTTGAATGGCGGGAGGTTCCCACTGTGTTGCAGGTGTTCTTGGGGGACTCGTTTGAGTTTTTCTGTGCATGCCTCTTCGCCCCTGCGCTTCCACATGATGTTAGTCTGGTGCAGCTTCATGCTCAGGTTTCCCCTCTTTCGGCTGCTTTGGTGGCTGATGTCTTGCAGTCACTTTGCTTCTATCTTGCGGTTCTTCTGTCTTTGGATTGGCTTTCGGAAGATGCAGGGTCACAAGGTGGAGGCCCTCAGCTGGGGTCTTTGTCTTAGCTGCCTCTGCATCATCTGCCTTCCTTTCTTTTTATCACATTTAGTCTCACGTGTTGACAGGCTGTTTGTGCTCTCGTTGGATTAGGCTTGGGCCATGGTTCTTCATTCTGCTTCTTTGTTTTGTCTCCTTTTGTTTGCTGAGGACTGTGTGTGTCTGCTTCTGTCAGTGGCTTCATCTAGTTGCCGGCCTGTTTCAGGTTCTCCGGAGGTGGGGTGGGGTTGCTCCTGGCCCTCCTAGAAGTGTCTTGCCAAGACTCAAGTCTTGTTGGTTAATGTGGGCCTGTGGTGCCAGTTTCTGAGTCAGTGGCATCTCTGGTGCCTTCTTTGTCTGATTGGTGCAGTCTTCGATCTGCATTGGAAGTCAGACTCTCTGGGTTTGCTTCAGTCCTTTCATGGGTCACCCAATTAAAATGGCGATGGGGAGGGGGCAGTCACTTTTTGCCCACGCCTGGTCCTGAGATTCGTCAGTTTATGGGTCGTTTATGGGCGACCCTTCCTCCCTTCGGGTAGGAGGGGCTCTTCCCTGTCCAACCTTTGGGTCGTCTCTCAGGTCGGTTTCCTGCTTGTTTCCAATTCCCACATAGAGCTGTGTAAATTTCCAGTACATTCTGGACTTGTCTCATCTGACTTGGTTGATTCCGTGCCCCTCTTTTCTGATGATCAAGTAGTCCCAGGTCCGGCTCGTTCTTGATCTGGGTGTGTGGATGATTTCCCTGGACCTGAAGGATGCATATAAGCATGTCCCTATCCACCCAGGGGTTGATGGATTGGTTAGGTTTTGTGGTGGGGCAACAGGTTACTGCTTTCGTTGTCTCGCTTTCAGGCTGACTCTAGCAACCCGCATTTTTATGCGTTTTACTCAGGTAATGGTGGCCCCATCTTCATCTGCTAAGTCTTTGGGTCTTGGCCTACCTCAACGACTGGTTGGTGTGGGGTCCCAGCCGGTCTGCTTGTCTGCTAACCAGGGTTCTGGCTCTTTGGCAGCTCTTTGGGTTCCTGGTGAGCTGGTGGAAGTTCCAGTTGGTTCCTTCCCAGGTTCAGGTTTGGCTGGACCAAGTGTGGGATTCTTGGACTGCGTTCCTTTCTTTCCCTCCTGCAACCTTGCTCTGGCTGCTGTCCCACTGTTTTAAGAGGGTCCTAGGTCACTCTGCATTTGCTCATGCTGCTGTAAGGGAGCTTGAACTTTGCTCTTCTGGTGTATCCGCTGGGCAGGGTTTGGCTTCAGAAACTGTTCTGGTATCTTTGGGGCAGCCTTTTTGCCACTCTCACGATCGCTAGGTTCAGCCCTGATTGTCCTTGTGCCGGTTGTTTCCTCTTCGGGTTTTTTGTTCACGAATGCCTTATCTGTCAGTTGGAGCTTTGTGACTAGAGCTCACCAGTCTGGCTGGGGGTATTGACGGCTGATCATGCGTCGGGCTCACAGCACGGTGCAGAAGTTTGCGGCTGTGTGGCTGGCGCTACAGAAGGTTCAGCATTCTTGGGGCTCGATGATCTGGTTCCATTCGGACTGCTCCCCCAAATGTTGTTCATTGTCTCATCAAGGAGTGGCAGGGGGGGGGGGCTTTTTGGATTGGGGGTTTTATTTGTTTGGTCCTGGTGGTCATTTTGTTCATTTGCTGTCGTCTCCATTTCTGGCAAAGATTGAGACGGCGGGCTTCCGGAGGGGTTCCTTGGTGTGGATGCTTGGTTGGTTCGGCCAGGGTTGTATCCTGGGTTGTGTCCGGTAGCTGCTTTGCGCGCCGCTACCTGCAGGCCACTGGTTCTGTATTGGTGGCCACGCTCTGGGTTGGTCCAGTTTTCCAGGTTCCCTGTTCCAGGGCACATATGTCGCAGGTCGTCCGTAGTGTCTTTGAATCTAGCCAGCCTGCAGTTATCCCTCAGACCTCATGCCGTTATGAAATATGCTGCTCTCTTGGTGGTGTTTGGGAATATGTCTTAGGACATTACTCGGACTCAGGGTTTTGGAGGTCTCACTGGGTATCCGCCAGGGAGCCGGTCGGCCGAGCGAACAGCATGCTGGACTTGTGATCCTGTGGTCCCGGGTTCGATCCCGGGCACCGGCGAGAAACAATGGGCAGAGTTTCTTTCACCTTATGCCCCTGTTACCTAGCAGTAAAATAGGTACCTGGGTGTTAGTCAGCTGTCACTGCCTGCTTCCTGGGGGTGGAGGCCTGGTCGAGGACTGGGCCGCGGGGACACTAAAGCCTCGAAATCATCTCAAAATAACCTCAAGATAGGTATCGGGTGTGGTTCCTAGCCATCTGCGTCCTTGTGTTGCATTGGCAACACAAGGACGCATGCATGCACTTGTGTTGCATGCATTTGAGACCTGCAGTGCGTTGCCTCCCTAGTATGTCATTGTTTTTCCTTCTCTGTGGGTATTAGCTTCTGGGAGCCGATAGGCTACCCACCGAAAACCGTTGTTGAATGTAATGAAACGCCAATTTCTGGGTGAGCTCCGGAGGCTTTCTGACACCCTCTCTCCCTTCAGTCGGCAGCTTTCATCATTCAAACAACTGGCTGGTATGTGGCCTGGCTCATCCAGGGCCAGCTCTCCCTCAACCCGCGGGATGAGGATGGCGCTAACACGGGGGAGAGGAGGTTAGATGGACATAGTTGTGCTGGTTNGTGGAGAATGGTTACGAGAACGAGGGGATGGTGGGGAGTACAAGGAACGGGGTAGGGGAGGATGAGGAGATGGGGAAGGGGGGAATAGTGGGGAGGATGGGATACCAGGAAAGGTTGCTGTGGCTCAACAATGCACATGCGTTGCTGAGCCACAGCAACTCGTGGCTGGGTACAGCTAGTAGCACAATAAATAGAATTTTAACAAATATTTTAAAATTTGGACTAAAAAGGTATTTATAATCTTTTAAGTGTTTTGACATCAATTTTTGTATTACATCTTTCATTTTGGTATCAAATTGTGCGCACTAAAGGCACTCGTTTTAAAACCCCTCCCAGATTGATCGGATAAAATTTCAATTTTTAACAAATATGTAAAAATGTGGACGCTGATCGCTTCATCAACTCGGACTCAAGAGAAAAATTATGGACGCCAGGGGCATTACAAGAATCCAAAAGTGTTACCTAGCCCCAATGCCAGGGATTCCCATAGGGCTAATTCACCCTATGGGCCCCTGGAAAACCCCTGTAGTCTCAGTCGTACAATGGCTACTTCCGAGCCAGCTCTTACCTTGTGTGAAGTCGATGGTTGTTCGTTGCCCCCTGCCTCAGGGAAATGTTCATCCGTACTACCTACATCACGCTGCCTGTTGGGTCGGGGGGGAACCACCAACCAAGATTCTTGCGGGTCTTGTCCTCCGCTTGTACTTCACTTTACTCATTCCTTGTCTGTTGATCTCAAGGATCAGGCAACAGCTTTGTTGCATGGTTGATTCTCCATACTGTAACGAGCCAGGTTGATTGCCCAGTTAGAGGCCCAGGAGTAGCCCTGCTTGGATTTTGGTACCAGGATTTGGGGGCATTGGTCGCTTCGACCTTGGTTTCTAACGAGCCCCTGCTTCCTTCCCAGATGGGTATGGTTCGCCTTGTTCCTTCATCCCCTCCCCCTCTCCCCCCTGCTTCTGACTCCCGAACGTCTGAGGGGTTTTGGAGTCAGGGCGGGGGTTTAGCTCAGGATGAGGGGTAGGGCGAACACGCCTACCAGGAAAGGAAAAGTGAGCATGAACTGAAGCAAGGCCGAAGCAATCAACGCCCCCCCAAAACAAAGTCCTGAAAAAACAAGCGGAGCAGGTCCGGGGCTTCATTGCATAACATTACATAACAGACTATTCAAAGCGAGTGCTGCCTGATCTCGCAGAATATCAGAAGGGAGATGACTGAAAATGAAATACAAGCGGGGAACAAGTCCCGCAGGACTGCAGGTCAGAGGTGTCACCCGACCCAACAGGCAGCAAAGCGGAGGCAGAATGGATGATAATCATCCAGAGGCATGGGCGATGAGCAATCTTCGAATTCACACAAAATGAAAGCAGACTCGGCAGAGGTGCCATCGTAGAACCAAGCCCCGCATGGGGTTTTCCAGGTCCTGCAGGGTGAATGAGGCCTACAGGAAGCCCAGGCACTGGGGCTGGCTTCCCAGGCACAAGTAGCCAGAGAAAAGCCTGAGGGGCAACAGTCTAGGACCACCACCACACTGTAGGCAAAGCATAATCAGGTGAAAAGCAGAACTAGTCTCCAGTCTCCGTGGTGTAGTGGTAAGACACTCGCCTGGCGTTCCGCGAGCGCTATGTCATGGGTTCGTATCCTGGCCGGGGAGGATTTACTGGGCGCAATTCCTTAACTGTAGCCTCTGTTTAACGCAACAGTAAAATGTGTACTTGGATGAAAAAACGATTCTTCGCGGCGGGGATCGTATTCCAGGGACCTGCCCGAAACACTACGCGTACTAGTGGCTGTACAAGAATGTAACAACTCTTGTATATATCTCAAAAAAAAAAAAAAAAAAAAAAAAAACTACTTCACCAAAAAGGCAAAAAAAATGCAGTGAAAATTGAAAGCATAGTGAAACCTCCAAACTCCACTACAGCAAACAGACACACACACCGGCCCACCGTCAATACTGTAGTTGTAAAGCAAGCTGCGCCAGCCGCAATGTGCCCCACTAACCAACAAACACTCCCCTACCCAGGGCAAGGTGGGTAGTGGGTAGAAAGTCCCAGGGCCCACGACGCATCTCAAGGGTGAAGACAACCACAAGCGAGTAAGTCCTCTAACGGTGAGTGATCCCCGAACGCCCCAGGGAAGATAACCCTTAGACGCAAAGGCAGTACTTACTAAGCACCTATGGAAAGTGGCTGTAAGGGCATGCTGCTCCTGTACTTGAAACTCCTGACAACACGCACATATCCATTTTATAACACTGCAACAAGGGCGAAAATACCAAAGAAAATGGAGTGACTGCAAAGCTTGACTGCATCAAAGAATTGGATGGGGGCAGCCTGACTTACCCAGGCCGGCTCCTCTTTCCCCCTGAGGAGGGAGGGGGAGAAGGTAAGAGCTAACGAGCGGGGGGCTAGTTGGACGAAGTTTTGCTTGTTTGTTTGCTTTCTGGGGAGTTCTTTTGCACTTGTGAGGATGTAGGTTGCACTTTTCAACCAGGCAGTAGTTTGTTTTGACTCGCCTACATTTCTGGGTGCCTTCCCTGGTCAATGGCAAGATGAAATACTTTAAAGGTAAAGTGTTTATGGCCATTGCTCCCTGTGCCTCTGAGGGGGGCCAGGTTCTGGCTCCTGGTCCCCGGTAGGCATGCAAAGACCTCTGCGAAAGATGACACTCAAGTAGTATGGCACTTCATGAGTAAGATGGCTTTAGGGAGCCGACAGGGCTCCCCACGGAAACTGCTTCTGTACTTCAGAACAGAAGTACTGTATTCAATATGAGCACTTCTGTTCTCATTGGACTTTATTTGGGAATTTGAATTGGTGAGATTATGTTGTAATAATAATGTTAGGTATTTTATTGAAGAGTGGATGAAAAAATGGACTTGAAGAGGTATCTAGAAAGGATCTAAATTTTTCCTTATAAACATTATTTTTCCAAACTCTTGTGCTGAGGGTTTTTTGATATGCATTCCTTGCCAAAATCAAGACTATACTACAGTTTGATTTATGACATCTTTTTAATGACCATATTTTAATGTACTGCCTGTTTTTAGGAAACCCCATTGAAGGCATGCCTGGGCAGCAAGCTGGCAGAGTTCCAGTAATGCGGATGTTTGGCATTAACGATGCTGGGAACTCCATCTGTTGTCATGTACATGGATTCTCGCCTTACCTCTATGTTACCTGTCCACCAACATTTAATGAGTCTCATTTGGGAGAATTCAAGGTAAGATAATTTAATATTAGCACTTTTTATATGGCATGGGTATACAGTAAATTCACTTTTCTGACTAACTCATAACTGGATCTGATTCTTATCATAAAGTTTAATGTATCAATAATAATAATAATAATAATAATAATTGTATATACAAGAAGGTACAATGGATTTGTGAGATTACATAAGATTGGTATTTTTACATTTTGCAAAGCCACTATCACATACAGCATTTCGGGCAGACACTGGCCATTGTCTTTTCAGAATTTTGTTTGATTACAGTTATTGGGTACAAACTGTTGTCATTTATTCCTGGGGTGCCATTACCTCCCAATATGCCATTCATAGGGCATATTCCAACTGCTTTCTGATCACCAACTACAGTTACTCTATAATTATTAGGTATACAGATATTCTGTAAACATCTTTAAAAGAGAGAATTACTGTTGCTTCTTATTACAGAGTGCATATGTAACAATACATATACCTTTATTCCCTAAAACTTGAATTTTACACAGTGAAAACTAAACTAGTTGCTGCTAGTTCACTGCACTGGAAAGTTATTTATTGTCCTCTTTCCCTATTTTTGTCATTAGCAGGCATATTCCTCCATTACTTCTCTCATTTTCTTTTGCTTATGTTCATATAACATTTACTCCATTTCACTCATTATCATTTGATTTGTCCGGGTCTCGCATAAACCTAGCACATGAAATGTTTCTTTTGAGAACAGGTCACTTCTCTCTACTATTATTCCCCGTTTATTCCTACAATTTTATACATCCATATGAACACACTGTATTCAGGGTTTGTGGAAGTCCCTGATATGAGGTAATAATTATATTTTACTGAATTTTTGTTTGAGGGAAGATTGGTCCTCAGGCCGATCGTATCGCTGTGCCACCACTGCAGTGGAGTAAAGAAACACTATGTTAATGGCTTTGCAAGAATGTACCATTTCATAACTAACATCTATAGTTCAACAACTCATTGTACCTTCTTGTATGTATATACTGTACAGTATATATAAATAAGAAAGACAAAGTAGTAATTGTGATCTATTCTGCAGTTACAATAGTGTTCAGTGTTTGCCAATACCAGAGACAAGTTATTTTTTGATACACTTACTGATAAAGTTTTCTAGTGAATTGGATTAATTGATGTATTTATTTACAGAATACCCTCAATAGTGTTTTGCTTAATGACATGAGGTCAAACAAGGAGCAAATAACAGATGCTGTGTTAGCTGTTGACATAACTAAGAAAGAGAGTATATATGGCTATCATGAGAACAGGAAAGTGTCGTTCTTGAAAATAACAGTTGCTCTTCCAAGATTGATTGCTGCTGTAAAGCGACTTCTTGGAGATGGAAAAGTTTATATGTCAAGCATTGGCACCCCTGTATATGAAGCATACGAATCTAATATTGATTTTGAAATAAGGTTAGTATATTTTTTTTTTTTTATTAATATCCATACAGTATATGAAATGTAATTTCTGTATTATGTGATTACACTGACTATATTCATGGCCTTCATTAAACAGTATCTAGCATTGAAAACATTACTAGTGGATTACATTTTGTTCTGGAAACTGGAACATGCTGGAGGGGTGACAGGGAGACTTCTGACATTGATGAACAATTTTCTAACTGACAGACAGACGAGGGCAGTAATCAGAGACAATGCATCTGACTTGAGGAGTGTTACTAGCAGAGTTCCACAGGGCTCAGTTTTTTAATTTGTTAATTTTTTAAAATTCACAATTATATGAACGTGATTGCAGCTGATGCGAAGATACTGGGAAAGATAGGAAAGGCAGCACTGCACTTAAAGTGGCAGACATAGCCCCTCTACACAAGGGAGGGAGCAAAGCATTGGCAAAGAATTATAGACCAGTTGCACTGACATCGCACATAATAAAAGTATTTGAGAGAGTGATTAGGAGTCAGGTCACCAATTTCATGGAGACCAATGACCTTCACAACCCAGGCCAACATGGATTTCGAGCGGGAAGATCGTGCCTCTCACAGCTACTTGAGCACTACGATAAAGTCACTGAGGCATTAGAAGAAAAACAGAATGCTGATGTGATATACACGGACTTCGCAAAGGCTTTCGATAAATGTGACCATGGCGTGATAGCACACAAAATGAAGTCAATGGGAATAACCGGTAAAGTAGGACGCTGGATACTCAGTTTTCTGTCAAACAGGACTCAGCGAGTAACGGTCAACCATATAAAATCTAGTCCAAGTGCAGTTAAAAGCTCTGTACCTCAGGGTACAGTCCTTGCACCGCTGCTTTTCCTTATTCTCATATCAGATATAGACAAAAATACAAGTCACAGCTTCGTATCATCCTTTGCAGATGACACAAAAATCAGTATGAAAATTACCTCGGCTGAAGACATTGAAAAACTTCAAGCTGATATTAATAAAGTTTTCGACTGGGCATCAGAAAATAACATGATGTTTAACAGTGATAAATTCCAGGTACTCAGGTACGGTAAAAATGAGGACCTTAAACATAATACAGAGTACAAAACACAATCAAATGTGCCCATAGTAGGAAAACAGCATGTAAAGGATTTGGGAATAATGATGTCTGACGACCTAACGTTTAGGGAGCATAACCAAGCAAATATTGCGACAGCCAGAAAAATGATAGGATGGATTACGAGAACTTTCAAATCCAGGGATCACATCACAATGCTTGTACTCTTCAAGTCACTTGTGCTGTCCCGTCTTGAGTACTGTTCAGTACTCACTTCCCCCTTCAGAGCAGGAGAGATTGCTGAAATAGAGGGAATACAGAGAACATATACAGCACGTATAGACGCGATAAAGCACCTAAATTATTGGGATCGTCTCAAAGCTCTCCAAATGTACTCACTAGAAAGAAGACGAGAGAGATATCAAATAATATACACCTGGAAGATACTGGAGGGCCAGGTCCCAAATCTACACAGTAAAATAACAACGTACTGGAGTGAACGATATGGAAGAAAATGCAGAATAGAACCAGTGAAGAGCAGGGGTGCCATAGGCACAATCAGAGAACACTGTATAAACATCAGAGGTCCGCGGTTGTTCAACGTCCTCCCAGCAAGCATAAGAAATATTGCCGGAACAACCGTGGACATCTTCAAGAGGAAACTAGATTTATTCCTCCAAGGAGTTCCGGACCAGCCGGGCTGTGGTGGGTATGTGGGCCTGCGGGCCGCTCCAAGCAACAGCCTAGTGGACCAAACTCTCACAAGTCAAGCCTGGCCTCGGGCCGGGCTTGGGGAGTAGAAGAACTCCCAGAACCCCATCAACCAGGTATCAACCAGGTATCAGACGATTGTAATGCCCTTCGAATTGATCTAGATAAAATAAGTGCTAGGAGCGTCAAGTGGCAAATGGAATTCAATATGAACAAATGCTATGTTATGGAATATGGAATTGGAGAAAATAGACCACACGCAACTTAAAAATTATGTGGAAAGGAATTAATAACTATAATAAAAATGAGACCTAGGGGTGGTTTTGGATAGTAGCCTGTCATCAGATGAACACATAAAGAACATTGTGAGAGGAGCGTATGCGTCACTTTCAAATTTCAGACTTGCTTTTAATTACTGTATATGGATGGTGAAATACTAAAGAAACTGTTCATGGCTTTTGTGAGACCAAAGTTGGAGTATGCAGCAGTTGTATGGTGCCTATACCTCAAGAAGCACTTAATAAACTGGAAAAGGTGCAAAGGCATGCTACAAAATGACTTCTGGAACTGAAAAACAAAAGATATAAGGAGAGATCTGGTGTTTACTGATGATGCTTAGCTGGTAAATTAAGACCCGTTTGAAACATAAGAGGAAAGGTTTTGGTAGGCAACAGTTGTAGCCTGATCAATTATGTGGTCAATTCTGTTTTTAATTGTATGTTATTATTTCAGATTTATGGTAGACACTCATCTAGTAGGATGTTGTTGGGTTGAACTTCCGGCCAAAACTTGGAGTATCAGGAAAGATAAGCTTGACACTCGCTGTCAGCTTGAGGTAAGTAACATAAATTCTTGTGTATAAATAGTTTTCTTAATTTTCAGGTTCGTATACATACTCCTGTTTACTATAATTATTTTGTTCTATTTACATATGATAGTAAAAAAAAATTTGACAATAGCCAGAAATCACAAAAATATATACTCTGAGAATACAGTTTGATAGCAATTGGAAAATTTAGTGACAAAACTTATGGTTTTCTACAGGTGGACATTGCCTGGAATAAATTTATAGTTCATGAACCAGAAGGAGACTGGGCAAGATTAGCACCTTTCAGAATTCTCTCATTTGATATTGAGTGTGCTGGACGCAAAGGTACGTAGTATGGTTCAAAAGCTACTGTTTATGTAGCACTATGTGTGAGTTGCGGCTGTGTTGCAGGCGCTGCGGCGGATTCGGCTTCCTCGGGACTCTGTGATCCGGCTCCATTCGGACTGCTCCCCAGTAGTTCATTGTCTCGACCTTTCTCTGCAGTTCGTGGCTCTTTGGGGCTGGTAGAGTAGCTCTGCTGCATCCTCGAGGTTTAGCTCTCTGCTCTGTTCACTTTCAGGGAGTGTCGACCATCCTAGCAGATAGCCTGTCACACTTCATTCCTCTTTCCATGGAGTGGACGTTCGATGTTGGCTCCTTCCTTTGACCATATTGGATGTTCGGGTGCTCGGAGGTGGACCTCTTTGTGTCGGCGTGGTCTCGGCATATCCCATTGTACATGGCACTGTTTCGTAACTGCAAGGCCCTCACGATGGATTCTGTCAGGCAGGACTTGTCGAGGTGGTGGTTCCTATACCTATTATCCCTGGTCTGGCAGTTGCTCCGGGTTTTGGCTCTGCTGGACTCCTATCAGACGTTCTTTTGATATTGTAGTTTTGTGTCTAGTATTAAACCAAGCAGGGGCTTGTTTTAATACATCTACCTTTCTGGGTGCCTTTCCTGGATATTGTAACAGCAAATAGTTTTGCACTGTTTCATGTGTAATTGTGAGTTGTAATTGTGTGTGTGTGTATGCGTGTGTGCGTGTGTGGAGGAGCGAGGTGGTAGTGGAAGAGTAGTTGCCGGCTCAGCTCCGCTGTCATGGCAGTATGAACAAGGAGGGCCTTTGTGTACTGCAGGACCCACCTAGGTCCTATAAAGGTTAGTTTTGCTTCTCAGTCCTTATTTGGGTATGGGGAAGAGAGTACACGGCTTTCCCTTACGTTGGGGGTGGCTGGTAGAGACAGTGAGGGATAAGCTTTGAGAGAGGGAAGGTGACCAACTAGTCTCTCCTGCAATCTTCACCCTAGGCAGGTGCCAGTCACCCCTAGGGTGTATCCGTCTGAGTTGAGAAGGTGAGAGTTCAGTTATGCATTGTCTGAGTGGGTGTCTTAGTAGGTATGATGATCTAGTGGAGTCTGAACCATTTAGCCATGTATAGTGTGGGTGTGGAGTGGGTGATCCCCCCCCCCCGTTTCAATTTGGTCAATATTGTGTTAAATAATAGACGGTCAAAGTGTTAAATATCAGTTGCTGGAAATTGAAATGTTTGGAAGATAATTTGATTCAATAAATATCTGTGTGTAGAATAACAAGCTTGACTTTTGTTTAGTCCTCTTTTTGAGTCAATGTCCCCTGAAGTAAGAGATAACTAAATTAAGCAGTGTTCCTGTCGCATTGTTTAAGTGAAGTGAATTTAGATTCAATGACAGGTGGTGGCAGCAATATTAGAACGTCATGGAATATCAGTATAGTACAACATCATAGAGAGCATAGATAGAATAAGTTTCTGTCTACTCTCCCTACCCTTATCTTATTCCTCCTACATCACTACTATTCCTCCTCCTTCATTCTCTCCCTCCTGCCTCTTCTCTTCCGTTCCCTCTCCCCGTTTTCTATTCCCGCTCGCCTCCTCTCTACCTCAGTCCCTGCTTCAACTCCCCCATGTTCTATCCACCCATCCTCCACCCTTCATCCCCTCTCTTCTCCTCCCTCCGCCTCTCTCCTTCCTTTTACTTTTTTGTTTTTTATTTTCACTGCCCCCCCCCCCCCCCCGTTACAATATGGCAGAAATGATAAACTTTAAATGTAAAGTATTCATGTGCCATCGCTCCCTTCTCTGTAAGGTAAATGTGGGGGGGGGCTAGGTTCTGGCTCATGGTCCCCAATAAATTTGCAAGAACTCAACGACTAATCACATTCAAGTAGTATAGCACTTAATCAGTAAGTAAGCTTCAGGGAGCTGAGGCTCCCTGAAGTTTCTGGGGCTCACCCAAAAACTGGCATTTCATTACATTCAATGCTGGGTTTTTATACATTGTACGAAACTTAAACTTCCCTACTTTTGCCTGATTACTCTTGCTGGAAGAAATCTTTCCTACTCACACATTAAAAAAAAAAAAGTCAGTGAAAATTCTTAAGAAGACACCAACCATACAATATTATAGCAGAAGAAAAACATGGCTGAGAAGGTTTTGGAAGAGCTTTAAGTTTATTAGGAATGTACTGTCCAATCACTTTGCTTCTTTACATCAACAATCTCATTTCATGCAAGGTCAACATTCAGTCATCTATGGTCCAAGTGGATGGGCACTATTACTTCATTCCATTCTCATATCCCAGCTCTTGGTCCTAATACCCCTTCCAAGTGCTGTAGTCATATACTGCCTTGGTGCTTTCTCTTGATAATTACATCACTTTGTCAGTCATTCTGAGCTAGACTGACTTTTTCCCTAATTCCTCATTAGTGGCTATAATAACTATGAAGGATGTGTGATGTCTTTGCCAGAATGTTACCCTGTCTGAGTACATGATCCTGGATGTGTGATACAGTGAATATTTACCTTACAGAGAAGCCTAATGATTAAGCTTTCAGTGTTTTTCCTGTGTAATCAAAGCCTTATTTTCTGTGAAGAGTCTCTCTGGCTTCCCGGAGCTTACCCAGGCTGATATGTATGTATTAAATCATGGCATCTGTCAATTTAATTGAAGTATTTGCATACCGGGGGCCACGAACCAGAACCTAGCCCCCCCCCCCACACACAGAAAGGCACGAGGAGCAACGGCCTATAGAAACCCCCATGTGGTTGGAAGCATTCCATATCTGCCATCGACCGGGTTAGGCACCCAGAAAGGTTGGCGTCCCAAAACAATTTCCTCCTGGTTAAAAATTGCTACCGAAAGCCGAACTATCAAGCATAACTCCAAAATCTGAAAACATCGATACAAGCATGACGTCACAGCCACCGCTGTCTGCGCAGCTCCCGCCTCCCCGGGAGGGGGAAGCCCCAGACTCCACACCAGCCATCCAACCTCAGTTATGGGGCTGATGTGTTGAGTGGCGGTCATTCGACTCTGGCTCTTGTCTCAATGTAGTGCTGTGCCCTTGCGGTGTTGTTCTTCTGTGTTGTGTGCGAGCCAGGAGTAATTTATGGAGTACTGGGGCTGCATGCTCCTAGGGCTATCTTCCCTAGGTGTTCTGTATGTACTGCCCATGTGGCTTGGGGTTATCTTCTAGAAGTCATTCGGGAACTACTTCTGTAGGGATCTTTTGCTGCTCGGTAATTGCCCGCCTTTGGAGGTCAGCTGGGGTTTTCATAGCCGCTGTTTGTATGTGCCTCTGTGAGGGGGGCCAGGTTCTGGCTCGTGGTCCCTGGTAGGCCCACAGAACTCTGTACACATGACTGATGCCAAAGTTTGACATTAGCATATCAGCCTGGATAGCTCCGGGGAGCCTCCGGATCTCACCCAGAAAATGGCGTTTCATTACATTCAACACTGGTTTTTTTTTTAATAAAAAATAAGTCCTAAAAATTTGAAAGGTTTTTACTATTTTGTAGAAATATAGTAAGCAATTCCTAATTCATTTGGATAAATGGAATTTGAATGTATTCTTTCATGGTTGAAGATTAATTTCTCTAGTTTATATTAAAAATATGCTTGCTGGGTTGGGGGTACAGTGTTTTAATTTGAATATTAATTTTGCTTTTGTTTGGTTTTTGGTTAGGTGTATTTCCAGAGCCCGATAAGGACCCTGTGATTCAGATTGGCAACGTGGTACAACGTCAGGGTGAAGCAGAACCTTTTTTACGCACTATCTTCACCTTGGAGCAGTGTGCCCCTATTCTGGGTGCCAAGGTCAAGTCTTATAACAAGGAAAAAGAAATGTTGGAGGTAAATACCATTAATTTGACTAGTCATATAACATGAAGTACAAGTTTATTAACTGCTATTCTATCACAGGACCTGATATTCATATCATCATTAGCCTCTGTCCTATTTTCATTTTGTGAGGAGGCACCATCCAAGGAAGCCTGAAAAATATTATTGGGAAGGGGGGCTTAAAATGTTTTGTTAAGGTAGCTTTGAGGTAGCTTTGGGTGTGAATATAAGGTCAACTTCAACCAGTGGAAAAAATTTTAATTGTAAAGGTTTAGGAAGCCCTCAGAACCTGCCTTCAAGGTGAAAAAAACAAATGGGCTAGACACAGCAGTGACAGCATCCACATTCCCTGCCAAGCTGTACAGAGTACTGGAAAAGCTTAGGTTAGACATACCTGAGAGAGTTTGAATATAAATACGACCTGCCTTATATAGGCAAATAGGCCTTGTGCAGTTTCATACATTATGTTGTTACAATGTTCAGGTTAACACCGAACCTAGAGCAAGTCATACAGTTCTCTAATTAGACTGATCAAAGTAAAAACTTTAAAGAATAACACTAGAAAGCTTACAAGCCTAGCCTTGAGAGAAAATACAGGGGTTAGAATAAAAAATGACAGCAACTAGCTGCACCTTCCTTAAGCCTTATCCAATACAGACCTGCTCTTCTTAGATTTTCTTTAGTCATTTTGGTGGGGTTTCCTCAGTGTGGGGTGTTTTAACTCTGTTTTCTTTTATTTTTTGAAGGAGCAGGATATCGATGCCTGTTCCTGGTAAGTCTTGAGATGGTCACCGATTCCTGGTATGTTGTATTTGACACTGAAGTATCACTGCATAACCTCAGGGAAGTCACTGAGGGGGGACTCCTAGAATAGCATGAACATATATACAAATTCACATCATCTTTCTTGGCAAACGAAGTTCAATTCTTTAATAAAATACTGCATTTTATTAATAACTACAGTACTGTGATATTAAATTTTGCTGGTTTTGAGGGTACATACAATGAAGGTGATTAACATTGTAACAAGTCAAAATAATGCAGAGTACAAAATAAATGTGCTGCATGTAATAGATCATAGAAACTAAACAATTACTTGCTTGGAGAACCTGTATAAATATTTGAATGGAGTTCTCTTGAATTTAGCCTTTAGTCAGTTCGCTAAACATTTCCAATTATACATTTTCATATGATTCAGATGACACTAAATTTACTACACATTTTTAATATTTGAGACAATATTGTTACCCAAAATTCTTGTCTGTTCTTACGATTGTATGAACTATCTATAATGATAAAAAAATTTATAAATCTTCTTTTGTAAACCAGTGAAATTCTTTTCAGGCCTTAATTGCAGTACAGTATATTGAAATCTCTGTGTTGTTTTCATATAATTTTAACAATTGCATTAATGTTGCAGGAATGGGCAAAGTTCTTACGAGAAGTAGATCCTGACATCATCACAGGCTACAACATCAACAATTTTGATTTCCCATATTTGATAAACAGGGCAAATCATCTTAAATCACAAATGTTCTCCTTCCTCGGCAGAATAAAATCTGTGAGGTGTGTAAAGCTCTTTTGTCAGTGCATGCTATGTTATTAAAATGTACATGGGGTTTGTTTATTATGTTTTACATGCATATCTTTTTTGTATAGTTTTAGAACCTAATTTTTCAATTGTACTTCTGTCTGTTACATCTTTTAATAAGAACTACATTAAGTGATTAATTAATAATGAATTGTGAATACCGATATACTCTTTCCAGGTCAGTAATAAAGGACTCGGTTCTGCAGAGTAGACAGATGGGCCGGCGTGAGAACAAGTCTATCAATACTGAAGGACGATGCCAATTTGATCTCTAATGGTAAATAGATTTCACAAAATTTATGAGTACACTACTAATATTAGTTTACTTTCACTCGGAAATCAATTTACAGGAAGCCTTCTGGTACACCAAAGGACACCAAGGCTTCTGATATTGTGTGTTTTGGGGATAATTTCCAGTTTTTGTTTGACATTCATTTGTACCAAACATATTGACTTCCTCTTTCACCCTTGCTGAGTTATGCCTTAATAACGGTTTAGGATTGAAAAATTACTTGCCAGGTATTTCTTTTAAGTGGTTTGAGTTTGTATTAGGACTCATTCAGCTTCCTCCATATCTTTGAGGGCAGGATTCGGGTAAGTACAGCAAATCATGATAGGGTCACAGATGCCCAGTGTGTTGAATTTGGCCATGGTGTACTTGTGTATAAATTCTTGGGAATTTTAATGGTATGGATGGAAGTGGCAGATATTTTCTTAATAGATAATTAATATAAATTGCATAAATAATTCATAGTTTCCCCTCATTTAAACCCTTTGTGTATAATGCTTTTGCAATGACTGCAATTTCATGCAACATCATTTAATTTTTCATATGGCAGATGGCTCCACAAACCTATCAATGGCAAAAGAATAAGAGACGTAAAAAACTGATGTTGATCTTGTCGCTCAAGAAATCCACTGAAGGTGTTCCTTCCTCGACAGGTGTAATTACCTAAGTGTAATTACCTAAGTGTAGTTACAGGATGAAAGCTACGCTCGTGGTGTCGTCTTACCAGCACTCTTTGGCATATAACGCTTTGAAACTACTGACGGTCTTGGCCTCCACCACCTTCTCCCCTAACTTGTTCCAACCGTCTACCACTCTGTTTGCGAAAGTGAATTTTCTTATATTTCTTCGGCATCTGTGTTTAGCTAGTTTATATCTATGACCTCTTGTTCTTAAAGTTCCAGGTCTCAGGAAATCTCCCTATTGATTTTATCAATTCCTGTTACTATTTGTATGTAGTGATCATATCACCTCTTTCTTCTGTCTTCTAGTTTTGTCATATTTAATGCCTCTAACCTCTCCGTAGCTCTTGCCCTTCAGTTCTGGGAGCCACTTAGTAGCATGTCTTTGCACCTTTTCCAGTTTGTTGATGTGCTTCTTAAGATATGGGCACCACAAAACCGCTGCATATTCTAGCTTTGGCCTACAAAAGTCCGTAAACAATTTCTTTAGTATATCCACCATCCATGTATTTAAACGCAATTCTGAAGTTGGAAAGCGTGGCATAGGCTCCTCGCACAATATTCTTTATGTGGTCCTCAGGTGATAGTTTTCTATCTAGAACCACCCCTAGATCTCTTTCTTTATCAGAATTCTTTAAAGATTTCTCACATAATTATAGGTGTGTGGGTCTATTTCTCCTATTCCACATTCCATAACATGGCATTTATTAACATTGAATTCCATTTGCCAAGTGGGGCTCCATGTAACTTATTTGCAGGTCATCTTGAAGGGCATGACAATCATCTAAGTTTCTTATCTTCCTATTATTAGCATCATCAGCAAACATGTTCATATAATTCTGTATACCAACTGGTAGATCATTTATGTAGACAATAAACATCACTGGGAAGAACTGAACCCTGTTGGTACTCCGCTTGTGACATTTCTCCAGTCCGATACATGGCCTCTGATCAAGGCCTCATTTTTCTATCAGTCAGAAAAAATTTTTCATCCATGTTAGAAGCTACCTGTCACCCTCTCCAATATTTTCCAGTTTCCAGAACAACATCTTATGTGGAACTCTGTCGAAAGCCTTTTTTAGGTCCAGATA
>WNGS01160430.1:10730379-10768906 GCA_020271785.1 Procambarus virginalis | reverse complement strand
CATCAAGTTCTGGGTAAAGTAACTGGACTATAATGAAGTATCAGGTTCTGAATAAACTGGACTACAATAAAACATCAGGCTCTTAGTAAAGTAGCTGGACAATAATGAAGCATCAGGCTCTGAATAAAGTAACTGGGCTATAATGAAGCATCAGGCTCTGAGTAGAGTAACTTGACTATAATGAAGAAACAGGATCTGAGTAAAGTAATTAGACTATAGTGAAGCATCAGGCTCTGAGTAAAGTAACTGGACTGTAATGAAGCATCAGGCTCTGAATGAAGTAGCTGGACTACAATGAAGCATCAGGCTTGTAGTAGAGAAATTGGACAATAATGAAGCATCAGGCTCTGAGTTAAGAGATACTGTAATAGAAATGATGACATACACAAATGGGTCAACATGTGAAGAACTCAATTAGAACATGCTGCCTTGAGACTTAGGTTATAATATCAATTATGAATCAAGTTATTAGTTCTAACTGATGAAGTACTCTCTACATTCTAGACTCAAAGTCTATATTTATTTGGTTGCAGAGAACACACTGAGTGCTGACCACAGTGTAGAAGAACACCAAGATGACAGTTGACATGGTTGTAATGAGCACTGAGTGCTGACATATAGATTCATAAACAACAAATTGCAAGTAAATGATATTATTCAGAGGTTGAAAATAGGAAACAGATTCAGGGAAAATTAAAAGGAAATGTGTGAAACATTAAATGAAAAGTTCCAAAGTGTGTTTGTACAAAATAAATCTTCAGAAAACCAGACACTAAGAATTGCAGAGTACAACATAGAGAACATAGAGGTGTCTAGAGATGAAGTAATAAAATCAACACTGAATGTAATGAATGCCATTTTCTGGCGAGCCCCGAAGCTCCATGGAGCTATCCGGACTGATATGATGTATTAGACCCTGGCATCAGTCAAGCAAATTGAGTTCTTAGGCTACCGGGACCACGAGCCAGAACCTGTCCCTTCAGAGAGGCACAAGGAGCAATGGCATATAGAAACTCCCGTGTGGTTGAAGCATTCTATGTCTCCATCGACCGGTCAGGCAAGGGACAAGGTAGGCACCCGAAATGTAGGCACCAAAAAAAAAACCCTATCTGGTCAAAATATTGCACTAAAAGCCAAACTGTTGGACAGAACTCCCCCAAACCAAAAAAAAAAAGAGCAACGAGCATGACGTTACAACTGTCATCGCGCCGCTGTCTGTGCAGCTCCTGCCTCCCTGGAAGGGGAATTGGGATCCCCAGACCCCGTGCTGGCTATCCCACACCCCCAGTTCCGAGGCTGGATGTCAAAAACTGTGAAAACCGCCGACTGGAGGGAGGGAGGGGTTGCCGAGAAACCTCTGGGTCTCACCCAGAAAATGGCATTTCATTGCATTTCATTACATTCAACGCTGGTTTTCTGGGGGAAGCCCCTTTGACTTCCTGGAGCTACTTAGCCAAAGATAAAACAAGAGGGACTTACCCGGGAGGTGGTCCCCACTCGTTCCTCAACTTGAATCGTCGAGATAACTAGCTGCAATCGCCGACCCAATGCCACACATGCCTGACTAGGGCCAGGAACACTGACTAGGTAGCGAGCGGCCAGAACCCTGTCCTACCTCCAAAAACCCCGTGCCCGAATGTCACCCAAGATATGTTATCAAAGATGGCAGCCAAAGCAGCAAACTTACGAAGTTATGGGGCATGAGGATAGGCAGCAAGCTGGATGGACCGAATAATCCTGTGGACAACCTGGAAACCTGAACCCTGGAATAGGGGAAGGGAAACTGGGTCAACCCAAAGCACGTCCCCCCACTGAGGCCGTGGCGCATAAGTAACGGCAAAGAGTCACAACTGGACATAACACAGATGTACCCCCCGCTGAACCAACCAAGCATCAATAACCCAGGACCCCCTCCAGAAACAGCAGTCTCATTCTTTGCCAGAAAGGAGATGGCTGCAAACGAAGAAACCTCTGCACCAGAGGAGCATGAAGCTCCCCAACCCCGACTCCCAGAGGCCAATGCCAACAGGAAAAAGAGCCTTCGCAAAACAATCCTGAACCGAAGGGGGCCAAAACAAACTGAGGAGAAGAGAGAAAAGAGAGCATCTAGTTCAACGACCAGGACGGCTCAGGCTGCGTATGAGGAGGCCAGAGGTGAACAACGCACAAGACAGCTTGCGGAACGGAGCAGAAGTAACATCCACACCAAACGCGAGCTGAAGCGCCGCCGCCAGCGCTGCACGATATGAGGCGACAGTATTCGGCATAAGATGAAGGTCCTAGAAAACCATGAAAGGAGGGACAAGACAACACGATCCAAAACCAAAAAAATCTTAACTAGAATAGGGGTTTGTTTTGAGGCACTTACCTTTCTGGGTGCCTGGCCGGTCGACGGCAGACACAGAATGCTCCAAATCACATGTGTAGTTCTATAGGCCATTGCTCTTCGAGCCTCTTTCAAGGGAGGGGGGGGGGTCAGGTTCTGGATCATGGTCCCAGTAGGCCTAGAACTCCATTCACACTGATTGATGGCAAAGTCTAATGATATACACATCAGCCTGGATAGCTCTGGAGAGCCAAGGGGCTCCCATCAGAAAATAATTCAAACTAAATAGGTAGAGCACCTGGAGAAAAATGATATAATAACAGACAGTGTGGTTTTTCAATCTGGAATATCCTGTGTAATGAATTTACACAGTTTCTATGATTGAGCCACAGAGATTTTACAGGAAGGAGATGGTTGGGTTGACTGCATCTATCTGAATTTAAAAAAGGCTTTTGACAGAGTTCCACATAAGAGGTTGTTCTGTAATCTGGAACATATTGGAGGAATGACAGGTAGGCTTCTAACATGGATGAAAAATTTTCTGATAGAAAAATGAAGGGAGTAATCAGAGGCAATGTATCGGACTGGAGAAATGTCACGAGTGGAGTACCACAGGGTTCAGTTCTTGCACTAGTAATGTTCGTTGTCTAGATAAACGATCTACCAGATGGAATACAGAACTACAGTATATGAACACGATTGCTGATGATGCTAAGATAATAGGGTAGATAAGAAACTTAGATGATTGTCATGCCCTTCAAGAAGACCTGGACAAAATAAGTGTATGGAGCACCACTTGGCAAATGGAATTTAATGTGAATAAATCCCATGTTATGGAATGTGGAATAGGAGAACATAGACCCCACACAACCTATAAATTATGTGAGAAATCTTTAAATAATTCTGATAAAAGGATGAGAGCTAGGGGTGGTTATAGATAGAAAATTATCACCTGAGGACCACATAAAGAACATTGTGTGAGGAGCTTATGCTATACTTTCTAACCTGCTTTTAAATACTGCACATGGATGGCGAAATACTGAAGAAATTGTTCACGGCATTCGTTAGACCAAAGCTGGAATATGCAGTGGTTGTATGGTGCCCATATCCAAAGAAGCACATCAACAAACTGGAAAAGGTGCAAAGACATGCAACTAAATTGTTCCCAGAACTGAAAGACAAGAGAGGTTAGAGGCATTAAATATTCCAAAACTAGAAGATATAAGAGAAGAGAAGAGAAGAGAAGAGAAGAGAAGAGAGAAGAGAAGAGAAGAGAAGAGAAGAGAAGAGGCGATATGATCACTATGTACAAAATAGTAACGGAAATGATAAAATTGATAGGGAAGAATTACGGAGGCCTGGAACTTCAAAAACAAGAGGTTATAGATTTAACTAACTAAACAAAGCTGCCGAAGGGATATAAGAAAATTCACTTTCGCAGAGTGGTAGACGGTTAAAACAAGTTAGGTGAGAAGGTGGTGGAGGCCAAAACCGTCAGTAATTTCAAAGCATTATATGACAAAGAGTGCTGGGAAGACGGGACATCACAAGCATAACTCTCATCCTGTAACTACACTTAGGTAATTACAGTGTAAAGAAACACCAAGATGAGTTGACATGGTTGTAGTGAGCCCTGAGTGCTGACCACAGTGTAGAGAAACACCAAGATGACAGTTGACATGGTTGTAGTGAGCCCTGAGTGCTGACCACAGTGTAGAGAAACACCAAGATGACAGTTGACATGGTTGTAGTGAGCCCTGAGTGCTGACCACAGTGTAGAGAAACACCAAGATGACAGTTGACATGGTTGTAGTGAGCCCTGAGTGCTGACCACAGTGTAGAGAAACACCAAGATGACAGTTGACATGGTTGTAGTGAGCCCTGAGTGCTGACCACAGTGTAGAGAAACACCAAGATGACAGTTGACATGGTTGTAGTGAGCCCTGAGTGCTGACCACAGTGTAGAGAAACACCAAGATGACAGTTGACATGGTTGTAGTGAGCCCTGAGTGCTGACCACAGTGTAGAGAAACACCAAGATGACAGTTGACATGGTTGTAGTGAGCCCTGAGTGCTGACCACAGTGTAGAGAAACACCAAGATGACAGTTGACATGGTTGTAGTGAGCCCTGAGTGCTGACCACAGTGTAGAGAAACACCAAGATGACAGTTGACATGGTTGTAGTGAGTGCCGAGTGCTGACCACAGTGTAGAGAAACACCAAGATGACAGTTGACATGGTTGTAGTGAGCCCTGAGTGCTGACCACAGTGTAGAGAAACACCAAGATGACAGTTGACATGGTTGTAGTGAGCCCTGAGTGCTAACCACAGTGTAGAGAAACACCAAGATGACAGTTGACATGGTTGTAGTGAGTGCTGAGTGCTGACCACAGTGTAGAGAAACACCAAGATGACAGTTGACATGGTTGTAGTGAGCCCTGAGTGCTGACCACAGTGTAAAGAAACACCAAGATGACAGTTGACATGGTTGTAGTGAGCCCTGAGTGCTGACCACAGTGTAGAGAAACACCAAAATGGCAGATGAATTTATTGATACAAATGTTTCCGGTGTTAGAGCAAAAAAAGTTTCCTGTATATAAACTCTCATCTTGATGTGTCTCCATGTCAAAAGTGTTTATATAGAGGCAATATTACACTCAGTTGGGTGAGAACCATGTGACCACCAGTGTACCTTCAATGAGGTGTGGACAGTCTTGACAGTCGGGAAGAGTTCCTGGCACTTCTGGAGCCAATCTTCTATCACCATGTTGCATTTGTCAACTTCGTTGATGGTCATGAATACTTCCTGTGCTGTGTTGACAGTGTCGAGGCTCCCTAACCTAGCCTGCAGCTGAGTCTTCCCTTCCTCTCCTTGTGTTGTCATATCCACCACATTATTATCCTCCAGTTCCAAGAGCTCCATTGCTGACTTGTTCTGCTCTACCAGAGCATCGAGTCTGTCCTGGAGATGGAGGTGATCAGTCTTCCAGTCGCCAAGCTGCCCCCGGTACTCACCCAACTGGGACAGTACCTCTTCACAGCTACTAATGAGGCTGCTGATGCTGCTCTTCTGCTCCTGCACCATGGAACATAACTTCTTACTGATGCCTCTGTTGGGAGCTTCAGAGAGTTTTGCTGGTACTACTTCCTCTGTTGTTAGCTGGATATTTTTGAGTTTTCTAACAAATGCCTCCACAGCATAGTTAATTGGAAACCGAGTGGCAGCTGTGGCAATGTGTTGGGCACGGCAGCTGGGGCAGGTCAGCTGACCATTCTTGATAGCATTGTCAATACACTGGGAGCAGAATGTGTGGCCGCACGGCAGTGTGCGAGGCCGTTGCAGATTGTCATCATAATTGTTAAGACACACTGAACATTCCTCTGGCTTGTTATCCTGGGGAGAAGAATATTTGGTTAAGCTAGATGTATTTACAACAAAAAGTAATATTACAGTTCTGAACCGTATTTACCGATAAAAATTACATATTACAGGTACTGTACTTATTTACATAATTTCTTTGTACAGAGGAGCCTCAGTATTTGCACAGCTCCCAATTTGCCCTTTTTGGTATTCAGACGCTGTGTTCATGTTCGATATTAATCCGTCTGCTCGGCATTCAGACACAAACACGTGTCCCTGACGCTTCAGTTTCGCCATAACTGTCATTCAGTGCACAATTCACTACACTTTTCTCTTGGATATTTTGGATATTTTTAGTGTACATAAGTCCCCATGTCACATATGAAAGTTTGTGATAGAGGCCAAGCAAAAAGAAAAATGGTTAGAACAACGATACAGATGAAGAAAAACTCATAGCTAAATATGAAAGTAGTGCTAGTGTGTCTGCTATTGTAACAGAGTTTCTTATACCTAAATCTAGTTCTCTAATAAAAGAAATGTGTGCAAAATGGGGGGAAAGTGCAAACATTTTCTTGAAAATTATCACCGTGATAACACAAACCGTGTTATAAACCTAACCTATTTAATGAAAATGCTATGTCTCACTTTAGAAACATTTTAAAGCATAGGCAAAGCAATCATCCTTTTACAAGTTTCTTGCAAGGAAAGCATCCAGTGAGTGTAATGAGAAAAAAGACAGAAAAGAGAAAGAAGCCCCAGAAGCACAACTACCAGAAGTTATAATGGTAGGGGGACTCTGCTGCCAAAGAATAACATCTCTCTTCCTCTGCCTCACCACTCCCATGTATGCCATCAACTCTCCTAAGTACAGGTAAGTGTGTAGTGTGTTAACATTTATTTAATTTAATTAATCATTTATTTATTTATTTATTTATTTATTTATTTATTTATTTATATATATACAAGAAGGAACATTGGGTTCGTGAGAATACATTGAATAGTACAGTATTAACAATCTTGTAAAGCCACTAGTACGCGCAGCGTTTCGGGCAGGTCCTTAATCTAACAGATAATTTTAAGTAGGTAATTTCTATCAGAATTAATAAATGATAACAAATACATTGCAAGAGAAAAATGAGATGAGAGAGCTTAGGAAATATATTAAAGCACATTGGTATATTAAAGCTCTGACTGATTACATTAACAGCTTGATTGGTAATTTAAACAAGATTAACCCTTAAAGTGCGCATCACGTCATATGATGTGTTGGAGTACTACGCACGATTTAAACGGCCCGCGGATACACGGGGTTCACTACACCTTCACCAGGGCTCTTGTAAACAGACGCCATTTTAAAAAAAAATCGTGGGCCAAACTCCCAGGTGTTATTGGCCTCAGTATTGAGTGAGCAACCAAGCCTGACGCACGCAGCATGGGCTAACAGCATTGCTGTTCAGCTTGTGACCACAGCATCGCCTAAAAATGCCAAAATATACTTGTTCATGCTATTATGTAGCGATGATATTATTACAGAAGACCCCTGACTGTGATAAAACTGACCAGGGTTCTGATAATAGCAGGATTGTGGTGATGTTTGGCGCTGTGCGCCATGGAGGGAGGAGTAATGCTGTGGGAGGGAGGGTGGTGGTGATGTTTTCTGACTGTGTGTGGCCACCTTTTATTGACTGCACTCAGCATACCAGCTTAGTGGTTCGCTATAGTGAACACAAATGTAGATACTTATATATAACAAGTGTATAGAGGGTATAAACAGCAAGAGAAGGTTTGGAGCCGCCATTTTGGTGAGGGCGGTGGCGTCGTTTGCACGACGCCATCGTGCAGACGACGGTGTTGTTTACTGGTTACCACGGTGGTCTTTGGGCACCATACCAGTTTATTTGTACAAGTATGGTGAATAAAACAGTTAGATATTTATTTATAATGTGTGTATATAGCGTAATAACACCACACAGTATTGTTGGAGGAGAAATATTAGTGCATCTGGCCTTGAGGGTGGCAGCCATCAGCTGACTGTATTAGGTCCTATGTCTTTGTGCCTTTACTCACCATACAAGCTTAGATGTACAGTTATGGTGAACAAAACATGTAGATACTTATATATAACGTCTGTATATAGTGAATTATAGCAAAAACAGTATTGTGGGAGGAGAATGTGGGCGAGTCAGATGACTGGAGGGAGGGCGGGAGTGGCTGGCTGGTACACGGCGGTCACTCCTCGTTACTTTTTGACTCATAATAGCTACTTAGTGGTTCGTTATAGTGAACAAAACATGCAGATACTTATATATAACCTGTGCTTATAGTGTAATAACCGACAAAGTATTTGTTCACTGATTGATGAACATAACTGAATCAACAATATGCACACCATATTTGTGAGTACAGCAATGTTTCACTCATTTTATTATATAAATATATCAAACTACACACTATTGAATAATATTACAGCAAAAAAACTATGAAAAATCAATCAGAGACATTGAAATAATTAGGTAATTATCTCTTTGTGGCAACTCCGGCCTGACAGCTGGCGAGCAACAGACCGCCTGGGACGCATGCTGAGTCAGCTCCTATAATTTGCCAGACTTCCCCGCCCTATAGTGGGCAATATATGGCACTTACGATTTTTTTGTTATTTTTCCTGTGATCAGTGAACACAAATTAACAGGTTAGGAAGAAAAAATAATTTTTTTTTTTTCAAAATGACATGCGCCTGTGCAGATGGTAGGATAATCGACCCCGAGCATGTTAAGGGTTAATAGACACCATACAGCAGATTGACAGTACATATAAAAAGACAGCAATGATCACAATGGTAAAGATGTTCAAATTGGGTACATAAAGGTTGGGAGATTGGGTAGCAATAGATACAGTGCAATTTTAAGGCAAAATGTAAAAAACTATGAAGATGAAATTAGGTACTTTTTAGTATTGTTTTTGAATGATGTAAAAGTTGGACAGCTTTTCAATTCAATAGGGAGTGTGTTCCATAAACTGGGTCCTTTTATTTGCATAGAGTGTTTAAACGGATTAAGTTTAACTCTGGGGATATCAAAGAGATATTTATTTCTGGTGTGGTGATAATGGGTCCTATTACATCTGTCCAGGAAGAGTTTCAGAGCAGGATTTGCATTTAGGAACAGGGTTTTGTAAATGTAGTTGACACAAGAGAATTTGTGGAGTGAGATTATGTTTAGCATGTTTAGGGAGTTAAACAAGGGGGCTGAGTGTTGTCTGAAAGCAGAATTTGATATTATTCTGATAGCAGATTTTTGCTGGGTGATGATGGACTTGAGGTGGTTTGCAGTGGTTGAACCCCATGCACAGATACCATAGTTAAGATAGGGATAGATTAGTACATAATATAGAGAGATGAGAGCAGAGTTAGGTACATAATATCTGATTTTGGAGAGTATACCAACTATTTTAGAGACTTTCTTAGTTATGTGCTGTATGTGGGTACTGAAGTTGAGTCTCTTGTATAGGAATAGGCCAAGAAACTTACCATCATTTTTATCGCTAATGTTTACATTGTCTATCTGAAGCTGAATTGCATTTGTAGATTTGCTTCCAAATAAGATGTAGTAGGTTATTGTATAACTATATTTATTTTTGTTGTCTGGAACTGATTAATCCAATTTACATTATTCCTAATGGGAATTTTTTTTGGGAATTCGCACTTTTCGGCATTTGTCCTGCCTTCAGGAACCAATTAAATCTGAATAGTGAGGTTCTGCTTTATTAGCTATTCTAGACAGACTTAATATTACTACAGTAACATATCCAGAGCAGGGTTGATAAACATATCCAGGAGTCTGGGATAATATTTCTGATAACATAGTGCAGCAGGAGAACCAATATTTCTGACAGAAAATATAACTAGGTGCAAGCTTAATATTTTTCACAAACTAACATATCCCTGAGCAGAGCTAATA
This sequence comes from Procambarus virginalis, assembly GCA_020271785.1. Lineage (NCBI taxonomy): Eukaryota > Metazoa > Arthropoda > Malacostraca > Decapoda > Cambaridae > Procambarus > Procambarus virginalis. The sequence continues at coordinate 10,759,262 of WNGS01160430.1, read as the reverse complement.
TTTCTTACATATTAACATATACCAAAGAAGAGCTAATATTTCTGAAAAGACTGAAATATCCCAAAGCCATGCTAACATTTCTGATAAGTTAACATATCCCAGGGCTGGGTTAATATACAGACAAACATCCCAGAGCTGGATTAATATTCTGACAAACATCCTAGAACTGGGTAAATATTCTGACAAACATCCCAGAGCTGGGAAAATATTCTGACAAACACCCGTCCTTTACTTCCTTACTTATAGTATAGGTATGTTAATTTAAAACAGATATGGTTGGAAATATCCAACATTTATTTCTCATTTAGCACTCTGATAAATCATCTTTGTGCTAATAATTATAACTTACTAACACTACTAATCAGTAGTTTACTAATATCGATTTATATCCTATTGTGACGCAATTCTGCCAAATCTTTCCTAGTATTTTATGTCGCGTCGTAGATAGCAAGCCTTCCACAGGCAGTAATTTTCCACATATCTGTAGATCCCACTGAAGTCCAGTTATTTACTTTCCTTTATTAAGGATAATCATTTATTAATAAGTTTACTTCATTTAGTATACCACAGTTTACTGGAAATCATTTACGCAGCTAGATAGCTGTTCCAGTGACTAATATTATAATATAAAATAATTTCCACTTTCAAGCTTTCTCGTTTATTTTGCGGTCTACATTAACTGATTTGCACTATGAGAAAATATATTACAGCATAATGCATTTATTTATGACATAAATATTCATCATAACCACTTCCTTCCCTATTTAGAATTAAATGAATAAATATAATTTATGCTTGGGGCCCCTACTGGGAGCTTTTGGCATGCGTCAACCCAAGAGGGAAGGAGGAGGAGGAGGAGAGATTTGTCTTCATAGATAGCCATCCAAGCACCTATGGAGGCCTACAAGACGCTGCAGCTTTATCACTCTACAGACACCGTGTCCGGCATACTAGTTTGTCCATATCTTGTTTTCTTGTGGCCACATTAAACATCTTACGTAGGACAGTGATACGTTAGGATACGAACCCCCCAATACCAAACTCGTAAGTTGCCTTCCACTCCACTATTCACATTAATTTACATGAATATTAGTGGAGTCATACATTCTCCAGCAGAATTTACTTTTAACTCGTCTTTCAGCTGGAGTACCAACGCAAGTGAGGCAAAACTTCGTCGATGCTCACGTGTTCCTAGCTGAAGCCTGGTGAAACACTATTCTAGGCGACAAGTATACGCATACGGATCATTTACGTCTATACATCCAACAGCTAAGCTGTTTTTATAGTTTTCGTAGATAGATCTTAATACCAATTTATTTAATTGATAACATTTTCTTGCATTTCCAAATTTACATGTTTGAATATTTTATTAATGAGGGGTATACTAGTATTACATTATCTCGTGCATTACTAATCTTATAGAATACCCCCCAAAATGTGTTATGAGAAGTGGCTCTAGAATATATTGAATTTTACAGTTCATTATTGCATAAGAATAGAATCTTTAGAATTTAATTGCATTTAATCATAGAGATCCATAAGCCACTGGTTCTCTCATTTATAATTGCATTCTGGTCCTTCAAGCATCTTAGAATTACATATCCTTTTTTTGGATATTAGCATTATACATTATTTTATTAGCATATAAACTAGAGCCAGATTTCCCCACATATTTTATGGTTCTTCAAATCGAGATCCCAGTGAGGATCAATTATGAACCAGTATAACTAGTATACAGTAATTAGTAGAATATAGCCAGAAGCTAGGCTATCTATAATTCATTAATCATTTATTATCCCTGACAACATTATATGCTTTAATTAAGTAGTATTGTCAGGTGCTAGGATATAATCATAGAATTTACGGCAGTTACATATCTACATATCTGCCACACATATAGAATTTATGGCAGTTACATATCTGCCACACACATAGAATTACGGCAGTAGAATACCTGCCACACATATATAATCATTTATAATAGTAGGATACTTGTCATATATAATCACTTGTATATACTCTATATAAATCAAAATCATAAAAAAACAAAAACACAGCACTATTCTGAATTTGCACCATTAGCATCATTATTGTATGTTATGCCAACCCATAGAGGTAGGAATTTAGACTTGAATTGTACTAAAATGTGTACAACTCTAGCCTAAATCATTATTCCTAGCCAACATAGTTAGGTAGGATTATTAGTAGACTAGCATTGTACCAGGCATTACAACCTATTCAACATTTATTATTGTGCAAACCCAAATCAAGGTAGGACTTATCATTAATTTACACAAATTGTGTTGCCATATCATATTATAATTTACTGTGTACCTTTTGAGTGCTACTGAGGTGTCACTACCCATCCAACGCTGATTATGATGAGTTAAGCCTAGGAAAATCCTGTAGACACACCAAAGTACTATTCAAATATTAGCTATTTACTGTTAGGTAGGTAAGCTAACCTCTACGTGAGGTACCATTAACATAGCCTAACTAAGGAACTGGATATTAGGCTATCAATAACTGTACTAGTTCCATGTATATATGACTCGGTACCCCAGTTATTTTCATAACCAAACCATGGCACCAACTAAGCCAAAATCCACAGACTGTGCACCAGAAGAAATGTCCAGCAACTGCTTATTATATCTTAGATCATACACGAGTCACAAAGGCCATGTGACTCGACAGTTGAATAAGTGTGATCAGCTGGTACAATCAGGTGCCACAGCCAAAGTATTAGAAAACCACATAGAGGTGACCAAGCAAAAGTTGCAGAGAACAAATGAGGCTGCAAATGGCTATCTCAGAGTCCTCATGCAACAGAATGCTGAGTCCGATTAGCTAGATACCTTCCATGCTGAGACAGAACAGTTTGAGGAGGGTGTCCAAGATCATCTAGACAAATTAACACACTCTCTACAAAAATTGCAGAGCAACTCAGTTTCTCAAAATACTCTGACCAAGAGTGATACTAATAAATAGGAAACACTCCAGGAAGCTCGTCTTTCTACCAATGATCTACCTCACTTCCATGGTAGAGATGACGAGAATCTTGAATGCTATTGGAACACATTCGACTCCTTAGTAAACTCAAAAAGTTCAATTAGTAAGCCTAATAAATTTCTCTATTTGCTAAGTACCCTTGAGAGTGAAGCAAAAGCAGTTATTGAGCACCTAATTCCTCGCGATAAGGACTACAATACTGCTAAAGTTAATATAAAGTTAATAGAAGTTAATTACATCAATAAAGAAATTGCTATTGCTAATCTTTATTATCAGCTGAGAGCGATATTTACACCAGATACGACATCTGAAGCTCTGCAAGAATTTAGGCTAGAATTTGCACAACTACAATTAAATAATAAGAATTCCAGGATCATTACAAGACGTCTATTCGACCAGGGATCACAGAGAACATTCATCACTCAGCAAGCAACTAACCAGATGAAACTTAAACCCTTGTGTAACGTGACATTGAACATAGCAGGATTCCTAACAGACACTAGACCTCAAGAATATAAAGTAGTACAACCACTAGTACGCCTAGGCAGTTATGTCCTACCTGTCAAGGCCATAGTAGTTGATCGCATCCCTTTTGACCAACCGGGCTGTGGTGGGTATGTGGGCTTGCGGGCTGCTCCAAGCAACAGCCTGGTGGACCAAACTCTTACAAGTCAAGCCGCCGAGCTTGGGGAGTAGAAGAACTCTCAGAACCCCATCAACCAGGTACCAACCAGGTATCAACCAATCTAAATGTTAAAGGTCTAGGAGACACAGCCAGATTTTTGCAGAAAAATAGAATCAAACTGGCTGACACCAAGGTAACGTCTGACCACCTCACCGATGTAGGTCTATTGATAGGGGCAGACTATTATCACCAGTTCATTACTGGAATCACAAGACAACAGGGAATGCACCTGTTAAGGTCAGCAGGAGGCTACTTACTTACAGGTAGTCTTAAACCTGAAGAAGCCGATGCCAACTGACAACCAATATTAATCAGAAAAGATTGAGTCTGGTACAATGAATATTAGCAGAGTTAGTTTCTATGAGTCTCAGAGTCTCAGAGGATAAATCAGTGACCAGCAGCCTAAACTGGTTCACGTCACAGCAACAAATGTCATTGACCCCACTGTAGACCCAGAACTATTCTCGACAGTAATAACTGACCACATTCATTCCTCATTGCATTTATCATACCTTAGGATAAGTCTTCCCGAGTTCCAGAGAAAACCGTATTTATACCAAGTTGTCTAGACTAGGATTTAGTAATCCACTTAATGTGATACACCTGCAGGTTGTATCAGTTTTGTTTGAGCTCCTTCTGCTTTCTTGTCTCTGCCCACAAGCATCCTTAGAGACAGTTTGAAGAAGTATCTTAGCACAAGCAAAATTGAACTTTGCAATAGCCTGTAAGTGAACATTTACCAGAAGATTACCAGTATTGAAACTATTTGTTTCTCATGATAGAATAAACTCATCTCATCCTTTAACCATTAGACCGCACAATACATACATATATGATTTAACAAAAAATAATTTAACATAAGTTTTTAAAACTTGCACAAACACTATCCAATCCAATTTTTTTGGCATAATCAACTAGGCAAATGCTCCAACTTTGTCTAAATGATCACAGCATAACTTGAAAATCAAGAGAATCAAAATTTATTTTGAAATTGAATATTGAAAACTTCAGATTTTCAATTCAGAATAAAAAATATGAACTAATACTAATTGTTTATTTAATGTTATTATTCTCTCAGAATAGCATATGATCTTCATTTTCACAAAATTAGAATCTAGGTTTTCAGTATAGTTTACTGTAAAAAAAAAAAATCGTCAATAGGGCATTTGAAATAGGCGACAAATTTAGACCAAAAAAATTATAACTCCAAATGTTAAAGTTTATGAAAAATCCATTCTGAAGGGATTGTAGAACAGACAGCTGAAAACACAATACAGAGCACCACTTGGTTCCCGAACTTGAGTTATCCGAAACTTCCAGTTTCCCGATTGGTGTTGGGGAGTCACGCTACACGAACTAAGTTCGGGTAGGAAGTAGTCCGCCAAGCTTCACGCCGGCCGATGTTGGGGTTACCCTACACGAACCAAGTTCGGGTGAGGAAGCGGTCAGCCAAGCGTCGTGCCGGCCCGTGGTGGTGGGTGGGTGGGGGTGGGAGGGAGATGGTTTAGTTTGCTCACTGACCGTGTCGGGCGCCGCCTGCTACCCTGTGACGTCACAGACTCACGGCCTATTGTTCCCATTGTTTGAATTTGTCACGAGACTGGAGTGTTCATTCCGTGACTTTGTTTTACATATCAGCAAAATCAAGGAACATCCGTGCACCATGTCGACTCCAAATGCACGCATTGTGTCAGTGAAAGCATCTACAAGCGGGTTATGTAAAAGAAAGAGGTCAGTGATGACCTTTGAGAAGAAAGTTGAAATAATTAAGAAGGTGGAGAGCGGTGTCCCGAGAAGTGTCGTGTGCGCTGAATATGGCATTAGTAAAAGTACTGTTTTTGATCTTCTTAAGGCTAAACCTATCATTTTTGACTATTTCTCTAGAAGTGAAAGTGATAAAGCAATACGAAATAGAAAGGTAGTAAGTAAAGCAAAGGTGGAGAGTGTTGATAACGCAGTGTGGGAGTGGTACAAACAGAGACGTGAGGTGACGAAGAAGCCAGTGGCAGGCTGGCTGCTCGTGGAAAAGGCGCGTGAATTTCACCAAGCAATGAAAATTACTCAAAAGTGTGTATACAGTGATGGATGGCTCAGAAGTTTTAAAACCCGTCATGGCATTAGGTTTATTAAAGTGCATGGTGAAAGACAATCTGCTGATATTGTTGGTGCTGATGAGTATGTTAGTAAATTTGCGGAGATGGTGCAGAAACAAAATTTATCTCCAGAGCAAATTTATAATGCTGATGAGACAGGTTTGTACTGGCGTATGCTTCCCACAGAAATGATGGCTCATAGTGGTGAGGACGATCCTTCAGGTGGTTATAAACAGAACAAACAGAGAATTTCTTTGTTGTGCTGTGCAAATGCAGCTGGCACGCACAAATTAAAATTACTTGTGATTGGAATTAGTAAAAACCCCAGGGCTTTAAAGTCAGCCAGGTGCCTCCCTGTGATTTATAAGGACCAGCCAAGTGTGTGGATGTCTCGAGTAATATTTGTCGAGTGGTTTAATAAGAACTTTGTACCCGAGGTGAAGGAACACCTGAAAAGTGTTGGTCTTCCGCAAAACAGCAAAGTTGTTCTGCTGCTAGATAACAGTTCAACGCATCCACGAGGTGATGAGCTAGTAAATGGCAATATTATTGGAACGTTCTTGCCACCCAATACAACTTCAGTGATCCAACCCATGGATCAAGGAATAATTAAGAACCTTAAACACCACTACAAGAGGATGTTTGCCAGACGTCTTAATAATCAGCTTGGAACACTTAAGGACTTTTATAAAGTCTTCACAATAAAATCAGCTATCTGGACTATTGCTAGTGCGTGGGATGAGGTAAAGCAGACAACACTAAGAAATGGTTGGAAAAAACTTTGGCCCGCGTCAAGTCTGTTTCCTGAGGAAGATGACGAGGCAGATTTTGAAGGATTTGCGGTGAAGAAAGTTAGCGAGAAGAAAAAATTAAGAGAGGAACTCCTAGCCTATGTCAAGGGGATTAAGTCCCCTGAGATTAGAGCAGAACTGGTGACTGAAACAATAGAAGATGACATAGATAGATGGATAGATTTTGATGAAGAAGCCCCAAACAATCGAAACATGACTAATGATGAAATTATAGAATTAGTATGTGCAGCAAAAAAGCCAGACGAGTGCAATGAAGAAGATGGAGAGGAAGAGGAAGAGGAATTGGAAGAGGATGAAGAAACGTTAAAGGAAAAATATAATATGGAAAAAATTCAGAAAAACTTTGAAGAAATTCTGGCATTTATGGACACGAGTAACAGCGAGTTTGAAATTAAGGACATGATGACTCAGTACAATTTGTATATGAAGTTTTTAAAAACAAGAGCCAAGGGAATGAAACAAATGTCAATTACAGAGTCTTTTGCAATGGCTTCCAAGAAAGCTTGCATTGCATCACCTGCACCTGACTCATCGCATGTTGACCCAGTCAACCCAACAACTTCAGTCAACCCAACACCATCAACATCCACCACCACCTCTTCCATGTAAATAACTATGCTTCATCAACATCGATCATCAACATAAGCGGATCAGGACTTCAATTATTGGTGAGTACAAACAAAATATGGTCGCATTTACGCTATGAACCTGTCGATTTTCCCCCTAGATTTTTTCGCAATTTTTTTTCTATTTTTTCCTCCATTTCTCGTATACGAACTTACATGTTAACCGACGGGTCTCGTCCCCAAGGGGTTCGGAAACCAAGTGGTGCTCTGTATGTCAAAATAGTGAGAATCGGTTAATAACTGGAATTTTAGAAGCCACTCAAAGTTGAAACTCTGGTTTCAGAGATAATTCAGTTGAAGTTATCAACAATGAATAAAGGTAGTTTTAATTCGTTAATTTAATTGTATGTTATAATATTGTTTGTTTGTTCATTCGTACATTTGTTCATTCGTACATTTGTTCATGTTCATTTGTTCATTGTTTGGCATTCGTACTTGAATATGTGAAAGTTGTAGGTCAATATGTGTTGAAATGAAGTAAACAAAAAATAACCCTCAAAAAACATACAATATAGGGATAATTATAATAATTATAATGATTTAGGGGTTATATTTAAGATATACTTTATATAAGTGAAAAGTCCCTAATATGGTCCTTAACCCTTAAATGGAGCATAGCTATATACCATTTGACACCCACAGGCGCATACAAAAAAAAAAAAAAAAAATTTTCTTCCTAACCTGTTAATTTGTGTTCACTGATCACGGGAAAAATAATAAAAAAATCGTAAGTGGCATATATTGCTCACTATAGTGCGGGGAAGTCTGGCAAAAAACAGGCGCTGACTCAGCGTGCGTCCCAGGCGGTCTGTTGATCGCCAGCTGTCAGGCCAGAGTTGCCACAAAAAGATAATTACCTAATTATTTCAATGTCTCTGATTGATTTTTCGTAGTTTTTTGCTGTAATATTATTCAATAGCGTGTAGTGTGATATATTTATATAATAAAATGAGTGAATCATCGCTGTACTCAAAAATATGGTGTGCATGTTGTTGATTCAATTATGTTCATCAAACAGTGAACAAATACTTTGTCGGTTATTACACTATATACACAGGTTATATTTAAGTATCTGCATGTTTTGTTCACCATAACGAACCACTAAGTTGCAATTATGAGTCAAAAAAGTAACGAGGAGTGACCACCGTGTACCAGCCAGCCACTCACGCCCTCCCTCAAGTCACTTGACTCACCCACATTTCCTCCCACAATACGTTTTTTTGCTTTTATTCACTATATACAGACGCTATACATTGGTACCTCAGTTTAAGAGTTTAATTCGTTCCTGGAGACAGCTCTTATTCCGAAAAACTCGTATTCTGAAGCTAATTTCCCCATAAGAAATAATGGGAAATGAATTAATCCGTTCCTGACTACCCCAAAAACCCCATATCAAACTAAATTTTTATACCTAATTCATCTAAATAAACCTACAAAACTATGTTCAAGTTATTACTTACCTTGCTCTTGAATGCTGTAGGCGTATGGAAGATGGTGAGGAGGGGGGAGGAGGAGAGGAGTTACTGTTTGGAAGGGGAGTCCCTTTCCATTATCACATCAGGCAGTGAGGACTTCACTGGTATGCACACACTGGCACATTTTGCCTGCATACCACTAGGACTTGCTTGTCTTACTAAGAATTTCTCTAAAGACACTTGTTTTCCCTACATTTTAACACTTGTCTGTAGTAAGACATCACATTATCATTTAAAAGGTCAATGCAACGGCCTGCTACAGCTTTATCTGGGTGAGTTTTTTCAACAAAACTTTGCAGTTCTTCCATACTTCACACATTTTCTTAATCAAGGAGGGACATCCTCTACTGCCTCTACTCACAGCTATTTTCTTAGGTTGAACCTTATCAATGGCTTTCTTGAGACCCATGGTGAGATATATAATAACAAACTGTATAGTCAAATGACCAAAAATCCAACAAAACACTGAAAATCCAGGTGAAGAATTGATGTGGGATAGTCACTGGGCGCGAGACAATGGTAAACTGAGGGGCGGAGGGGCGACGATCGCCGATCGACCACGCGCTAGGTCGGCCTGTACGCGTATCAACAAACTCGCGTTCCGAGACATAATTTTCGAGGAAATCCTGCTCGTCTTCCGAAAAACTTGCATACAGGGACACTCGCATTCTGAGGTACCACTGTTAAGTATCTACATTCGTGTTCACCATAACAAACCACTAAGTTGGTATGCTGCTGAGTGGCAATGGCAGGCCGCCACTGGCTTCCACTCCCTCCCTCCCTCACCTCACCTCCCTGACTTGCCACCATTCTCCACCCACCATACTGTTTTTGCTTTTATATACAGACATTATATATAAGTATTTACATGTTTTGTTCACCATAACGTACATCTAAGCTTGTATGGTGAGTAAAGGCACAAAGACGTAGGACCTCACACAGTCAGCTGATGGCTGCCGCCCTCAAGGCCAGACGCACTAATATTTCTCCTCCAACAATACTGCTTGTGGTGTTATTACGCTATATACACACATTATATTAAATATCTACCTGTTTTATTCACCATACTTGTACAAGTATACTGGTATGGTGCCCAAAGACCATCGTGGTCATCAGTAAACAACATGGTAAGTCATGCAGATGACGCTCCTCCCTCACCAAAATGGCGGCTCCCAACCTACTCCTCTTGCTGTTTATACCCTCTATACACACGTTATATATAAGTATCTACATTTGTGTTCACCATAGCGAACCACTAAGCTGGTATGGTGAGTGCAGTCAATAAAAGGTGGCCACACACAGTCAGAGACAATGCCACCACCTCCCTCCCACAGCATTACTCCTCCCTCCATGGAGCACAGCGCTAATTATCACCACAATCCTGCTATTATCAGAACCCTGGTCAGTTTTATCACAGTCAGGGGTCTTCTGTAATAATATCATCGCTACATAATAGCATGAACAAGTATGTTATGGCATTTTTAGGCGATGCTGTGGTCACAAGCTGAACAGCAGTGCTGTGAGTTCATGCTGCATGCGTCAGGCTTGGTAGCTTACTCAATACTGAGGCTCTTAACACCCGGGAGTTTGGCCCACGATTTTTTAAAAAAATGGCGCCTGTTTACAAGAGCGCTGATGAAGGTGTGGTGAACCCCGTGTATCCGCGGGCCGTTTAAATCTTGTAATTACCTAAGTGTAATTACCTAAGTGTAGTTACAGGATGAGAGCTACGCTCGTGGTGTCCCGTCTTCCTAGCACTCTTTGTCATATAACGCTTTGAAACTACTGACGGTCTCGGCCTCCACCACCTTCTCACTTAACTTGTTCCAACTGTCTACCACTCTATTTGCGAAGGTGAATTTTCTTATATTTCTGCGGCATCTGTGTTTAGCGTAGTACTCCAAAGCATCACATGATGCGATGCGCAATTTACTGCAAGTTGGTCAAAGCATCATATGACGCGATGCGCAGTTGAAGGGTTAATCATCAAAGCAACCTAAAATGACAAAGAAAATAGAGTTTGAAATCAGAGAAAAAATCAGCCAAAAAAATTAAAAGTCCCAAGTTTTGCTAGTTGTGACTGATTTATTTGTTGACCGATTTCATTCTATCTTCACACAGTTATGAAAACATATGCATTCTCCAGGATATAAAGGCTACAACAAAATAAAATAATAAACAAAAAGAAAAAAAAAAAAAAAAAAAAAAAAAAAAAAAAAAAAAAAAATTGGGGGGGGGGGCAATTGATGAAAGTAACATATTAACATTGGACAATGTATTTATATGATATATAACAAAATAGATCATATTAACATAGTTATTCATTATTATTGTGTTATTATGTATTACTCAGCAATGATATAAAGGCACCAACTGCATATCCACTTTGTGGACACTGTTACTATTATTCTTCTTCTTTGAGCATAGGACAGGTGCTTGCATCTCTTTATTACTGCATAATCCTTCAGTTCCAGTTATTAAGAGCTGTTCTCCTTATCAATAAACGTTCTTATTTTTCAAAAGTTCGTCTAAAATCAACTTCTGAAAATATTTTGATGAAAGTTTCACGACACTGAAGCCAATAAGTAGGAAATATGTTTAACATTTTTAAGTTATTTTATATAATTAGAATATTTTTCGCTACTAAGCCCCTATATTCGCGGTAATATGCGTGGTCTAAGGTTTATCATGTGTTTAGTTATATCTTCAGAGTTATAGTACTGTAACTTGCAAGGTCTAAGAGTTATCATGTGCTTAGTTATATCTCCAGAGAGTTATAGTGCTGTAACTTAATGTGCATAAACCGAGCAGGTCTACTGCTCATTTAGAATCTTTAGGTTGCTATATGTGTTTAGTTATACCTCCAGAGGGTTATAGCACTGTAGTCTAATGTATATAATTCGCATTTACCTTCTACTTAGGTAGATTAGGGAACATTAGTTAGGGTCAGCTGAGTGCAAGTTAAATCTGTACTCACTAAAGGCATACCACTGACTATCTTTATACAGACAGATACCCATATACTCAAGTTCTCTACTTTATCTAGAATTTAGCAGGGTTAGGAACTTAGTTATTATTATACCATAGCCTAAAATACTTGACTAGCTAGGACTACATCTTAGGCTAAATTTAATTTTGCATTAAATACATAGAATTCCTCGTTTGATGTTGAGGTGATTTATGAGTTTGCAGTGATCAGTTAATGTCCAGTAGCTCATCTAGTTACATGTCACTGCGACCCTAGACATTGATCTCACTGTAGATTCAGTATCTCCTTGATCTCAAAGAGACATAGGAATAATACATTAAATCATTACATAGATGTACCCGTGACAACAGATTATACTTGTCACACAAATCCGGGACATCCGTTATGTGCGTACAAACGTAATAACCTACTAATCCATGAATATAACTTCAGGGAAGAGAGATAGGTACGTCAGAGTTTTACAATGACAGGTACTGTACTTCAATATTTTCCGCACACACTCGACAGTGCCCACCATCATGTCAGATTTATCAACCAAACGCATGTTGATATTATAGTCAAGAACACAATCTGGCTTATATACTGGTTCTTGCATTACTCTGTTCACCATTGTACCATAATGAACGGTTGTCAGCAAGTTCACTTCTCTCTTGTTTTTCCACCTAACAGAGTACAGTATTTGATCACATTTTCTTAGCTCCCAGTCACCAACTTCAAATTTATTGTCAAACACTGGCATTTCCCTTCTTCTTGGCTTTACTGTGCCAACCAATCCAGTTCTATTTTCAATCAAGAACTTAGCTAGCAAGGGACTTGTATAGTAGTTATCCGTGTGTATAGTAGTTATCCGTGTACAAAATGTGGCCCAGTTCATCCATGGTGCCATCAGTGACTTCATCACACTACCTGAGAAACCATGTTGGTCATTTCCGGGAATGTCAACATCGCTAGCAGAATACAGAATCATGTGAAACACGTAACCTGTTTCGCAGTCACAAAGAACAAAGAATTTCAATCCAAATCTGTTGCGTTTGGAGGGAATATACTGCTTGAATGCAACACGTCCTTTGAAAAGCACAAGGGATTTGTCAATCACCAGCTTCTGTGCTGGTACATAGAAATCTCTGAACTTTAAAATCACTTCATTCATATAGTGCTTGACTCGCCAAAGTCTATCATTCTCTGTCCAGTCCTCATTACTTGCAAAATGTAGACACCTGAGGAGTATCTGAAACCTGTCTCGGGACATATATTTCCCGAAGAAAGGTGTTGGAATAGTCTAGTCTTTGCTCCAATAATCAGTGATAGCATGTTTGACACAATGCTTCATCAACATACATATTGCTAAAAATACATACATTTCACCTATAGTTGTGTTTTTCCAATGCTGCAATCGTGAATATTCTGTTATCTCTTTTCCAATGAGATGAGCTGCATGAAGGTTCGTTTGGTGTACAATATATTCCATGAGCGGCTCATCATAAAAAGCTGTAAAATATTCCATTTCACACATGTCCTCACCATTATCCGGGATAAGATCTGTAATCCCAACGTCTTTATTGTCAAAGGCAGGAATTTGAGGAATAAAATCGTCACCATCACGCCTGGTGTCCTGCGAGACGCATCAACGGCACGACAGCAAGGAAGCGTTGCAGACCGTGGACCAGGAGCTGAATCCCATCTATGCAAAGTACGGTTCCTACGTGAACGTGAGGTGAAATCACATGAACATGAGGGTCTTGGTTCCTCATGTGTTGCCATGCGGTGGCGCTTGGCTGGGCAAGACGCTGCTGACGCGACAAATTCTCGCCCGGTAACACCACTGGTACTAGCAACAGGGACGGTAGCACTATGCTCTGAATCCACTTCACTAAATCCAGAAAATGAGTCACCTTCCTCTGACTCGTCGCCCAATATATCCTCATACTCTATATAAGCACAGGAACTGTGTGGTCGTTGGTGGATTGGAGTAGATACTGGGCGAGGTGGCATGGGTGAGTGTGTAGACCTCGCCATGGGAGGAGGCTGTATCTCATTTTCACTGTCTGTGCTACAGTACTATCATCGGTCAATTGTGTGTAGTCCTTATCACTGTCAGAGTCATCAAAATCACTTTCCTCAATATCATAAAATATTTCACTAGCTATTTGCTCTTGGGTAAGTGATTGCGTAGTGCATGCCCGGGAGGTGTTTGGCCGTGCGCTCACCATGGTGACCGCTGGGTAACTGGCGTCTCCCATGCGTTGGTAGCGTGAGCTGGATTTTTTTTTTTACAAATGGCGGCTGTTTACCATAGCCCCTGGGCAGCGTATGGGGGCTCCCCTTACCCTGCTGGCCATTCAAATCTTTGCGCGGTACTCCATCACGTCATATGACGTGATGCGCAATTTATAGCAAGTACTGTAACTCAACATGTCATATGACGTGTTACGCCATTTAAGTGTTAAGGACATCAGCATGTCCAGCCTACTTTTTGTTTCTATTGCATACCCTTATTCAATTGTTTATTACAGAACGATATTACTGTATTACAATCTTAAGAAATTACTGAATTTTTATTTGATTAATTATCTGTATCCTATTTTATTAATTATTTTAAATCTAAATACATTTATTTATTAATAATCTTAATTTAATTATTCATTTTCACTGTTACCTTTTTTTTGCCTGTTAATATTGCATATCTTTGTCCAGCTTGTATTATTACCATGTGATAATAATGGTAAATATTACATCATTATTAATCTAATTCTTAACTTAGCTAATTATCTGTATTCCAGTATATTAATTATTTGAATCTCAATTCGTTTACTCTTGAAATCTTAATTTGATTCATTATCTAATTTCCCATTGTTCTGTTCTTTATTATTTTTACTTTATATCTGTTCAATTTTATTATTTATATACCTGCTGAATAATATTTGCAATCAGTTCTCTGTTCTTGTATTTTTTTCTTTTTAAATACAGGGGTACCTCGGTTTTCGTAGTTAATCCGTTCCCAGAGACGGTTCAAAACCAAAAATAAGAAACCGAAACAAATTTTCCCCAAAAGAAATAATGTAAATTTAAATAATTCATTCCACACCCCAAAAATATGAACAAAAACCACCGTTGAACGTAATGAAACGCTGGTTTTCTGGGCGAGCCCTGGAGACTCCCTGGAACTTATCGGGCTAATGTATTTTATATTAGACTGGGACATTAGCTATGGAGTTCAGACCTACCAGGGGCCATGAGACAGAACCTGGCCCCTTCAGAGAGGTTTCAGGGAGCAATGGCCCTGGAAACCCCCCCCCCTGTGGTTGGGGGTTTTCCTTATCTGCCATCGACCGGGGTTAGGCACCCAGAAAGGTAGGCATAACAAAACAAACCCCACATGGTAAGAAACTAACAACAAAAACCAAACAGAGAGGTAGAACTTCTTTCAATCCCGAGGAAACAAGGAAACAAGCAAACGTAACACACTACAGCCGCGCCGCTCGTCCTTGCAACCCTTCCCTTATATATAAGTATCTGCATGTTTTGTTCACCATAACGAACCACTAAGTTGCAATTATGAGTCAAAAAGTAACGAGGAGTGACCACCGTGAACCAGCCAGCCACTCACGCCCTCCCTCAAGTCACTTGACTCACCCACATTCTCCTCCCACAATAATGTTTTTGCCCTTATTCACTATATACACGTATCTACATTCGTGTTCACCATAACGAACCACTAAGTTGGTATGCTGAGTGGCAGTGGCAGGCCGCCACTGGCTGCCACTCCCTCCCTCACCTCACCTCACCTGACTTGCCACCATTCTCCATCCACCATACAGTACTGTTTTTGCTTTTATATACAGACGTTATATATAAGTATTTACATGTTTTGTTCACCATAACTGTACATCTAAGCTTGTATGGTGAGTAAAGGCACAAAGACGTAGAACCTCACACAGTCCTCACAGATGGCTGCCTCCCTCAAGGCCAGACGCACTAATATTTCTCCTCCAACAATACTGTTTGTGGTGTTATTACGCTATATACACATACATTATATATAAATATCTACCTGTTTTATTCACCATACTTGTACAAGTAAACTGGTATGGTGCCCAAAGACCATCGTGGTCATCAGTAAACAACATGGTAAGTCCTGCAGACGACGCTCCTCCCTCACCAAAATGGCGGCTCCCAACCTACTCCTCTCGCTGTTATCACACTCTATACACACGTTATATATAAGTACAGTGGTACCTTGCATAATGATCACCCCAAAAGACGAACATTTTGGGTAACGAACGGCCCGATCGGCGTGAAATCGTCCCGTATGACGAACGCTGGTTTGAGTAACGTCAACACCACATGGTTGGGTCGCGCTGCTTCTTGCACATTCTTGGACGCCTCCGACGATGCACATAAATTATGTTGTTCTTGTTTAAAGATGCTAATGATGCTGGGATATAAAGGGGTGACTGCTGAGATGTTACAAAGCATTGACGTTTTTGTAAGAAAAAAGAAATGAAATGTCTGATATACAACAAATGTCAAAAAGGTTTGTTCGGCAGGTAGGCTGCTCCATTATAACTATCTTTCTTTGTTTCAAATGTGTTCCATTTGTTTTGTATTTGTCATTTACGTCTCAATAATGGCGCAGCCTACCTTACATATACACTCAATAAACCATTATGATATTTTCATTTCTTCAAATGTGTTCAATATTTATTTTTCATTTGTCTTATTGTGGAAAGGTTCTTTCGGTGGTCGGCAGGTAGGCTGCTCCATGTTTCTTACATACAAAAAACGTAAATAATAAAAAAATGAAGAATTTCGAAAACCAGTACAAATGTCAAAAAGGTTTGTTCGGTGGTCTACAGGTCGGCTGCTTTATGTTTCTTAAATAAAAAAAAACGAAAAATAAAAGAACTGTTGAAACAATTTGAAAAATGAACAAATGCCATAAAGGTTCGTTCAGTGTTTGTCGGGTAGGCTGCTCCATTATAGAGACGGAAGTGACAAATACAAAACAAATGGAACAGATTTGAAACAAAGAAAGATTGTCATAATGGAGCAGCCTACCCGACAAACACTGAACGAACCTTTTGCTATAACGAATATGAAAGACTGGGGCTGCTGGCTGGGTTAGTACTGCGTGAGCAACCATTTGTGGCACACGTGCCTCTGGCTCTCAAACACCTGTCCGACACGGTGTTGAAAGACTGCGCTCAGTCGGTGCAATTCAGACCCTATTGTTTGAAGAACATAAGGGTCATAACATTGGTGAAGCTAGGCACAATAAGGGCTTAACACAACGGTCGGATGCCAGTGATGCAGCACCTATGAGAAGGATACAGCGAGCGTATCCAGTTGTAGCTCTGAGCGCCACCCTTGCCATCTCCAATTTATATAGATGATACATAGATGAATCGTTTTCTGCGTTCAGTGATGATGCATCCGATACAAGTAGCATAGATGTACAGTGTTAGCGGCTTCCATGGTGGTGTTGTCCATAGATATTTTCAAGAATACCTGAATCTCTTCCTGACTGATGGACACTCTTTGAGGCTAGCTGAATCTCTTCCTGACTGATGGACACTCTTTGATGCTAGCTGAATCTCTTCCTGTGTGGGACCTTACAAAGTGATCTTTTCAAGACTACCTTACAAATTGAGGTTTTCCTATAATCATTTCAATACTACCTTATGCTTTACAAGCTTGGCTACATACCACCTACAAGTACTAAAGCCAAGGGTGCATGCGAGTGCGTTATTTGCAAGCACACAGAACGATGAAACAGGAAACGAAAATCTATCTGTAGCTGGTGCAAGGAGAGCAAAGTCGCGCTGTGTACCATGGACTACTTCGTTTACTATTACGCACCTCCAAAGCACTGAGTAATTACCTAAGTGTAATTACCTAAGTGTAGTTACAGGATGAGAGCTACGCTCGTGGTGTCCCGTCTTCCCAGCACTCTTTGTCATATAACGCTTTGAAACTACTGACGGTCTTGGCCTCCACCACCTTCTCCCCTAACTTGTTCCAACCGTCTACCACTCTGTTTGCGAAAGTGAATTTTCTTATATTTCTTCGGCATCTGTGTTTAGCTAGTTTATATCTATGACCTCTTGTTCTTAAAGTTCCAGGTCTCAGGAAATCTTCCCTATCGATTTTATCAATTCCTGTTACTATTTTGTATGTAGTGATCATATCACCTCTTTTTCTTCTGTCTTCTAGTTTTGGCATATTTAATGCCTCTAACCTCTCCTCGTAGCTCTTGCCCTTCAGTTCTGGGAGCCACTTAGTAGCATGTCTTTGCACCTTTTCCAGTTTGTTGATGTGCTTCTTAAGATATGGGCACCACACAACCGCTGCATATTCTAGCTTTGGCCTAACAAAAGTCGTGAACAATTTCTTTAGTATATCGCCATCCATGTATTTAAACGCAATTCTGAAGTTGGAAAGCGTGGCATAGGCTCCTCGCACAATATTCTTTATGTGGTCCTCAGGTGATAATTTTCTATCTAGAACCACCCCTAGATCTCTTTCTTTATCAGAATTCTTTAAAGATTTCTCACATAATATATAGGTTGTGTGGGGTCTATGTTCTCCTATTCCACATTCATAACATGGCATTTATTAACATTGAATTCCATTTGCCAAGTGGCACTCCATGTACTTATTTTGTCCAGGTCATCTTGAAGGGCATGACAATCATCTAAGTTTCTTATCCTTCCTATTATCTTAGCATCATCATCAGCAAACATGTTCATATAATTCTGTATACCAACTGGTAGATCATTTATGTAGACAATAAACATCACTGGTGCAAGAACTGAACCCTGTGGTACTCCGCTTGTGACATTTCTCCAGTCCGATACATTGCCTCTGATCACTGCCCTCATTTTTCTATCAGTCAGAAAATTTTTCATCCATGTTAGAAGCTTACCTGTCACCCCTCCAATATTTTCCAGTTTCCAGAACAACCTCTTATGTGGAACTCTGTCGAAAGCCTTTTTTAAGTCCAGATAGATGCAGTCAACCCAACCATCTCTTTCCTGTAATATCTCTGTTGCTCGGTCATAGAAACTGAGTAAATTCGATACACAGGATCTTCCAGATCGAAAACCATACTGTCTGTCTGATATTATATCATTTCTCTCCAGGTGTTCTACCCATTTAGTTTTAATTATTTTTTCCAATATTTTGACTATTACACTTGTCAATGATACCGGTCTATAGTTAAGGGGGTCTTCCCTGCTTCCACTTTTGTAGATTGGAACTATGTTAGCCTTTTTCCACACATCAGCTACAACTCCTGTAAACAGGGATGCCTGAAAAATCAGTTGAAGAGGAATGCTGAGCTCAGGTGCACATTCTCTCAGAACCCATGGCGAAACTCCATCTGGACCAACTGCTTTGTTCTTATTTAGCTCCTTGAACATTTTTTCCACTTCGTCTCTAGACACCTCTATGTGCTCTATGTTGTTCTCTGGAATTCTTATTGTATCTGGTTCCCTGAAGATTTCATTTTGTACAAACACACTTTGGAACTTTTCGTTTAATGTTTCACACATTTCCTTTTCATTTTCCGTGAATCTATTTCCCATTTTCAACCTCTGAATATTATCCTTTACCTGCAATTTGTTGTTTATGAATTTATAGAATAGACCTGGTTCTGTATTACATTTGTCTGCAATCCCTTTTTCAAAATTTCTTTCTGCCTCTCTCCTCACTGCCGTGTAGTTGTTTCTCGCGTCTTTGTATCGCTGGTATGTTTGGGGGTTTGGCCTCTTCCTGTATTGATTCCATTTTTGTGACTTTTGGTCTCTGGTCCTTTCGCACTTTCTGTTCTGAGTGTGTAATACAGTTTGTTACTGTGTAAATAGTATGTGAAACTGTACATATTGTAATATTAGTGAATTTTTACCACGTAATATTGTGACAATAAACATTTATTGTGGACACATTACTGACACATGTATCACAGTTCCATGGAAAATTATGAACATTCTACTGTATACATATTGTAAAGGTCACAAATATGCATCATATACGATAAAGGAAACAAATAAAACCGCATTGGAAATACATAGAAAAAATATTTGAAAATATATTTGTGGCAACACGCTGTGCTTGAATGGCCCGCACGACCGTGTCTGGGAGCTTCACACACGGGCAACCAGGCCCTGATGACGTCACAGCGCACCTTGTCCACGCCCTCACAGCCAAAGTAAGTTGAATTTGGTAATTATTTTTTACATAGACATGTTCAGGGAAGGTAATTTATCATTTTACAAAGAAAAATGATATTTTGAGGAACATTTGATGTCATGCACACTGGGGGAATTTCACAATAAACACAGTGCATCACACTGGTTACATGGGGGACACTCGTTTTGTATGACGTCCGTTTCACATGACGAACATGGAACGGATTAAATTCGTTACGCAAGGTACCACTGTATCTACATTTGTGTTCACCATAGCGAACCACTAAGCTGGTATGGTGAGTGCAATCAATAACAGGTGGCCACACACAGTCAGAAAACGTCGCCACAATCCTCCCTCCCACAGCATTACTCCTCCCTCCATGGCGCACAGCGCTAAATATCACCGCAATCCCTGCTCTTATCAGAACCCTGGTCAGTTTTATCACAGTCAGGGTTCTTCTGTAATAATATTATCGCTACATAATAGCATGAACAAGTATATTATGGCATTTTTAGGTGATGCTGTGGTCACAAGCTGAACAGCAGTGCTGTGAGCTCATGCTGCTTGCGTCAGGCTTGGTAGCTTACTCAATACTGAGGCCCCTAACACCCGGAAGTTTGGCCCACGATTTTTTTTTAAAATGGCGTCTGTTTACAAGAGCCCTGATGAAGGTGTGGTGAACCCGTGTATCCGCGGGCCGTTTAAATCTTGCGTAGTACTCCAAAGCATCACATGATGCGATGCGCAATTTACTGCAAGTCGGTCAAAGCATCATATGATGCAATGTGCAATTGAAGGGTTAAGAAGCACATCAGCAAACTGGAAAAGGTGCAAAGACATGCTACTAAGTGGCTCCCAGAACTGAAGGGCAAGAGCTACGAGGAGAGGTTAGAGGCATTAAATATGCCAAAACTAGAAGACAGAAGAAAAAGAGGTGATATGATCACTACATACAAAATAGTAACAGGAATTGATAAAATTGATAGGGAAGATTTCCTGAGACCTGGAACTTTAAGAACAAGAGGTCATAGATATAAACTAGCTAAACACAGATGCTGAAGAAATATAAGAAAATTCACTTTCGCAAACAGAGTGGTAGACGGTTGGAACAAGTTAAGGGAGAAAGTGGTGGAGGCCAAGACCGTCAGTAGTTTCAAAGCGTTATATGACAAAGAGTGCTGGGAAGACGGGGCACCACGAGCATAGCTCTCATCCTGTAACTACACTTAGGTAATTACACTTAGGTAATTACCAGAAGAACTGAACAAACCTACCACCAGGCCCGGAGTAGAAACCTCTGCGCTGGATGAGAGCATGAAGCTCCCCAACCCGACCCCTAGAGGCCAATGCCAACAGAAAAAGAGCCTTAGAAAAATAATCCTGAACTGAAGGGGCCACCACAAACCAAGGAGATAAGAGAGCACCCTAACCAAGGACCAGGATGGCTCAGGAGGTACATGAGCAGGCCAAAGGTGAAACAATGCACTAGACAGCTTGCGAAATGGGGCAGAAGTAACATCAACACCGAACGCAAGCTGCAACGGCTCCGCCAGCGCCACACAATACGAGGCGACAGTATTCGGCATCAGATGACAGTCCCGGAACCAACCTGTCCTCTTAAAAATAACGTCGCTTTTGGCCATTTGCCCGTAAGGCCGAAAGTGGACGTAATTTGAAAATGAAAAAAATGAAAATAAGTTTGGGATTTTTTTTCAACAACAGTAAGTTAAGGGTCCTCCGGTAGATTGGGTGGGTAAGAAATTCTCATAAAGTTTCAAATTTTTATGAAAAATGTTAATTGAAAGTTTCCTCTCTTAACCTTTCCGAGTAGGCCGGACGACTCAAACAGAAAACGGGACAGTGCGTCACTTTTGTGAGTCAATTCCATTTCAAATTACATCCACTTTTGGCCATAGCGCGCATACGAGCGAAAAGCGACGTTATTTTTAAGAGGACAGGTTGCTGGAACAACCACGGAAGGAAGGACAAAACAACCTTTTTCGAAACCGAAGAACATCTAAGCAATGATAGGAAAAACTGGAAGGACCGTAAGGAAACTTCATACTGCCACTGAGATGAAGCACGCAGATAGGAGACCAACAAAGAAGCCACCTGCGCCCCCATACAAGTGATGATAAACTAGAGTCAGAAACTCCAGACACAAAGACTTGAGAAGAACAAACCAGCCTTGTAACGGGCTGGACCAATCTATCGAAATAGGCTCCGGGTTCGGACACCGAGCAAGCAGCGCCTATAACCAAGGCTGGGCCGGCCACCAAGGAGCCAGGACAACTCTTCCCTGGTAAGTCTCCAAGTAAGCCAGGACCTGAAGCAACAGCTGAACCGGGGGGGGGGGGGGGAAGAGGTACAGGTAACCCCACCTCACCCCAGTCCTGCCAAAATGCGTCAACCCCAACAGCCTCGCAGTCGGGAAGGGCGCAACGTATACCGGGAGACGCCTCTACCACGCCGAAGCGAAGAGATCCTCTTTTGGGGGCCCGAAAGTCTGGCAGAGCCAACTGAATGAGTTGGTGTCGACCGTCCATTCCGAGGACAGGGGAATGAACTGGGACAGGCCGTCTGCCAAAACATTGGACACCCCCCGAATGTGAACCGAAGGAGAGCTACCAAGAACTCTGCAAATGAGTCACTCGAAGTGACCAGGCCCAAAGAGCCAAGGAAAGCAGGGAATCCCCTCGGTTCAGGCAAGGAACCACCGGGAAACAGTCCGAATGGAGCCTGATCCTCGCTCTGCAAGCAACCTGAATCCTCCGGAGTGACATCCACACTGCTGCAAACTCCTGCACCATGCTGCGAGACCGATGGAAGGACAAACCCCACTGACCCTAGCTGGATGGTTAGCACTGGTCACAGAGCCCCAGCCGAGAGATGATGCGTCCGTGAACACATCGAGTGAGGGCTTAGGTAGGAGGTAGGTGCCAAGGCACTGAACCCCCCAAAACTCGAAGAGGCAAAGCAGAGCCGCCGTAGGCAGAGAGAAGGAAGTGGTCCTAGCGTCCCATACAAGATCCAGCCAAGACTGAACCTGAGAGGGGACCAGATGGGACTTCCTCCAGTTCACCAAGAATCTGAACCCGGTGAGCTGGGAAAGAACCAAATCCCTGGCGAGCAGACACGCGAACCAGCTGGGAGCCCAAACCAGCCAGTCGTCGAGGTAGACCAGAACCAGAACACCCAACAGACACAACCGGGTCACTATGCCCCAAATAAGGTGTGTGAAAACGCGAGGCACCAGATTCATGCCGAATGGACAGCAATGAAAGCGGCAACCTTGACGCCCTGCAACAAAACCGAGCCAGTCCATGAACCTCAGATGAACCTAGATGTGCCAGTACGCGTCCTTGAGGTTGCGGGACACTATCCAAGCGCCTGGTTCCAATAGAAGATGGACCTGGGACAGAGTAGTCATCTGAAAGGAGGGGCAATAAACCCACAGATTCAGACCGGACAAGTCCAGAATGAACTGGAGGTCCACGCAGTCCCATTTCAGGACCAGAAACAGGCGAGAAACCCATCTGAGGAACGAGGTCGTTTCGACCATGCCCAAGCGAACTCACTCCGAGATGACTTGACAGAGTACAGAGCACTCAAGAAGAGGCCTACCCCACCAGCCCCGAGCCCCCTGAAGGAGGAGGAGCCACCCAACGCCACCGCAGGCCGCACGAGATAACTCGAAAAGCCCACAAATCGTGGAACCAGGTGCGAGCGAACAGAACGAACCTCCCCCCCCCCCCCATTGCCCCTCATTAACGAACCGCGAAAAGGATGACGCACCTTACGAGAACCTAACCCTTAACCCTTAAACTGCGCATGGCGTATATATACGCCCTGAGTAACATGTCCGACGGTGCGCATGGCGTATATATACGCCATTGGGTGCCATTCCCGATTCAAATGGCCCGCGGCTACACGGGGTTCACAGTAGCTTCCTCAGGGCTCTTGTAAACAGACGCCATTTAAAAAAAAAATCGTGGGCAATAATCTCAGGTGTGAGAGGCACAGTACTGTTGGAGCAACCAAGGCTGGCGCACGCAGCATGAGCGATCAGCATTGCTGTTCAGCTTGTGACCACAGCATCACCGAAAAATGTCAAAATAAATATATAACCGTTATTATTTAGTGATGACAATATTACAGATGACCCGTGACTGTGATATAAATAACCAGGGTTGTGATAATAGCAGGATTGTTGTAATAATTAGCGCTGTGGGAGGAGTGATGCTGGGAGACAGCATCGTTTACTGTGTGGCCACCTGTTATTGTTTATATTCACCATACCAGCTCAGTCGTTCTCTATGGTGAACACAAATGTAGATACTTATATATAATGTGTGTATTAGTGTAATAACAGCAAAAGGATTATGCTGGGAGCAGCCATTGGGTGACGGAGGTGACGTCGTCTGCACGATTTGTCAAGCTGTTTAGAGGGTGGCCACTATGCTCTTTGGGCGCACTACAAGCTTAGGTGTACAGTTACAGTGCATAAAACATGTAGATATTTATATATAATATGTGTATATAGGGTAATAACACTGAAAACAGTATTGTTGGGGGAGAAAGTTTAGTGCGTGTGACCTTGAATGAGTGAGGGAGCCGCCAGCCGCCAGCTGTGTATACCGACGACTCTTAGTGCCTGAACTAACTATATCAGCTTAGCTGTACAGTTGTGGTGAACAAAATATATACATACTTATATATACGTCTGTATAGTGTAATAACACCACAAATGGTATTGTTGGGGAGAAAGTTTAGTGCGTGTGTTGAGGGAGTGGCAGCGAGTGGCTGGCTGGTGTGTGGCGGTAACTCTTCGTTGCTTTTCGACTCTCAATACCAACTTAGTGGTTCGTTATGGTGACCAAAATATGCAGATACTTATATAAACCTGTGTATAGAGTGTAATAGCAGCAAAACTATTTGTTTTATTGTTTTATGAACATAATAATTGAATTACTAATATGCACACCATACGTTTGAGTATAGCGATTATTCACCACTTTATTATATAAATATATTACAATACACACTATTGAATAATATTACTGCAAAAAACTAAGAAAAATCAATCGGAGACATTGAAACAATTAGGTAATAATATCTTTGTGGCAACTCCCATCTGTCAGCGCGGGTGACGCTGACCGCCCTGCGACCGCTCTGTCAACGCCCACTTTTTGCCAGACTTCCTCGGTCAATTGCGCCCAAAATATGTCACCTACGATTTTTTTGCTATTTTTCCCGTGCTCAGGGACACAAATTACATGTTTAGAAGACGAAAAAAATTTTTGGAATTTTTTTTTCTTGCGCACAGGGGTGTAAATGTCCCCAGGACCCCTGAGCAGTGTAAGGGTTAAACACNCCTAGGGATGGGAACCCTAGCGCATGCAGCCCGAGTACTGGAGAATCACTCCCGGCTCACGCACCACCTAGAAAAACAGACACCACACTCTAGGTACAGTGCTGAAACAACCCTGGAGCCGGAGCACATCACCGGTGCCTATAGCATCAGCCGAAGAACTGATGGTGGATAGCCGGCGTGGGAGTCTGGGCTCCCCCTTCCCCCTCCCGGGGAGGGGGAGCTGCGCAGACAGCGGCGCGGTGACGTGTGACGTCATACTAGTTTGCTGTTTTTCTGTTGGGGAGTTCTATCCACTAGTTTGGCTTTTGGTAGCAATTTTAACCAGAATAGGGGTTTGTTTTGGGGCTTACCTTTCTGGTGCCTGTCCCGGTCGATGGCAGACATAGAATGCTTCCAATCACACGGGGGCTTCTATAGGCCATTGCTCCCCTTGCCTCTCTGAGGGGGCCCGGTTCTGGCCGTGGTCCCCGTAGGCCTAAGAACTCCATACACATGACTGATGCCAAAGTCTGACATTAGCATATCAGCCTGGGATAGCTCCGGGGAGCCGACGGGGCTCCCCCCAGAAAAGAGGGACTTACCCGGGAGGTGGTCACCACTCGTTCCTCAACTTGAAGTCGAGATAACTAGCTGCAATCGCCGACCCAATGCCACACATGCCTGACTAGGGCCAGGAACACTGACTAGGTAGCGAGCAGCCAGAACCCTGTCCTACCTCCAAAAACCCCGTGCCCGAATGTCAGCCAAGATATGTTATCAAAGATGGCAGCCAAAGCAGCAAACTTACGAAAGTTATGGGCATGAGGATAGGCAGCAAGCTGGATGGACCGAATAATCCTGTGGACAACCTGGGAAACCTGAACCCTGGAATAGGGGGGAAGGGAAACTGGGTCAACCCAAAGCACGTCCCCGGCCACTGAGGCCGTGGCGCATAAGTACGGCAAAGAGTCACAACTGGACATAATACATGATGTACCCCGGCTGAACCAACCAAGCATCAATAACCAAGGACCCCCTCCAGAAAGCAGCAGTCTCATTCTTTGCCAGAAAAGGAGATGGCTGCAAACGAAGAAGCCTCTGCATTGTGCAAGGAGCCTATGCTATGCTTTCTAACTTCAGAATTGCTTTTAAATACATGGATGGGGATATACTAAAGAACTTGTTCATGACTTTTGTTAGGCCAAAGCTAGAATATGCAGCTGTTGTTTGGTGCCCATATCTTAAGAAGCACATCAACAAACTGGAAAAGGTGCAAAGACATGCTACTAAGTGGCTCCCAGAACTGAAGGGTAAGAGCTACGAGGAAAGGTTAGAAGCATTAAATATGCCAAAACTAGAAGACAGAAGAAAAAGAGGTGATATGATCACTACATACAAATAGTAACAATTCAATTTCTTCAATTTCTTTCTTTATTATGCACCCCATACCCAACCGTGGGCGGTGGTGTAAAGGATACAGAGGCACATAATCGGTTCAGGAACTGAACCCTCTAGTTCGTTTAGCTAAGCAAATAACAATGTTTGACGCTAGTTACAAAATTATCAATGTTGTATACACATGTACACACCCTCATACATACATGTACATATATATATACGTATACACATATACATACACATACATATCTAATCACCCACACAAATACACACATCAAGAATCTTTGTGTCACAAGTGACACAAAGAGGTGTCACAAGTGTCATTACAAGAGGCTCACAACAGTCACTATACAAGGCACTTTACATCTATAGTGAGTCACACAGTTACTAGTCTTGCTGCACACCCACCCAACTGGGCGGCAGTTTACAGTCATGTGCATGCATTACCGACAGTAAGCAAATTTTGGATACTTCGCTAAAATTTCGGGCAGCACATCATTGTGAATGAAGTACTTACACATTTCTTGGACACTATTGATGGTGTTATCTCTAAATTCCGCAATTTTTTCACATTCCATTATATAATGACGCAAAGTATGCGAATAGTTCTGCTGACAGAGTTTACATTTAGTCAAGTCTACATCAGCAGATGTTACAAACTCCCAGAGGTACTTGTAGCCGAGCCTAAGCCTAGCAGTGGTAACATCTAGAAGTCTGCTAACATTATTGGATGACCCATAGACGTGCGGTTCTTCATGCATAATAGAATGATGATAGATGGAGTAACTGGTGTGAATTTCACTTTGCCTCAAGCCTCCGAAATTTAGTTGATGTTCCTGGGATATTACTGCCCTCAGGCTGCTGAAAGGCAGTCCAAGTTGGTAATCAATTCCCTCTTTACGAGCAAAAGTCTTGGCTAGCTCATCAGTTCTATCATGCATTCGGAGACCAATATGGGAAGGAATCCAAGGAGACAAACTCTGACTCCATCATTGATTATTTCACTATATCTGTGTCTAGCTTCAGAGATAAGCACGTCACAGTTATGCCTTGGGGAGCTGAGGGCAGTCAAGGATGACAAGGAGTCACTTACAAT
This sequence comes from Procambarus virginalis, assembly GCA_020271785.1. NCBI lineage: Eukaryota > Metazoa > Arthropoda > Malacostraca > Decapoda > Cambaridae > Procambarus > Procambarus virginalis. Next base: position 10,731,536 of record WNGS01160430.1, on the reverse strand, counting down.
TAGCGTGTCAACTTTGGATAAATAGTAACAGGAATTGATAAAATCGACAGGAAAGATTTCCTGAGACCTGGAACTTCAAGAACAAGAGGTCATAGATATAAACTGGCTAAACACAGATGCCGAAGAAATATAAGAAAATTCACTTTCGCAAACAGAGTGGTAGACGGTTGGAACAAGTTGGGGGAGAAGGTGGTGGAGGCCAAGGCCGTCAGTAGTTTCAAAGCGTTATATGACAAAGAGTGCTGGGAAGACGGGACCCCGAGCGTAGCTCTCATCCTGTAACTACACTTAGGTAATTACCAGAGGAGAGCATGAGCTCCCCAACCCAACTCCCAGAGGCCAATGCCAACAGGAAAAAGAGCCTTCGCAAAACATCCTGAACCGAAGGGGGCCAAAACAAACTGAGGAGAAGAGAGAAAAGAGAGCATCTAGTCAACGACCAGGACGGCTCAGGCTGCGTATGAGCAGGCCAGAGGTGAAACAACGCACAAGACAGCTTGCGGAACGGAGCAGAAGTAACATCCACACCAAACGCGAGCTGAAGCGCCGCCGCCAGCGCTGCACGATATGAGGCGACAGTATTCGGCATAAGATGAAGGTCCTAGAAAACCATGAAAGGAGGGACAAGACAACACGATCCAAAACCAAAAATCTTAACTAGAATAGGGTTTGTTTTGAGGCACTTACCTTTCTGGGTGCCTGGCCCGGTCGACGGCAGACACAGAATGCTCCAAATCACATGTGTAGTTCTATAGGCCATTGCTCTTCGAGCCTCTTTCAAGGGAGGGGGGGGGGTCAGGTTCTGGATCATGGTCCCCAGTAGGCTAGAACTCCATTCACACTGATTGATGGCAAAGTCTAATGATATACACATCAGCCTGGATAGCTCTGGAGAGCCAAAGGGGCTCCCATCAGAAAATAATTCAAACTAAATAGGTAGAGCACCTGGAAAAATGATATAATAACAGACAGTGTGGTTTTCAATCTGGAATATCCTGTGTAATGAATTTAGAAGCTTTGAAGATTACGTCATCCTCTGCAGCGCTTGTTTTATATTGTTTATATTGCATACATGGTACATACAGTATGCACACTTATTTTCAGGCATTCACTTCACACAACAGCTAGCCTTACTACTATTTCATATGAGTTCTAAT
>WNGS01160430.1:10695347-10713048 GCA_020271785.1 Procambarus virginalis | reverse complement strand
TAAGCTAATGTAGTCTCCCCATAAGAAATATGGGAAATGAATTAATCTGTTCCTTTCACTACCCAACAACCCCATATCAAACTAAATTTTTATACCTAATTCAATCTAAATAACCTACAAAACTATGTCAAGTTATTACTTACCTTTGCTGTTGAAGCTGTAGGCGTATGAGATGGTGAGGAGGGGAGAGGAGAGGAGTTACTGTTTGGAAGGGAGTCCCCTTCCATTACCACATCAGGCAATGAGGACCTTTAAGGTGTGCACTCCCTGGGACTTTTTATCTGAGTGCCACTAGGACCTGGTTGAGGCGCACTGTTGCTTGTCTTACTAAGAATTTGTCTAAAGGACACTGTTTTCCCTACATTTTAACACTGGTCTGTAGTAAGATCACATTATCATTTAAAAGGTCAATGCAAGGGCCTGCTACAGCTTTATCAAGGTAAGTTTTTTCAACAAACTTATGCAGTTCTTCCCATCACTTCACACATTTTCCTTTAATCAAGAAGGGACATCCCTCGACGTAGCCTCTTACTCACAGCTATTTTACTTAGGTTGAAACCTTACCAATGAGCTTCCTGTGAGACCCCCATGGTGAAGATATATAATAACAAATTGTATAGTCAAATGAGCCAAAAATCAACACTAAAACACTGAAAATCCGGGTGAAATTTGAGGTGGATAGTCACTGGGCGCGAGACTCAATGGTAAACTGAGGGGTGCAGGGGCGACGATCGCCGAACCACCACGCGCGATGTCGGCCTGAAACGCAGTATCAACAAACTCGCGTTCCGAGGTAACCCCCGCCTTCCGAGACAAATTTTCCGAGGAAATCCTGATCGTATTCCGAAAAACTCGCCTACAGGGACACTCGTGTCTCAGAAGGTACCACTGTACAAAGATTTCTATATACCAAGTCAAAAGGCTAGTTATTGACGACTAGCTTATATTTTCAAGTCCAGTACCTTCAAGTATTTTGAAGCAGAATATCCCCCCTCCAAATGCCACAGACTTGGAGTGAAATTCTTTGTTCTGTGTGACTGTGAAACAGGGACTGTGCTAGATATGATAACTTTATATAAGCACAGATGTAGACATTCCCAGTAGTGATCCACTGGGAGTCAGACAGGTGTTAAGGACATCAAGGCTTTATTGCTGACATGGGGCAACATTTAATACACTGACAACTATTATGCAAGTCCCTTGCTAACTAGGTTCCTATTTGAACATATGACAGAGTTTGTGGCACAGTAAAGTCACAAAGGAGAGAAATGCCTGTGTTTGATCAAAGCATTTAAGTAGCTGAATGATCAGCTGAGAAGAAGCGACCATGTTAGCAGTGTGGTGGAAAGACAGGCATGACGTGAACATTTTGATAACTATTACAATGATAGGGTGTGTGGTGGAAAGACAGGCATGACGTGAACATTTTGACAACTATTACAATGTTAGCAGTGTGGGTTGGAAAGACAGGCATGACGTGAACATTTTGATAACTATTCCAAATGTGAGCAGTGTGGTGGAAAAGACAGACGGCATGACGTGAACATTTTGATAACTATTACAATGTTAGCAGTGTGGTGGAAAGACATGCGTGAAGTGAACATTTTGGATAACTATTACAAGGTAGGAGTGTGGTGGAAAGAAGGCAGGACGTGAACATTTTGATAACTATTACAATGTTAGGAGTGTGGTGGAAAGACAGAGCATCATGACGTGAACATTTTGATAACTATTACAATGTTAGCAGTGTGGTGGAAAGACGAGGCCATGACTGGAACATTTTGATATACTATACAGTGTTAGCAGTGGGTGGAGAGACAGGCATGACGTGAACATTTTGATAACTATTACAATAGATTAGCTGTGGTGGGAAGACAGCGCATGCACTGGTGAACATTTTGATCAACTATTACAATGTTAGCAGTGTGTTGGAAAGACAGGCATGAAGTGAATCATATTGGGTAAATATACAATATTAGTAGTGTGGTGGGAAAGACAGGCATGAAGTGAAGCAAATGCCTCCAACACCTCAACAATTTACTTGCTGATGACACAACCTTCATTTATTCCCAGTCCTGACCATCCCTTGCTCCTTTAAATGCCACAGTAAATACTGAGCTAAATAAAGTCCATCTTTGGCTAACTGCCACAAACTCACCCTTAACATTGAAAAAACTTTCTATATTCTGTTTGGCAATAAATCCTCTAATCAAATAAATCTCAGAATAAACAATCCCAAATTTGTAACAAAATAGATGGCAAATTCCTTGGCGTTCTCATTGACCAAAAGCTGAATTTCCAGGGACACATTCTAAATATATAAAAAAAACCAGCGTTGAATGTAATGAAACACCATTTTCTGGGTGAGTCCCGGAGGCTCCCGGAGCTTTCCCAGGCTGATATGCTAATGTCAGACTTGGCATCAGTCATGTGTATGGAGTTCTTAGGCCTACTGGGGACTACGGCCAGAACCGGGCCCCCTCAGAGAGGCAAGGGGAGCAATGGCCTATAGAAACCCCCGTGTGGTTGGAAGCATTCTATGTCTGCCATCGACCGGAACAGGCACCCAGAAAGGTAAGCGCCTCAAAACAAACCACTATTCTGGTTAAAATTGCTACCAAAAGCCAAACTAGTGGATAGAACTCCCCAACAGAAAAACAAGCAAAAAAGTGTGACGTCACACGTCGCCGCGCCGCTGTCTGCGCAGCTCCCCCCTCCCTGGGAGGGGGAAGGGGGAAGGGGGAGCCCCAGACCCTCCACGCCGGCTACCCACACCTCAGTTCTTGAGGCTGGATGTCAAAAACGCGAAAAAACTCAGACCGGAGGGAGGGATGCTGGGGAGCCTCCAGGACTCGCCCAGAAAATGGCGTTTCATTACATTCAACGCTGGTTTTATGTGGGAGCCCCGTCGGCTCCCCAGAGCTAACTACCTACAGACTGAAAAAAAGAGGGACTTACCCGGGAGGTGGTCGTCGCTCACTCCTCAACTCGAAGCCGAGACAACCGGCTGCAACCGCTGACCCAAAGCAACACTGGCCCGACGGGGCCCAGGGACATTCACAAGGTAACGAGCAGCCAGGACCCTGTTCGACCGCCAAAATCCCCTCGCCCCAATATCAGACCAAGACATATTCCCAAAGATGGCAGCAAGAGCCGCGAACTTACGAACGTTATGGGCACGAGGATAGACCGCAGGCTGACTGGATTTAATAACCCTGCGGACGACCTGAGAGACCCGAACCCGCGAACAGGGAAGAAGGGAAATCGGATCAATCCAAAGCGCATCCCCAGACACAGAAGCCGTGGCACGCAAATAACGGCGAAACGCTGCAACCGACACAAAGCATGATGCACCCCCGGCCTGACCAACCAAGCATCAACCACCCACGGACCCCACCGGAACGCAGCAGTCTCATTCTTCGCCAGAAAAGAAGGAGACGGCTGCAAGCGAACAAAACAATCTCCACGACCAAAAGAGCAGAAGCATCTGTGCCGGAGGAGAGCATGAAGCTCCCCTACCCGACCCCCAGAGGCCAATGCCAATAAGAAAAGAGCCTTGGAAAAACAATCCCGGACCGAAGGGGCCACAACGAAACGAGGCAACGAAAGGAAAGCGAGCACTCGGTCCAAAGACCAGGACGGCTCAGGCGGCGCATGAACAGGCCGGAGGTAAAACAATGCACAAGACAGCTTGCGAAATGGCGCAGACGTAACATCGATACAGAAGGCAAGCTGAAGCAGCTCTGCCAGTGCCGCACGATACGAGGCGACAGTGTTAGGCATAAGATGATGGTCCTGAAACAACGAAGAGAGGAAGGACAAGATCACTCGAATAGACAAGGAACTAACACGACGAAGACGCAAAAAGAAACGGAAGGACCTTCCAGGAAACTTCATACTGCCGCCGAGAAGAAGCCTTCAGGTGGGACACCAACAAGGAGGCCACCTGATCACCATAGAGATGATGATAAACTTGAGTCAAAAAACCCATACGCGAAGACACGAGGGGAAGATCGAACCAGCCACGTGACGTACCGGCCCGATCTGCTGAAAGAGGCGGAGCCGCTGGAAAACCCTCGGGTTCGGACACTGAGCAAGCAGCGCATGAAACCAAGTCTGGGCTGGCCACCAAGGAGCCAAAAGGACAACTCTCCCCTGGTAAGTCTCTAAGCGAGTCAGGACCTGGAGCAACAGCCAGACTGGGGGAAAGAGGTACAGGAACCCCCCACCTCGACCAGTCTAGCCGAAAGGCATCGACCCCGACGGCCTCACGATTGGGGAAGGGCGCCGCATACACGGGAAGACGCCGCGACCACGCCGACGCGAAGAGGTCCACCTCGGGGCGCTCAAACGTCTGGCAAAGCCAATGGAAGGACTCATTATCGACCGTCCACTCCGTGGAGGGGAACGAAGCGAGACAGGGCGTCAGCCAAGACGTTGGACACTCCCTGTACGAGAACTGCCAGAACCAAACCCCGAGAACTCAGCAGACGAGTCACCCGAAGCGACCAACCCCAAAGAGACAAGGACCGCATCGAACCCCCGCGGTTCAGGCAATGAACCATCGGAGAGCAGTCCGAATGGAGCCGAATCGTCAATCCGCGGGCCACCCGAATCCTCCCAAGAGCAAACCACACTGCCGCGAACTCCCGCACCGTGCTGGGAGCTCGATGGAAGGACGGATCCCAACGCCCCTGGCCGGCCTGGTGAGCACTGGTCACAAAGCCACAGCCGAGAGACGACGCATCCGTGTACACATCAAGCAAGGGCTAGGGTAGGCGCCAAGGTACTGAACCCCGAAAAACCCGAAGAGGAAGCCGGTGACGCAGCAACCGACGCAAGGCCCCCGGGGGTTGAACCCTGCGATCGCAAGAGAGGCGGAAGGGGTGACCCCGAAGGAACCAGAACAGCCGACGAAGCCAAACCCGACCCGGCGGGTAGACCACCATTGCGAAGTTCAGGCTCCCGCACAGCCCCTCGAGCAACCACCGGGTGACCCGAGGGCCCACCAGAAACAGACGAAGGCGGGACCGCAGCCGCAGGAGAGACTCCGGAGGGAGAGACAAGGAGACGGTCCGAGAGTCCCAAACGAGACCCAGCCAAGTCCGAACCTGAGAGGGGACCAGATGGGACTTCCTCCAGTTCACCAAGAACCCGAACCTGGCGAGCTGGGAAAGAACCAAATCCCTGGCTAGCAAGCAAGCTGACCGGCTGGGAGCCCAAACCAGCCAGTCGTCGAGGTAGGCCAACACCCGAACACCTAGGAGATGCAAACGGGCCACCACAACCCGTGTAAGGCGCGTGAACATGCGAGGTGCCAGGTTCAACCTGAACGGGAGACAACGAAAGCGGTAACTCAGACGCCCCACAACAAAACCGAGCCAGTCCCTGAACCGTGGATGAATCGGGACATGCCAATAAGCGTCCCCGGAGGTCCAGGGACACCATCCAAGCGCCCGGCTCCAAGAGGAGCCGAACCTGAGACAGCGTAGTCATCCGAAAGGAGGGGCAATGAACCCAGGGGTTCATACGAGACAAGTCCAGAATGAACCGCAGGTCTGTGCAGTCCCGTTTCGGAACCGGAAACAGAAGGGAAACCCATCTGAGGGACGACGACATTTCGAAGACGTCCAAGCGTACCCACTCCAAGACGACTCGACAGAGTGCAGGGGAAGAAACCTGCCCTGTCAGCTCCGACCCCGCCCAAGGGGGGAGGGGCCACCAACGCCTCCGCAGGCCGACAGACACGACCCGAAAGGTCCACAAAACGTGGGACCAGGCGTGGGCGAACAGTGCAAGGCGCCCCCCCATTGCCCCGTCAATGGGGCAAACCGCGAAAGGGCCGGCGACCCTTATGAGACCCAGAACCCTGCACAGAGCAAATACCGTGCCGACCAGACGAGGGAGGGTCCGGAGTAGGAGCCGAACCTGACACCAGTGGCCTACCACGACGAGAGCAACCCCGAGCCCTGGCACGACCCTTCTGGGAAGACCCACCCCGGGACCCCCGGAAAACCAACAAGTCCGACATCGGATGACAAGCCGACGATGCAGCCTGAATAAACTGCGCCACGGCCGACTCATCGAACAGGAGAGGATAAAAAGGCAAAGAACGCCTAAGAGCCAGAGCCCAAGCAGATTCCACGGAGGAACCCAGCACCATCTGCCAACACGCAAGACGGGAAGCATAAAACAGGGAAACCGTATCCTGCAAAATCCGCGTGAACAGCTTCAACAAGGCAGCCGATGAACGCACTGCCGAGGACAGGGTGCCGGACCCCGGGGCGGACCCAACCGTCCTCACATCCTCCACGAGCGAATCTGAGGAGAGCTCCAGGAGGGAAAAGAACCGCAAGGCCGAAGCCAACAGGCCCTGGGCGCGCAAGTCCTCTGCAATGAGCGCCGCCGAAAGGGTGGGAACCTGCACATGGAGCTGAATAATGCCCACATCGAGGGGAAGGGCAGGAGCAAACAAGCACTCATTCAAGTACTCAAGATCGCCCCCCAGGAAAACCTGAAGCACCGTGATAGCTTCCCGCCACTCCCAGCGTGCGGGAACGACAGAAGGAATGCCAGGAATCCAGAACAACCAAAGGGCAGTCCGCTAGCCAGGAAGACTCCGGAATCTCGTAACGGAGCCAGAAAGGGAACGAAGTCCCAAACCTGAACTCGGACGGATCCATTTCCGAGGCATAATCTGGGTCACGCAGGAGGTAAGCTGCAAAGGCCGCCCGCACCACACCCAGTTGGATGCAATAAGCCGAAAACCTCCGGAAAGACGGAACCGACGTACCCGGGGGAACACGGAACTGAACCCGAAGAGGGGCCGACACCAAATCCAACTCGTACGCAGAGGGGGGGGGGGGAAAGAAAACCCCACTCCTTGTAACAATAAGCCCCGCTCAGAGGGAAGAAAAACCCAGGCAGGGTCCAGCGGGGCCCAAGGCCCCCAAGTCAGCCCCTCCCCAGCCTCGAGGTCCTTCACCACAGGACCCGGGCCGAGTCCTCTCCCAAGCCCCGACCCCACAAGACAAGGACGGAGCAGCCGTAGAAGCTGGAGGAAGGGGGCCCACCGATCAGACCCAAAAGCTTCGGCTGGGAGACAAGACTCGAATGCCTCTGCCGCCCCCGGAAGGGGCACCCCGCGAAGCTGCCCGAGTCTCGAGATCAAGTAACCCTGCTCCGACCCCGAAACCTTCAGACGCTTCGGGGCCGGAAGCAGGGGGGGGGGGGAGAACGAACAGAAGGGGAAGGACGAGGAGGTGCGGACTGAACCAGGATCGAAGCGACTCCCACCCCAAGTCCGGGTCTCGAAAAGCAAAGCGGGGCAGCCCCGGGCACCCGGGTGAGCAACCAACCGAGGGGTTGCAACAGACGAAACCTAGACTGCAACACACGCGCCGCCTGTACCCGAAGAGAATATCAGAGGTTGGGTAAATTGAGTCACAAGCAAGCAGCAACACTCACAGGACTCAGGGTCGAAAGTATCACCGACCCAACAGGCAGCGTGGCAGAGGCAAAACAATGAGGGTCACCCTGAGATAAGGGGACCGAGCAACCTCAAACTCGCACACAGCGAGCGGGACTCCGGGGTCACATCCATTGGACCCACGCGCCCTCTAGGGGATTCCCAGGGTCCTGAGCGTTTACTTTAAGAGGACTCGCGCTCAGGTAGTCCCAGGCAGGGCGCTGCTAACCGGCGCCCAAAACTACCAAGCGAACTTCTATAGCTGTACCCCAGGATGTGTACACTCACGGGGACCTAGCAGGGGGCGCCACCGAGGAGAACCGTGGAAGGTCACAAACTAGTGGAACAAGAGGGCAGAACCCCCTACCAGGAAAAAACAAAAAGAAAAACAAAACCCTGCAAGAGGCAGCGAACCCCAAGGAACAGAGCCGGCCGCTATGTCGGGAATACAAGCTGTGCAGCACCCTGCACCCCTACCAGTGCAAACTGCCTCTTACCTGCCGGTAACAAGGGAGAACAGAACACCCAAGAGCACAACAGGCGGCCGAAAAAACAAAAAAGGTAAAACGGACCAGCAGAGACAGACCCCGAGGAGCCTGTGGAAGGTGGCCCCAAGCCCAAAGGGCAGTACTTATAGGGCACCTAGGGAAGGAAGCCCTAGGCGCATGCAGCCCGAGTACTAAAGATAACTCCTGGCTCTCGCACCCACAAAAACAAACACCACACGCAGAGCACAGTGCTGTAGCGATACCGGAGCCAGAGCACACGACCTTCGCCTATAGTATCAGCCTCAAGAACTGAGGTGTGGGTAGCCAGCGTGGAGGTCTGGGGCTCCCCCTTCCCCCTCCCGGGGAGGGGGGAGCTGCGCAGACAGTGGCGCGGCGAAGTGTGATGTCACACTAGTTTGCTTGTTTTTCTGTTGGGAGTTCTATCCACTAGTTCGGCTTTTGGTAGCAATTTTAACCAGAATAGGTGTTTGTTTTGAGGCGCTTACCCTTTTGGGTGCCTGTTCCGGTCAATGGCAGACATAGAATGCTTCCAACCACACGGGGCTTTCTATAGGCCATTGCTCCCTTGCCTCTCTGAGGGTCCCGGTTCTGGCCGTGGTCCCCGGTAGGCCTAAGAACTCCATACACATGACTGATGCCAAAGTCTGACATTAGCATATCAGCCTGGGAAAGCTCCGGGGAGCCGACGGGGCTCCCCCAGAAAAGTTTAAAAAACTGTTGGCATTCTTTCTAAAATCAGATATTATGTACCCCGCCCTGCCCTGGTGATGCTCTATTACTCCCTCATCTATCCATATCTCAACTATGGTATTTGTGCTTGGGGTTCTACTACCCAAAATCATTTACGTCCTCTAATTACTCAACACAAAGCTGCTATTAGGACAATATCCAACTCTGGCCCCCGACATCACTCGGTACCCCTACTCAAATCTCTGAATATGTTAGATATTAAGTCACTACACATTCTCTCATGTGTGTTATACATAGTATACATATATAAAACGCTGAACTGTAATGCCAATCCTGACCTCAAAAGCTTCATTGAAGGTTGTAACAGAACCATGAGCACCACACCAGAACAAATACAGTTTTGATATTCCAGAAGTACGACTTAATTAAACTAGAAATGCTCTACAAATCAAGGGACCCAGAATGTGGAATGACCTTCCCAATCATGTTAAGACTGTACCTTTCTCAACCAGTTTAAGATAAAAACGAAGCACTACCTAATAAATTCCCTGTAACCTACCTTACCCTATATTGTCAACCCATGTCTGTTTTTTAAACAACGCTGTTTGTCTACCTAATTGTATTTGTGCTGCTTTTTCAGCCATGTTCCCCCCTTTTATTTTTATTCTTATTTGCTCTCAACACATTTTATACTTTAAACTCACTTAATATTAAGTTTTAGTCTTTAATGTTTTTCCTGCCCGAAACACTTTGCATAATAGTGGCTTTAGGCATTGTATGTACTAGCTCTATCTATAAATCTATCAAATTTTGTAAACTCTCTTGTATGTATGTACCTTACCTGAATAAACATTTATTTATTATTTATTTAGTATTATTTATAACATGTTGACAATTATTACAATGTTAGCAGTTTGGTAAAAGACAGGCATGAAGTGAACATGTTGGCAACTATTCACACTAAGAACATAAGAACAAAAGAATCAGGAAACTGCAGAAGGCCTATTGGTCCATATGAGGCTGCCCTTATATTTATATATCCACCCAAACTCATTCATATGTATGTCTAATCCACACATGAAACAATCCAGAGATCCTAGCGAGATCGTTGACAGTGGCAAGGTCAACCACACAACAAAGGAAAAAATATATATATTTCAGTCTCCATGGTGTAGTGGTAAGACACTCGCGTGGCGTTCCACGAGCGCTTTGTCATGGGTTCGTATCCTGGCTGGGGAGGATTTATTGGGCACAAATCCTTAACTGTAACCTCTGTTTAACTCTAACAGTAAAATGTGTACTTGGTTGTAAAAACGATTCTTCGCGGCGGGGATTGTATTCCAGGGACCTGCCCGAAATGCTACTCGTACTAGTGGCTGTACAAGAATGTAACAACTCTTGTATATATCTTAAAAAAAAAAAAAAAAAAAAAAAAAAAAAAAACTTAAACCTTGCAAATTATATATATATGATTTCAGTAACAACCGAAACCGCGCACATCATATATATATGATTTCGAGTCTAGCGCTATAATTTAAACACCCCACCTGGGATAGGGGCAGCTATAGTACAGCCACGACCTACAGTTACCAGATGCCACCTAGTAAAAAAATCCAGGTCAACATTCTTGGGTGTAAGAGTTTCAGTACTGAGCAAGCCACCAAGGCTGGCGCACGCAGCATGAGCTCACAGCACCGCTGTTCAGCTTGTGACCACAGCATCGCCTACAAATGCCATAATATATATGATACTGCTATTATTTAGCAATGATATTATTATAGAAGACCCCTGACTGTGATAAAACTGACCAGGATTCTGATAATAGCAGGATTGTGGTGATATTTAGCGCTGTGCTCCATGGAGGGAGGAGTAATGCTATGGGAGGGAGAGTGGTGGCGTCGTCTTCTGTGTGTGGCCACCTTTTATTGTCTGCACTCACCATACCAGCTTAGTGGTTCGCTATGGTGAACACAAATGTAGATACTTATATATAACGTGTGTACTGTATAGAGTGTAATAATAGCAAGAGGAGTAGGTTGGGAGCTGCCATTTTGGGTAGGGAGGTGCGTCGTCTGCATGACTTATCACGGTGTTTACTGATGGCCACTATGGTCTTTTGGCACCATACCAGCTTATTTGTACAGGTATGGTGAATAAAACAGCTAGATACTTATATATAATGTGTGTGTGTATATAGCGTAGTAACACCACAAACAATATTGTTGGAGGAGAAATATTAGTGCGTCTGGCCTTGAGGGCGGCCACCGATCAGCTGACTGTGAGTAGCTACGTCTTTGTGCCTTTACTCACCATACGAGCTTAGATATACAGTTATGGTGAACAATACATGTAAATACTTATATATAACGTCTGTGTATAGTGAATAAATGCAAAAACAGTATTGTGGGAGGAGAATGAGGGCGAGTGAGGTGTTGCTGAGGGAGGGAGTGGCAGCGAGTGGCTGGCTGGTGTGTGGCGGTCACTCCTCGTTGCATTTTGACTCACAATACCAATTTAGTGGTTCGTTATGGTGAGCAAAACATGCAGATACTTATATATAACCTGTGTATATAGTGTAATAACAGAAAAACTATTTGTTTATTGTTTTATGAACATAATATTGAATCACTAATATGCACACCATAATTTTGAGTACAGCGATGGTTCACACATTTTATTATATAAATATATCACAATTCACTCTATTGAATAATATTACTGCAAAAAAACTAAGAAAAAATCAGAGACATTGAAATAATTAGGTAATAATATATTTGTGCAACTGCCGCCTGACAGCTCGAGCGGAGTAGACCTCGTCTGGCGAAGGCTCTGTCAACGCCCCTTTTCTGCACACTTCCCTACCCTATTGCGGCTAAAATATGCCACCTACGATTTTTTTGTTATTTTTACGGTGATCAGGGAACAAAAATGAACACTTCTATAAGACAAAAGAATTTTTTTGGATTTTTTTTTGAGCCTGTGGGTGTTAAATCCATTTGGACCCCTAAGGGTTTGAGGGTTAAATGATGCCTGGCTATTTAGCATGTGTCACCCACAGGCGCATACAAAAAAAAAAAAAAAAAAAAAAAAAAAAAAAAAAAAAAAAATCTTCTAAACCTGTTAATTTGTGTTCACTGAGCATGGGAAAAATAATATAAAATCGTAAGTGGCATATATTGCCCGCTATAGGGCGGGGAAGTCTGGCAAAAAACAGGCACTGACTCAGTGTGCGTCCCAGACAGTCTGTTGCTTGCCAGCTGTGAAGCTGGAGTTGCCACAAAGAGATAATTACCTAATTATTTCAATGTCTCTGATTGATTTTTCGTAGTTTTTTGCTGTAATATTATTCAATAGTGTGTAGTGTGATGTATTTATATAATAAAATGAGTGAATCATCGCTGTACTCAAAAATATGGGGTGCATATTGTTGATTCAATTATGTTCATCGAACAATGAACAAATACTTTGTCGGTTATTATACTATATACACAGGTTATATATAAGTATCTGCATGTTTTGTTCACCATAACAAACCACTAAGTTGCTATTATGAGTCAAAATGTAACGAGGAGTGACCGCCACACACCAGCCAGCCACTCACTCCTTCGACACCTCACTCGCCCACATTCTCCTCCCACCATACTATTTTTGCTTTTATTCACTATATACAGTCGTTATATATAAGTATCTACATTCGTGTTCACCATAACGAACCACTAAGCTGGCATGCTGAGTAGCAGTGGCAGCCCGCCACTGGCTTCTACTTCCTCCCTCCCTCAATTCACCTGACTCACCCACATTCTCCTCCCACAATACTGTTTTTGCTTTTATTCACTATATACAGACGTTATATATAAGTATCTACATTCGTGTTCACCATAACGAACCACTAAGTTGGTATGCTGAGTGGCAGTGGCAGCCCGCCACTGGCTGCCACTCCCTCCCTCCCTCACCTCACCTGACTTGCCATCATTCTCCTCCCACCATAGTGTTTTTGCTTTTATGTACAGACATTATATATAAGTATTTACATGTTTTGTTCACCATAACTGTACATCTAAGCTTGTATGGTGAGTAAAGACACAAAGACGTAGCTACTCACACAGTCAGCTGGTGGCGGCCGCCCTCAAGGCCAGATGCACTAATATTTCTCCTCCAACAATACTGTGTGTGGTGTTATTACTCTATATACACACATTATATATAAGTATCTACCTGTTTTATTCACCACACTTGTACAAGTAAACTGGTATGGTGCCCAAAGACAATAGTGGTCACCAGTAAACAACATGATAAGTCGTGCAGACGACGCACCTCCCTCACCAAAATGGCGGCTCCCAACCTATTCCTATTGTTGTTTATACCCTCTATACACACGTTATATATAAGTATCTACATTTGTTTTCACCATAGTGAACCACTAAGCTGGTATGGTGAGTGCAGTCAATAAAAGGTGGCCACACACAGTCAGAAGACAATGCCACCACCCTCCCTCCCACAGCATTACTCCTCCCTCCATGGAGCACAGCACTAAATATCACCACAATCCTGCTATTATCAGAACCCTGGTCAGTTTTATCACAGTCGGGGGGCTTCTGTAATAATATCATTGCTAAATAATAGCAAGAACATGTATATTATGGAATTTTTAGGTGATGCTGTGGTCACAAGCTGAACAGCATTGCTGTGAGCTTATGCTGCGTGCGTCAGGCTTGGTTGCTCACTCAATACTGAGGCCCCTCACACCCGGAAATTTGGCCCACAATCTTTTTTTTAAATGGCATCTGTTTATAAGAGCCCTGATGAAGGTGTGGTGAACCCCATGTATCCGTGTGTGGTGAACTCCAAAACATCATGTGATGCCGAGCGCATTTACTGCAAGTCACTCAACGCATCATATGATGTCTTGCGCAACTAAAGGGTTAAACTGTGTTATGGACTGTAACATTAACATGTGCTTGATTTGGCCCCATCAGGGGCCTGACAGCTGAGTGGGTAGCACTTCAGATTCGTAGTCCGGAGGTTCCTGGTTTGATCCCCAGTGGACGCGGAAACAAATGGGCAGAGTTTCTTTCACCCTGATGCATCTATTCACCTAGCAGTAAATAGGTACCCTGGAAGTTAGACAGCTGCTACAGGCTGCTTCCTGGGGGTGTGTAACAAAAAGGAGGCCCGAAATCATCTCAAAATAACTTTAAGTTTGGTTGGTAAAGTAACATAATGGTTGGTGCTGTGATATGTGTGTAAAAATGTAACGAGAACAAAGGAAGATGTTTTTTCACCTTGTGGACATAACCATGCTGAACAGTTATAACAAGTATTTAGTGAAAACAAGAAGCAAGAACAATGCATGTGTTCAGACTTGCAGCTGTGTTACAATTGCTTGTCAAGTTTGGACAAAGACGACATGTTAGAGAAAGAGGAGTTGCCACAGGAACAATGCCTCATGCTGTTCCGGACAGACTGGCTTTCAAAGATACATATATGATGATCATCTTGAATATCTAGCTTCTACAGGAAAAAATGGCAAAAGTAGAGTGCATTATATGTAAGCACACACACACAGGCCAGAGAGGGCATGGAAAGTAGTAACTACCTGGTGGAAGGAATACAAAGCTGCCTTGTGCACTATAACCACTGTACTACACGCACCATGATATCATGGGGAAAGGGGGTGCGCCACCCAACAAATAAATTTTGTTACTATATCTTATATGTAAGTACAGTACTGTATATCTTATTATAAAGGCGCCTGATGGCTGAGTAGAAAGCGCTCGGGATTCATAGTCCTCAGCTTCCGGGTTCAATCCCCGGCGGAGGCGGAAACAAAGGGACAGAATTTCTTTCATCCTGATGTTCCTGTTCACCCAGCAGTATATAGGTACCTAGGAGTTAGACAGCTGCTACCAGCTGCTTCCTGGGGATGTGTAACAAAAAAGAGGCCTGGTCGAAGACTGGGCCGCAGGGACGCTAAGCTCTAAAATCATCTCATGATATCTTAAGATTCAAAACTCCCATGGGTACACAGGGCTCACATCCTGTTCCTCAGGATGCCAGTAAATAGATAATGGCACAACAGCTGTGCAATTCGGGGTCACAGAACCACTTAATAATCATGAATAAAATAAGTAACTGTAATTATTTTGCAGTTACTTATTTTATATATGATCCTTACTGTAATAAAAATTATGAACAAGCTTCAGATATCAGTGAACACAATGCTAGTTACGATGTTCGCAGCAGGAGGCAGACATTCGCAGCACACAGCAGAGGTTTGTGAATCTACGCATCATGCAACTTTACCTCATGTTCCTTTAGAAAATAATCTTGTGGAAAATAATTCATATTCGTGATTTAGTACCAGGAATCTGATAACAAAAGCAGTGTTCGAAGTAATAATAGCAATGTGCGTAGTATATTTTGGGTATTTTGCTACACCAGGTGAAGTCATCTGTTCGAGTCAACTGGTCACAGTAGGTAGCTTTATACAGTGCTAAGATTTCATTACCACTCATACACCAAGATTACTGTGGTTTATTATGGTGTATGAAAATACCCTGCCCGAAACGCTGCGCGTACTAGTGGCTTTACAAGATTGTAATTACCATATTATATATTCTCACATTCCCAATGTACCTTCTTGTATATGAATAAATAATAAATAAATAAATAAATAAATAAAGGTATATACAGCATGTGAATATAGTGTAATAACAGAAAAGCACTTTTTTTGATCAAAGAATATAATACAGTATCAGTAGATATGCAACCCGTTCTCGCACTTTCGTATAGTCAATATTGACTTATTAAATACGTGCATATGTGACATATTAAACATACTAGTTTACCTTGAAAAGCTTCATAGAAAACACCGACCTTACCTAACCTTCTTAGTATGTTAAGATAAGCATGTTATTGCTTCGTAATTACAATTATTACTTAACCTATTATAGGTATAGGTTAAGTAATAATTGTAATTACAAAGCAATAAGATGCTTATCTTAACATACTAAGAAGGTTAGGTAAGGTTGGTGTTTTCTATGAAGCTTTTCAAGGTAAACTAGTATGTTTAGTACGTCACATATGCACGTATTTAGTAAGTCTATATAATATTGGCAGTCTCCGTGGTGTAGTGGTAAGACACTCGCCTGGCGTTCCGCGAGCGCTATGTCATAGGTTCGTATCCTGGCGGGGAGGATTTGCTGGGCGCAATTCCTTAACTGTAGCCTCTGTTTAACGCAACAGTAAAATGTGTACTTGGATGAAAAAACGATTCTTCGCGGCAGGGGATCGTATTCCAGGGACCTGCCCGAAACGCTATGCGTACTAGTGGCTGTACAAGAATGTAACAACTCTTGTATATATCTCAAAAAAAAAAAAAAAAGTCAATATTGACTATAAGAAAGTGCGAGAACGGGTTGAGATATGAGCATCATACTTTTGAGTATAGCAATGTTTCCACATAATTAACTAAATAAATTTCTCAAATTACACACTATTGAATAATAAGTATCCACTCAATTTAACGGCCTATATGGGGCTGTACCCTAGTCGTTATTTCCGGAGCTCCGTTATTTCCGAAGTTAGGTCGGGTCGGGTAATTTTTCAAGTACTGTAACATTCAGGTAAGATATATTTTATACTGTATAACTAAAATTAAATAAAGTTCATTGTGTAATTGCATTCCAGTTTAGTGCCACGCCGACGATTAAGCCAGCTGGTGGCTGCTGCATGGATGATATGTGAACACGGTCTGATCAAGTCCAGATCGGTGAAAAAAATTGATTCATTCCTTTGTATTGCAAATATTTTCATGTATCAATCAGTGATTGTTAATATTTTCTCAATAAAATTTTAGAGATGTGTTTTGATTTACCCTGAACAGTGCAGGTAATGTATTTTTTAATGTTATGACACAGGGCGTGGCGGGCCAGGCCATAACAATGGCGATCGAGACTTGTCACTGAGAGCTAGCCAAGACGAAATATTTTGAGCTCACCTTTTCCTCTGCTAACGATAGAATATACATTTGCAGAGACTAATATGTAGCTTTTGTTGAAAAAAAATATAATCTGTTAATACTATAATAAAATGGGTAAATTGACTTACTTTTATTGAAGCTGAAGATTACAAGCTTTTGAAGATTACGTCATCCTCTGCAGCGCTGTTTGTTTTATTGTTTATATTGCATACAGGGTACAACAGTATGCACACTTATTTTCAGGCATTCACTTCACACAACAGCTAGCCTTACTACTAATTCACACGAGTTCTAATTCTAATTCACATTGAAATTATTTCTACTGTATATTTACACTGTACAGTATCTTTTTGTCAAGGCTTAAATAATCATTAACACTTACAATAATGTACTCTATCAACACACACTTTTTACACTAATTTATATGTCTTTCAATCATATTTTTTTTTTTTTTTTTTTTGAGATATATACAAGAGTTGTTACATTCTTGTACAGCCACTAGTACGCGTAGCGTTTCGGGCAGGTCCCTGGAATACGATCCCCGCCGCGAAGAATCGTTTTTACATCCAAGTACACATTTTACTGTTGAGTTAAACAGAGGCTACTACAGTTAAGGATTTGCGCCCAGTAAATCCTCCCCGGCCAGGATACGAACCCATGACATAGCGCTCGCGTATCGCCAGGCGAGTGTCTTACCACTACACCCACGGAGACTGATTTATATAGTTAGTGGAGGCTAAAAGACTTTTGCTGGGAATTCAGCTCAGCGGGTGCAACATGGCTTGCAGACCATTCGTTGCTGGCGGAGGCTCCATGACTTGTCGATGGAAATTCAGCATCGGCGGATGCTCCATGACTTGTCGATGGGAATTCAGCATCGGTGGGTGCAGGATATCTTGCAGAGCATTCGTTGCTGAGCGGAGGCTGCACGACATGTTGTATGGGAATTCAGCATCGGCGGGTGCGCATATCTTGCAGAGCATTCGTTGCACGGTGGAGGCTAGCACGACTTGTTGATGGGAATTCAGCATCGGCGGGTGCAGCATAGCTTGC
>WNGS01160430.1:10683812-10694347 GCA_020271785.1 Procambarus virginalis | reverse complement strand
GATCACTATCCATGCAACCCACTATCGGCCAATTAGCCTATACTTATGTGGGAAAAGTTCTTGAATCGATAGATTGCAAATGCAATTCGCCTTCATCTTGAAAAAATAAATAAAAATGACGCTCGCCAATTGGTATTTAAGCAAATGACGACACTGTCTCTCTATGTTTAACAAATTTTGCTATCTTCCTTTTTATCTCCACACTAGTTGAACGCATTGGTAGTATGGTCAGGAGAGGAAGTTTGTGAGTGTTGCTGCTACTCTTGACTTCTACAAAGTTCTTTTTGATAGCAGATTGCCACGATGAAAGTATTTAATTAAAAAAAGGGGGGGTGCTATATTAAGTTGGATTAGGGCATGGCTATTCCAAAGGAAACAGAGAGTTAGTATAAATGGGGTTAAGTCACAGTGGGATAATGTTGTTAGTGGAGTGCCTCAAGGCTCTGTCCTGGGACCTCTGTTGTTATAATATATATAAATGATTTAGATTCAGGTTTGAGTAGCAACATTTGCAAATTTGCCGATGATACAAAAATCGTTAGGGAAATTAACACGAAAGAAGACTCGGTATCACTTCAAGTTGACCTAAATAGGGTTTTAAAATGGTCAAAAGACTGGCAGATGCAGTTTAATGCTAATAAATGTAAAGTTTTGAGGCTAGGTAATGATGATAGAGTTACAGGATACGAGCTAGATGGTGTTGAGATTGCGAAGTCGGATTGTGAAAGGGATCTAGGAGTTATGATTAGTAAGCATTTAAAACAAAAGGATCAATGCATAAATGTTCATAATAAGGCAAATAGGACACTGGGATTTATTAATCGAAGCGTTAGTAACAAGACACCTGGTGTGGTTCTTCAGCTATATCTTGCTCTAGTTAGGCCCCATTTAGATTATGCAGTTCAGTTTTGGTCGCCGTACTATAGAATGGATATAAATTCACTTGAACGTGTCCAGCGTAGGATGACAAAGTTAATTCCCCAAATTAGAAATCTTTCATATGAAGAAAGATTAATAAAGCTTAAATTGCATTCACTGGAAAGGCGAAGAGTTAGGGGTGACATGATAGATGTTTACAAGTGGATGAATGGACATAACAAAGGAGATATTAATAGGGTATTAAAAGTATCAACACAAGACAGAACACGAAACAATGGGTATAAATTGGATAAGTTTAGATTTAGGAAAGACTTGGGTAAATACTGGTTCGGTAACAGGGTTGTTGATTTGTGGAACCAATTACCGCGTAACGTGGTGGAGGTGGGATCCCTCGATTGTTTCAAGCGTGGGTTGGACACGTATATGAGTGGGATTGGGTGGTTATAAATAGGAGCTGCCTCGTATGGGCCAGTGGGCCTTCTGCAGTTACCTTTGTTCTTATGTTGCTTCAGCAAACGTACCTCCTCCCGTAGCGAATCTATCTCTGTCCTCAGATCTCCAACTAGATTGACCAGTTCCTTCACTAATCCTTCCATTATTGCTGTAATAATATTACTACAATCGGAGCTCCAGCTAACACAACCTCCCACTGTGACAGCACCTGACTGACTGTAATATAGATATTGTAATAAACGAAGTTTTTCTGATCAGGGGAAAAAGACACAGACAGTATGGGCTTATTTTATTGGTAAAATAAATTCTGCAGAACATGTAGATATATAAAGTAAGAATTGACCTGAGAAAGGCCTTTGATACTGAAACTTGAGGTGAAACTTGAAACTTGACCTAATCTTCATTGACCTGAGAAAGGCCTTTGATACTGTTAATCACAATTACCTCTTATGTAAACTCCATCATTATGGAATCCGAGGCCATGCACTGGACTATATCCAATCCTATCGTAGTGATAGACACCAATGTGTAGCCATCAATAATATAACCTCTCCCACTCTACCAATAACCGTTGGAGTGCCACAGGGCAGTATCTTGGAACCTCTTCTATTTCTTATATACATCAATGATCTGCCTAATGTCTCTAACATTCTGAAACCTATTTTGTTTGTTGATGATACTACCCTCATCTTCTCCAACCCCAACCCACATACACTAAATAATGTTGTTAATAATGAACTAAAAAAAATCCACTTATGGATGTCAACCAACAAACTAACACATAACATAGATAAGACCTACTGCATCTTATTTGGAAGCAAATCTACAAATGCAATTCAGCTTCAGATAGACAATGTAAACATTAGCGATAAAAATGATGGTAAGTTTCTTGTCCTATTCCTAGACAAGAGACTCAACTTCAGTACCCACATACAGCACATAACTAAGAACGTCTCTAAAATAGTTGGTATACTCTCCAAAATCAGATATTATGTACCTAACTCTGCTCTCATCTCTCTATATTATGCACTAATCTATCCCTATCTTAACTATGGTATCTGTGCATGGGGTTCAACCACTGCAAACCACCTCAAGTCCATCATCACCCAGCAAAAATCTGCTATCAGAATAATATCAAATTCTGCTTTCAGACAACACTCAGCCCCTTTGTTTAACTCCCTAAACATGCTAAACATAATCTCACTCCACAAATTCTCTTGTGTCAACTACATTTACAAAACCCTGTTCTTAAATGCAAATCCTGCTCTGAAATTCTTCCTGGACAGATGTAATAGGACCCATTATCGCCACACCAGAAATAAATATCTCTTTGATATCCCCAGAGTTAAACTTAATGTGTAAACACTATGCAAATAAAAGGACCCAGTTTATGGAACTCACTTCCTATTGAATTGAAAAGCTGTCCAACTTTTACATCATTCAAAAACAATACTAAAAAGTACCTAATTTCATCTTTATAGTTTTTTACCTTTTGCCTTAAAATTGCACTGTATCTTTTGCTACCCAATCTCCCAACCTTTATGTACCCAATTTGAACATCTTTACCATTGTGATCATTGCTGTCTTTTATATGTGCTGTCAATCTGCTGTATGGTGTCTATTAATCTTGTTTAAATTACCAATCAAGCTGTTAAAGTAATCAGTCAGAGCTTTAATATACCAACGTGCTTTAATATATTTCCTAAGCTCTCTCATCTCATTTTTCTCTTGCAATGTATTTGTTATCATTTATTAATTCTGATAGAAATTACCTACTTAAAATTATCTATTAGATTAAGGACCTGCCCGAAACGCTGTGTGTACTAGTGGCTTTACAAGATTTTTAATACTGTACTATTCAATGTATTCTCACAAACCCAATGTTCCTTCTTGTATATATATAAATAAATAAATATATAAATAAATAAATTAACAAAAGTAACAATTCCAAGTCCGAGTACTACTATTTAACTGAAAAGGTACACCCATAGTAAGTAAGAGTAAGCTTAGCCTAGTGACATGGTAAACGAGTTCTGCAGAAACCTAATAGCTTATTTGGTACTAGAATTAAGGCCATGGGCAAATGTGTAGTAATTATATAACACTAGGTATAACAGGCAGGACACAAAGAGTAACTAACAAGTGAGTAGACCACATAACACAATGGACCCGACCAAGAGGCCGTAAAGACCTAATGAATAAGGGCAAAGTATTAGCTGCAGACAGCGGGACACTTGGGGACCGGCGCTGTACCCCCACCGCAGGCCGGTGGCCGGACCCCCCCCCCCCCCCCACCCCCCGAAGGGCAATTAAGTGCCAGCTGGCTGCGAGAGGCCCTCAAAGTGGCAGAGCAACAACATCCCGCCTGACGTATGAAGTAAAAGCACTACTCTTCCACCTGCCGACTGCCATTATTTCTGATGGGGCGAGCCCGTCCAGAGACAGCTGGGTGGCCCTGCCGATACGAAAGGAATGCGGGGCATAGTCGGCTGGGGGCAAGCCTAGCCTAGCGCCGTGAGGGCAGCGCGAAGGATCCTGGAGAAATCTCGCCTGGTGACAGAAGCGCCGGCGGCATGTTTGAATATAGGCCCTGGGCCCACGCCCCTGTAGTTAAAGTATTTAGACAGAGCACGGACTGGGCAGTACTTGCTGGAAGGATTCGCTCTCAGGGTGAGGGTGGGCGTGCGACCTGTGCTGTTCTTGAAAGTGTTGAAGACGATATCTATTCTTACCGCCGTAACTGATAGCTGTTCAATGCTGAGCGTGTGTCGTCCACGCTCCGCGTAGACCGCCTCGCCCGGGCGTAGGCAGGCGTGGAAAGCCAGGGAAAAGAGCGCCCTGTAGCAAGACTTCTCATAGGCAGAGTTACATACGCCTCCCAGTGTCCGCAGCAGGCGATGCAGGAGGCTCCTCGTCACAGGGAGACGCCGCGCAGAGGCCCATTGTGCAGAGTTACGTGCCCCTTTGAGGAGTTGAGTGACCAGGAACTGCCGTGTTGGATCGCTCCTACCGTGTAGCTTGCAGACGAAAAGCGATGGCCGCTAGATAGGCATGAAGAGAACGGAAAGCCAGGCCCCGCGAGAGCAGAGATTGCAGGAAGTTCACCAGGGTTGAAGGTGTAGCATCAAGGGGGCATTCTCCTCGCCGCCCTGCCGAGACGTAGGCAGCGTACTCCACCCACTTAGCCCGGTAAGCACGCCTCGTCGCTGGCTGCAGGGAGTTGAGTAGGGTCCTCATAGTTGCAGGGCTGGAGGTGCGCGGGAACTATGGTCGGCGTCTCGGCGAGGCCTGCGTCTCGCAGGAACAAGGGCGGAAGCGTCTGTAAGCGGGAAAGAGCATCACAAACCCCGTTTAATTTTCCTGGGAGGTGGGAGGGTATGAGTGTAATGTTATGAATGAGCAAGAGCACTGCCAAGGGCCTGACAATTTGCATTAGTAGGGAGCACCTAGCAGAGAGTGAGGTGAGCACGTTTACCACTGCAGCTGTTGTCCGATTTGCACACTAGCCTTTCATTGGCCAATACCGGGGCAAAGAGTGCTATACCCATGTAGAAAGGGTAGAGCTCGAGCAATGCAATGTTGAGTCGACACCAGACCTGCGGCCACGTTCCCCTGAACCAGGCTGCCCCTAGCGTTAGGCCGTACCCCTTGGAAGAAGCATCAGCACACATTGAAAGTGATGGAGCGCTTCCCCATCCACCATCTGGGGGGAAGACTGTTCCTCCATTGAAGTTGGTGAGGAAGGAGCGCCAGGCAACGAGGTCGAGCGTAGCCTCAGCGTTCAAGTGGCATAGGCGCGAGGGGTGCTGAGCACCTCGCGTGAGCGGGTGCAAACAACGCAGGAAGGCCCGGCCGCCCAGGAATACCGCGGTGGCAAATTGAAACTTGCCAATGATCGCCTGCAGGTCCCGGAGGAGAATGCGCTCCAGACTCAGCGCGACTTCCACTGCCACCGTGTACTTCGTTCTCTTGTCTTCAGGGAGTCTTGTTTCCATCCTACGAGCATCAATCTCCAGCCCTAGGAACGTGAGGCAGGAGCACGGGCCCTCGGTCTTGTGAGGTGCCAAGGGGATCCCCAATCGCTCACAGAGGGCGGAGAACATCCTCAGGCTTTGCTGGCACTCGTCGAAAGTGAAACTGACGAAGAGGAAGTCGTCCAATACCTTCACAACGTCGCGCACCCCAAACTTCTCGCCGAGGATCCATTGCAGGGCACTGGAAAAAGTCTCGAAGATCCGGCAGGAGGGGGTGGCTCCCATGCTGAGCATCTTCTCGTAGTAGTACTTGTCCCCATAAGAAAACCCCAGGAGATGGTAGTCGCTCGGGTGTACTGGGACGATTCTGAATGCTTCTGCGATGTCGCACTTTGCCAGGTGAGCCCCCGGGGAACGGCTGACGACCATTGACACCGCATCGTGGATAGACTGGTAGGTGACGGACGTCGATTCCCGAGGGATGTTGGCGTTCACACTGTCAGTGGAGTAAGGGTAGCTGAGGTTCTGCAGGAGGCGGTACTTGCCCGGCGTAGACTTCTCCCTCAATGCTATGGGCGAACACTTGAAATTCTTGAAAGGGGGGGCTTCGAAGGGGCCCGCGATGCGTCCTAGACTCAACTCCTTGTCGAGCATGGGCCCGACGATGTGCGGGGAGGTCCGTCGTAGCCTGAGAGTTGCGTGAAGAAAGGGGGGTCCGCACCCCTGCAAAGCCGAGTAGGAACCCCCCTCTGAAGCCCCCACGAGGTAGTCTCGCAGGGGGTATCCCACCAGCAAAGCATCAAGGGCGTCGGCGTCCACCGGCGTTGTTACTGCCGCCGTTCTTCTTACCCTTATCCTGTGGTCGTCGTCGAGGGCGCTGGTCGTGGGTGGGTCCATCGCGGGGCTGAGCTGGGGGCACGTGGTGTAGGCCGGATGCCTCCTTCGGCAGCATGGGCAGTAGTGCTTGAAGGAACATGATGTAAAATTGCAGCCAGGTCCCCTCGAGTGGTAGGCAAAGCAGTAGCCCGGGGGAAGCCCTGCGGCCCGGGCGGTAGAGAGGGTAAGGGCTGCCGGCCGACCTGCCTCCTGCCTTTCTGTCTGAACGGCGACGTGTGCAACGCGCTGGACTGAGCGGAATTCCAAGTCCAGCCTGTAATCGAGCCAAGAACAGTCCGACCTCTCCTTGTCCCATCTGAAGGCCTTGTCGTACCACATCCAGTCACCTTTAAGGGGTCACCTTCATGGTCTTGACGTACCAGTCGTAGGTGAGCACCCACCAAACATTTTCGCGTTTTAAAAACGTCCTAAAAACGACATTTCATTGTTTTGGGCACGTTTTAAATTACGTTTAAAATACGTATTTTGAGAATTTGTAAAGACGACCTTAAAACGTGACGTCAAAACGTTTTAATAAAACGTATTTTAAATGTCATGATATAACGTTTTGGAACTAAGGTTGAATTTATTAGGTATAATTATCTTTATTGCATTTAGAATGATAGAGACAGAGAGGAGAGAGGAGAGAGAGAGCTAGAGAGAGAAGATGAGAGAAAGAAAGAAGCAGAAAAAGTGAGAAGAGAGAGAAGAAGAGCGTAAAGAGAGGGAAAGAGAAGAAGAGAGAGATATAAGGAGAGAGGAGAGAGAAAAGAGAGAGGGGGGATAAGAGAGAAAAGAAAGAGAGAGAGAGTGTTATAAAAAAGTGGGCTTGCTATGGGGGGACTGGTACTATTAAGGGGTAAGGGTAAGTAGAATACAGAGGTATCGAAAAATGGGAGAACTAAAAGGCCCGGCCCCCAAAGTAAAATATCCACAATAATAAATGCTTGCTACTAAACCGGTTAGTCTAGGAATAGATTATTGTACTCCCACACAGGAAAAAGGGATACTCTGTTCAAACTTACTTATTTATTAACCCCTTAACACCCCCCATACACAATCACACCAATAACAATTTAATACTAACTTTACCACACAATCTTACGTTAAAAGCCTTGGTCCACTTAGGCAGGATACAAGGTTTACACTGAAAACAAGCTAGGGTAAAGCTCTACTATAACACACTGGAGGTAGTCAGCTTAGGGTAGGGGACCACGTGTTACACTGGGACCCCCGTTAGCATAACAGGTAAGATAAACACTTAAATACACTTCCTACACCCCAGGTATACTACTCTACACATAGAACGATAGGTATGCCAGACATATACAAAAATGAGTAATGGAGTACTTAACCAACTAAGTCGCAGAAATAAAGAATTAAGAGGAAGGAGGAGAGCACGTCCAAACACCACAGTCAGCCAGCAGAGAAGGCCGCCTCAGTCTCGAGCAGCCTGCAGCATGCGTGTGGTGCCGGGAAGAGCCCAATTGATCATACAGCTATACACATTAAAACATCTTCCCCTTATGCCTCATTTTGCTACTTTCCTCATTCTACGGGTAGTTAAACTTATAACAATGTTACTTAATCCACAACAAGTTTAAGAGTAAATGCTTTGTGAGCAACAAGAATAGTCGTACTTCTGGCAGGGATGATTACAAACAACTTCGGCTCTCTATGCGTCCCCTGCCATATTGTAGTTTAATAAGCTCAATTTTGACCTCTGGTTTCCATCTAAAGAACCCAGAGTCGTAACACTCCTCCCCCCTTCAGAGAAAAAAAAAATGTGACTACTAGAGGAGTAGTCATATTTTTTGTAAGAGTACACAGAGAATAAAAAGGAAATCCATGACATACAATATAATCAATCAAAACAACAATTTCTCTGCAAAAAAAAATACAAAGGAATTCTCTGAAAGAAAAAACATACAAACAAAAACAAAAAAAAAAAAAAAAAAAAAGGAAGTAAATAAATTGGACACGGGATATTTAATGTCACAGGAGAACCTAAAAAAAAAATAACTAAAGCATGACATTTGGTATGGCTTCCTGCGGCTCAGATGAATGTTACTCAGGCAAGCGGGACAGAGCGTCGGCTATCACGTTGAGCCGGCCCGGTAGGTGGATAATAGATTAAAGTCCTGTAGGTACAATGCCCACCTGAGGATGCGTTTATTTTTCTGCTTCATCTGATTCATGAAAACTAATGGGTTATGGTCCGTGTACACTTCCACTATATTACCTGTGAGGTACACTTCGAACTTTTTGCAAGTTAGCACTAGCGCCAACGCCTCTTTCTATCACCGAATAATTGCGCTGCGCCTTGTCAAATTTCACAGAGTAATAATATACTGGGTGTTCCACTTTATCATCCCCAGTTTGCAACAACACTGCACCAGCACCCGAGTCAGACGCGTCAACTTGAATTTTAAACGGACGGTCGAACCTTGGACTAGCAAGCACTGGGGCGGAAGCTAAGATCAATTTCAAGTTTTTAAATGCCTCTGCACAGTCCGATGACCACTTAAATTTAACGGCCTTCCGCAACAAATCTGTGAGAGGAGTGGCCACACTGGAAAAGTTCTGACAAAAGCGTCGGTAGTACGCACACATACCGATAAATCGTTGAATGTCCTTTTTAGACCTGAGCACTGGATAGTCCAGAATAGCACTGATTTTGTCTTGTCGAGGTAACACTTTTCCTTGGCCTACTTCATAACCGAGGTACGTCACTGTGCCTTGGCCAAAATGACACTTTTTAGCATTTAAGGTTAGATTTGCATGTTTCAACACTGTGAACTGGCGTAACCTAGCTATGTGGTCAGCCCAATTAATATCAAAGAGCACAATATCATCTAAATACGCCCGACAATTTGGCACATTAGCGAGCAAAGAGTTCATTAGCCTCTGGAACGTGGCAGGGGCATTACGCAAGCCGAATGGTAACACTTGATACTCAAACACACCCTCGGGTGTCACAAACGCCGTTAGTTGTTTAGCACGTTCAGTGAGAGGGATTTGATAGTACCCTCTCGAGAGATCGAATTTAGATACATACGTGGCGTTCCCGATTTCGTCGATACAGTCCTCGAGACGTGGCAACGGATAGGCGTCCACTATGGTCACCTTGTTGAGCTGCCGATAATCGGTGCATAATCGCCAGGAGCCATCTGGTTTGGGGACCAAAAGGCAGGGCGAGCACCAAGAGCCCTGGCTCGGCCTGATGAGGCCGTGCTGGAGCAAGAAGTCGACCTCCTTACGGACGATGGCCTTCTTTTCCGGACTCATCCGATAGGGTTGAAGGCGAATGGGGGTGTAGTCCGTCAACTCGACATCATGGTAAATGGCATCAGTCTGGGTCGGGACCTCCCCGAACAGACTGGAGAATTCGTCAAGCAACGACTGCACCTCGTCACGTTGGGACATCTGCAAATGGGACAGTCCCTCCTCCACAGCATTCACAGAACTAGAATTATTGAGAATGAGATTAGTTGGGTCCCCAGAACAATCATCCCCTCCCTCACTGGAAATGGAAACATTGGTTAGTGCAATGGGCCTGGGGCCCTGGAACTTCTTCAGCCGATTCACGTGTACGAGCATTACCTGTTTACGCTTATCAGAGTGTCTCACTTTGTACGTGAGGTCCCCAGTCTTCTCTGTCACAATGTAGGGGCCCTCGTACTTGTGGGACATAGTGCTCCCCAGTCGAGGCTTTAGTACCAGGACAGGGTCACCGGGCTGAAATACCCGCAACTTAGCCTTGGCATCGTTCCGTTCTTTCATATTCTCTTGGGCCTTCCCAAGATACTTTAGTGCCGCAGCCTTGCAGTCCTTGAGTCTCTGGTGGTGTTGCGCAAAGAAAGCCGAACCTTCGGTAACGTTACGTTCCCTAACAGATTCTCCTGTAACATTTGCAAGGGTCCACGAACTTTATGGCCAAAGACTAACTCAAAAGGAGAACAACCCAGTGAACTTTGCAACCCCTCCCTAGCAGCAAACAAAACATACGGCAAGTTCTCGTCCCAGAAGGTATGGGAACTCTCGCACGATGTCTTCAACATCTGCTTCAGAGTTAGATGGAACCTTTCAATGACCCCCTGACTCTGTGGATGGTATGGGCTGGAAACCTTATGAGTTATTCCATGGTCCTTACAAAATTGTTCAAAAATATCAGACTTAAAGTTAGTACCATTGTCAGTCTGTACAACCCGAGGCAGTCCAAAAGTGGAAAAAAATTGCAACATACGAGCAACAACAGTCTTTGCTCGGATGTTCCTTACAGCAAAAGCCTCTGGGTAACGAGTCGTGATACACATCATCGTAATTAGGTAAATATTACCACTTAGTTCTAGG
>WNGS01160430.1:10659885-10678103 GCA_020271785.1 Procambarus virginalis | reverse complement strand
TTGCTGAGTTTTGATAAATAATATAATAACATTTTGTTACACAGTTATCAGCATGACTTATTTCATCTTTTGCAGGAGAGTGAGGTTGTGGGCGTGCTGGACCCCTCCTGCACCCTAGCTTTCCTTGACCTTGGTTGGGCAGGGTCAACAAGAGGGCGGGTCACAATCCGGCTGACGCCTGACACTCCACTGGCCAGACAGTTTGTGTTGTTGTGTACGGGCCAGCGGGGCCACACTTACCGCAACACTAAACTGTTGTGGGTGATGGACAAAGGTGAGCCTGGGGAGTGGGTGGTGGGCGGAGACTACGAGAGTAATGATGGTGAGGGAGGAGCCCCACTGCTGCCTAACCTCCAGGGGCAGTACCGGGGGTCAGGCCGGGCAGGAGCTGTGTCGTCCTGGTGGGCGCCAGGGAGTTCCACGAGTGCCCAGTTCACAATCATCACCAGGGACCACCAGGATGGTCCCCAGTGGTTATGGGTCTTTGGTGATGTGGTGAGCGGTCTGGATGTGGTGAAGGCAGCAGTCAACCACAGTGACATCATGGAGGTGACTGTGGTAGACTGTGGTGTTGTGCTGCCACTCTAGTTCACTGTACCATCACCATCACTACTTTGATGTTGTGCTGCCACTCTAGTTTGCTGTACCATCACCATCACTACTGTGATGTTGTGCTGCCACTCTGGTTGACTTTATTAATCTCTGATTAATAATAATTATTATTCTCTGGTTAATATAAACAATGAACTCAAGCTACAAGAATCATACAAAACCCAGGAGAGGCAAAGAGAGCAAAAGGCCATCAGTGAAATAGAGAGAAACCCGAAATATTTTTTCTCCTATGCAAAATCAAGATCAAAAACCACATCTAGTATCGGGCCCCTGCGAAAGGGAGATGGAACTTTCACCGATGACAACAAAGAAATGAGCGAGCTACTGAGGAAGCAGTACGACTCTGTTTTCAGCGAGCCATTAAATGCACTAAAGATTGATAACCCAAATGAATTTTCATGGATATGATACCAACATCAAATCATATATCAGACATCACCCTATCCCCACTGGATTTTGAAGAAGCCATAAACAGTATGCCTGTGCACTCTGCACCAGGCTCGGATTCTTGGAACTCCATATTCATCAAGAACTGTAAAAAACCACTATCGCAGGCCCTTCACATTCTGTGGAGACAAAGCCTAGATACTGGCGTTACTCCTGATATACTAAAAACAGCAGAGATAGCACCACTTCATAAAGGAGGAAATAAGGCAGAGGCAAAAAATTACAGACCGATAGCGTTAACATCGCACATCAAAAAAAATTTTGAGAGAGTGCTAAGAAGTAAGCTCACAAAATACATGGAATCACAGCATCTCCATAACCCCGGACAACATGGTTTCAGAACAGGGCGCTCTTGCCTGTCGCAGTTGCTGGACCACTATGATATGGCATTAGATGCTATGGAAGACAAACAAAATGCTGATGTAATTTACACAGATTTCGCAAAAGCTTTTGATAAATGTGACCATGGTGTTATTGCACATAAAATGCACTCAAAAGGAATTACCGGAAAAATAGGCAGATGGATCTACAATTTCCTGACCAACAGAACCCAATGTGTAATAGTCAACAAAATAAAAATCCAGCCCATCAACCGTTAAGAGCTCAGTCCCCCAGGGTACTGTGCTTGCTCCAGTACTTTTTCTCATCCTCATATCGGACATAGACAAGTACACAACCTATAGCACTGTATCATCCTTTGCAGATGACACTAGGATCTTCATGAGAGTAGGCAACATAGAGGACAAGGCAAACCTCCAGTCAGATGTAGATCAGGTCTTTCTATGAGCTACAGAAAATAATATGGTGTTTAACGAAGATAAGTTCCAGCTCATGCGCTATGGAAAAAATGAAAATATAAAAACGGAAACCACGTACAAAACTCAGACAAATCATAACATAGAACAAAAAGGCAATGTAAAGGATCTGGGTGTACTCATGTCAGAAGACCTTACCTTTAAAGAACACAATAAAGTAGCCGTCACAACTGCAAGAAAAATGACAGGTTGGATAACAAGAACTTTTCACACTAGAGATGCTATACCGATGATGACACTTTTCAAAACGCTTGTGCTCTCTAGAGTGGAGTACTGCTGCACAATGACAGCCCCTTTCACAGCTGGAGAAATTGCTGACCTGGAGAGCGTGCAGAGGTCCTTTACTGCTAGAATCCACTCAGTAAAACATCTAAACTATTGGGACCGACTAAAGAGCCTAAATCTGTATTCCCTTGAGCGCAGGCGGGAGAGATACATAATAATTTACATGTGGAAAATATTAGAGGGGCTGGTCCCAAACCTGCACACAGAAATAACATCACATGAGACCAGAAGACATGGCAGGATGTGCAGAATACCCCCGTTGAAAAGCAGAGGTGCAACTGGTACTCTGAGAGAGAACTCTATCAACATCAGAGGCCCGAGACTGTTCAACACGCTCCCGCTACACATAAGGGGCATAACTGGCAAACCCCTCACAGTGTTCAAGAGAGAACTGGATAAGCACCTCCAAAGCATACCTGATCAACCAGGCTGTGACTCATACGTCAGGCTGCGAGCAGCCGCGTCCAACAGCCTGGTTGATCAGTCCAGCAACCAGGAGGCCTGGTCGATGACCGGGCCGCGGGGACGCTAAGCCCCAGAAGCACCTCAAGGTATCTCAAGGTAAGGACTGTACCACCACCATCACTACTGTGGTAACTGTGGTATTGTGCTGCCACTCTAGTCCACTGTACAACCTCCATCACCATCGCTACTGTGGTGTTGTGCTGCCACTCTAGTTCACTGTACCACCACCATCACTACTGTGGAGTTGTGCTGCCACTCTTGTTCACTGTACCACCACCATCATTATTGTGGTGTTGTGTTGCCACTCTAGTTACTCTAGTTCACTGTACCACCACCGTCACTAATGTGGTGTTGTGCTGCCACTCTTAGTTCACTGTGTTATGTTCCCAGGTAGCCTGAGAAACGAGTCTACCCCTTGTGAGAGTTATTCGCCAAACCAGACCCAACTGAGTGGTCAAAGGAAATGTAGGTATGTGAATGTATATTAAATACTTGGCTAATATTGACGAAGAGTTTAAAAGCATGGGCAGAGGATCAATATGTACATAAATGACTTGACATGAGATGTCGAGAGTTTGTTGAGAAGGTGTGAGGCTCGCTGCAGAGGTCTTGACCTCACTTGAGCAGCAGAAACCGTGAGGGAGGGTCATGCTTCGTTGAGCTCCTGATAGAGAAGAACCCCCTAATTGATATACCTTCAAGAGGAAGGAAGTGAGTAGACGTTACGGTTGTGGAATCAGTCTGAAAACGTGTGGACTCAAGTCGTGGACTGCAGGAAGAGTTGTGAAGCAGTCCAAAAGCATTTTCGTGGGCGGCCTGTGTAAGCACCCTGTCAAGCTTCAGCGAGTAAGTGCCCTCAAGTCGGAAATTCTGTGGTAAGCCTCTTTAACCAGTTGTTAGTGAGCCACTAGTGATTGATCGTGTGCTCAGCAATCATGGCAAGTGTTTATAGATACAGTACATTAGATACGTTTTGTTAAGGCAGTGAGCTGTAATAAGGGGGTAGAGATGGAGGAACGTCCTGGAAGGAGGAGTGACACATCCACCCTCTCCGGAGGCCAGTGGCTCACTGAGGGGAGGCGGTGGCAGCTGCCAGCGAGGGCGGAGCATGGAATCGCCCAAAAGGGGGGAGTCCCCCCTTGCGATGTGTGTGAGAGTTTGAAGAGATGTCGAGTGAAGATACTTATGTTATGTGAATATGTTAGTTAACCCTTCAACTGCGCATCGCATCATATGATGCTTTGACCGACTTGCAGTAAATTGCGCATTGCATCATGTGATGCTTTGGAGTACTACACAAGATTGAAATGGCCCGCGGATACACGGGGTTCACCACACCTTCATCAGGGCTCTTGTAAACAGATGCCATTTTTTAAAAAATCGTGGGCCAAACTCCCGGGTGTTATAGCCTCAGTATTGAGTAAGCTACCAAGCCTGATGCATGCAGCATGAACTCACAGCATTGCTGTTCAGCTTGTGACCACAGCATTGCCTAAAAATGCCATTATACACTTGTTCATGCTATTATGGAGTGATAATATTATTACAGAAGACCCCTGACTGTGATAAAACTGACCAGGGTTCTGATAATAGCAGGATTGTGGTGATAATTAGCGCTGTGCTCCATGGAGGGAGGAGTAATGCTGTGGGAGGGAGGGTGGTGGCATTGTTTTCTGACTGTGTGTGGCCACCTTTTATTGACTGTACTCACCATACCAGCTTAGTGGTTCGCTATGGTGAACACAAATGTAGATACTTATATATAACGTGTGTATAGAGGGTATAAACAGCAAGAGGAGTAGGTTGGGAGCCGCCATTTTGGTGAGGGAGGAGCATCGTCTGCATGACTTACCATGTTGTTTACTGGTGATCACTATGGTCTTTGGGCACCATACCAGTTTACTTGTACAAGTATGGTGAATAAAACAGGTAGATATTTATATATAATGTGTGTATATAGCATAATAACATCACAAGCAGTATTGTTGGAGGAGAAATATTAGTGCGTCTGGCCTTGAGGGCGGCAGCCATCAGCTGACTGTGTGAGGTCCTACGTCTTTGTGCCTTTACTCACCATACAAGCTTAGATGTACAGTTATGGTGAACAAACATGTAAATACTTATATATAACGTCTGTATATAAAAGTAAAAACAGTATGGTGGGTGGAGAATGGTGGCAAGTCAGGTGAGGTGAGGTGAGGGAGGGAGGGAGTGGCAGCTAGTGGCGGCCTGCCACTGCCACTCAGCATACCAACTTAGTGGTTCGTTATGGTGAACATGAATGTACTTATATATAGCATCTGTATATAGTGAATAAAAGCAAAAACAGTATTGTGGGGAGGAGAATGTGGGTGAGTCAAGTGACTTGAGGGAGGGCGTAAGTGGCTGGCTGGTACACGGCGGTCACTCCTCGTTACTTTTTGACTCATAATTGCAACTTAGTGGTTCGTTATGGTGAACAAAACATGCAGATACTTATATATAACCTGTGTATATAGTGTAATAACCGACAAAGTATTTGTTCACTGTTCGATGAACATAATTGAATCAACAACATGTACACCATATTTTTTTAGTACAGCGATGATTCACTCAATTTATTATATAAATATATCACACTACACACTATTGAATAATATTACAGCAAGAAAACTACGAAAAATCAATCAGAGACATTGAAATAATTAGGTAATTATCTCTTTGTGGCAACTCTGGCCTGACAGCTGGCGAGTAAGAGACCGCCTGGAACGCATGCTGAGTCAGCGCCTGTTTTTTGCCAGACTTCCCCGCCCTATAGTGGGCAATATATGCCACTTACGATTTTTTTATTATTTTTCCCGTGATCAGTGAACACAAATTAACAGGTTAGGAAGAAAAAATATTTTTTTTTTTTTGGTATGCGCCTGTGGGTGTCAAATGGTATATAGCTATGTGCCATTTAAGGGTTAAATGTTAGTAGGTAAACATTTTTATTGGCATGGCAAGGAAAATTGCAGGCTTGTGTGGAGGAAAAGTTGATGGAACTTCGAG
Source organism: Procambarus virginalis (assembly GCA_020271785.1). Classification (NCBI taxonomy): domain Eukaryota; kingdom Metazoa; phylum Arthropoda; class Malacostraca; order Decapoda; family Cambaridae; genus Procambarus; species Procambarus virginalis. Next base: position 10,672,449 of record WNGS01160430.1, on the reverse strand, counting down.
GCCAGAAGAGAAGTTAATGGACGGAACTTCAAGGCTGTAGGAGTGAATGTTGAACTCTGTGGAGGAGCAGAACCCCCGTAGTGAAGAGTGAATCTCAGTCTGTGAAGAGGAGCAGGGAAGTGAAGTTTCATGTGCTTCTGTAGAATCACTGGTGGAGCATCACTGGTGTTCGAGGAAAACTTCATTGTGTAGCAGTCTGGGAGGGCTGTAGAAGATCCTTGTAAACAATTCTGGGAGAATCTAGAGATGTACGGGGTAGTGAGCCCCTAGATGCCGAGCGGAGGTTCATTGTGACTACTTATAATGTATTAGGAGAGTGCTTGAATGTCATTGGCGTGTAAGACGCAGTAAAAGGTGAGAGATTGACCATTTTTGTGTCGAGGAATATTTATGCAGATGTTTCTAGTGTCTCAGCCACAGACAGAGCTTTATATACTTTCAGGATGGATTGTGTAGTATTGATGTTTCTAATGTTACAGCCATAGGCTGAGTTATATATATATTAGGGCTGATTGTATAGTATTATTACAACAAAAGTTAACCCCACTTGGTGAGGGAGTAATAAGTGACAAGTCAGAAGTTGGGCAACCACCTAATATAGATGGCTGGTGAAGCCAGGGTATGGTATGAGATTACAACCAGGTTGTAGTAGCTTGGAGTGTCTTATGTTACTATTTTCATCTCTTTTATGTAGTGTACTGTATATGTTCTTTGTTCATTAAATGTGTATAGTTAACAGGTGTTTGCCCTTGTCCTGTTGAGACTTCCCAGAAAGCAGAAAAGAGAGAGAGAGAAAGGGAAAGGATTATAGCTGCGGACAGGGTGGTAGAGAATACTAATTTACAGAAAGGGGGATTGAGGAGATCATTCCAAACAAGGAGAGAGTGGGGAGTCACGGCGGCTCAAGTATTTGAGCAGTGTGTTGCACAGGACAACGAGGGCCAGTGTTGGAGCTGTACCCCTTAGACATGTGACACTGAAACCCCCCCTCCAAGATCAAGAGGCGTACAGGGTGATCTCCTGAGAAAACCACAAGCACTCTAAGAGTTCATCGTTGGTCGACTGGCGGTAGCGAGAGTGTGGCTGCCGAGGTTGGTTGTCTGTTTCGGCAGAGAGTGGTTGGGGGACGTTGTCTACCTGTACGCAAGGAACAGTCTGGTGCAGTAACCAGAGTTCTTTGGAGGTTTAAGCTCCATAAGCCCCAACCCCCCCCCCCCCCTCAGGAAGTCCGGGACACAAGACCACCACCATCACTATTGTGGTGTTGTGCTGCCACTCTAGTTCACTGTACCACCACTATAACTACTAATTTTTTTTTTTTTTCAGGGATATTCCTGTGCGGGCCCTAAACCTCTGGCTGGCCCACTAAGTGTTGCTTGTTTCTGTTTTACTTGGGCGGAGTATGAGTACTTATGACTCGTATGGTCGCTTCAGTAAAATTTTGCCATATGTGTTTAACAACTTCTTCTGCTCTGTTGAATCTAAGTTGAAATTTTAATGGATTTGTAACTGTGCACTGTGTTAGATAATGTTCCAGTGGTCTGTCAGGCATTTCTCCACAGTGTTGACATTTCCTCTCATCTTCCAGAACCTGTAAGCCTATTTCCCATGCACGTGGGTATCCAAGCTTGATGCGATGTAAGTGTACTTCTGTTGCTCTACTGCCCCTTTCATCAAACTAAGTGGTTCATAGTTGGTTGAATTCTTGTACCAACCCGCAGATCCTGATGTTGCAACTGCTGTGTACTATCACTACTGTGGAGTTGTGCTGCCACTTTAGTTCACTGTACCACCACCATCACTACTGTGGTGTTGTGCTGCCACTTTAGTTCACTGTTCCATCACCATCACTACTGTGGAGTTGTGCTGCCACTGTAGTTCACTGTTCCACCACCATCACTATTATGGTGATGTGCTGCCACTTTTGTTCACTGTACCACCCCCTTCCATGGTGTCGCCTTGTCGTGATGAGGGGCTCACGTACACCTCCCTAGGACCAGTGAGGGTTGCCTTTGCTCCCCTCTCCCGCCCCTCTTTGGGTGATATACGTGCAGAAGGGCACAACATAGGGGCCTTGTGAGCCATCGGACCGCCCGCTGGACGGGTCGCCCATGAGGGGCCACCCTGAGTGGATGGCTGGGTGTCCAGGTTGGGGCGATAGGGGTAATGGGGTCTTAGCACAAGTGTGGGAGAATGGATGATGTGGTAGGACTCCCCTGTTAAAAAGGGGAAGCACTGCTAGGAACGACGCACCCTTCCCGCGCTCGGCCTCCCTGGCTGCCCTAGTAGGTGGTATCCCTTGATTCCAGGCCCCAAACTTTTAGAACGACTGATGCATGGATGACGACACGACTTCTCTTACTCAGGGTCAAGGGGTGGGCAACCAGGCCCCTTTGTTAGACTGTGCTGGAAGACATACTCTGCAGCCCTCGCTGCATTGGGCCCAGACCGTACCACTCCCACCCACTCCCCTCCCTCCTCTGTGGTAGGGTTGTGCTCCAAGCCCCCTGTGATGACCGCCTCGTCCCCTAACACAACTCCATCTCTCATTGTAAGTACTGCGCCTTATGATCCCTCTCTCTCTAGGGGTTCTCATCACCGTCCCCGCCACGGCCGCACTCGCACACTCCCCTCCCATACTAATGTGTACCACACTGTTATAAATTAAATGTCTGCTATGGGGGATCTAATATTTATGGAGCAGGATCAGCAGTTTAGAATCAGGAGGCATCACCATTAAGGGAAATCATAAAGGCCCGGCCCCCAATAAAAAAATAAACAGTATGAACTATAGTGGCTTGCAGAAAATGTCAGCCTAGAGGTTGATCATTGATCTCCTACACAGGAAGAATGGATACTCCTTTAAAACTAACTTATTTATTAACCCCTTAACAATCCCCCCCCCATATACATTAAATAACAATAACAAATATTACTTTACCACACTATCTTACATTAAAAGCCTTGGTCCACATAGGCAGGATACAAGGTTTTACAATTAGCACAAGCTAGGGTAAAGTCTACTAGTGAAGAACTTGAAGCTTGAGGCAGCTTAGGGGTAGTGAGCCCACGTGGTGTACCCTAAAACAACACAACACTTAGGGGTACCCAAAACACTGGCAAATACTACCCAAGGTCTACACAAGTTTTACAATTCCAGAGTAGGCACGATTATACACACAAGTACTTAACTTAGTGGTTACAGGAACTTAAGGTAAGGGAAAGAAGTAGGAGGAAGGGTAGAGGGGTGTAGAGCAACACGGTAGAGATGTTGACACCACGAACGCCAGCCAGAGAAGGCCGCTTCAGCCTCCAGTCCCAGAACTCCCGGACTGACTCGCTGCCAGCCGACTACTCAGCAAATCGTACAGCAGCCCTATATCCAAGTTTACTCAGATCTACTTTACTAATACTGTACTTTCTAATCATTTGTAAGCATAGTTGATGCCTATTTTATTAATTAATAATCAACCACAAGCTCAGTCTTTAAATGCTCTGTGAGAAACAAGATTCGTCTTACGTCTGGCAAGGAAGATATGAACAGAGGCACGTTGACAAGCGTCTCAAATAATATAAAGTCATTTATTTAGCTCAATTTGACCTCTGGTTTCCACTGATGAACCCAGGGTCATAACACACGCCTTGTTTGGTCCTGGTACATGAACTAAGTACTTTGACCTCCATCATTTAGATTATTACCCCCTGACAATTTCTCCCTCCATAAGCATTTTGTTGATTCAATAGAGGCCTCTGTTACTTTTAACCCCCACCAGTCTCGGTACGCGAGTCGTTGCTGCTGCTCCTCAGGATGCAGCTACCCACTTGGCCGCTTTGTCCTGCTTTGGGGAGACCCCTGTTCGGGTTTCCAAGAACACTGCATCTCCTTCTACTCTTCGCTGTCTTGATGCTTTGCACCATACTGGGTTGCGCCTCAGCTCTGGTACCTTTCGTTCGACTCCCGCCCTCAGCTTGTATGTTTATACTGGCTTCCTATCTGTTCAGGACTACCATCATTGCTACTGTCTTCGCTATCTTGCGCGATCCTTACAACATCCTTACTCTCGCCTTTGTCGTGCTTTGACATTTACCCCTCCTGTAGTTCCTCCCTCTATCTTCACCACCTCCCTCTTTCTGTCCGGTTATCTCACTTACAGGATTAAAGGATTCTCTTTTAAATTCGTATTACCAATGTTTCAACTCGTATTGTTGGCCTTGCCCCCGTGGAGGGTCCCCCCTTCCTAAATTTTGTACATCCTGTTATGATCCCAGGTAGCCGAAAAACGAGTCTCCCCTTTGAGAATTATTCTATCAAGCCTGACCTGACTATAAGGTCTGGGAAATATGGAGGTGAAGACACCGATGTAAAATAGCTGGTTGGATTCGATGAACAATTTGAGATTATGGGCAGTGAATAAGGAAATAGATAAATGACTGGTTAGGAGATGTGGATATTTTGCTGGAGGCGTGAGGCTCGCTTCTGGAGGGCTTTGAGCTCACTTGAGTGCCGGACATCGCAGGGGGGAAGCCGCGCTCCATTTGAGCTCCCGTCAGAAGGGAACCCCCTAGTGATATATCTCCAAGAAAAGAGAAGTGTGCAGACGTTCCAGCTGGAGACGACGTGGTCTCAAGTCCTGGACGGCGAGGAGTGTTTATTAAGCCGCCCAGAGACATTTTTGTGGGCTGTGGAAGCGCCCCGATCAGACGCCGTCAGAGGAAGTGTGCCCTCGACCAGACAATCTGTGGTAAGCACGATTTAAGCCAGTTCATAGTGATTGCTTGTAGTTGGTCGTGTGCCCAGTGACAGTAGCAATGTTTATTGATAAGTTAGACATGTTTTGATAAGGCTGAAAGCCTAAAGTCAGAGAGTGGAGAGGGGGGAACACAGAGCGACATCCGTTTCCTCTGAGCTCTGGCAGGTGACTGAGGGAGCCCAGCTCCAGGCGGGCAGTGGAGGACCCTCCCAGAGTGAGTGAGGCCCGCCGGGCGAGGTGGAGCATGGACCCGCCCAACGGGGGAGTCCACTCTCACTGCATGTAGAGAGCAGATAGATGTTGGAGGCAAACATATTGTGTGGTTATTTTTGTTTATGTGTTTAAGGGGAAACATTTTTATTGGAGTGTCAATGGGTTGCAGGTTTGTCTTTGGGGAAGAAGTTGCTGAGAACTTCGAAGCCAGCACAGAGGGAGTAGCTGATGAGACTCCAAGGTAGTGGAGGAGAGGACCTCGAGCTGTGAGGAGAAGCAGTGAAGAGGAGTGTCACGTGCTTCTGTAGAGGTGGTGAAGCACCATAGTTGTTAAAGGAAACTTCATGGTGTAGCAGCCAGGAGAGCTGTGGAGGACCCTAGTAGAAGTGGTGAAGCTCCATAGTTGCTCAAGGGAAACTTCATTGTGTAGCAGCCTGGAGGAGCTGCAGAGGATCCTGGTAGTTAAGCCCGGAAGAACCTGAAGATATCAGGATAGTGAACTTCCAGATGTGGAAGGGGAGTTCTAAATGATTACTTGTAGGGAGGCGATAGAGTGTTTGTCATTAGCGTGCAAGACGCAGTGAGAGGTGAGTGATCGTTTGCCGTTTTTGTACCAAGGAGTGTTTATACTGAGGTTTAGAGTTACAGTCGTAGGCTGGATTACCTACAGATGTATGTGTTCTAGGACTGATAGAGTGATCGATTGATCATTGTTGTGTATCAAGGAACATTTATACTGATATATATATGTTATTGCATTCATACGCTGATTTTTCCTTGTACATGTTTATAGATATATATATTCTCTTGCTGATAGTGCAACATTGTATTGTAAGACTTGATCTACTTGAGGAGGTTGATAATATTAGGTGGTGAATCAGGGGATAGGATACCCCTTGATAATCTGATGATAGAGTTTTAATGGTGTTGGAGTGCAACCTGGCTGAAATAGTAAAGAGTACTGTATAGGATTCATTATTATTATTATATGTGTATATGTATTGTGTGTGTGCTCTGTCCAGTAAATGTGTTCATATTTGCTGGTGTTTGACCTTGTCCTAGTGAGGCTTCCCAGGAAATAGTAAAGAAGGAGAGAGATGGAGAGAGAACCAAGAACCACCGCTGTGGACAGGGTAGGACGGAAAACTAGTAAGTCAAAGGGGATTGAGGAGATCATATCCCATCAGGAGAGAGTGGGGAGTCACAGCGGCTCGAGTGGGTGTGTGCACGTGACAACGAGGCCGAGTGTTGGAGCCGCGTCCCCTAAACGTGTGACGTTGAGCCCCTCTCCAAGAGCCAGAAGCGCCTAGTGTGATCTCCTAGTGAAGTATAACCACTCTACCGAGTTGTGGGTTGGGTTGTCCAAAAAGAAGGATCAACAGCGACAACACCACCAACCCACAATATAATAATCCCTAACCTGTATCACTAAAGCTTTTACCCCTCCTACGGTTCTCAAATGCCTTTTCCTTGAACACTTTTCTTCACACTCCTACTCCATTTCCATCTTCACCAATGGGTCTAAGTCTGCGGACGGTGTAGGCTACTCTGTTGTTTTTCCTGACACACTTATATGTGTCGCCTGCCTATGGAGACTAGCATCTTCACAGCAGAACATTATGCTATTCTCTATACTCTTTGTCTCCTGCTTTCTCATTGTCAATCCTCCTTTGTGGTTGTAATTGCACTTTGTGGTTGTAATTGCACTTTGTGCTTGTGGTTGTATGTCATTGTGCAGCAGTATTCCACTCTAGAGAGCACTAGCATCTTGAAAAGTATCATCATCGGTATAGCATCTCTGGTGTGAAAGGTTCTTGTTATCCAATCTGTCTTTTTCTTGCAGTTGTGACGGCTATTTTTTTGTGTTCTTTAAAGGTAAGGTCTTCCGACATGAGTACACCCAAATCCTTTACATTGCCTTTTCGTTCTATGTTATGATTTGACTGCGTTTTGTACGTGGTTTCCGTTTTTATATTTTCCTTTTTTCCGTAGCGCATGAGCTGGAACTTATCTTCGTTAAACACAATATTATTTTCTGTAGCTCATAGAAAGACCTGATTTACGTCTGATTGGAAGTTTGCCGTGTCCTCTATGTTGTCTACTCATATAAAAATCCTAGTGTCATCTGCAAAGGATGATACAATACTATAGGTTGTGTCCTTGTCTATGTCCGATATGAGGATGAGAAAAAGTACTGGAGCAAGCACAGTACTCTGGAGGACTGAGCTCTTCACAGTTGGACCGGATTTGATTTTGTTGACTATTACACATTGGGTTCTATTAGTCAGGAAATTGTAGATCCATTTGCCTGTTTTTCCGGTAATTCTTTTCAAACACATTTTATGTGCAATAACACCATGGTCACATTTGTCGAAGGCTTTTGTGAAATCTGTGTAAATTACATCAGCGTTTTGTTTGTCTTCCATGGCATCTAGTGCCATCATAGTGGTCCAGCAACTGTGATAGGCAAGAGTGCCCTGTTCTGAAACCATGTTGTCCGGGGTTATGGAGATGCTGTGATTCCATGTATTTTGTGATCTTACTACTTAGCACTCTCAAAGATTTTTATGATGTGTGATGTTAGTGCTATCAGTCTGTAATTTTTTGCCTCTGCCTTATTTCTTCCTTTATGGAGTGGTGATATCTCTGCTGTTTTTAGTATATCGGGGATATTGCCAGTATCTAGGCTTTGTCTCCAAAGAATGTGAAGAGCCTGGGATAGTGTTTTTTTAACAGTTCTTGATAAATATAGAGTTCCAAGAATCTGGGCCTGGTGCAGAGTGCATAGGCATACTGTCTATGGCTTCTTCAAAAATCAGTGGGGATAGGGTGACATCTGATATATGATTTGCTGTTGGTATCATAGCCATAAAAAATTCATTTGGGTTATCAATCTTCAGTGTGTTTAGTGGCTCTCTGAAAACAGAGTCTTACTGATTCCTCAGTATTTCGCTCATTTCTTTGTTGTCGTCTGTGAAAGTTCCATCTCCCTTTCGCAAGGGCCCGATACTAGATGTGGTTTTTTATCTTGATTTTGCATAGGAGAAAAAATATTTTGGATTTGTCTCTTTATTTCACTGATGGCCTTTTGCTCTCTTTGCCTGTCCTGGGTTTCCTGGGTTTTGTATGATTCCTGCAGCTTTAGTTCAATTGTTTCTATTTCTCTACCTAACCTTCTTCGCCGTTCTTGAGATAAGGTGTGACTCTCAAATTGTTCCACAATTCGTTTTCTTCGCCTATAGAGGGAATGACGTTCCCATTCCAATCTGCATCTTTTTCGCTTTTTTCTTAGGGTTATACGGTTTGAGCATATGTCTAGTGCTACTGAGCTTATTTTTTCCAGGCCCTGGTTCAGGTTTTCATTTTCTAGCTGTTCTTCCCAGCTTATTTCTGTGAAGTCTTGATTTATTTCCTCCCTGTTTATCTGTTTATTATTAAAGTTGAATTTGCTGAAATCTCCTCCGCTGGGAATCGGGACTGGTTTTGAAGGTCTATTCCCCATGCTTGTCAGAACTTTAATTAAGTTGTGATCTGAGTAACAGGTATTTGTAATCATTATGTTCCTGATCAATTCATCATTATTAGTGAAAATGAGGTCAAGTGTGTTCTCCTTCCTAGTTGGTTCTACTATTTGCTGGTTTAACCACTTAACTGCGCCAACCGAGTATTCTCGGTCAGCGGGAATCTGTGCCAACCGAGAAAACTATTTTTGATTTTACGGTACCAATTCTAAATGTGTACGAGATTGGTTGTGTATGAAATGGACTCTTAGGACCTCTAGTGAGAGGTAGCCATCTTGGAAAAAAATCCCAGAATGCCCTAGGGCTGCTGGCTGAGTTAGTACTGAATGAGCAACCATGGGTGAGGCACGCACCTCTGGCTCCCAAACACCTGTCCAACTTGGTGTTCAAAGATAACGTTCTATCCGTGAAATTCAAACCTTATTGTTTGAAAAACATAAGGGTCATAATATTGGTGAAGCTAGGCGCAATGAGGACCTTACACAAAGGTCGGATGCAAGTGATACAGCACCTATGAGGACAATACAGCGAGTATCCAGTTGTAGCTTTGAGCGTCACCCTTCCAATCCTATGCTATCTCCAATTTATTTAGATGATACATAGATGAATCATTTTCTGCGTTCAGTGATGATGCATCTGATACAAGTAGCATAGATGAACAGTGTTAGCGGCTTCCATGGTGGTGTTTTCCATAGATATTTTCAAAAAGTCCTGAATCTCTTCCTGACTGACGGACACTCTTTGAGGCTAGCTGAATCTCTTTCTGACTGATGGACACTCTTTGAGGCAAGCTATGAGGCAAGGCATAGTGTTATTAGTGATAGAGACGACTATTGCGAATATACCTTTGCCAAGTTCTCCAGTAAATCCCTTAAATCCTCCCTGACTATCGGTGCCATCTATAGATTTCCCAATACCAACATAGCTTCATTCTCAGACAACGTAAGGAATCTTATCATAAATAACAATCTCAACAAAAATCGCATGATTCTGGGAGGTGATTTCAATATTGACCTGGGTCTTCAAAACAACCCTCAAGTTGACTATTTCCTTAACAGCATGCACTCCTGTATGCTAATCCCCACAATCACCAAGCCCACCCGAGTCACTCAAACATCTGTCACTACCCTGGATCACCTATGGACTAATATAACAGCTCCCCTTACATCTGGGGTAATTTATGACAGAACAACTGACCACTACCCTACCTTCCTCATAGCAAACATGGACACAACACCACCAGAAACCAAGAAACTCTCATTCAGGCTGCACAGTGAATCAGCTTTAGGCAATCTCTCTAATGCACTTCACAATATTAACTGGGAATCTGAATTTAATAATACACAGGATATAAACTCATTAACTAACCTCTTTCTCTCCAAAACTCTAAGCCTCTACAACACTCACTGTCCCCTCCTTACCAAACAAGTAACTGATAAAAGAAAAAATAACCCGTGGCTCACAAGTGGCATAATTAAATCAATCAACAAAAAACATGAATATAAAAAGAAATTTAGGAGTGGCCTAGTTACAAAGGAAGTAGTTAAAAGGTACTCATCAGTGCTTACCAGTATCATAAGAAAAGCTAAACTTTCATGTTATGAGACTAGATTCAAAGAAGCAAAAGGCAACATGAAAAACACATGGAATACCATCTCTAATATCCTAGGAACTAAACAACACTCCCACAACCAGATAACACTCTCTAAGGATGGCCTTACATCGTCATCTGATTTAGAAATGGCGAATGAATTTAATAGCTTCTTTTCATCGATTGGTGCTAACCTTGCAAGTAAAATCCCACAGACTCAGACACATATCAACACATATCTCTCAGGCAGCTATCCAAACTCTCTTCTCCTTTCACCAGTCAGCCCGATGGATGTTGTGTCCATCATACACAAACTAAAAACCAAAGCTGGGAACATCAGTGAAATCCCATATCCATTCTATACAAGAGCGCCTCACAAGCCCTTGCGCCACCTATAGCTCTGCTGTTCAACAAATAAGAACATAAGAACAAAGGCAACTGCAGAAGGCCTATTGGCCCATACGAGGCAGCTCCTATTTATAACCACCCAATCCCACTCATATACATGTCCAACCCATGCTTGAAACAATTGAGGGACCCCACCTCCACAATGTTACGCGGCAATTGGTTCCACAAATCAACAACCCTGTTACTGAACCAGTATTTACCCAAGTCTTTCCTAAATCTAAACTTATCCAATTTATACCCATTGTTTCGCGTTCTGTCCTGTGTTGATACTTTCAATACCCTATTAATATCCCCTTTGTTATGTCCATTCATCCACTTGTAACCTCTATCATGTCACCCCTAACTCTTCGCCTTTCCAGTGAATGCAAATTAAGCTTTGTTAATCTTTCTTCATATGAAAGATTTCTAATTTGGGGAATTAACTTAGTCATCCTACGCTGGACACGTTCAGTGAATTTATATCCATTCTATAATATGGCGACCAAAACTGAACTGCATAATCTAAATGGGGCCTAACCAGAGCAAGATATAGCTTGAGAACCACACCAGGTGTCTTGTTACTTACGCTGCGATTATAAATCCGAGTGTCCTATTTGCCTTATTACGAACATTTATGCATTGATCCTTTTGTTTTAAATTCTTACTAATTATAACTCCCAGATCCCTTTCGCAATCCGACTTCGCAATCTCAACACCATCTAGCTCGTATCTTGTAACTCTATCATCATTACCTAGCCTCAGAACTTTACATTTATCAGCATTAAACTGCATCTGCCAGTCCTTTGACCATTTCAAAACCCTATCTAATCAACTTGAAGTGATAGTGAGTCCTCCTCCGAATTAATTTCCCTACCGATTTTCGTATCATCGGCAAATTTGCAAATGTTGCTACTCCAACCTGAATCTAAATCATTTATATATATTATAAACAACAGAGGTCCAAGACAGAGCCTTGAGGCACTCCACTTACAACATTTTCCCACTCTGACTTGACTCCATTTATACTAACTCCCTTTTTCCTTTGGTATAGCCATGCCCTAATCCACTTAATATAGCAACCCCATACATACCATGCCTCTATCTTTTTAATCAGTCTTTCATGTGGCACTGTATCGAAAGCTTTGCTAAGTCAAGGTACCAACATCACACCTTACCACTATCAACTGCTCAACTATGCTAGAATAAAAGATAACAAATTTGTTAAACAGAACGGCCATTTATAAACCATGTTGCGACTCAATTATTAATTTATGTTTTTCAAGATGAAGACGAATTTTATTTGCTATTATAGATTCGAGTAACTTTCCCCACAATAGACTTAGGCTATTGGTCGATAGTTAGACGCAAGTGATGTCTATCCTCCTTTCTTAAAAACTGGTATCACATTAGCAACTTTCCAAAAACTCTGGCACTCTGCCTGACTCTATTGATTTATTAAAAATGATTGACAGGTGGGTCACAAAGCTCTCTTTGCATTCTTTCAGCACTCTGGCAAACACTTCATCCGGCCCTGGGGGATTTGTTTGGTTTGAGTTTACTATTTGTTTAGAACATCCTCCCTGGTAATGCTAAACTCGTCACCTGTCCCCGTCCCCACCCACGTAGACTTGTTGGCTGAAGGCATATTGTTAAGTTCCTCTTTAGTAAATACAGATACAAAATATTTATAAAAATACTACTCATCTCTTCATCACTATCTGTTATTTGACCTGTCTCCGTTTTAAGGACCTATCCTTTCCCTAGTCTTAGTTCGATATAACTGAAAAAACCCTTTAGGATTTGTCTTTGCTTGCCCTGCTATACGAACTTCATAGTTTCTTTTTGCTTTCCTTATCTCTTTTTTAACATTTTCTAACTAGTTGTACGAATTCCTGTTCTAAAGTGACCTCCCCATTTTTAATCCTCTGTACCAAGCTCTCTTTTTACCTATACGATTCTTCAAATTCTTTGTTATCCACTTTGGGGTCATTAGTAAGTCGATCTATTCAATTTGTGTGGTATGACTACGTTCCTGTGCTGTTTTAGAGATATTCTTAAATACGTTATAATTGAATCTACATCGAAACCCCATTTACATCAT
>WNGS01160430.1:10641842-10657991 GCA_020271785.1 Procambarus virginalis | reverse complement strand
TGTGTGTATAAGTGTAATACTGTAACAGCAAAAACAGTTTCATTGATACAAGAATATACTGAACTGTAAAAACTGTACATATACGTGTCACTAGATATGAGCACTATTTTTGAGCATAGCGATGTTCCACACATTTACCAGTAGCTATACAGGGTATTAATTCCTCGAATTACACTATTGAATATTATTACTTCAAAAAACTGGATAAAAAGCTTGGCCTTGCAACTTTCTTGTCTCATGAAGATGCAAGTCTAAGGTGGTCCGAATAGTTTTTATAGTGATTTTTACTTTATTCAATAAGCTATTTGCGTTTTAAATGTAGTGTGATACATGAGCGAATATATTCATGTATAATTAATTTATTCTTTATTCTGTTTTCAGGTTCAACTTCACCTATATGTAGGTTCCTGGAGTACAGTACCTTGGAATGAATGTGTGAAATTGGTGTGTTGTATAGTGCAAGCGATCCTTGACGTTCCGTGGTTTGTTGTAGATACAGTATGAACATTCACCTGCATTGTGCGAGTTCGAACACAAATTGTTGAGACATCGAGATCTATTTTATATAATTACTGCAGTGGCTGTATATCAACCTGAAAATTGCATGGACATAAGTTGTACAGTAATTCATTGTATTGCGAGTTGAGTATTACAGTACTGAAATGGTACTGTGCTAGTGTTGGTTTTCATACCTGTCATTCAATAATCCTTTATCTTATATTTCATACAAATTAGATTGCTAGGAAGAACATGATTATGTTCTCTTGATAGGTTTTAAGCGAGCTTACAATGACCACATGAATTTTCATCATTTCTGCTCACTTTGTCAAGAATTATAGTTGCCATTCAATAATTTTCGTTAGTACTGTAGTTAACTTTGTGGTTATATGTAATGTTTACATGCCAGTGTGAAAATTGTCACATTCTCACTGCTATCATGGTACAAAATATTAAAGGTATTGTCTACAGTATCCATTGAGTTACTGTGGGGTTGAAATGTGGCAATACGTATTTGTCATAGAAAATAAACCAACATTGTATTTTACACATGCCTCCTTTTGCAATTAAAATATCATCTTTTCTTTACCATTTTAGTTTTTCACCCCTTAAAATTTAAGTGACATTGTTGCCATTTTAACTTTATATGGGTGTACAATTGTAGCTAAACTGTGCTGTATTATACCTTATTTAGATATACTGTACTGTATATTAGGTCAGATTATCCAATACTTTTCATGGTTCATCTTAAGAAGGCTGCTTAGTTTGTTAGATACGAGTAGAATTAATTTCAGTGGACCATCTATTTATGCATAACTGATGCAAATAATGTTTACAATTTAAACACATTAAATAATTATTGTAGTTGATGGAAAGGCTGCTTTCATTTTAATTTATTTATTAAGAGGGGTGTACATTATATCAACAATAGACTGATTTGTTTGAATTGATTTATAAAATAAAAATGATTACACAACATTGAGAAAAATCAAACATTTCATCCATCTTTGTCTGAATCCTCATAAAGAAATGAATGCTGTAAACGCAGTACTTCAAGGCCATATGATGTCCACCCAGGTACTAGGCTTCGTGCAAACAACTCCAAACATCGCGCCTGCTCTGCTATGTAGTCTTTCAGAAGTTCTGTTGGATAATGCAACATTAAATGCAATGTACAGAAAAGAAGAAACATTTGTACAGTATATGAAAGCTGAAAAATAAATGTTTTGCCTAAGGAAGCGAGTTTACAACACTGAAGTGCTAAACCTTCTGGCCTTTTGTTAATAAGAACAAGTACAATGGAAAGAATTGTAAATAAAGGAGCTAATGTATGTGCAGTGTTGGTGGTAAGCAATCATCCTTCATTCAAATAAATAGTTTCATCCTTATTTCTACCATTAATGTATTTTCATTAAATTCAACTTACACTACCATCCAGATAAGTTAGTAAATGTTAGGTAGCTTACCTCTCAGTATAGACCAACATATTGCTGTATATAAATTACAATAAACCCGAGTATACTAACAGCAAAAACAAGATAACAGGTTATCATACAGACTTTAGGGTACCAACGCTGTCTGCTTGTTTTGTAATTACTCGGAACACAGGCAGTCATCTGTGATGTACAAATTAAAAACCAGTGTCATTACACAAAGACCTTGCAGTTACTTTAAGACATGGATAATCCAGGAAATATGACACTTAAAGCATCGCACGTTCTACCCATGCACGTGATGCCTTACTTTCCCTCGGTATCTCTCCATTCAGGTGTGGCCACAGCAAATGTTCATCCTAGAGGCTATTTTTTTTTTTTCAAGTTCTCTGATCTACAACATCCCCCCCCCCCCTCATTTTCTCAAAATTTTTGCACTCATACTAAAGGTCACGATCAATAAAAACATTGAAATTGGAAAAGTTCATTTGAACTGGGTAGTGAATATACTAAGAATATACAAAGAATACACTAAGCTAAAAATAAATGTTTTGCCTAAGGAAGTGAGTTTACAATACTGAATTGTTAAAGAATAAATCTATCACCCAAACCATTGCATATGACCATAAATTGAATGAATTGAGAAATTCAAGGCAGGGGTGAGCAAAGATTTAAAATCAGCATGAGAATCAAGCTTTAAAATGTTGTGTGATTTGAGAGACCATTTTATCACTGCATAATTTGTGGCATAAAATACAGAAATACTGTACCTCCTAAGTACCATTGAAATATGATCCTTTGTATACACTATCTTTTAAATTATTAATATTGTTCAATACCACTACTGCACTCAGTTTACAATATGTCTTACCTTCAAGAGGGGGCTTGTGTGAATGTATCCCACATGGAACGCTACAAAATACCAAACCATCTGGAATATCTTTAAAAACTGTCCCAGGGCTAATCTTCCTAGCCAGCAAAACACGTTCATACGGACGTTTGCCGTGACCTGCTCCCTTAAGTGGTGTAACGAGTTCTCCAGCTTTAGTTATCTGTGGAGTCGTTGGAGAATACTGTAGAGAATCCAAAAAAATTAAAATAAAATAAAAAAACAATTTAAAACTCACTTCTTAATTTTCACATAAACAATAAAACCTGCCTTAAGCCAATACCATGTTGCAACAAGTTGCACGTCCCAGACACACAGTGCTTGGACAAGTTCTTGTATAAGAGAACTATTGTTGGTGCACCAGATGACCAGAAGAGCTCCATCGTGCAGAAGTTCACCTACTGGATGCTCGACTATTTCTCGCACAGTCATCATGCTGTATCTAGGGGAAAAAGTTTATTAAAGTTTTTTCTTGGCTGAAGTAATATTGAGGTAATGGTGAGTATACCTAAAGTTCTGCAACTGTATTTCTATATAAAATGTAATATACTCTTTGCCAATTCTTAATAAAAATTGAGAGAATAGTAAAGGCAGCGCATTTTTTATGGATTAGCTGCATAAATAAAACCTATAGAAATTTTACTCATTCCTAAAGTCTCAAAATAATTTTAAGTGTACAGTACTTAAAGACAGGTGAGGCAAAGGTTTTGAAATTTTCAAAACACTGATAAGCTAATCACTAAAAAAGAAAGGCATATTTCAAACTACTCGTCATTATACCTCACAGTTAAAATGAAATGGTATGTTTATAGCAACTTGCATGCATGTTGCACTAACACTATAAGCTTGAGTTCTGTAATTACAGCTATTTCATTTTAATGCAATTTAGAGTGCTGTGATACAGGAGATACAGGAGTATTTTTTAATAGGTGGTGTGTGGCAGCATAGTGTTTATGTTGGTAGTAGTTTAAACCCATAAGACATGGCAATAAACATCTGCAGGCGATGAATCACAATAACGTGGCTAAAGTATATTTTTGCCTGTCTCTACTTCCTCATCACAATCGACTTGAGAATGGTGCAGGACGGACCGAAACGTCGTCGTCCCTTCACCTTCTAGTGTGTGGCCTGGTCAACAATAAACATCTGTTTCCAGACCTTGTGTAGAGGAATCAATATAGTGTGAGGCCTATAAACTAGGTAGGAGGTAAGTAAAGAAAGTGAAGGTTTAAGAGAGTGAGGACAAGGAGGAGAGGGGTTTCTTCTCCGAGGCCTGGTGCAGTCTGGTGACACTGATTGCAACTGTGACCAGGGCTCCAAACCCCCCCCCCCCCCCTGGAAAATTCTGATGTCTTCTGCTGGCTTTTGGACAAAGTTTTGGAAGTGTGTAGTCTATAACCATAGGACTATATTGGACTATATTATATTGAATATTGCAACCATTTGTGTAACTTGTTCTTCTTTCCTGTAACTTGTACTGTAGTTTCAAAGCGTTATATGACAGAGTACTGGGAAGACGGGACACCATGAGCATAGCTCTCATCCTGTAACTACACTTAGGTAATTACACACACACACAGAAGCACCAGTTTCAAACTGATCTGGAGCACAAGCACCTGCAAGAGGGATGGGTGCCCCAGCAACACTGCCATCCACACCTGAGATGAGACCAGTCCAACCCTCACAACAGTAATGGTGGACATGTGTCAAAAGCCACTTCAGCATAAAACATGGGACATAATACGGCGCCTCATATAGTTTATTGATACACATGTGGGTTCCAAGGTGCATATAGCATACCCGAACATATTATTAACAGTGTGTAAAGAGAATATGTTGACTTGCAGGAAAGTGCACGGCATTTTAAAGCACACAAGTTGGCAGCAAAGCAGTTAGCCCAGGGCTCCGTCAAGCTTGAAAGAGTACACTGTACCATATAAGCAGAATCAGGCAGTGTTTAATTCTGTGTGGAAATTATATATAAATGGCAAGTTAATCTGAGTCGGATTTTTTGCTTATACAAGACGATTATCTCATCCACAGATAAATCTATTCCTTTTAATAATTAATTGATACGCTTTTTCAATAACATACAAATTGTTTTAAATGGAGGATATACATCTGTTTACTAATAAAAAAAGGCAAAGGCAAAGTTATACATGTACATGTACAAAAGGCAATTGCATTATAAAAACTAGTCTTACCCATGATGAATTCCATGGTTCTGAGTTCGTCGTCTTACGTATTTATTTTGCCAAGGTGGATCCATTACAACCAAGTCAAATTTGGCTTTTGATAAGCGTGTCTTAATAGCAGCAACGTCATCACTCACGTATCGAACCCCTGGAGGCAGTATATACTTGATGCCATTCACCACATGCCCATCAAATTCACTACCACCATAATAGTTGTCCAACTGTGGCAGTTTTGTGATGGAGACTTCTGTAAATCTATAACATATTTCAATTACAAAACAAAGTTGAAATTAAAATGAATGTTAAAATTATCACTACTGTGTTAACATTTTCATACATTTTACACGGAAATATGTGATATGTACTGCAGTATATTTCTGCATGAATGGGATGGTGACAAGATCTTTGCTATTTTTTACCAAAATTAATGTACAGTACAGGTATTTGTATTACTGTAGTGCAAATGAGGAAAACACAGGCATACATTTTCATACAAAAATCACATGTATAAATAAGGCACTGAATGTAGATGAAATGTTATTTTCTGAGCAATAATCAACTCTCCATATGACATCGTGATCTCTAGCCTGGGCCAGTTCGACATTCCCTTTCTCAGAGAAGTGGGGATCTTTTCTAATCCAGTCCTGAATGACCAGAGTGTAAGTTTCTCCACATTTAAAACCTTCTCCAAGCAATACTTAAATATATAAAAAAACTGCTAAATATTGCTTAGCTACCCCTAACAACCAGTAACACATTGCCAGCTGGTGGCTGTAGCTACTCATTATAAATAAGGCAGCAGCACTGTTATTGTAAACAAAACCCACCAGAAAATAAGCCTCACTTTCATGCCACACTCCCTGAAAAGAAAAAGGTACAGGAAAGATAGGATAAAAAGGAGTGCACAGGAAAGATAGGATAAAAAGGAGTGCACAGGAAAGATAGGATAAAAAGGAGTGCACAGGAAAGATAGGATAAAAAGGAGTGCACAGGAAAGATAGGATAAAAAGGAGTGCACAGGAATAACAATGACCAGAAAGAAGTGGTTCTCACTAACACACAACACTATTTCTGGACATATGCCACTCAGTCACTCCCTTGAGCCAGGTCACCATAGCTGTGCAAAAGCAGAAGGGAAGATATTCCAGTGCCACACCTACATGGCAAAGACAGGAAAGGCACAGAAGGAAAAATCATGGCAAACATGATCTGTTACAGGGGTAATAGCTCAGGAAAATGATCCTGGCCAAACTCGAGGATCTGTGGAGCCAGAAGGGCAAAGTCTGCTGACGAGGAACAAATACCATGGAAGAAACACGGAGGAGTCTGAAAACACATGAGCAGAAAGCACAAGCACTGCAACTGCATCAGAAAAACACCTTGTGGCTAATAAGACACCAAACAACAGTAAACTGGCCAAATCCCAATGTAAGCCAGTACATACAACAAAGAACAAAGAGGACAACACTAAAATTACACCTAGATGTCATAAATTTGGATGACAAATATTTTCCCAGTACATTAAGTTTATTTGAGGATATTTACCATATTAACATACAGTATGTTCTTATGGAATACATGCAGATTATATGGTAATTTTTAGAAATTTAGATTTTTAAAACAATATGTTCAGAGACCAATGATCACCCAGATAAGAACTTTACCTTCTTAATTGGTATACTAATTGTCTCGGGAAAAGGTAAGTAAAATCTATTAAATTATTAACTTAACTACTGGAACTGTAGTTTTATTGTTATAAATATATTACCTATATACAAACTCGTGTTCCATCAATTTAATCAAAATAAATTTAGCAAAAATTACAAACAACAATTGCTCTACATTGCTGGATATAGCAAACTACTGTCATTAGTGAGCTGAGTCATCTCAGTTTGTATAAATCTGCAGTTAACTTTTGACTGATGAAAGTGCTAAGATTGCTCCATAATTTAATAAAAAAAATTTAAATTTTGCTAAAGAAATGCAAGTATGTACTGTAGAGTACTGCATGTGGTATAAGCCAAGACTTTACTGCTACCTTTTCCTCAGATCTCTTAGTTGTTTATTGTTGCATCTGTAATCATCAGCTTTAGGTACAAACTGAAACTTGCGTTTGAACTCCGGTCTTAACTGAAGCGACGTAAACACTTCCATGATGTGATTCACTTCTGACTCGCACTCTTCCTCATTTTGACTCCCATGTTCTGAAATGTATAAATATACTGTAGTACAGTAATGCCACAGTATAGGAATATTAGCATGAGATGGTCCTAAAGAGAATGCAATGTCAAGTAAATATACTGTAGTGTACTTATATTTGTGTTTGGCTATACTGTACTGTGCTACTAACAAATTAAAAATAGAATAAATATGTTATACAGAATTTCATCAAATATCAGCTGGAATACTTTGATGCTGCACACATTTCTTATTTTTCTGCATGTTGTCCCCAGCAATAGACCCTGGAAGTGCCTGACTTATGACATATCTTGAGTGCTGAGATTATGATTTGCAGAGGGTCTAAATGAACTACAGTGTTATGTAGCAAGACTGAACGGTACATAAACACATATGGAAATACTAGCTAGGCCAAATACTGTATAGCATATGTATATTAACTGTTATATGTGTACAGACACAAGTATGGTACATGTACATGAACAAATATAAAGTGTACACACGCAGATATAACAAATAAATACAGTACTGTATACTGTAGCACATGCACAAATTAAAGAAAAACCATTTCATTTCACAGAAACGGACATAACTTTCCTAAAGTGTCATCACGCTTTACATGATGGATATGACAAAAAATATGAGGAAAAATGTAATTATAAATACAGTACCTTTCTTTTTCTTTTTCTTTGCTGTTTGTGTAGGGATATCACCATCCCCTTCCAGTTCTCTGGCTACTTTCTCTGCTTGACCATCCTAAAGGAAAATGCAAAATTAGCAATATTGTGTAGATAAATTACAAGTGTTTTGAATTATCATCTGCAAACTTCAGACAAAATTGTACCCCTAGAAATGACAACCACACCTCCATGTAAGGTAATCTGTTTCTCCATTTTTGTTATTTTGTAATTCCTACAGTTTTTAATTTTAATGTCACTGTACCATAGATATGAATATTCACCAAAAGCAGAGGCTCAAAGCAAGCTTACAGCATTCGAACACACCTAATGCAATGTAATCGGCTACCAAAGCATAGGAACTAATTGCAAGCAGGCATGATGACCAAACCACACATCAGAAAATGGAGAAATTACAGTACTGTATAACATTTCGGTCCGTCCTGGACCACATGACTTGTTAATGGTCCAGGACGGACGGAAATGTTTCCATTTCTCCATTTTCTGTTGTAAGGTTTGGTCATCTTATCTGTAGCCACGTTACTGTAACTCAACATTTGCAAAGTAGGCAGTTTTTACAAACATGAGCACTATGGGGCATAGCATTCACTGAAAGCACATAAACAGAGTGTAAAATAGTTAGTAGTATAACATGGTGCTTGCAAAGTACCAAGAGCAAGGAAACTATTATGCAGCAGTCAGTTCAGCATACAGTAGGATGCCATGTTGTGTAGAGTACCACAATGCATTGACTAAAGTGATGCAGTCATATCACTACTCAATTGCAAAACAGGGATCATTCTGCAAACCATCCTCAAGAATCATGCACATGTTGAATTGGAAATACAGTGGCACCTCGACTTACGATTACCCCGACTTACGATAATTTCGAGTTACGATATAAATTTGATTAGAAAATGCGACTCGACTTACGATAGTGCCGTCGACTAACGATATTCGTCGATACACGTTTGGGTCGACCAAGCGCATGGTTCATGGTCGTGCTGGCCGACCTGCCTCGATTTACTAGAGCCGCCTGCTTAGTGACAATCACGCTTATAAGAAATTCCATTTTTCGGAATGGGTCCCATGGGTCCCAAGAATGTCAGTGGTAAGGTTCAACATATGAAAACACATGTGAGGATGGACATAGAGGCAGCTGAGCAAATTTCTTCAGGGAAGGAGGAGGCAGAACAGAATGTTCCTTCCTCAACAATTAGGAAGTGGTGTAGACTGTGGGAAGAAATGCATACTTTTGTTGAAACGACTCACCCAGAGCATGCTGAAGTAGGCTGTTGCCTTAACCTTTTCAATGACACTGTGATGCATCACTACAGACAAATGTTAAAATGAAGGGAAAAAACTACTGACGCTAGACAAATTTTTAGTGAGACAAACAAGCAGTGAACCACAACCAGGTCCAAGCAGTATGCAGGCAAAACATAGGTGAGAGTGTACCCCAGAGAAATCATCACTGTCTGAAGTTATAATGGAAGGGGACTCCCCTTCCTAACAGTAACACCTCTCCTCCCCCTCCCCCATCACCATCTTCCATATGCCATCAAGAGTCCTCCATAAAGGTAAGATAAACATATGTACTGTATTGTAGTTAGAGAAAAAACTATATTCAGTATAAAATGTATTTTTAAGTTAATATTTTTGGGGATGTGGAACGGATTAATTCAATTCCCTTTATTTCTTATGGGAAAATGTCTTCGACTATGATATGTCTCTGGGAATGGATTACCATCATAAATCGAGGCCCCACTGTATGTGCATACAAGCATGTGAAACAAACACAATAGTCAATATGGAACTCAATCAGACCCCCTAATAGTGATGACCAGGGCCAAGAGAAATGCACATTTTGAGGATTAAACAAAAATATTTTAATCATTATTGCAAGATATATACAGTATATATATATATACACCTATTAGACAAATTATCATTATGAATGTAACAAAATGAATACTGTATTTATATTACCATCAAATATGGCGTTCGAAGATCAAATAAATCTTGAAACTTTATTCTGATATATTTGGAAGGTTCATCTTCTCGAAAGTTAAATTTGTGCTTCCTGATTAATTCCATTATCCAGGACTCATGGTCTATAATGGCACTCTTCTCATCAACATATACTACAGCCATTCTTCATATAAAAAGTGTAACGATGCTAGTAACCTGTGGAATAATGGTAGAATCAAAAGAAGGAATGAAAAGATATATTCAAAGGGAAAATATACACAGATAAATAAAAAATTACAACAATTTTGCCCAGTTGATGATTATCATATGTGAATAACAGGAGAATGTGTAATAAAGTACAGTACTGTATAAACAAATCCACAAGGGCCGTGACGAGGATTCGAACCTACGTCCGAGATCATCCCAGACGCTGCCTTAATCGACTGAGCTACGACATGGTCAAAAAAAAAAAAAAAAAAAAAAATTGAACCCTAAGTTCTTCTGAACTTACTGGATCCTGCAGCCCTCTACGAGACACAAACAGGGTTTTACACAAACTCCCCCATGCACGCGAGCTATGTCAATAGGCTGTTCTACCTCGTCGCCCTTCATTGCACACAGAAATTACAATGCCCTCTGTGTTACAGAATATATTTTATACATACTGTACTGGCTGTGCCACTCAATTATCTCTGGCATTGTTTTTAATTATAGCTTTAAGATGATTGCGAGTACTGCAACATTGCTTCGGCTAGCTGGCACTAGACACGGTTAATGTCCTATGACTTATTTCCCTTAGTTGCATCTTTGCAGTACTGGCATGCTACTCAGCCATGTTACACGCCTACCTTGTAATATTGGTACAGCAGTTTGCTCTGTAACATTAGTTAATAAATTAAGGTCCCCCCACTCCTGGTTTGTTTTCTCCCCGATCAGAATTACAATAACGTGATGCATCAATGAACAAACCCTTGTGGATTTGTTCATTTATGTATCACGTTATTGTGATTTGTGTGTGTAATACAGTACTGTATCTTAAATAGCACCATTGTTTAAGGGTTAAAGGTTATTGCTTATGGCACATGTAATCCACACTAAAAAAAAAAAAAGATTATAAGTTCTTGATGATATCAGTTACAAATGTAAAATGCCTACAGATTTATGAAAAAAAAAAATTCAACCAATCAGTTCATATGAATAATATATAATTATATTATAATAATAAGAATAATATATAATGGTCAACCCCGTCCTCGCAATTCGTATAGTCAATATTGACTTATTAAATACGTGCATAGGTGACATACTAAACATAATAGTTACCTTGAAAAGCTTCATAGAAAACACCGACCTTACCTAACCTTGTTAGTATTTAAGATAAGCATCTATAGCTATAAGATGCTTATCTTAACATACTAAGTAGGTTAGGTAAGGTTGGTGTTTCTATGAAGCTTTTCAAGGGAAACTATATGTTTAGTATGTCACCTATGCACGTATTTAATAAGTCAATATTGACTATACGAATTTGCGAGGACGGGTTGCTAATGGTACATTATAATAATGGTTATAGTTATTAAAAAAAATATTACATGAGCATGACTACAGTACATTAACAGTGTATGATATAAATATTTTGTAAAGAGTGCTAATGATAGGTTAAAGAGCAATACACTTAATTGTATACAACGCCCAACCTCAAACTAGTCCCCCCTAAGTATATTCAACACCTTTTAAAGTGATAAATGAAGGGTGTGTAGGGGGTTACCCATCCAGTACTGGCCAGGAGCGCCACACACACACACACACACACACATGGGGGGGGGGGCCACTGACTGTTGTTATAGATTCAGCTACTCTGAACAAGTTCCAAATAGCACGGGCTACGTGTGAGCCCGGGTGTACTTACCTGGCACAGGAGCGCTGCTGTGTGACTGTGGCCACTGGCCGCGTTTTTTAGTGATAGTTGTGTCTGCCTATGCATTTCCGTTATTTTTTTCCTTCTGTACAGTCGTCTGCGTTCTCTTTCTAGAGTGGTCCTCTTTCTGCCCCTCCTCACCGGCACGTGCTTCAGGCAGACCTTGTAAGCTTCAGCTGTCAGTTGAGCTATTCCCTGTGTGGGAGTTTTGTCGCTTAAGACCGTCTCCATTGAAGGTTGGTTGCAAGGTCTACATTATTTTTACCCAGTCGATCCTCTTATTGTTCAAATTAAATTGATTGAATATTCCTTCTCGCTTGTTAGGTCTTAGACCTACTACTGTTATGTATGCTAGTTCGCACTTCAATGAGCTTATGGTCCGAGTATGTATATCTGAGATTTTAACGTCTCTGATTAGTTCATCATTGTTTGTGAATAACAAGTCTAGTATGTTTTCGTTCCTAGTTGGTTCTGTAATCTGTTGATTGAGCGAGAATTTGTCACAGAATCTCAAAAGTTCTCTGACCTGTGATGGTTATTTCCCGGGTCATTCCCTGCTATGATATTTGGTTTATCATTCTCCATCTCGGTAAATTCTCGGTAAAAGAGAACTCGGTAAATTGAAATTTCCAAGAAAGAAAATATCTGGAGCTGGGTTTGCTAGATTATCAAGGATGTTCTCTATTTTGTGCATCTGCTCTGTGAATTCCTCAACCGTTGTATCTGGCGGTTTATATATTAGAATAATAATTAGGTTTATATTATCTACCTTGATTCCAAGTACTTCTACCACCTCATTAGTTGAGTTTAGTAGCTGTGTGCATACCAGCTCCTCTTTTAATATACAGACCTACTCCTCCATTTGACCTAGCTTCTCTATCACATCTATATAAATTATAATTTGGAATCCAGATTTGATTATCCATGTAATCTTTCGTAGGAGTTTCCGTGAATGCCCTAAATATTGAGTTTGACTAATAGGAGGCCATTTATGAACTTAACTTTATTTCTTGACTTTGGCTTCAGGCCTTGTATGCAAATTTGAATGATTTTCCATATTGTGTGTGTCACTTCTGGTGGGCTTTGGTAGTTCTCCCCCACCCCCCTCCCTCTTTACCTGACCCAGGGTGTGTTGTTCTGGGAACAGTGTGTGGTGTTAGGACACTATAGTTGTACCTGGTGTATAGTGTGTGGTGTTGGGACACTATAGTTGTACCTGGTGTACAGTGTGTGGTGTTGGGACACTATAGTTGTACCTGGTGTATAGTGTGTAGTGTTGGGACACTATAGTTGTACTGGTGTATAGTGTGTGGTGTTGGGACACTATAGTTGTACCTGGTGTATAGTGTGTAGTGTTGGGACACTATAGTTGTACCTGGTGTATAGTGTGTAGTGTTGGGACACTATAGTTGTACCTGGTGTACAGTGTGTGGTGTTGGGACACTATAGTTGTACCTGGTGTATAGTGTGTAGTGTTGGGACACTATAGTTGTACCTGGTGTATAGTGTGTAGTGTTGGGACACTATAGTTGTACCTGGTGTATAGTGTGTAGTGTTGGGACACTATAGTTGTACCTGGTGTATAGTGTGTAGTGTGGGACACTATAGTTGTACCTGGTGTATAGTGTGTAGTGTTGGGACACTATAGTTGTACCTGGTGTATAGTGTGTAGTGTTGGGACACTATAGTTGTACCTGGTGTATAGTGTGTAGTGTTGGGACACTATAGTTGTACCTGGTGTATAGTGTGTAGTGTTGGGACACTATAGTTGTACCTGGTGTACAGTGTGTGGTGTTGGGACACTATAGTTGTACCTGGTGTACAGTGTGTGGTGTTGGGACACTATAGTTGTACCTGGTGTACAGTGTGTGGTGTTGGGACACTATAGTTGTACCTGGTGTGTAGTGTTGGGACACTATAGTTGTACCTGGTGTACAGTGTGTAGTGTTGGGACACTATAGTTGTACCTGGTGTACAGTGTGTAGTGTTGGGACACTATAGTTGTACCTGGTGTACAGTGTGTGGTGTTGGGACAAACTCACCTCACCATAGTTGTACCCGTATGCCATCTTGAGTCGCCAAACCTCGATTTATTTGTACTAAATGTGTGTGTGAGCGCCGAGAGCGTCTTATGGCGTTGGTGGCGGCGCGTCGGTGCTACAGGAGTGGGTGTCCGCTCAGCATTATGCTGCTGCACTCTCACACGCTAATTACCCCCAATAAGGGCGGTCCTGGCGCCAGCTAATAGAGAAAAAGCGGCTGGCATCAGTGTCTTGCTTCACACACACACACACCACCACACACACACAATATTATATATTTGTATTAATTTATGTCAGTACACTTGGGGACAGAGCTGCAGCCGTCAACTAATTGATACATCAAGATAGTCCCAGGTATGAAGTCCTCAGTTCTGTAGAATAGATTTATGACAGCGGTGTCCCAGGAAACATGAAGCTGCAGCCAATTTGAAAATTTAAGATAAACCAAATAGGCAAAAGTGAGTGAACAAATGATATAATTGGATATTCAAAACAAAAGATTTGTCAACAACAAAGATGGCCGCCACAATGAGGAGAACACAACCGATGAACATGTCAATGTTTTCATTTAAGAGAAAGTAATGGAAGGTTTCCTTGGCCAGGTTAGTGATGTTTGAGGCTTTGCTAAACATTTATAAAGATAAATGTTTATAATTTAAACAAGAATATGAAGGTCTCATGAATGAAAGTATACTTTAAAATAAATGTCTTTACAGCAGGATAAGGAAATTTCTAAATTGAGTGACGACGTAAGGGACGTGAAGGTCAAATCATGTCACTAGGGGAAAAGAATAAGAGGCATGGAAAATAAAGGTGGACAAGTTTCAACTTAATAGAAAAATAGATAAATCTGGAACTGAATTCATTGCAACTCCACTTGCTAGCGAAAACAAAGAGTTACGAAAGCATACGACAAGTGAAACATTATGGACAATTTAATTGGAGGAGGGCATTAATGGATTGTAAATTTGTAAAAAGAGGAAAAACAATAAAAAAGTATGTTTGGAACTAAAAAAAAAGTCACAGAAAAGCAGTTAGGATATATCAAGTTACCAGCAGTAAATTTGTACATCCTAGTAATTCATCCTGGTATTTTGATGCAATTTTGATAACATCAAGCCATGCAAACAGGCTACGAGAACAAGAGCAGAGGACGCTCCTCCTATTATTAATTTGATATTTACCACGAAAAGAAGAAAATGAAAGATATTTATCATTTACTACCTTCCTCCACTAGACAAGCGCGACCATGTCCTATGGGAAATCAAATACGTAATTCGTTATAATCTAGAGGAGACGGGCGAATGATCATGTTGAAAAAACTTTTTTTCCAAGAGACTATGGGAAACTGTCTAAATTATAATGAATATGACTGGAAAGATTTATTCTTGGGCAAGGATCTGAAGACATTTCTATCAAAACAGACATGTAAAACAAGGCTGGTTCAACAGAACTTCTGAGTGGGTCAGAGATCAAAAGACAAAAAAATAATTGAATGTAATGAAACGCCTCTTTCTGGGTGAGCCCCAGTGTCCATCTCTATCAGATATCTCCCAACTACTACGTTACCTCAGCTATGGAGTCGTGTTATGCAGACCAGAGTCCGCTGAAAGATATATAGACCTTATTGTGACTACAGGTACAGGAATATAGCTTATGAGTGACTGAAGCTATGGCTATATATGCCTGTGTCTCCGGACACTTGCAGACTAACATAACACTGCCAGTCTCGGACACTTGGAGGTTGCCATAACACTGCCAGTCTCCGGACACTTGGAGACTACCATAACACTGCCAGTCTCCAGACACTTGGAGGCTGCCATAACACTGCCAGTCTCCGGACACTTGGAGACTACCATAACACTGCCAGTCTCCGGACACTTGGAGGCTACCATAACACTGCTGGTCTCCGGACACTTGGAGACTACCATAACACTGCCAGTCTCCGGACACTTGGAGGCTTCCATAACACTGCAGTCTCCGGACACTTGGAGACTACCATAACACTGCCAGTCTCCGGACACTTGGAGGCGTCCATAACACTGCCAGTCTCCGGACACTTGGAGACTACCATAACACTGCCAGTCTCCGGACACTTGGAGGCTTCCACAACACTGCCAGTCTCCGGACACTTGGAGGCTACCATAACACTGCCAGTCTCCGGACACTTGGAGGCTTCCACAACACTGCCAGTCTCCGGACACTTGGAGGCTACCATAACACTGCCAGTCTCCGGACACTTGGAGACTACCATAACACTGCGGTCTCCGGACACTTGGAGACTACCATAACACTGCCAGCCTCCAGACACTTGGAGGCTGTTGGTCTTCTCCAGCTAAGCACTGTGGCTG
>WNGS01160430.1:10563472-10598590 GCA_020271785.1 Procambarus virginalis | reverse complement strand
TTATTCATAAAGAAATGTAAAGTACAGTAGCGAGAGGCACTCAGCGTAATATGGAGAAAGAGCCTGGATACAGGGAGATACCAGCAGCACTTAAACCTGCAGAGTATAGCTCCTCTGGCACAAGGGGGGCAGTAAGCCCTTGACAAAAATTATAGTGCCAGTTGCACTAACTATCACACATAAAGTTTTGAAAGAGTGATCGAATCATTTCTAGTTTTATATTTCTAGTTTTAATAATGAGTTATACAACCCAGGACAACATGGATTTAGAGCGGGAAGATCCTGTCTCACAGTTACTCAACCACTATGACAAAATCACAGAAGCTTTAGAAGAAAAACAATGCACGTAGTGTGGGAAAACCCTGCTTGAATTGAGATGAGAGGAGATACCAGGGATTTGTACTGTACTAAATTAAAATTACTGTCTGCATTAATTCAACTAAAGTCTTTAGCTAGGGTCGTAAATCCGTAGCTCCTCTTTTCCTATGACAGATTGTGGGCTGTAAGGGGCAGGTGGGGTGAATTAGTTGAAGGTTATTAAGACCTACAGTCACCTGCAGACAAGTATCTCACATTAACTTGTATTTTTTTTTATAGAAGGATAAGATTTTAATAAATTCAGTTCTATGACGGAACACTGATTCTGTTTAAAGCAGGGATTTAAACATGTACATAGTCCAGCCTAGCACCATAACTATCAACAGCCAATATATTCTTATACTATAAACAACAATTTAAATTGTAGAAGTATGATAAATGACCTTAAATGTGGTCTAAGTACTGTTAACTAAGTACTAAAAATTCTATTCAATTAGATGAACTTATATGATAAATTAAAGATAACCAAGCAAACAATTGTTAACTTAATTTATATGTTCAAGGATGGATATATATATATATATATATATATATATATATATATATATATATATATATATATATATATATATGTATATATATATATATATATATATATGTATATATATATATATATGTATTATATATATATATATATATATATATATATATATATATATATATATATATATATATATATATACATATATATATATATATGTATATGTATATATATATATATATATATATATATATGTATATATATATATGTATATATATATATATATATATATATATATACATATATATATATATATATATATATATATATATGTATGTATATATATATATATATGTATATATATATATATGTATATATATATATATATATATATATATATATATATATATATATATATATATATAAATAATATGCGAACAAGCCGGAATGGTCCCCAGGACTATATGCAACTGAAAACTCACACCCCAGAAGTTACTCGAACCCATACTGCCAGGAGCAACGCAACTGGTATGTACAGGACGCCTTAATCCACTTCACCATCACGACCGGACAAAAGGAAGTGATAGCCGAAGCTATTTGAACCACTTCCCTGCCGGCACTCGGATGGTAATCTTAGGCATAGCATTTTATGAAATCACCTCATTCTGTGGGGCACACGTGAGGAACACAAATGCGAACAAGCCTGAATGGTCCCCAGGACTATATGCAACTGAAAACTCGCACCCCAGAAGTGACTCGAACCCATACTGCCAGGAGCAACGCAACTGGTATGTACAGGACGCCTTAATTATATATATATATATATATATATATATATATATATATATATATATATATATATATATATATATATATATATATATGCAAACAAGCCTGAATGGTCCCCAGGACTAGATACAACTGAATCTAGTCCTGGGGACTAGATACAACTGAACCCATACTGCTCCTGGCAGTATGGGTTCGAGTCACTTCTGGGGTGTGAGTTTTCAGTTATATATATATATATATATATATATATATATATATATATATATATATATATATATATATATATATATATATAATGTATTAAATTTATATGAAGAGGTTCAGTCAGCCTGATTGAATTTTTCCCACACAAGGGACACTCATGAGGTTTTGTTTACCTCGCGAGTGTATGCTTGGAAAAATATTCAGCTGCTGCACTACAATATTAATGAACTTACTAAAATATGAGGCGTTGCCTCACTCTATAACCGACAGACAGCTTTATTCGATATATTAAAGTTACACAAGCATACAATTGGCCAATTAATACACCTAATAACATTCAATATACTTCTCTGAATGCAGGGTGCCTGTTTGACAATTGTGCTAGACCAGATAACTCTCTTGTCGAGTTTAGGCATGCTATTTTATGTCACAGCTTTGCTGTATGATGATCTAGTAGCGTTGCTACGTGATTGTCTTTAGTTGTGTTTGCAGTAGGATGATAGGTGATGATGGTGGTGGAGACAGTCACTTTGTGTGCTCCATTCTGCACTTAGATATGTTTTAGGAAAGAAATATTGCCGGAACAACCATGGACATCTTCAAGAGGAAACTAGACTGTTTTCTAAAAGAAGTACCGGACCAGCCGGGCTGTGGTGGGTATGTGGGCCTGCGGGCCGCTCCAAGCAACAGCCTGGTGGACCAAACTCTCACAAGTCAAGCCTGGCCTCGGGCCGGACTTGGGGAGTAGAACTCCCAGAACCCCATCAACCAGGTCTCCCCCCACTATGGTGGAGTGAGTGGGGGGGGGAGGGTCTCCCCCCACCATGGTGGAGTGTGTGTGGGGGGGGTGGTCTCCCCACCATGGTGGAGTGTGTGGGGGGGGGGAGCCTCAGATATTAACCAGAGCCTCAGATATTAACACCAAGTAAGGCATCCAGCACTTCCACTACCACGATAACATCATTTATATTTGCCAACATTCAAGGTATAAAAACACGCAAATCCAACAAAGTTCACTTTATAGATGGTCTCCTTCATGAGGCAAATGCAGTGTTTGCAGCCCTAACAGAAACCCACACAAAGGACTACCATGATGGTGAAATATGGATCTCAGAGTACAATCTTTTCAGATGTGATAGGAAACACCGGCTTCAGGGTGGGGTCAGCCTATACATCAAAGACACACTCATCTGTACTGAGCTGCTAAACACCTCGAATGATATGGTGGAAGTGCTGATAATCAAAATAGAGATTATAAATGTAGTTATTGTCCTTGTATATAAGTCACCGGAGGCAAACCCTCAGCAGTTTAAAGACCAACTAATGAAAGTAGAACACTGCTTGGAAAACCTCACAAATCCAGCTCCGAACATCATTCTGCTTGGGGACTTCAACCTACGGCACCTGAAATGGAAGCACCTGGCTAATACAGTAATATCAGAAAGAATACCAGGAAGTAGCCTTAATGAACAGGCACATGCAAATGACCTGCTACGGATGTGCGACAGGTTTGCCTTAAACCAGCAAATAGTAGAACCAACCAGGAAGGAGAACACGCTGGACCTCATTTTCACTAATAATGATGAATTGATCAGGAACATAATGATTACAAATACCTGTTACTCAGATCACAACTTAATTGAAGTTATGACAACCATGGGGAATAGACCTTCAAAACCAGTCCAGATTCCCGGTGGAGGAGATTTCAGCAAATTCAACTTCAATAATAAACAGATAAACTGGGAGCAAATAAACCAGGACTTCACAGAAATAAACTGGGAAGAACAGCTAGGAAATGCGAACCTGAACCAGTGCCTGGAAAAAATAAGCTCAGTAGCACTAGAAATATGTACAAACCGCATCCCCCTAAGAAAAAAGAGGAAGAGATGCAGATTGGAACGAGAACGTCGTTCCCTATATAGGCGAAGAAAACGAATCGCGGTACAACTTGAGAGTCGCACCCTATCTCAGGAACGGCGAAGAAGGTTAGGTAGCGAAATAGGAAAAATTGAACTCAAGCTACAAGAATCATACAAAACGCAGGAGAGGGAAAGAGAGCAAAAGGCCATCAGTGAAATAGAGAGAAACCCGAAATATTTTTTCTCCTATGCAAAATCAAGATCAAAAACCACATCTAGTATCGGGCCCCTGCGAAAGGAAGATGGAACTTTCACCGATGACAACAAAGAAATGAGCGAGCTACTGAGGAAGCAATACGACTCTGTCTTCAGCGAGCCATTAAACGCACTAAAGATCGATAACCCAAATGAATTTTTCATGGATATGATACCAACATCAAATCATATATCAGACGTCACCCTATCCCCACTGGATTTTGAAGAAGCCATAAACAGTATGCCTATGCACTCCGCACCAGGCCCGGATTCTTGGAACTCCATATTCATCAAGAACTGTAAAAAACCACTATCGCAGGCCCTTCACATTCTGTGGAGACAAAGCCTAGATACTGGCGTTATTCCTGATATACTAAAAACAGCAGAGATAGCACCACTTCATAAAGGAGGAAATAAGGCAGAGGCAAAAAATTACAGACCGATAGCACTAACATCGCACATCATAAAAATTTTTGAGAGAGTGCTAAGAAGTAAGATCACAAAATACATGGAATCACAGCATCTCCATAACCCCGGACAACATGGTTTCAGAACAGGGCGCTCTTGCCTGTCGCAGTTGCTGGACCACTATGATATGGCATTAGATGCTATGGAAGACAAACAAAACGCTGATGTAATTTACACAGATTTCGCAAAAGCTTTTGATAAATGTGACCATGGTGTTATTGCCCATAAAATGCGCTCAAAAGGAATTACCGGAAAAGTAGGCAGATGGATCTACAATTTCCTGACCAACAGAACCCAATGTGTAATAGTCAACAAAATAAAATCCAACCCGTCAACCGTTAAGAGCTCAGTCCCCCAGGGTACTGTGCTTGCTCCAGTACTTTTTCTCATCCTTATATCGGACATAGACAAGAACACAACCTATAGCACTGTATCATCCTTTGCAGATGACACTAGGATCTTCATGAGAGTAGGCAACATAGAGGACACGGCGAACCTCCAGTCAGATGTAGATCAGGTCTTTCTATGGGCTACAGAAAATAATATGGTGTTTAACGAAGACAAGTTCCAGCTCATGCGCTATGGAAAAATGAAAATATAAAAACTGAAACCACGTACAAAACTCAGGCAAATCATAACATAGAACGAAAAGGCAATGTAAAGGATCTGGGTGTACTCATGTCGGAAGACCTTACCTTTAAAGAACACAATAAAGTAGCCGTCACAACTGCAAGAAAAATGACAGGTTGGATAACAAGAACTTTTCACACTAGAGATGCTATACCGATGATGACACTTTTCAAAACGCTTGTGCTCTCTAGAGTGGAGTACTGCTGCACAATGACAGCCCCTTTCACTGCGGGTGAAATTGCTGACCTGGAGAGCGTGCAGAGATCCTTTACTGCTAGAATCCACTCGGTAAAACATCTAAACTATTGGGACCGACTAAAGAGCCTAAATCTGTATTCCCTTGAGCGCAGGCGGGAGAGATACATAATAATTTACACGTGGAAAATATTAGAGGGGCTGGTCCCAAACCTGCACACAGAAATAACATCACATGAGACCAGAAGACATGGCAGGATGTGCAGAATACCCCGTTGAAAAGCAGAGGTGCAACTGGTACTCTGAGAGAGAACTCTATCAACATCAGAGGCCCGAGACTGTTCAACACGCTTCCACTACACATAAGGGACATAACTGGCAAACCCTCACAGTGTTCAAGAGAGAACTGGATAAGCACCTCCAAAGGATACCTGATCAACCAGGCTGTGACTCATACGTCAGGCTGCGAGCAGCCGCGTCCAACAGCCTGGTTGATCAGTCCAGCAACCAGGAGGCCTGGTCGATGACCGGGCCGCGGGGACGATAAGCCCCGGAAGCACCTCAAGGTATCCTCAAGGTAAGGTAAGGGGGTGGTCTCCCCCACCATGGTGGAAGTGTGTGGGGGGGGGGTGGTCTCCCCCCACATGGTGGAGTGTGTGGGAGGTGGTCTCCCCCACCATGGTGAGTGTGTGGGGGGTGGTCTCTCCCACCATGGTGGAGTGTGTGGGGGGGAGGGTCTCCCCCACCATGGTGGAGTGTGGGGGGTGGTCTCCCCCCACCATGGTGGAGTGTGTGTGGGGGGGAGGGTCTCCACGGGAGGGTCTCCCCCACCAGAATAGAATTACGGTATTTTGGTGGGCTATTATGGCCCCACGTGGCCTGTGAATTGTCGCCTCCCCTCCCCCCTAGTGCCGCTCCTGGCACCCCTGGGGCCGCCCCTGGCACCCTGGGGCCGCTCCCTGGCACCTGGGGCCGCTCCCTGGCACCCTGGGGCCGCTCCCTGGCACCCTGGGGCCGCTCCCTGTCACCCTGGGGCCGCTCCCTGGCACCCTGGGGCCGCCCCCTGGCACCTGGGGCCGCCCCCTGGCACCCTGGGGCCGCCCCCTGGCACCCTGGGGCCGCCCCCTGGCACCCTGGGGCCGCCCCTGGCACCCTGGGGCCGCCCCCTGGCACCCTGGGGCCGCCCCCTGGCACCCTGGGGCCGCCCCTGGCACCTGGGGCCGCCCCCTGGCACCCTGGGGCCGCCCCCTGGCACCCTGGGGCCGCCCCCTGGCACCCTGGGGCCGCCCCCTGGCACCCTGGGCCGCCCCTGGCACCTGGGGCCGCCCCTGGCACCCTGGGGCCGCTCCTGGCACCCTGGGGCCGCCCCCTGGCACCCTGGGGCCACCCCTGGCACCCTGGGGCGCTCCTGCACCCTGGGGCCGCTCCCTGGGGCCACCCCTGGCACCCTGGGGCCGCTCCCTGGCACCTGGGGCCACCCCTGGCACCCTGAGGCCGCTCCTGGCACCCTGGGCCGCTCCTGGCACCCTAGTGCCGCTCCTGGCACCTGGGCCGCTCCTGGCACCCTGGGGCCGCCCCCTGGCACCCTGGGGCCACCCCTGGCACCCTGGGGCCGCTCCTGGCACCCTGGGCCGCCCCTGGCACCTGGGGCCGCCCCTGGCACCCTGGGCCGCCCCTGGCACCCGGGGCCGCCCCCTGGCACCCTGGGGCCGCTCCTGGCACCCTGGGCCGCCCCTGGCACCCTGGGGCCACCCTGGCACCCTGGGGCCGCCCTGGCACCCTGGGGCCGCCCCTGGCACCCTGGGGCCGCCCCCTGGCACCCTGGGGGCCGCCCCCTGGCACCCTGGGGCCGCCTCCTGGCACCCTGGGCCGCTCCTGGCACCTGGGGCCGCCCCCTGGCACCTGGGGCCAACCCTGGCACCCTGGGGCCGCCCCTGGCACCCTGGGGCCGCCCCTGGACCCTGGGGCCGCTCCTGGCACCCTGGGCCGCCCCCTGGCACCCTGGGGCCACCCCTGGCACCCTGGGGCCGCTCCTGGCACCCTGGGGCCGCTCCTGGCACCCTGGGGCCGCTCCCTGGCCCCTGGGGCCACCCTGGCACCCTGGGCCACCCCTGGCACCCTGGGGCCGCTCCCTGGCACCCTGGGGCCACCCCTGGCACCCTGGGGCCGCTCCTGGCACCTGGGGCCGCTCTTGGCACCCTGGGCCGCTCTTGGCACCCTGGGGCCGCTCCTGGCACCCTAGTGCCGCTCCTGGCACCCTGGGGCTGCTCCTGGCACCCTGGGGCCGCCCCTGGCACCCTGGGGCCGCCCTGGTGCCAGGGGTGGCACCTTCTCCTGGTGGGAAGATCGTGTCTCTCACATTTGCTCAACCACTATGTCACAATTACACAAGCTGCACAGAATAGAACCATTGAGGAGTAGCGGTGCCACAGTCACACACAGAGAACACTGTCTCAACATCAGAGGTCACAGCTGCTCAACAAATATTGCCGGAACAAAGGTGGATGTATTCAGTATACATAAAACAAGCTCTTGCAACAAGTGGCCGACCAACCAGGCTGTAGTGGAATGTGTGGGCCTGCGAGCCGCTCCAAGCAACAGTCTGGTGGACCAAGTTAACCCGAGTCAAGTCTGGCCTCAGGCCGGGCTCGGGGAGTAGTACTCCCGAAACTCGCCTCCTAATGTATATCCGTATATTCGGTAATGTAAGTACAGTAATGTATATTCGGTGTAACATCGTGCTATTACAGAGAAAAGCGAGGAAATGGTGATGAATGAACCGCCTGGTTCAGCAGACAAACATCCTCTCCCTTGTTGGTGGCACTGATGATGATGACACTTGGTGTGTGTGGGGAAACATGTGACACATCTGGCGGTTATCATGTCTCACCACCTCACATTACTGAACATAACCCAGCAAATATGGCGGCAGCGGTGGCGGCCTGGAACACGACAGGAGGCATTATCAGAACGTTCACTTCACATTATGAGATGACACTTGTTCTGTGTGTACTCACCTAGTTGCGGGGGTTGAACTTTGGCTCCTTGGTCCCGCCTCTCAACTGTCAATCAACTAGTGTACAGATTCCTGAGCCTACTGGGCTCTTATCATATCTACGTTATAAACTGTGTATGGAGTCAGCCTCCACCACATGACTGCCTAAAGCATTCCATTTGTTAACTACTCTGACACTGAAAAATTCTTTCTAGCGTCTCTGTGGCTCATCTGGGTACTCAGTTTTCACCTGTGTCCTCTTGTTCGTGTCCCACCCGTGCTGAAGAGTTTGTCTTTGTCCACCCTGTCGATTCCCCTGAAAATTTTGTAGGTGGTTATCATGACTCCCCTTACTCTTCTGTTTTCCAGACGCATAAGGTTCAGCTCCTTTAGCCTTTCCTCGTACCTCAGTTCCGGGACTCGTCTGGTGGCATACCTCTGAATCTTCTCCAACTTTGTTTTGTGTTTAACTAGGTATGGACTCTAGGCTGGAGCTGTGTACTCCAGGATTGGTCTGACATAAGTGGTATACAGGGTTCTGAATGATTCCTTGCACAAGTTTCTAAAGGTAGTTCTTATGTTGGCCAATCTAGCATATGCCGCTGATGATATCCTATTAGGGGAAGACAGGTTCTGTGTGATATCAACCCCCAGATCTTTCTTTCTCTATTTGATTCTTGCCTCATTTTATCATATACACTTAACTGAGTTAAAGTTTAGTAGCTTCAGTAAAATAAGCTCAGTAGCACTAGAAATATTCTCAAACCACATACCCCTACGAAGAAACGAAGAAGAGATGCACATTGAAACGGGAACGTCGTTCCCTCTATAGGCGAAGAAAACGAATCGTGGAACAACTTGAGAGTCGCACCCTGTCTCAGGAACAGCGAAGAAGATTAGCTAGAGAAATAGAAACGATTGAACTTGAGCTACAAGAATCATACAAAACCCAGGAGAGGCAAAGAGAACAAAAGGCCTTAAGTGAAATAGAGAGAAACCGAAATATTTTTTCTCCTATACAAAATCAAGATCAAAAACCACATCTAGTATCGGGCCCCTGCGAAAGGAAGATGGAACTTTCACCGATGACAACAAAGAAATGAGCGAAATACTGAGGAATCAGTAGACTCTGATTTCAGCGAGCCACTAAACTCATTATAGAGTGATAATCCTAATGATTTTTTCATGATTGTGATGCCAACATCAAATCATATATCAGATGTCACCATATCTCCACTGAATTTTGAAGAAGCCATGGACAGTATGCCTATGCACTCTGCACCAGACCCTGATTCTTGGGACTCTATTGTCATCAAGAACTGTAAAAAAAAAATATATCACAGGTCTCCAATATTCTTTGGAGACAAAGCCTAGATACTGGCGTTATCCCTGACATACTAAATACAGCAGAGATAGCACCACTTCATAAAGGAGGAAATAAGGCAGAGGCCAAAAATTACAGACCGATAGCACTAACATCACACATCATAAAATTCTTTGAGAGAGTGCTAAGAAATAAAATCACAAAATACATGGAATCACAGCATCTCCATAACCCCGGACAACATGGTTTCAGAACAGGGCGCTCTTGCCTGTCGCAGTTGCTGGACCACTATGACATGGCATTAGATGCTATGGAAGACAAACAAAACGCTGATGTAAGTTACTCAGATTTCACAAAAGCTTTTGACAAATGTGACCATGGTGTTATTGCACACTAAATGCGTTCAAACGGAATTATCGGAAAAATAGGCAGATGGATCTACAATTTCCTGACTAACAGAACCGAATGTGTAATAGTCAACAAAATAAAATCCGGACCATTAACAGTGAAGAGCTCAGTCCCCCAGGGTACTGTGCTTGCTCCAGTACTTTTTCTCATCCTTATATTGGACATAGACAAGGACACAATCTATAGTACTGTATCATCCTTTGCAGCTGACACGGATTTTTATGAGTAGACAACATAGAGGACACGGCAAACCTCCAATCAGATGTAAATCAGGGTTTTCTATGGGCTACAGA
The DNA here is from genome assembly GCA_020271785.1 of Procambarus virginalis. Taxonomy (NCBI): domain Eukaryota; kingdom Metazoa; phylum Arthropoda; class Malacostraca; order Decapoda; family Cambaridae; genus Procambarus; species Procambarus virginalis. The sequence continues at coordinate 10,588,311 of WNGS01160430.1, read as the reverse complement.
AAATAATATGGTGTTTGTTTAATGAAGATAAGTTCTAGCTCCTGTGCCACGGGAAAAAATGAAAATATAAAAACGGAAACCACGTACAAAACGCAGCCAAATCAAATAGAAATGTAAAGGATTTGGGTGTACTCATGTCGGAAGACTTTACCTTTAAAGAACACAATAAAGTGGCCGTCACATCTGCAAGAAAAATGACAGGTTGGATAACAGAAACCTTTCACACTAGAGATGCTATACCGATGATGATACTTTTCAAGACGTTCGTGCTCTCTAGAGTGGAGTACTGCTGCACAATGACAGCCCCTTTCAAAGCTGGAGAAATTGCTGACCTGGAGAGCGTGCAGAGATCCTTTACTGCTAGAATCCACTCAGTAAAACATCTAAACTACTGGGACTGACTTAAATGCCTATATCTGTATTCCCTTGACCGTAGGCGGGAGTGATACATAATAATTTACACTTGGAAAATATTAAGAGTCCCAAATCTGCACACAGAAATAACATCACATGAGACCAGAAGGCATGGCAGGATGTGTAGAATAGCCCCGATGAAGAGCAGAGGTGCAATAGGTACCCTGAGAGAGAACTCTAGCAACATCAGAAGCACTGTTCACACGCTTCCACTACACATAAGGGGCATAACTGGCCAACCCTTCACAGTGTTCAAGAGAGAACTTGATAAACACCTCCAAAGAATAAATGATCAACCAGGTATCAGATTTACATCTAATTGGAGGTTTGCCGTGTCCTCTATGTTGTCTACTCTCATAAAAATCCGTGTCAGCTGCAAAGGATGATACAGTACTATAGATTGTGTCCTTGTGTATGTCCAATAAAAGGATGAGAAAAAGTACTGGACCAAGCACAGTACCCTGAGGGACTGAGCTCTTCACGGTTGATGGTCCGGATTTTATTTTGTTGACTTATTACATATTGGGTTCTATTAGCCATGAAATTTTAGATTAATCTGCCTATTTTTCCGGTAATTCCTTTTGAACACATTTTGTGAGCAATAACACCATGGTCACATTTGTCAAAGGCTTTTGCAATATCTGAGTAAGTTACATCAGCGTTTTGTTTGTCTTCCATGGCATCTAATGCCATGTCATAGTGGTCCAGCAACTGCGACAGGCAAGAGCGCCCTGTTCTGAAACCATGTTGTCCGGGGTTATGGAGATGCTGTGATTCCATGTATTTTGTGATCTTACTTCTTAGCACTCTCTCTCAAAGATTTTTATGATATGTGATGTTAGTGCTATCGGTTTGTAATTTTTTGCCTCTGCCTTATTTCCTCCTTTATGGAGTGGTGCTATCTCTGCTGTTTTTAGTATGTCAGGGATAACGCCAGTATCTAGGCTTTGTCTCCAAAGAATGTGAAGGGCCTGCGATAGTGGTTTTTACAGTTCTTGATGACAACAGAGTTCCAAGAATCAGGGTCTGGTGCAGAGTGCATAGGCATACTGTCTATGGCTTCCTCAAAATCCAGTGGGGACAGGGTGACATCTGATATATGATATTAGTATCATATTCATGAACAATTTATTTGAGTTATCACTCTTCAGTGTGTTTAGTGGCTCGTTGAAAACTGAGTCGTACTGATTCCTCAGTATTTCGCTCATTTCTTTGTTGTCATCGTGAAAGTTCCATCTCCCTTTCGCAGGGGCCCGATACTAGATGTGGTTTTTATCTTGATTTCGCATAGGAGGAAAAAATATTTCGGATTTCTTTCTGTTTCACTGATGGCCTTTAGCTCTCTTGTCGCTCTTGGATATTGTACGATTCTTGTAGCTTGAGTTCAATTGTTTCTGTTTCTCTACCTAACCTTCTTCGCCGTTCTTGAGATAGGGTGCGACTCTCGAGTTGTTCCGCGATTCGTTTTCTTCGCCTATAGAGGTAATGACGTTCCCGTTCCAATCTGCATCTCTTCTCTTTTTTTCTTAGAGTTATGCGGTTTGAACATATTTCTAATGCTACTGAGCTTTTTTTTCCAGGCACTGGTTCAGGTTTGCATTTTCTTATCTGTTCTTCCCAATTTATTTCTGTTCTTCCCAATTTATTTCTGTGAGGTCTTGGTTTATTTGCTCCCAGTTTATCTGTTTATTATTGAAGTTGAATTTGCTGAAATCTCTTCCACCGTGAATCTGGACTGGTTTTGAAGGTCTATTCCCCATGGTTGTCATAACTTCAATAAGTTGTGATCTGAGTAACAGGTATTTGTAATCATTATGTTCCTGATCAATTCATCATTATTAGTGAAAATGAGGTCCAACGTGTTCTCCTTCCTAGTTGGTTCTACTATTTGCTGGTTTAAGGCAAACCTGTCGCACATCCGTAGCAGGTCATTTGCATGTGCCTGTTCATTTAGGCTACTTCCTGGTATTCTTTCTGATTTAACTGTATTAGCTAGGATCTTCCATTACAGGTGCCGTAGGTTCAAGTCCCCAAGCAGGATGATGTTCGGGGCTGGATTTGTGAGGTTTTCCAAGCAGTGTTCTATTTTCATTAGTTGGTCTTTAAACTGCTGATGATTAGTCTCCGATGACTTGTATAGAAAGACAATAACTACATTTAGGATCTCTCTTTTGATTATCAGCACTTCCATCATATGGTTTGTGGTGTTTAGCAGTTCAGTACAGATGTGTGTGTGTGTGTGTGTGTGTGTGTGTGTGTGTGTGTGTGTGTGTGTGTGTGTGTGTGTGTGTGTGTGTATGGTGTAGAGGCTGACCCCAGCCTGTAGCCTGTGTTTACTGTGTGTGTCCTTGATGTAGACGCTGACCCCAGCCTGTAGCCTGTGTTTCCTGTGTGTGTGTGTGATGTAGAGGCTGACCCCAGCCTGTAGCCTGTGTTTCCTGTGTGTGTGTGTGTGTGATGTAGAGGCTGACCCCAGCCTGTAGCCTGTGTTTCCTGTGTGTGTGGTGTAGAGGCTGACACCAGCCTGTAGCCTGTGTTTCCTGTCCCATCTGAAACGATTGTACTCTGTGATCCATATTTCACCCTCATGGATGGTAGTGTTTTGTGTGGGTATCCTTTAGGGCTACAAACACATGGTAGGGTAGAGTGCCAGGCAGGGGGCGGCCTGCCCCCGTCCCAGGGTAGGGCAGAGTGAGGCATGTTGCTGCTGCTGTCAGTTTAGCTGCTGCTGTGTGAGCGGCCGGTCGTGCGGCTGGTGCCGGTGTGTGGGGGTGCCGGTGTGTGCGGGTGCCGGTGTGTGCGGGTGTGTGGGGTTGCTGTGTGGGTGTGTGTTGGCAGGTGTGGGGGCAACGTTAGGCAGTTGACCAAACATATCCACTCTACATGTTGTGTGACATCTCTTACCACGTGACTCCCTCCCCCCTCCCCTCCTCCTCCTCTATTGTGGCTTCATTCCCCCTTCTTCAGGTTCGTGGCGGTGCCACCAGCCTGGGTGGTGACAGGGTGCCACCACCACCAGCCTGGGTGGTGACAGGGTGCCACCACCACCACCACCAGCCTGGGTGGTGACAGGGTGCCACCACCACCACCACCAGCCTGGGTGGTGACAGGGTGCCACCACCACCAGCCTGGGTGGTGACAGGGTGCCACCACCACCAGCCTGGGTGGTGACAGGGTGCCACCACCACCAGCCTGGGTGGTGACAGGGTGCCACCACCACCAGCCTGGGTGGTGACAGGGTGCCACCACCACCACCACCAGCCTGGGTGGTGACAGGGTGCCACCACCACCACCACCAGCCTGGGTGGTGACAGGGTGCCACCACCACCAGCCTGGGTGGTGACAGGGTGCCACCACCACCACCACCAGCCTGGGTGGTGACAGGGTGCCACCACCACCACCACCAGCCTGGGTGGTGACAGGGTGCCACCACCACCACCACCAGCCTGGGTGGTGACAGGGTGCCACCACCACCACCACCAGCCTGGGTGGTGACAGGGTGCCACCACCACCAGCCTGGGTGGTGACAGGGTGCCACCACCACCACCACCAGCCTGGGTGGTGACAGGGTGCCACCACCACCACCACCAGCCTGGGTGGTGACAGGGTGCCACCACCACCACCACCAGCCTGGGTGGTGACAGGGTGCCACCACCACCACCACCAGCCTGGGTGGTGACAGGGTGCCACCACCACCACCACCAGCCTGGGTGGTGACAGGGTGCCACCACCACCACCAGCCTGGGTGGTGACAGGGTGCCACCACCACCACCACCAGCCTGGGTGGTGACAGGGTGCCACCACCACCACCACCAGCCTGGGTGGTGACAGGGTGCCACCACCACCACCAGCCTGGGTGGTGACAGGGTGCCACCACCACCACCACCAGCCTGGGTGGTGACAGGGTGCCACCACCACCACCACCAGCCTGGGTGGTGACAGGGTGCCACCACCACCACCACCAGCCTGGGTGGTGACAGGGTGCCACCACCACCACCACCAGCCTGGGTGGTGACAGGGTGCCACCACCACCACCACCAGCCTGGGTGGTGACAGGGTGCCACCACCACCAGCCTGGGTGGTGACAGGGTGCCACCACCACCACCACCAGCCTGGGTGGTGACAGGGTGCCACCACCACCACCACCAGCCTGGGTGGTGACAGGGTGCCACCACCACCAGCCTGGGTGGTGACAGGGTGCCACCACCACCACCACCAGCCTGGGTGGTGGTGGCACCTCTCAGCTTCGCACAGCTTGATTTATAGAGTCAAGTAGTGAAGACTGGTGCCACCACCGGTGTGAACTCTCGTGGTGCCACCACCAGTGTGAACTCTCGTGGTGCCACCACCAGTGTGAACTCTCGTGGTGCCACCACCGGTGTGAACTCTCGTGGTGCCACCACCAGTGTGAACTCTCGTGGTGCCACCACCAGTGTGAACTCTCATGGTGCCACCACCAGTGTGGGCTCACATGGTGCCACCACCGGTGTGGGCTCACATGGTGCCACCACCGGTGTGAACTCTCATGGTGCCACCACCAGTGTGGGTTCTCATGGTGCCACCACCGGTGTGAACTCTCATGGTGCCACCACCAGTGTGGGCTCTCATGGTGCCACCACCAGTGTGGGCTCTCATGGTGCCACCACCAGTGTGGGCTCTCATGGTGCCACCACCAGTGTGGGCTCACATGGTGCCACCACCAGTGTGGGCTCTCATGGTGCCACCACCAGTGTGGGCTCTCATGGTGCCACCACCAGTGTGGGCTCTCATGGTGCCACCACCAGTGTGGGCTCTCATGGTGCCACTACCAGTGTGGGCTCACATGGTGCCACTACCAGTGTGGGCTCACATGGTGCCACCACCAGTGTGGGCTCACATGGTGCCACCACCAGTGTGGGCTCTCATGGTGCCACTACCAGTGTGGGCTCACATGGTGCCACTACCAGTGTGGGCTCACATGGTGCCACTACCAGTGTGGGCTCACATGGTGCCACCACCAGTGTGGGCTCACATGGTGCCACCACCGGTGTGAACTCTCATGGTGCCACCACCAGTGTGGGCTCTCATGGTGCCACCACCAGTGTGGGCTCACATGGTGCCACTACCAGTGTGGGCTCACATGGTGCCACCACCAGTGTGGGCTCACATGGTGCCACCACCGGTGTGAACTCTCATGGTGCCACCACCAGTGTGGGCTCTCATGGTGCCACCACCAGTGTGGGCTCACATGGTGCCACTACCAGTGTGGGCTCACATGGTGCCACCACCAGTGTGGGCTCACATGGTGCCACCACCGGTGTGGGCTCACAAGATGCCACCACCAGTGTGGGCTCACATGGTGCCACCACCGGTGTGGGCTCACAAGATGCCACCACCAGTGTGGGCTCACATGGTGCCACCACCAGTGTGGGCTCTCATGGTGCCACCACTGGTGTGGGCTCACATGGTGCCACCACCAGTGTGGGCTCACATGGTGCCACCACCGATGTGGGCTCACATGGTGCCACCACTGGTGTGGGCTCACATGGTGCCACCACCAGTGTGGGCTCTCATGGTGCCACCACCAGTGTGGGCTCTCGTGGTGCCACCACTGGTGTGGGCTCACATGGTGCCACCACTGGTGTGGGCTCACATGGTGCCAACACTGGTGTGGGCTCACATGGTGCCACCACCAGTGTGGGCTCTCATGGTGCCACCACTAGTGTGGGCTCTCATGGTGCCACCACTAGTGTGGGCTCTCATGGTGCCACCACCAGTGTGGGCTCTCATGGTGCCACCACCATTGTGGGCTCACAGGGTGCCACCAACGGTGTGGGCTCACATGGTGCCACCACCGGTGTGGGCTCACAGGGTGCCACCACTGGTGTGGGCTCACATGGTGCCACCACCAGTGTGGGCTCTCATGGTGCCACCACTAGTGTGGGCTCTCATGGTGCCACCACCAGTGTGGGCTCTCATGGTGCCACCACCAGTGTGGGCTCTCATGGTGCCACCACCAGTGTGGGCTCACAGGGTGCCACCACCGGTGTGGGCTCACATGGTGCCACCACCGGTGTGGGCTCACAGGGTGCCACTACCAGTGTGGGCTCACAGGGTGCCACCACCGGTGTGGGCTCACATGGTGCCACCACCGGTGTGGGCTCACAGGGTGCCACTACCAGTGTGGGCTCTCATGGTGCCACCACCGGTGTGGGCTCACAGGGTGCCACCACCAGTGTGGGCTCACATGGTGCCACCACCAGTGTGGGCTCACAGGGTGCCACCACCAGTGTGGGCTCACATGGTGCCACCACCGGTGTGGGCTCACAGGGTGCCACCACCGGTGTGGGCTCACATGGTGCCACCACCGGTGTGGGCTCACAGGGTGCCACCACCGGTGTCATGTTGACTCAATTTTTTCTCTCCCTGGGACCCGGTGAGGATTTCCTCTCTGCATGTGATACCTAGTATCCGGTGTCTCGTTCCCAGCACCCGCACTCACCACTGTGCACGTGCTAGGATTGAACTCTTGTAGCCACTTGAGGGACCATGTTCTCCTGTTGTCAAGGTCGACCTGTAGTGTCTCGCAGTGTTCAGTGGTATAGATCCTTGAGGTTATGTTGAGGTGGGGGCCAAGATCATCCTGGTGACTGACCTGACCTCCAGCTTCATTACACACAGAAATCACAGTTGCGTGATGCATCAAATGAACTAGATTCATCAAATAAGATTCAGCTTCAACTCCTTTTGACCATGTCGTAGCTCAGTCGATTAAGGCAGCGTCTGGGATGCTCTCGGACGCAGGTTCGAATCCTCGTCACGGCCCTTGTGGATTTGTTCAGACCTCCAGGTTGGTGAGTGTGGTCACCCAGCCCGCTACGTCACTGCTTGCTTGATACCTGGTTGATGGGGTTCTGGGAGTTGTTCTACTCCCCAAGCCCGGCCCCAGGCCAGGCTTGACTTGTGTGAGTTTGGTCCACTAGGCTGTTGCTTGGAGTGGCCCGCAGGCCCACATACCCACCACAGCCCGGTTGGTTTGAATAACAGTTTAGTTGATCAGGTATCTTTTGGAGGAAGGACTCTATTCCATGTGGTGCGGGGCTCACATTGATTTGGAATAGGCTCTGCCCAGCTGCTGAAGCCATGTCAATCAACATCATATTTTCTCAATGTGTGTGTGTGTGTGTGTGTGTGTGTGTGTGTGTGTGTGTGTGTGTGTGTGTGTGTGTGTGTGTGTACTCACCTAGTTGTGCTTGCGGGGGTTGAGCTTTAGCTCTTTGGTCCCGCCTCTCAACCGTCAATCAACAGGTGTACAGGTTCCTGAGCCTATTGGGCTCTATCATATCTACACTTGAAACTGTGTATGGAGTCAGCCTCCACCACATCACTTCCTAATGCATTCCATTTGTCAACCACTCTGACACTAAAAAAGTTCTTTCTAACATCTCTGTGGCTCATTTGGGCACTCAGTTTCCACCTGTGTCCCATAGTGCGTGTGCCCCTTGTGTTAAATAGACTGTCTTTATCTACCCTATTAATTCCCTTGAGAATCTTGAATGTGGTGATCATGTCCCCCCAACTCTTCTGTCTTCCAGCGAAGTGAGGTTTAATTCTCGTAGTCTCTCCTCGTAGCTCATACCTCTCAGCTCGGGTACTAGTCTGGTGGCAAACCTTTGAACCTTTTCCAGTTTAGTCTTATCCTTTACTAGATATGGACTTTGCTGCATACTCCAGGATTGACCTGACATATGTGGTATACAAAGTTCTGAATGATTCCTTACACAAGTTTCTGAATGCCGTTCTTATGTTGGCCAGCCTGGCATATGCCGCTGATGTTATCCTCTTGATATAGGCTGCAGGAGACAGGTCTGGCGTGATATCAACCCCGAAGTCTTTTTCTTTCTCTGACTCCTGAAGAATTTCATCTCCCAGATGGTACCTTGTATCTGGCCTCCTGCTCCCTACACCTATCTTCATTACATTACATTTGCTTGGGTTAAACTCTAACAACCATTTGTTTGACCATTCCTTCAGCTTGTCTAGGTCTTCTTGAAGCCTCGAGCAATCCTCCTCTGTCTTAATCCTTCTCATAATTTTGGCATCGTCCGCAAACATTGAGAGAAATGAATCTATACCCTCCGGGAGATCATTTACATATATCAGAAACAAGATAGGACCGAGTACAGAGCCCTGTGGGACTCCACTGTTGACTTCACGCCAATCCGAGGTCTCACCCCTCACCGTAACTCTCTGCTTCCTATTGCTCAGGTACTCCCTTATCCACTGGAGCACCTTACCAGCTACACCTGCCTGTCTCTCCAGCTTATGTACCAGCCTCTTATGCGGTACTGTGTCAAAGGCTTTCCGACAATCCAAGAAAATGCAGTCTGCCCAGCCTTCTCTTTCTTGCTTAAACTTTGCCACCTGGTGTGACAAAGTGTGTGTGTGTGTGTGTGTGTGTGTGTGTGTGTGTGTGTGTGTGTGTGTGTGTGTGTGTGTGTGTGTGTGTGTGTGTGTGTGTGTAATTACCTAAGTGTAGTTACAGGATGAGAGCTACGCTCGTGGTGTCCCGTCTTCCCTGTACTCTTTGTCGTATAACTTTTTGAAACTACTGACGGTGTTGGCCGTCCTTAGGGAGGGGGGGAGGAGGTTGTTGTTGTTTAAGATTCAGCTGAGAACAAAAAGTTCCAAGTAGCACGGGCTATGGTGAGCCCGTAGTGGACTTACCTGGCACAGGAGCGGGGCTGTAACTTAAATTTAAGGGGGGAGGAGGGTTGAGCGGGGCTAATATAGACGAGGCCAGACAGTGAGGAGACATGAGGAGAGTGTGAGTGAGTAAGGTGAGGCGGGTGTGAGTGTGGAGGGTATTATGTCATACCAATATACAAGACCAGTGAGTGAGTGAGACGCGCTGCCCACCACTCCTTGTACCCACATGCCCACCCACTCTCACGCGCGTGTACGCTGCACAGACACCATCATACTCACTGATGTACAGCATGACATACCCTCAACATGACACTGGCACAACATGACATACCCTCAACATGACACTGGCACAACATGACATACCCTCAACATGACACTGGCACAACATGACATACCCTCAACATGACATACCCCTCAACATGACATACCCTCAACATGACATACCCTCAACATGACACTGGCACAACATGACTCACTTATCACTGATGATGGCATGTTTTACAGCTGAGAGAGTAGTGTACAAGAGGAGCTAAGTGTAGTGTAAGTGTGTTAGTCATAGTGTGAGCACCAGCAAGTGTAGTGGAGCATGTGGGTGTGTCATGTGGTGTAACATACCCACCACATACTCCAACAACCACATCCTACATGGACCCTGCAACATGGATCACATCGTTAAATGTAAGCACTTTCTTAATATATTTCCCCTTCAATTTGGCTCATTTTATCGTAAGTTTATATATGCAAATGGGTTAGTGTGTAAATACATGTTTGCATATTTGCCTTTTGCAAATGCAATATTTTCATGAGTTTTATGCAAATGAGATTTTATGCAACTATTCACTCTTATGTGTAGCCTCGATAATCTGTATTTAGACAGTTTTAATTTATTTTTAAACGCTCGTGAATGGATGAACCCCAACTATTAAGTTGGGAGGTCATCTACTCATCAACTATTTAACTATTAATATCATCTACTCATTAACTATTAAGATGCCCCAATGGTGAAAATGGTATTATAATGTTTACAATGATTGTGCAGTGTGGTACCATTGAACTATACCATTGTGGTACCAGTGTGGTACCATTGTTGGATGTTGTCGGCCATTACCTACATAGGTCAAATGATCAAATCCACAAGGGCCGTGACGAGGATTTGAACCTACGTTGAGATCCGTTACCTATGTAGGTAACCGAGGTTACCTACACAGGTCTTCAGCACCAGGTATTACATCTTAACAGTTGATCAACACTTTGTACATGAGAGCATACCTGGCTCATCTCTCTCACTCTTCACGAGGGGGTTGATAACGCCTCTAAATGATACCTGATCAACCAGGTTGTAATGTATACGGCAGACTGCAGGCAGCAGAGTCTAGCAGTGTCGATCACCAGACCAACCAGCTGAGGTGGGGGGGGGGGTCCACACACCTGACTAGGGGCATGTCATCCTTGAAACATCTGCAGCATACTCCAGGCATACCTGGAGCATGTCTGGAGCATAACACCTCAAGGTAGCTTGACTTAATGCACTAACTGCAAGATCATTACAAGCCATCCGATTATTAGGACAGTAGAGCTTTCAACATGAGGTTATTTGTACGACATACTGTTAAGTTATAGTCTAAGGAAGAGGCATGTATAACATGTCATACAGTGAGCTCCAACGTCAAGAACGACTAACTTGGCTAATGTACATTCCTGACCAGCATGTCACAACACTCAACACTAAACCACACAATTATGTTGAGGTACAGTGAAGCATCATGTACCCCAAGGTATGGTCCTGGCCCCACTACTGAGTACGGTGAAGGGTCGTGTACCCCAAGGTACGGTCGTGTACCCCAAGGTACGGTCGTGTACCCCAAGGTACGGTCGTGTACCCCAAGGTACGGTCGTGTACCCCAAGGTAGGGTCGTGTACCCCAAGGTAGGGTCGTGTACCCCAAGGTACAGTCCTGGCCCCACTACTGAGTACAGTGAAGGGTCGTGTACCCCAAGGTACAGTCCTTGCCCCACTACTGAGTACAGTGAAGGGTCGTGTACCCCAAGGTACAGTCCTGGCCCCACTACTGAGTACAGTGAAGGGTCGTGTACCCCAAGGTACAGTCCTGGCCCCACTACTGAGTACGGTGAAGGGTCGTGTACCCCAAGGTACAGTCCTGGCCCCACTACTGAGTACAGTGAAGGGTCGTGTACCCCAAGGTACAGTCCTGGCCCCACTACTGAGTACAGTGAAGGGTCGTGTACCCCAAGGTACAGTCCTGGCCCCACTACTCAGTACGGTGAAGGGTTGTGTACCCCAAGGTACAGTCCTGGCCCCACTACTGAGTACAGTGAAGGGTCGTGTACCCCAAGGTACAGTCCTGACCCCACTACTCGGTATGGTGAAGGGTCGTGTACCCCAAGGTACAGTCCTGGCCCCACTACTGAGTACAGTGAAGGGTCGTGTACCCCAAGGTACGGTCCTGGCCCCACTACTCAGTACAGTGAAGGGTCGTGTACCCCAAGGTACAGTCCTGGCCCCACTACTGAGTACAGTGAAGGGTCGTGTACCCCAAGGTACAGTCCTGGCCCCACTACTGAGTACAGTGAAGGGTCGTGTACCCCAAGGTACAGTCCTGGCCCCACTACTCAGTACGGTGAAGGGTCGTGTACCCCAAGGTACAGTCCTGGCCCCACTACTCAGTACAGTGAAGGGTCGTGTACCCCAAGGTACAGTCCTGGCCCCACGACTCAGTACGGTGAAGGGTCGTGTACCCCAAGGTACAGTCCTGGCACCGTTACATTGTAGATGACATTAAAATGAGCATGAATATTTCCCTCAGAAGAAGACACTGAACACTACAAAGAGATATATCAGTATATCTTGCAATGGACAAAGGAAACGCAATATTCATCAGTGAAATACAGTACTCCAGTTGCTATACTGTACTGTACTTAGATATGGAAATAATTAGAAACGTAAACTGGTTGGACAGTACAAGATATCGACAGTTCTCGTAGAACAGAAATGACACGTTCAAAAGTTCTAGAAATAATGCTGTGTTGTTTACTGAGTAAACACACACAACAAAAATGAGTCTGGAAAATGAAAGCATGGGTTATGATAACCTTCAAGTCCGCCGACTGCTCCTTGTTTTCAGGTCACTGGATTTGTCCCGCCTTGAGTACCTCTCGATACTCCATTTTCCTTTTAACTCTGGAGAGATTTCTGAAATAGTTGGAATACTAGGAACATATACGGCACACATAGACACAGTAAAATATGGAAATGATATGGAAGAAAATGCAGAATAGAACCAGTGAAGAGCAGGGGTGCCATAGGCACAATCAGAGAACACTGTATAAACATCAGAGGTCCACGGTTGTTCCCTCCCAGCGAGCATAAGAAATATTGCTGGAACAACCATGGACATCTTCAAGAGGAAACTAGATAGTTTCCTCCAAGGAGTGCCGGACCAACCGGGCTGTGGTGGGTATGTGGGCCTGTGGGCCGCTGCAAGCAACAGCCTGATGGACCAAAGTCTCACAAGTCAAGCCTGGCCTCAGACTGGGCTTGGGGAGAACAACAACTCCCAGAACCCCATCAAGCAAGTATATAAACTGTTGGGACTATCTCAAACCTCTCAAAATGTACACTTTGGAAAGGAGACAAGAGGAATATCACATAACTTGTACCCCTGGAAGATCCTGGAAGACCTGGTCCCAGATATGTACAATATTTGGGACCTACTGGAGTGAGAGATATGGTAGGAAGTACAGAATAGATCCAGTGAAAAGTAGAGGTGCCATAGGCACAATCAGAACTTCCCTCAAGATATAAGACCTCCCTCAAAATTTGGGACTGCCCTCAAAATACGAGAAATATTAAAAGAACACAAGTGGAGGTGTTCAAGAGGAGATTGGAGAGATTTCAGAAGAACGCTGTAATTACCTAAGTGTAGTTACAGGATGAGAGCTACGCTTGTGATGTCCCGTCTTCCCAGCACTCTTTGTCATATAATGCTTTGAAATTACTGACGGTTTTGGCCTCCACCACCTTCTCACTTAACTTGTTCCAACCGTCTACCACTCTGTTTACAAAGTGAATTTTCGTATATTTCTCCAGCAGCTTTGTTTCGTTAGTTTAAATCTATGACCTCTTGTTCTTGAAGTTCCGGGTCTCAGGAATTCTTTCCTATCAATTTTATCGATTCCTGTTACTATTTTGAACGTAGTGATCATATCGCCTCTTTTTCTTCTGTCTTCTAGTTTTTGCATATTTAATGCCTCTAACCTCTGTAGCTCTTGTCCTTCAGTTCTGGGAGCCACTTAGTGGCATGTCGTTGCTTTTTTTCCAGTTTGTTGATGTGCTTCTTAAGATATGGGCACCATACAACCGCTGCATATTCCAGCTTTGGTCTAATAAAAGTCGTGAACAATTTCTTTAGTGTTTCTCCATCCATGTATTTAAAAGCAATTCTGAGGTTAGAAAGCGTGGCATAGGCTCCTCGCACAATGTTCTTAATGTGGTCCTCAGGTGACAGTTTTCTATCTAGAACCACCCCTAGATCTCTTTCTTTGTCAGAATTCTTTAAAGATTTCTCACATAATTTATAGGTTGTGTGGGGTCTATGTTCTCAAATTCCACATTCCATAACATGGCATTTATTCACATTAAATTCCATTTGCCAAGTGTTACTTCATATACTTATTTTGTCCAGGTCTTCTTGAAGGGCATGACAATTATATAGGTTTCTTATCTTTCCTATTATCTTAGCATCATCAGCAAACATGTTCATGTAATTCTGTATTCCCACTGGTAGATCGTTTATGTAGACAATGAACATTACCGGTGCAAGAACTGAACCCTGTGGTACTCCACTTGAACATTCCTCCAATCCGATACCTTGCCTCTGATTACGGCCCTCATTTTTCTGTCAGTTAGGAAATTTTTCATCTATGTTAGTAGCTTCCTGTCACTCCTCCAATATGTTCCAGTTTCCAGAACAACCTCTTATGGGGAACTCTGTCGAAAGCCTTTTTTAGGTCCAGATAGATGCAGTCAACCCAACCATCTCTTTCCTGTAAAATCTCTGTGCTCGATCATAAAAACTGAGCAAGTTCATTACACAGGATCTTCGAGATCGAAAACCATACTGTCTGTCTGATATTATATCGTTTTCCTCCAGGTGTTCTACCCTTTTAGTTCTAATTATTTTTCCGATATTTGACTATTACACTTGTCAATGATACAGGTCTATAATTAAGGAGGTCTTCCCTGTTTCCACTTTTGTAGATTGGAACTATGTTAGCCTTTTTCCACACATCAGCTACAACTCTTGTACACAGGGATGCCTGAAAAATTAGTTGAAGGGAATGCTGAGCTCAGGTGCACATTCTCTCAGAACCCATGGTGAAACTCCATCTGGACCAACTGCTTTGTTCTTACTTAGCTCCTTTNTGTTTTAGATTTAGCTACTCAGAACGAAATGTCCATGTAGCACGGGCTATGGTGAGCCCGTAATTACAAGGAGTTAACTAGACATTTGTAAGCGTGTGGACACTTCACTCTACAATTCATGACCTATTTGCCTTTCACCAATTTCCATATTTGCTAATGTATGCTTGAAATAATCAAGCGATCCAATGTCATATTTTTACTCGGTAATTTGTTTCATAGTAACAACTCTATTACAACAAATGGTTTGTGCCCAGGTTTTTTATTTATCTAAATGTATCCAATTGAATCCAATATTACACGTTCTAACTTATCCATTTTTCCCCATTAAGCACGTTCTAGCGTACCAATTTGTATCAAAATTTACACAATCCAATTAATCAAATTCTTTTCTTATTACCTGTTTCAAGTTATGTAATTGTTATCCATAATTACATTATTAACATATCTTATTCTTATCCTTTAAACACGTTCTAAACCTATCCTATTTCTATCCATTAGTGCATTTTATAACTTATTCTTAATCCATTACTACATGGCTGTGACTTTTTATATTAAATGTTCAAGGTATTGTTATGCTCACTAGGATATTATCCTCACTGTTATCCTCACTAGGATAACATCCTAGGATAACATCCTTGGACATGAGGGGGGGGGGTCAGGATGAGAGGCACAAGTCAGAATTGGGTTAGAAAAGAGGGAATCCGGGTGAAGAATTCACCTCTACCTCCTCTTTTTAAATTTTTCTTTACCCTTTTTCCCCCCAGCAATAAAGTTGTCGACTGCCAGCTTGACCTTTTATAAAGATTTGTGACCCTTCCCTTCTACTTGCTTCCCTCCCCCCTTCCTTCCATCTACTAGCCTTCCCTTCTCCTCTACTACTCTACCCATACCGTCTACCAGCCTCCTGTTTCCTTCTACCACCTCATCTTTCCCATTAACAGAGGAACAGGGCGGGTGAAGATGATTCCTGTTCCTCTTTTCCACCTGCCCTCCCTTCTTCCACCAGCCATCTCCCACCAGCCCTCGTCCCCCCTCCCATTCCTCTCTCCCTTCCCTTCCTGCACTCTCACCAGATCACCAGGATTGTTCTGTAATCCTGTTCCATCTTCCATATGTTTTCATTATGTATCATTTGTTTGGGTTTAGCCTGTGGCCATTTTCCTGGGAGGGAGAACAGTGAGAGAGGGGGAGGGAGAGGGAGAGAGAGTATATACCTCAGAGAGAAGGGAGGAGAAAGGGAGGTAGGAGAGGAAGAGAGAGGAGTGAGGAATGAATATAGGGATGAAAGCACGGGGGATATGGATGGAGACAAGGGAATAGTGACGGATGCTGAGAGATAGAGATGGAGTTAGGAAGGGATGATATAAATGATGGAAATAGAAAGTGAGCGAGAAATAGAGGAAGTGAGAGGAGAAGATAAGTGAGGGAATAAACGAGTGAAAGAGAAACTCAGATAATAACGTTTTGAAAACAGATGGAGACGAAGAGGAGAGGCAGAGAGTATGTAGAAAGGAGAAATGACACAAAATAAAAAAAACATGAAAGTAGTCAACAAAAATAATTAAAAAAATATTGAGTTGATAAACTAGATAGTAACAGGTTTTTTCCATTTGCTTGTCCCCCCCCCCCCGACCTTTCCTCTTTCTCAAGCAAACCTCTTCCCCCTCCCTACCCCTCCTAGACCTCCCTCCTCCTCCCCCCTCCCTGTTTCTAGTGGTCCTAAACCCTATTTTGATTAGATTATCTGCTTTTTGTTTTCCTTCTAAAAGCACTCTCGTTACAGTGAGCTAAATCAGACAAATGAAGAGGAGCAACATTGAATTAGTTCAAGGTTTTTCCGTCTCATTCCTGGAACGTGTGTGGTGTGTGTGTGTGTGTGTGTGTGTGTGTGTGTGTGTGTGTGTGTGTGTGTGTGTGTGTGTGTGTGTGTGTGTGTGTGTGTGTGTGTGTACTCACCTTATTGTACTCACCTAGTTGTGCTTGCAGGGTTTGAGCTTTAGCTCTTTGGTCCCGCCTTTCAACTGTCAATCAACTGGTGTACAGATTCCTGAGCCTACTGGGTTCTATCATATCTACATTTGAAACTGTGTATGGAGTCAGCCTCCACCACATCACTGCCTAGTGTATTTTATTTATTAAAACTCGGACACTGAAAAAAATCTTTCTAACGTCTCTGTGGCTGCCTCCACAGCTGTGGAGGCAGCCACAGAGCTGCCTCCACATTATACGAGCTGCCTCCCTTATACGAGCTGTGACAACAGATGTTGTCACAGCTCGTATAAGACTTGGCTACAAGTATCTCTGGCAGTTCGGCTTGTATAGGGATCTAGATGAAGTAAAGTGTAAAGTGTGTGGACAAAGACAGGGACACACACTCGAACACTATATCTTGGATTGTAGTAAAATTGAGCCATTTAGAGATAAATCTAAGCTCACTTTGTATGATATGGCAACCTATTTTATTACCATGGATAAATTACCTGAAATCCTTGCACTGTATCCACATTTCGCTTCCAGTAGATAAACGACATATGAGATTCATAAACAAGTAGTGTACTGTGAGGACTAATAATAACAGAAGCTCCCCTATGACTCTGTAATGTCCCCATTGGTCAAACTATTATGTATTAGTGATAAGACCTACCATTAATGTATGATGACTTACTGTAAATATGTAGCTCTTGAAATAGCACTTACTCTGTAACTAGCTGACATTGTAACTAAGGTGTGAATGATAGATGTAATTGTTAATGTAATAATCTAAGATGAGGTCTGATAAAGACCTTTTGTGCCCTCTGTAATGCTTTTTGCGCTACCGCTCACAGGATGAGTATGGGGTGCACAATAAACTAGCCGCCTTCGGCGGCAACAATCAATCAATCTTATGAGAAGCTTTTTAGCTTTTCTTTGTCTCTGTGCCGTACACCTGTTCATTTAAGCTGTAATTATCAGTATTTGTATATATGACTGCCAAATAAAGCTTTTTAAATCTGAATCTGGATTATACATTTTATGATTTTGAATGAATACGTTTTTTAAGCAATTATTAAGCTTTCTCTTATGTAAATAATGTCATTACGTTTTTCAGTCAGCTTACTAAGTTATAAATTTGTGACCATCTATGAATGAATGAGGTTTTCGATGGGATTAGAATTCATTCGCACAACTTTCCGAAAGCATTTTGGCAGTAGAACAACAATTAACCCTATTATTCTCTTTCTGTCGTGATATCACATTTTGTCATCCAAGTCCAGTAGGTTAGACAGGAGTCACATTCCTCACATTATCCCATTAGCATCTTACAACTGGTTTTCTATATTTCCTTTACTAGATATCCAAGTCTGTTGCATTGGTTTATGTACGCAGTAAGATATGAGAAGAAGTTGGTTGTTGATGATGTATTCCCTGTAAGGACGAAACTTCGTCTATACTGTCAACTTGGCCTGCAGTGTCAACTTGGCTTGCAGTGTCAACTTGGTTTACAGCAATGTTTGTATAAGTAGTAGAGAGGAACTTCCTGATGCAACATGTCAGAAAGGAACCAAAAAGGAAGGGGGGGGGGGGTAGTGACCAACCAGTTAGGTTAGATATTGATCTGAGGCGGAACCAAAGAGCCGAAGCTCCCAACCCCCAGCAAACACAACTAGGTGAGTATACAGAATGAGATAAACATTTGAAAACACTGACTATGAAATGCCAATAAGAGGCAGTGAGCACTGGCTCATGAACACCAACCATAGACAAATGTAATCATGGGAGATTGTATATAAGACTAGCATAGAGCCGAGGAGAATACCAGATGTTCAGAGAATTCTCAGATGGGTTAACCTGGGGAAGAAAGATTTATACCACCACTAAGGGGTTAAAGAAATCAAGAGGAGCCATGGCCCAACAGGCAGTATCTGGAGGCAAACAGAAGAAGCCGAAGAATACTGAAGAAATGTAGAGCACACATAACAGAATGAAATCACGAGTCATACAAAGAAGGGCCAGAAATGAGGACACAGAAACCAGAAGAGTGGTAGAGAAAACAGTACGATAATTGTCCAGCTAAAACTGTGCTTCCACATCAGGAGGAATTAAGATAGCTGCAAACGACCTGGTAATCAGATTTGACAACAAAAAGGAGAATGGACACACAGAGAATGATAAGAAGATATGGGAGGACCTTAACACAACCTTTCAGGATGTAATCAAGCTAGAATACCTATCTACCACTAGAATTAAGAGTCCAAACCAAACGATCACTTATGCAGGAAAGCCTCATTGGGATGGACACAGTGATGGCGGCTGACTCCATACACAGTTTCAAATGTAGATATGATAGAGCCCAGTAGGCTCAGGAACCTGTATATTAGTTGATTGACAGTTGAGAGGCGGGACCAAAGAGCCAGGGGCCAGATTCACGAAAGCACTTACGCAAGCACTTACGAACCTGTACATCTTTTCTCAATCTTTGGCGGTTTGTTTCCAATTATTAAACAGTTAATGAGCTCCAAAGCACCAGGAGGCTGTTTATAACAATAACAACAGGTGATTGGGAAGTTTTCATGCTTGTAAACTGTTTAATAAATGTAACCAAAGCCGTCAAAGATTGAGGAAAGATGTACACGTTCGTAAGTATTTGCGTAAGTGCTTTCGTGAATCTGGCCCCAGAGCTCAACCCCCGCAAGCACAACTAGGTAAGTACACACACACGCACACACACACACACACACACACACACATACACACACGAACACACACATAAATTCAAGTTGACAGAGAGAGGGACGGTCACACAAACACAGCCCAACTCGCCGACAGATCGGTCGAGAGATAACCACTCAATGCACCGCCTCCTGCCTACCTCCCATTCTCTTGTTTGATTTACGCCTGACAGAAGCAATGTGGCGGTCACAACGATCCACTTCAACACATTTTTCTCCAGCAATGTGCCGAAAATAACAAAGATTTTATTGTCCACACCCGTCCCCCCAAAAAAAGTTATATATCTCCTGTATATGGTACTCTTGCATTTCTTGAAACTATATAAGTTAATCTTAAAGTTTAAAATGTTCCGTATTGAGTATAGAGCTGATTTTCTACTTGTTTTACCGAATGTGTATCAAATGTTACGATTGCTTTCAATTGATGAGAGATGATTGGAATTCCTAAAGCACTTTGTTGACAAACATGGAACATGTTTAGAATGCGTCTTGAAATCATAAAAATACTTCGTCTTGTCTTATGCAATGAAATGATTATACTTGCTAACTTTTTGCTGTAGTTTCTTCGGTAATTTTGAAGTTTTGATTTATTTCCGAAATATCATGTCTAGTAGTATGACATTTTCAGCATGCTGTGATCTCCCTAGCATCATTTCTAGTCATTAACTCCTGTTAATGACTAGAGTTGTGTTCTCTTGGTCTCCTTATTAGCGAGTGGGTCTAAACCCTATTTCCAACCCGTCCTCCTGCTTCTACTTCTATCCCTTCCACTACTTCTCTCCTCTACCCTCTTTCCTTTCCATCTCTTCCCTACCACCCCTCCTCCCTTCCTGATCCTGCTTCTATCCCCCCCCCCTCACTACTACCGTCCCTACCATCCTTACCTGCAGTGATATTTCAAGGATCAGATCAGCTTCTCGACAAGCAGCAGAGGAAGGAATAATTAATGCCTAACTACCCCGCAACTAGCAATTTGGCGTAATAATGTAATTATCTGCCATATGGCTCGTTGGTGAGTCAGATACCAAATTGGGCAACTTAAAGTTCAGGGCCCAGAGTGTGTGTGGGGAGGGGCACATGGTGTTGTTGTACCCTAAGTGGGTAGAGGGGGAGGGAGAGTGTTGGGTTCAAAGCATGATTGCTAATTTGGGGGACCCAAAAGTTGTGTGTTGCTCCCATTTTTTTTAATATACAACTTACTATAGCCAAAGTGAGTACGTCTCACAGACTCACAGTCTAAGGGGTAAGAACCCCTTAGACTGTAAGGGGGGTCTGGGAGCTGAGTCGACACCGCGCTGGACTCGTAATCCTCTGACCCAGGTTCGATTCCCGACGCCGGCAGAGACAAATAGGCAGAGTTTCTTTCACCCTGATGCACCTGTTACCTAGCAGTAAATAGGTACCTGGGAGTTAGACAGCTATTATAGGCTGTTTCCTTGGGGAGGGGGGGGGGAAATAGTAGTTAGTAACAGTTGAGAGGCGGGCCGAAAGAGCAGAGCTCAACCCCCGCAAGCACAACTAGGTGAATAAACGTACTAAAATGTACAATTTGATCTTAAGAATGGTCAAGAATGTTGACATTTAACGAAGACAGTTAAATAGCATCTTGGCGAGCTATTTAACACTAAACAGCAATCTTAACCCCCTCCCCACTTCCACCACCCCCCCCCCTTTTTTTTTTAGCGCTGACCGCCAGTCGTAAATAACATAAAAAGCAGAGGTACAAAAGGCGGGTGATTCTACAGCCAAATAAATATGAAATCCCATGGCCTTTTTTTTGTTCCTAGTTAGACGTCCACAAAAACACAAAAGATTTAATGGTACAATTCAGGACAAAATGGCAACGATTACTCGTTTACATTGATGCCATAACAGGAGGGGGGGAGGGAGGGGGAGGGGGGGAGGATACGTCCATATACGTTGATAGATTTCACTGTTGGATTTTTTTTCCTATATCAGTTACAAAACGTTGAACAAAGCTTTTGTAGAAGATAAAGCGACCACGGCTGCGCTTTTTCAGGAGTGACTTTTGTGGGCAGTGATGTGGTGGTGGAGTCTCTCTCTTTTCTCTCTCCTCTCTCTCTCTCTCTCTCTCTCTCTCTCTCTCTCTCTCTCTCTCTCTCTCTCTCTCTCTCTCTCTCTCTCTCTCTCTCTCTCTCTCACTAGAAATATTTTTTTCAGTGTCAGAGTAGTTAGTAAATGGAATGCATTAGGCAGTGATGTGGTGGAGGCTGACTCCATACACAGTTTCAAATGTAGATATGATAGAGACCAGTAGGCTCAGGAATCTGTACACCAGTTGATCGACAGTTGAGAGGCAGGACCAAAGAGCCAAAGCTCAACCCCCCTCAACACACACACACACACACATACACACACACACACACACACACACACACACACACACACCACACACACACACACACACACACACACACACACACACACACACACACCATTTGCCAACATGGATGAGTTGAACAGATAAAGTCAGACTTCACTCATTCGTTTTTACGACGTTTCCTCCAAAACTCCGGCTTGCTAATAAAGCAATTACGAGATAATGGTTTCTAATGGCATGAGAATGACTTGCTAGCTGACGTTTTGCCTATTACACTTGATTCTATTGTTGTTAATAGGTCTGGCGTATAGTGCATGCTAATGGGGATTTCTTCTTACAGGTATGATTTTCTGATGTATATTTTCTCTTATGGATATTGATTATTTGTTTTAACTACTAAGAAGCGTATTTTTTATAGGGGGGGGAGGGGGAAATATTCTACTCAGACATTCAAAAGAGTATATTTTTTGGTGTATTTTGTTATTTTATATATCCTACCAGTGTATAAATGTGTATATGTGTATATATCCTTCCAGTGTATAAATGTGTAGAAGGGGTACCACCTCTGGTGCAAGTGTAGGGACCCATAGCCTCGGAGAAGAAATAAAGAGTACTCAGAGAAGACCTTGTGGATCCTCACTGAACACTTTGATATTTTCTTCTCCTACCACCCCTATTCTTTTGGTATGTGTGTATGTTTATCTAACTTTATTTGAAAATGTCATTACACAAAAAAAGTTACAATATTGATTACATTCAGGGTACAAGGCTGCTTGTCACAAGTTGAAAAGCTCCTCCAGCTCCTCAGATGGTGGGCAGGAACCATGGATGCAGTGAGCATTTCCTCTCTGGATTGCCACACACACACACACACACACACACACACACACACACACACACACACACACACACATATATATATATTATATATATATATATATATATATTATATATATATATATATATATATATAATTTATTTGTTAGTATGTTTAATTAATATAATGAAATTAATATTTTTAAGTAATTCTTAAGTAGAATTATAGGATTTGTTTGCGTCTGTATAATGCCTTTTTGTACTTTTGTTAGGGTTATCTGGATACGTTACTGTATTATTGTATTTGCACGTATGACTGTATTTGCACGTATGCCTACATACTATTGCATATCAGTGTAATACTGAATGTTCATATGTTACTGCATGTATTCCTGTATCTACATGTATTACTCTATATCCTTGTATTACTGTAATTTACATGTACTATTGTGGCTGCGTGTATCCGCCCAATAAAAGATGGATGCAGGTCGGCGTTCAATCCCGACCTTCCATGTGGTTAGGCACCATTCCATTTGCAGTTGATGAACTCCTGCGCTGAAACTACTCTAGTTCAGAGAATGGGGTGATATGGGAGTGAAGGTGATGGGGGCGTACCTGAGATGGGTGGAAGGAGAAGGGAATGGAATTGAATCATCAGGGGGAAGCACCAAGTCATTACGACTATATAGCACTGGGAAGGGGTCAGGATAAGGATTGGGGATTTGGAATGAAAATCGCCATGATGTTGTGAAATTAGCATAAATAAGATGAATAACGATAATACAAAGCAGGAGAATAGGTGATTACTGGTGAAGGTGGACAGGAGATAAGATTAGACAGGAGAACAGACAGCAGCAGGAAAAAGCACGAGATAAAGATGGATAATTACCAGTAGTAGTATATATATATATATATATATATATATAATATATATATATTATATATCTATATATATATATATATATATATATATATAATACGCTGAGAATGTCTATACAATGTTCAGGACTAAAACATATACTTGCAGGGTTGATCAGTGAGCTATTATGGTGGCCTTAATAATTCAGCCTGGCCTTCTGAGGTTCCCCAACGTCAAGAAAGTGTCGTACTAAAGTGCCCCCTTATCCTAGCCTACCACAGGACCCAAATCAGAAAACGGGACAATATGTAAATTTCGTCAGCCGCTTCTATTTTCTGATACAACGATTTTTGGCCCTTAGGTAAAGTGAACGTCAAAATACAACGTTGTGTTAGGACGGGTTGTAATAATTACACCCCCCCCCCCTCCCCCTCTAGAGAGGTTGTAAGGTCTAAACCCGCCAAACACACACCGAAACTATGACGTTGGTACAACGTTCGAACAAGTTTTAAACACCTCCTAACCAGTTATAACAACCAATATAGCAAGTTGTAACAGCGTTCTAATACGTCATAAACACGTTAAGCCAAGATGTAACAACTTATTACAAGTTGTAACAAGCAGAAAATAGAGACAGTTTCGGTTTGTGTTTCCAGGGAATCCTCCCTTTCCACTCCCTATATATACCACACCAAACCAACTTTACCATTCCTAGATGGCTCTGGCGATCGTCGGCCACACAGGGAACGATCACGGCTTTACTATCCTCTTTCCTATCTTGGTATAACTTAACAGGCGCACCCTATCGCCGCCTTCCCAACTCAGTGTTTACAAGGTGCTGGGAGTGAAAGGAACCATGACGGAATTTAGGGATAAAATTACGATGAAATACTTTCCAAGTGGAACGTATTCGTAAAGCAGAGAGAGAGGTAGATATGACGGGTTGGTAATTGTGGTTAGTGATCATATACTGGTAGTTTGAGACGTGAGTGATTAAATATTGGCTGCTTGAGAACTAGGTCCACTCTGGCGTGCGATTTAATGAGAAATCTTTATCAATTTATTAATTCGTTGCCACACGAGACTGAACTGTATGAAAATAGGGGTCATTGTGATTTTTAACTGAAGGAACTTTTGCCGGTTATTATGGATTGTAACGACCCATTCGTGGCTGTAGTTATTTGTTTATTGCTGTAACGAACCGTATTCATAGTTTAAAGACTCGTCCAAATTCCCCCCTTCCCCTCCGTTCCTCTATCCTCACCCCCCCTCCCGTTCCTCTATCCTCACCCCCCCTCCCGTTCCTCTCCACCCCCCCTCTCCCGCTCCTCTCTCCACCCCCCCTCTCCCGCTCCTCTCTCCACCCCCCCCCTCTCCCGCTCCTCTCTCCACCCCCCCTCTCCCGCTCCTCTCTCCACCCCCCCTCCCGTTCCTCTCTCCTCCCCCCCCTCCCGTTCCTCTCGCCTCCCCCCCCTCCCGTTCCCCTCTCATCCCCCCAAACCTCCCCCCACCACGCACCCTCCCTCTGTTAAGGACCTCCAATCACCCCAGCCATTGAAATTCACCAAGT
>WNGS01160430.1:10527243-10545649 GCA_020271785.1 Procambarus virginalis | reverse complement strand
TGGGTTCAGATCGGACTGAAAAATTATCACTCTACGGAATTTAATTTCATACGTGTAGGTTGGATTATTTGATTCAGCACATCACTGTGACTTAGTCTCTGTAATTACTTCCAAGTAATATAACAACCCAAAATCTTTTCAAGTCTTAACATTTGATACAAAATTTTGTACATGAATTCAATCATCTACATGAAGATTTTCTCATCCAACTATCACTCAATACCTACAATAAGCTCCGTTAGTTGCACCAGCAGCACACCCAACTATCACTCAATACTACAATAAGCTCCGTTAGTTGCACCAGCAACACACCCAACTATCACTCAATACCTACAATAAGTTCCGTTAGTTGCACCAGCAGCACACCCAACTATCACTCAATACCTACAATAAGTTCTGTTAGTTGCACCAGCAGCACACCCAACTATCACTCAATACCTACAATAAGCTCCGCTAGTTGCACCAGCAGCACACCCAACTATCACTCAATACCTACAATAAGCTCCGCTAGTTGTACCAGCAGCACACCCAACTATCACTCAATACCTACAATAAGCTCCGCTAGTTGCACCAGCAGCACACCCAACTATCACTCAATACCTACAATAAGCTCCGTTAGTTGCACCAGCAGCAAATGCAAAGGCTGGAAAAACATGAAAGTTTAATTCCCAGGTTAGTTCAATGCAAAAAGGAAGCTTGGAATAGAGAAATATTAAGATAATAAATCTAAGCTTATGTTAGAAAGCCAAAATAAAAGAAAATATTCCAAAATAACCATCCACCACAGAGAGAGAGATGGTCAAATGATGTCCCAAAGCAAGTGAGACGAAGAAACGCAGCAAATCCTTCCTTAACAAGCCCAATGAATGAACTCTCAAAACAAATTATCATGACTACAAGTGGTTATATCTTGCTTCATGTAAGCCAAGCCACACATGTGAAATGAAATAGAAGTGGTGACGTTTGGACTTGTCCCAGACCCTCAATGAAGCTCAAACATGGACCGAAACACCGCCACTTTTATTTCACGTGTGTGAGTTGGGTTATTTGTTTCGACCAAGTTATTGTGGCTTATTCTATCTTGCTTCAAATTCAGAGCAAAATGAGCACAAGTTCATCAATGTGCCTAACACAAGCAAATTCATTTTAACTCACCTATGATAATCATGGACACAGTAGATCTTGTTGTCGACATCAACTGTAAATGGCACGCCATCTAAACACTCATTACATATGCAGCATCGGAAGCACCCTGGATGGTAAGACTTGCCCATTGCTTGTAATATCTGATCAGAACAAACAAAAATATAAATCAGTTGATGAATGTAATGAAATGCCTGTTTCTAGTGGATCCCTCAGTGGCTCTTAAAGAAATTTAAACTAAATATACTGCATTAAGTGTTTTTGAGAGTTAAAATAAAAATACGTATTTTTGCATATACAGTACTAAAAGTTGCAACATTTGATATATATAACTCTGCCACCTAAGTCACTCTGAATGCACAAAAAAGGAGTTGATATCACACGAAATCTGTCTCCTTAAGCCCACATAAAAAGAATAACATCTGTGGCATATGCAAAGCTGGCTAACATGAGAACTGCCTTCAGGGAGTCTGTGCAAGGAATCATTCAGAACCTTGTATACCACATATGTAAGACCAATCCTGGACTATGCGGCCCCCAGCATGGAGCCCGTACCTTGTCGAGCACAAGACAAAGCTTGAAAAAGTTCAGAGGTATGTCACTAGGCTAGTCCCAGAACTAAGAGGCATGAGTTACGAGGAAAGGCCGAGTGAAATGCACCTCACAACACAGAATACAGAAGAGTAAAGGAAGACATGATCACTATCTATAAAATTCTCAGAGGAATTGACAGGGTAGAAAAAGATAAACTGCTTAATGCAGGTGGTATGCGAACAAGGGGACACAGGTGGAAACTGAGTACCCAAATGAGCCACAGGGACGTTAGAAATGACTTTTTTATTGTCAGAGTAGTTAACAGATGGAATGCATTGGGCAGTGATGTGGCTGACTGGCTGACTCCATACACAGTTTATGATGTAGATATGATAAAGAGCCCAGTAGGCTCAGGAATCTGTACACCAGTTGATTAACAGTTGAGAAGCGGGACCAAAGAGCCAGAGGTTAACCCCCGCAATCACAACTAGGTGAGTACAACTAGGCGAGTACGCACTCAGAAAGCAGCCCGTAACAGTTGTCTAACTCCCAGGTACCTATTTACTACTAGGTGAACAGGCTCATCAGGGTGAAAGAAACTGAAACTGAAAACTCTGCCCATTTGTTTCCGCCATGGCCGGGGATCAATCCCCGGACCCTAGGATTACGAATCCCGAATGCTGTCCACTCAGACATGGAGCCTGGTGGCTGTATTTTACACACATTGTAATTTACACACGAGAGTACAGAAGACAACTTTCCTCCTCTTAGCAGACTTACAGACTTTCAATTCCCACAGCTCCTCTTCAGCCTTACCCTACAAATGTACCTTGGAACACCACCTACCAATTGGTAGTTTGAATTCAATCAAACTACATTACCGTATATATATATGAATTTTCTTACTTGAAGACATTTTGTGATCATGCTTACTACTGAGAAATTCTTCCTTTGTAATTCTTTTGAAGGCTCGTATTGTTTTTTTTACTATGCGTGTCCTACCTAGGAGTAGCTCTGTGGTGTCATGTTACTGCGGCCTCACCACACATTTTGGTCAGTGGTGTGATCAACCAGGTTGTTAGCTGCCTCTGCTTGAAGTTTGATGTATGAATCACAGCTCTTAGTCTGTCTGTCCCCATATCCCAGTTCCTAGCATGTCCCCATATCCCAGTTCCTAGCATGTCCCCATATCCCAGTTCCTAGCATGTCCCCATATCCCAGTCCTAGCATGTCCCCATATCCCAGCTCCTAGCATGTCCCCATATCCCAGTTCCTAGCATGTCCCCATATCCCAGTTCCTAGCATGTCCCCATATCCCAGCTCCTAGCATGTCCCCATATCCCAGTTCCTAGCATGTCCCCATATCCCAGCTCCTAGCATGTCCCCATATCCCAGTTCCTAGCATGTCCCCATATCCCAGCTCCTAGCATGTCCCCATATCCTAGCTCCTAGCATGTCCCCATATCCCAGCTCCTAGCATGTCCCCATATCCCAGTTCCTAGCATGTCCCCATATCCAGCTCCTAGCATGTCCCCATATCCTAGCTCCTAGCATGTCCCCATATCCCAGTTCCTAGCATGTCCCCATATCCTAGCTCCTAGCATGTCCCCATATCCCAGTTCCTAGCATGTCCCCATATCCCAGCTCCTAGCATGTCCCCATATCCCAGCTCCTAGCATGTCCCCATATCCTAGCTCCTAGCATGTCCCCATATCCCAGTTCCTAGCATGTCCCCATATCCCAGCTCCTAGCATGTCCCCATATCCCAGTTCCTAGCATGTCCCCATATCCCAGCTCCTAGCATGTCCCCATATCCCAGCTCCTAGCATGTCCCCATATCCCAGCTCCTAGCATGTCCCCGTATCCCAGCTCCTAGGCTCTCCTCATGTCCCAGCTCCTAGGCTCTCCTCATGTCCCAGCTCCTAGGCTCTCCTCATGTCCCAGCTCCTAGGCTCTCCTCATGTCCCAGCTCCTAGGCTCTCCTCATCTCCTAGCTCCTAGGCTCTCCTCATGTCCCAGCTCCTAGGCTCTCCTCATGTCCCAGCTCCTAGGCTCTCCTCATGTCCCAGCTCCTAGGCTCTCCTCATGTCCCAGCTCCTAGGCTCTCCTCATGTCCCAGCTCCTAGGCTCTCCTCATCTCCTAGCTCCTAGGCTCTCCTCATGTCCCAGCTCCTAGGCTCTCCTCATGTCCCAGCTCCTAGGCTCTCCTCATGTCCCAGCTCCTAGGCTCTCCTCATGTCCCAGCTCCTAGGCTCTCCTCATGTCCCAGCTCCTAGGCTCTCCTCATGTCCCAGCTCCTAGGCTCTCCTTATGTCCCAGCTCCTAGGCTCTCCTTATGTCCCAGCTCTTAGCCTGTAATCATGTCCGTTAAAAAGCTAGATTAGTCACACAGACTTAGCTTTTCCTTCTGATAATTACCTTACCCTTTATCACCATTTGTGATGGGTCTTCCTCACTTCCTGCGACCCTGTCGTCTCTCTTCAACCAGATCTGCCCCTCATCCATTCAACTAGATCTGTTACTCATCCATTCTCTCACATTCATGTATTCGTAACTTTCCCTCGAACAATCACTTCCCTTTTAGTTTTCGTGTTCCGATGTTAGTTCCGTTTTTGCGCTTTACTTTCCCATTTAATTGCCCCCCACTTTGATTCTTGTCTTGCACTGACTCCCCAATCACTCTCACGTCCTGATCCTTTGATAAGGGATCGGGACATCTTCACTCTCGCTCCTTTTCACACGTGTGTGGAGTTGCGCGATTTATATCACATATCGTTTCTATGCAATTTGCCTGTGATATTACATATGTGTACAGCTCATAAGCCCTTTCCACTGTAAGTAATTGTTACAGCTTATTTGATTTATTGTATTTTAGGATGTGATTACTTTCAGAAAAGTATATGATTTATCATTATTATGTAAAAATTAATTTTTCTGATGGGATAAAAAGATGGCACCCAAAGGGCCTGGGACAATACTTCTGTCACTGCATAAAGTAATGACCTAAGTGTAATTACCTATGTGCAGTTACAAGATGAAAGCTACACTCATCGTGTCCCATCTTCCCAGCACTCGGTCATATCACACTTTCAAACTACCGACGCTATTGGCCTCCACTGCCTAATCGCTTAACTTTTTCCAACTGCTGTATCTACAACTCTGTAAAAGAGAACTTTCTAATATTTTTTTGACACCTTTATTTCCTATGATTTCTTGTTCTTGAAGTTACAGCCTTCAAGAATTCCTTTGTCTATTTTGTCAATTCTTGTCACAATTTTGCATGTAACCATCATACCGCCTCTTTTTCTTCTATCTTCTAGCTTTGGCATATTTAATGCCTCTAGCCTCAAATCGTAGCTCTTGTCTTTTCAGTTCTGGAAGCCATTTAGTAGCATGCCTTTGCATCTTTTCCAGTTTACTTGTGTGTTTCTTGAGATTCAGGCACCATACAACTGCTGCATACTCCAATTTTGGTTTCACAAAAGTCTTGAATTTTTGTACACAGTGGTACCTCGCATAACAATTTAATCCGTTCCATGTTCGTCATGTGAAACGGACGTCATACAAAACGAGTGTCCCCCATGTAACCAGTGTGATGCATTGTGTTTATTGTGAAATTCCCCCAGTGTGCATGACATCAAATGTTCCCCAAAATATCATTTTTCTTTGTAAAATGATAAATTACCTTCCCTGAACATGTCTATGTAAACAATAATTACCAAATTCAACTTACTTTGGCTGTGAGGGTGTGGACAAGGTGCGCTGTGACGTCATCAGGGGCTGGTCGCCCGTGTGTGAAGCTCCCAGACACGGTCATGTAGGCCATTCAAGCACCGCGTGTTGCCACAAATATATTTTCAAATATTTTTTCTATGTATTTCCAATGCGGTTTTATTTGTTTCGTTTATCGTATATGATGCATATTTGTGACCTTTACAATATGTATACAGTAGAATGTTCATAATTTTCCATGGAACTGTGATACATGTGTCAGTAATGTGTCCACAATAAATGTTTATTGTCACAATATTACGTAGAAAAAAAATCACTAATATTACAATATGTACAGTTTCACATACTATTTACACAGTAACACACTGTATTACACACTCAGTACTTTGGAGGTGCGTAATAGTAAACAAAGTAGTCCATGGCACACAGCGCGACTTTGCTCTCCTTGCACCAGCTACAGATAGATTTTCGTTTCCTGTTTCATCGTTCTGTGTGCTTGCAAATAACGCACTCGCGTACACCCTTGGCTTTAGTACTTGTAGGTGGTATGTAGCCAAGCTTGTAAAGCATAAGGTAGTATTGAAACGATTATAGGAAAAGCTCAATTTGTAAGGTAGTCTTGAAAAGATTGCTTTGTAAGGTCCCACACAGGAAGAGATTCAGCTAGCATCAAAGAGTGTCCATCAGTCAGGAAGAGATTTAGCTAGCCTCAAAGAGTGTCCATCAGTCAGGAAGAGATTTAGCTAGCCTCAAAGAGTGTCCATCAGTCAGGAAGAGATTCAGGTATTCTTGAAAATATCTATGGACAACACCACCATGGAAGCCACTAACACTGTTCATCTATGCTACTTGTATCAGATGCATCATCACTGAACGCAGAAAACGATTCATCTATGTATCATCTATATAAATTGGAGATGGCAAGGGTGGGGCTCAGAGCTACACCTGGATACGCTCGCTGTATCCTCCTCATAGGTGTATCATAGGTGCTGTATCACTGGCATCCGACCGTTGTGTTAAGCCCTTATTGTGCCTAGCTTCACCAATGTTATGACCCTTATGTTCTTCAAACAATAGGGTCTGAATTGCACCGACTGAGCGCAGTCTTTCAACACCGTGTCGGACAGGTGTTTGAGAGCCAGAGGCACGTGTGCCACAAATGGTTGCTCACGCAGTACTAACCCAGCCAGCAGCCCTAGTCTTTCATATTCGTTATAGCAAAAGGTTCGTTCAGTGTTTGTTGGGTAGGCTGCTCCATTATGACAATCTTTCTTTGTTTCAAATCTGTTCCATTTGTTTTGTATTTGTCACTTCCGTCTCTATAATGGAGCAGCCTACCCGACAAACACTGAACAAACCTTTATGGCATTTGTTCATTTTTCAAATTGTTTCAACAGTTCTTTTATTTTTCGTTTTTTTTTTATTTAAGAAACATAAAGCAGCCGACCTGTAACCACCGAACAAACCTTTTTGACATTTGTACTGGTTTTCGAAATTCTTCATTTTTTTATTATTTACGTTTTTTGTATGTAAGAAACATGGAGCAGCCTACCTGCCAACCACCGAACGAACCTTTCCACAATAAGACAAATGAAAAATAAATATTGAACACATTTGAAGAAATTAAAATATCATAATTGTTTATTGAGTGTATATGTAAGGTAGGCTGCGCCATTATTGAGACGTAAATGAGAAATACAAAACAAATGGAACACATTTGAAACAAAGAAAAATAGTTATAATGGAGCAGCCTACCTGCCGAACACCGAACGAACCTTTTTGACATTTGTTGTGTATCAGACATTTCATTTCTTTTTTCTTACAAAAACGTCAATGCTTTGTAACATCTCAGCAGTCACCAATTTATATCCCAGCATCATTAGCATCTTTAAACAAGAACAACATAATTTATGTGCATCGTCGGAGGCGTCTAAGAATGTGCAAGAAGCAGCGCGACCCCACCATGTGGTGTTGACGTTACACAAACAAGCGTTCGTCATACGGGACGATTTCACGCCGATCGGGCCGTTCGTTACCCAAAATGTTCGTCTTTTGGGGCGATCGTTATGCAAGGTACCACTGTATATTTGACAACCCATGTACAGTATTTAAAAGCAATTCTGAAGTTGGAAAGCATAGCATATGCTCCTTGTACAATGTAATTTACTTGTTCATCTGGTGATAGTCTACTTTCCTGAAACACCCCTAGATCTCTCTCTTTTTCAGAGTTCTTTAATGCCTTTCCACATAATTTGTAGGGTGTGTGGGGTCTATTTTCATCTATTTCCCATTCCATAATGTGGCATTTATTCACATTGAATTCCATTTGCCATGTGTTGCTCCATATACTTATTTTGTTCAGGTCATCTTTATAGGCAGGATAATTGTCAAAGTCCCTTATCTTTCCTAATAGCTTAGCATCATCAACAAATGTACTCACCTAGTTGTGTTTGCGGGGGTTGAGCTCTGGCTCTTTGGGCCTGCCTCTCAACTGTCAATCAATCAATTGATTACTCCCCCCCCCCCCCAGGAAGCAGCCCTGTAGCCGCTGTCAAACTTCCAGGTACCTATTTACTGCTAGGTAAACAGGGGTATCAGGGTGAAAAACCTCTGGCAATTTGTTTCAGCCTTCGGGATCGAACCCGGACCCTTAGGACTATGAATCCCAAGCGCTGTCCACTCAGCCATCAGGCCCCAAATTTATCAAATGTATTCATAAAATTCTGTATTTCTTTTGGTAGATCATTTTTATAGACGATGAACATTACTGAACCCTGCGGTGCTCCGCTAGTCACACTCCTCCAGTCAGATACATTGCCTCTGATTATCCCCCCCCCCCTCATCTTTCTGGCAGAACATTATTCAGCCATGTCAGCTGTCTGTCACTCATCCATCATGTTCCAGTCTCCTAAACAACCTCTTGTGTGAGACTCTGTCAAAACCATTTTCTAGGTCCAGATAAACACTCAACACAACAGTCTCTTTCCTGTAGAAACTTTGTGGCTCGATCATAAAGCCGAAGGGGACAAGTGACATTACAATGACTCTACGAATAAGGTGGTAGAGGTACTAGGAGTAAAAAGAGAAAATAAGCTTAGTTATTATTCTAATATACAAACTGCCAGATGCAACAACTGAGGAATTCACAGACCAGATGAACAAAAGAGAATAACTTTGATAATTTGGCAAACCCAATATCTGATATTATCTTCCTAGGTGACTTCAACCTGCTTAGTCTAAGATGGAGAATAGCAAACAATAATATTATACCAGCAAATCTATCTGGACATAACCAACCACAGATTAGAGAATTACTTAAGAGTCTGTGACATATTTTCACTCAACCAGCAGATATCAGAGCCAACTAGGAACAAAAATATTCCAGATCTGATCTTCATAAACAATGAAGACATAATCAGGAACATTACGATCTCTGATACCACATACTCAGATCACAACCTCGATGAAGTGCAAACTACCATCACTACTCAGAATAGACCTAAAACAATGATCAAGTGAGAGCGGTTATTCGGTAAATTCAACTTTAATAATAAAAGAATAGAATGGGAGAAAATAAACAGGGAACTTAACACTTTCGCGTGCCACAGACGACGCTCACGTCACTCATTTTGGTCCCGTTGCCTCGCCGACGACGCGCACTGCGTCACTCATTAAAATATTTGTTAAAAATTTAAATTTTATCAGATCAATCTGGTAGTGGTTTTAAAATGAGCGCCTTTAAATTGCGCACAATTTAGCACCCATATGTCACTTGAGCAGGACATATATTTATCTCTTGAATGCACCTCAAGCGGCATTGGAAAAGAAATATTTCTATAAAATCCAATTCTTATCTGATCGACTTGGGGATAATTTAAGCATGTTTACCATTAAATTTTCGTTTTTTCTAATAGTCACATAGCCTATTATTGAAAACGGAGTTAGCTTGTATCTTCGTGGTAAAACTATTGTAAAATGTTGACATGACCAGTGTAATCAACGAAGTTTTTTATTTGTTGCCGGTCACACGCATCCTTGTGTGACATTTTATACATATGTTCTTCTAGAACATTCTATTGCGAACATATTGGTATAAAAATTAAGTACGTACATCGAAAATTGACGTCAGAACAGTGAAAAGAATAAGACTTTTCAAAAGGTGTTTCGCCGATCTGCCGTCAGGTAGAGGTAATACTTCAGCCACTTTCCACACTCTTGCTGGTGGGCCGCGAACATGATTCTACATTTATATGCATATGTCCGTGAAGGGAATTTTATTGTGGTCACAATGATACCAAAAAAACCACGAATAAAAATTAGGGGGTTGGCAAACATAAAAACATCGTAAACATTCATGCCCGGTTTGACGCTCACGGCTAACGAACGCCGCACTTTCTTACCAGTGTGGTTCTCATGTTGCATTTTGTGGCAATTTATGTATATATTACTCTAGAGCATTCTTTCGCGAACACAATGATACCAAATTTAAATACATACCGCGAAAATTAAGCTCGCCACACTGAAAAGATTATAAACTTTTTTTTGCTGACGCGCCGTAGGCCCACCCGTCGGGACCACTTAGGGGATATTTTGGGCCTATTCACTGGGAACACGAAAGTGTTAAACATTCAATGGGAAAATGTTCTAAGTAATACAATAATACAAATCCTACACAAGGAATAGAAAAACTGACTTCTCAAGCATATAAAGTCTGTCTGAAACATGTTTCTTTGAGGAAAGCCAGAAAGAGGTCCAATGTAGAAAGAGAACACAGACGACACTACAAAAAAAAAAGGAAAAAATTAACGGAAATGCTTAAGCAGACACGACTTTCCATACAAAGAAGGAATAATTTAAACAGGGAGACTGAAGAAATCAAGCAGAGACTGAAGCATTCATTTCATATTGAAAACAGACAACTAGAACAGAAAGCAATTCAAGAAATAGAAAAAAAATATTTCTTCACATATGCTAAATCAAAAGCAAAAACCACTGCCAGTATTGGACTTATTTGTACGAGTGAAGGTTCATACACTGAGGATGACAAATAAATTAGTGAAATCCTAAAAAAGCAGTGAGGATATGTTTAGCACTCCAATAAACAGCATGAAAGTGGAAGATCTGGACAACTTCTTTATGCGTATATCCAAACCCCTGTAAATATAACTGATTATCAACACGAGCGTGACAGATTTTGAAAGAGAAATTTACAACATGCCCATGCACTCAGCCCCAGGTCCAGACTCATGGAATTCAATAATCATAAAGAAATGCAAAGTGCCAGTAGCACAGGCACTCAGTATAGTGTGGAGGAAGAGCTTGGACACGGGGAAGATACCAGATGCGCTTAAAGCAGAGGACATAGCCCCTCTACACAAGGGAGGGAGCAAAGCATTGGCAAAGAAGTATAGATCAGTTGCACTAACATCCCACATAATAAAAGTATTTGAGAGAGTGATCAGGAGTCAGGTCACTAGTTTCATGGAGACCAATGACCTCCCCAATCCAGGCCCACATGGATTTAGAGCAGGAAGATCATGCCTCTCACAGCTACTTGACCATTACGACAAAATCACCAAGGAATTAGAAGAAAAACAAAATGCAGATGTGGTATACATGGATTTCGCAAAGGCATTCGATAAATGTGACCATGGTGTGATAGCACACAAAATGAGGTCAATGGGAATAACTGGTAAAGTAGGATGCTGGATACTCAGTTTCCTGTCAAACAGAACACAAAGAGTAACAGTCAACCATATAAAATCAAGTCCAAGCGCAGTTAAAAATTCTGTACCTCTGGGTACAGTCCTTGCACCACTGCTTTTCCTTATTCTCATATCAGATATAGACAAAAATACAAGTCACAGCTTTGTATCATCCTTTGCAGATGATACAAAAATCAGCATGAAAATTATCTCTGCTGAAGAGGATGAAAAACTACAAGAAGATATTAATCAAGTTTTTGACTGGGCAGAAGAAAATAACATGATGTTTAACAGTGATAAATTCCAGGTACTCAGGTACGGTAAAAATGAGGACATTAAATGTAATACTGTACAGGGTACAAAATGTAATCAGATTTGCCCATAGTAGGAAAGCAGCACGTTAAGGATTTAGGAATAATGATGTCTGATGACCTAACGTTTAGATAGCATAATCAAGCAAATATTGTGTCAGCCAGAAAAATGATAGGATGGATTATGAGAACTTTCAAATCCAGGGAGTCCATCACAATGGTTGTACAGTACTATTCAAATCACTTGTGCTGTCCTGTCTTGAGTACTGCTCAGTACTCACTTTCCCCTTCAGAGCAGGAGAGATTGCTGAAACAGAGGGAGTTTAGATAACATATGTGGCATACATAGACGCGATAAAGCACCTAAATTATTGGGATTGTCTCAAAGCTCTCCAAATGTACTCGCTAGAAAGGAGATGAGAGAGATATATCAAATAATATACACGTGGAAAATACTGGAGGGCCAGGTCCCAAATCTACACAATAAAATAACTTACTGGAGTGAACGATATGGAAGAAAATGCAGAATAGAACCAGTGAAGAGCAGAGGTGCCATAGGCACAATCAGAGAACACTGTATAAACATCAGAGGTCCGCGGTTGTACAACATCCTCCCAGCGAGCATAGGAAATATTGAGGGAATAGCCGTGGACATCTTCAAGAGAAAACTATAGTTTTCTTACTGGAGTGCCGGACCAACCGGGCTGTGGTGGATATGTAGGCCTGCGGGTTGCTCCAAGCAACAGCCTGGTGGACCAAGCTCTCATAAGTCAAGCTCCAAGCAACAGCCTGGTGGACCAAGCTCTCATAAGTCACGCTCCAAGCAACAGCCTGGTGGACCAAGCTCTCATAAGTCAAGCCTGGCCTCGGGCCAGGCTTGGAGAATAGAACTCCCAGAATCCCATCAAGCAGGTATTACGAGTTATGATTGATCCCAAGATGAAAAATGTCAATCAGTGAAGAGGTTAATAATATAACGAAAGAGCTTGTGTGTTCGATTGGCTCTTGGGAGCTCACTTGTCATCTAAAACCTTGGAGACAAGCAACTATGCTTAATGATCACCTCTCTAAAAACTCTTGAAGTTGGGACATCGATGATGGTATGATCAACCAGGCAGCAACATTAACCAGTCTGGTTGACCTAACCACCAACCACAACGTTTGGTCAGAGACCGGGATTCAGGGACACTGATCATCAGATCCCTTTCAGGTTAGCCTATATAAAGCATGAATTTGAAGGAGAATAATTAACAACGTTCTGGAGCCAATTTACAAAAGAACAAAAGTGTTCCTTGGAACAATTGGCAAACAATAAGGAAAATTGTGACCATTTATATTTATATCAGTGGATGGATGGAAGCCAGGCTGGAATCCTGGCTGGATGGAATCTAAAGCAACATCTGAACCCGAAAAAAACGTAAATGCACCTCAACCAGTCCAGTCGAAAGACATATATACAGCATGAGCCTAGCAATCAGGGCAACGGAGTCTCTGTAGGAGGGAAGACTCGGTTCTACACTCATGCAAAGAGGTCCACCTCAGCCTGACTTTTCATCTCGCACGGAATGGAATGACACATAACTGACGGTGCACTCTATGAAAATAAGAAAAGAATAAAATAAATAAACAAGATAACCCACCCACAAGAATATTAGACACGCCCCACAAGTGAACCACACAGAGAATCAAACCTTGAGAATCCAGAAATCAAAGTGATCAACTCCACAGGGCAATGGACCGAAGTCACCACCTCTCAGTACAAGCAAAGAACCACCAAGCAGCAGCATGAGTGGAACAGCAGCACATAGCCCAGAGGAAGCCAAATCAGAGGAAGCCAAATCAAAGCAGGGCATGTATGCCACATGGCCCCAAACTTGAGCACCATACTGTGCACTCAAAGGAAAGGATCTACTCACTGATGCTGCGCAGCTTGGTGAGTGCTGGTTACAAAACCTGAACCCAGAGCCGAGGCATACGTGAACACATTGAGCGATGGGCAAGGATGACGCCACAGAGAAATTGCTGACTTGGATAACATGTAAACATTTTACTGCTAGAACCCACTCAATAAAACATCTAAATTATCGGGACCACCTAAGATTTTAAAGTCCTAGTTTCCTTACAGTCCTGGCAGATATACTTAATAATTCACACTAGGAAAATATTAGAAGGCCTGGTTTCAAATCTGCCAATAGAAATAACACCATGAGTCCAGGAGGCATCTTAGGAAGTGCAAAATATCCTGATTGAAAGTGCAAAATATCCTGATTGAAAACAGAGGTGCAATAGGTATACAGTCTCAACATCAAGGGCTCAAAGACTTTTCAACACTTAAACGTTTTGTTGTTTCAACACTTTTCAACAAAATCTGGGACAATGACATACTCAGGAAAGAGAGGTGGACGAAAGGGTAGAGAACCAAGCTGAATCTAATGAACAGGCCTACACAGCCTGTCAACATGCAAGGTCTGCCAAGTAAAATGCCAATACCATCTTCCAAAGGGAAGAGGCGAGCATCTTGAACAAGGCCGCCAGGGTTAGAAATGCAAGCCTTGAGGCCTCCACACACTGAGCAGACCCAAGTGAGTCCACATCCACACACAGTTGCTTAGAGAGCTCCCCTCCACGAGGACCCAAAGACACAAAATTGGCCCAAAGTGGGAACGTGCCCCCTGTGATCCTCTGCAATAAGGGCCCTGGACAGCACAGGCACTTGTACACAGAGCTGCCACATGTCCATGTCCTTGAGGAGTGCCAGAAGAAACAGTCAGTTCTTGAGTGGAACAAAAGAAGAATTACTCAAGAACACCTGAAAAATGGAATTCACCTCCCACCAATCAAGTGTGTGGGACAAAAATAATCCCCTAGGAAAAAAAAAAGGAGGACTGTCAGCTACTCAAGATGAATCTGAAATCTCACACAGCAGCCAAAAAGCTGAAACAGACTCATACTCAAAAAAGCCAGGTCCATCAAAGAAAACAGGTCTGAGTTCCATAGGAGGTACCAAAACAAATCTGCATGAACCAATGAAGGCCCATTATGTGAAGACAGAAACCTCTGGAAAAATAATGACTCCAAGGCACCAAAATGGATGCGGAATCGAACTCGAGGGAAAGGAACCAAGCAATCATACTCATCTTCTTGAGGTTATCTTGAGATGATTTCGGGGCTTTTTAGTGCCCCCGCGGTCCGGTCCTTGACAAGGCCTCCACCCCAGGAAGCAGCCCGTGACAGCTGACTAACACCCAGGTACCTATTTTACTGCCAGGTAACAGGGGCATAGGGTGAAAGAAACTCTGCCCATTGTTTCTCGCCAGCGCCTGGGATCGAACCCAGGACCACAGGATCACAAGTCCAGCGTGCTGTCCGCTCAGCCGACCGGCTCCCATAATGAGGTGGTTAACAAAAATTCTCCCTCTGGAGCAAAGGACCCAAGCATATAGGGACTCAAGGTACACAAAGCCTAGCATGCTTCCTCTTCCACACTAAGGGAAACCATATAAGATGAACCATATCATTTGAGTCCTAATCTTGAGGACCACTGTACTGTGCTGTATTTATAAATGCATTACAACAATTATCTATATTAATTCTAGCCCATCCTCCTGTTTAGGTAGTGCTAATAGTAATGATGAGGACCATAGTATATATACACCTGATGTACAACAAAATTATAAAGTAGAAATCTGAACTATTGAGTTGGACAAACCAAAAAACAACTTTTCACTTCTGTTGCTTTGAGAAACTAAACTAACCTAACCTTCCTAGGCCTAATACATGATATCTGAGGCCTAATATTGTACATACTAGGCCAAGGAATATTTAAGTTTGTTTTTTAGCTTCATTTATTTTAAAAGAATTCCTTACTAGTCAGTAAGCTACTATCTAAAAGCTAAGTATGGACGAATTAGTGACTATTGACGACCGACACAATAGGTACTACCTAAACAGAAGGATGGGTTGAGTAATTCAATAAGGACTCACCATTTCCATAATAAGGTGGCCGCAGATTGCACATTTCTCCGCAGTCTGCTGGAAACCAGAGTAAAGGTAGTCTTCCTCGCAGTACACTTTACCGTGGACATTGTAGAATGCCTTTCCCCGCAGAGCACGTCCGCAGGAGCAACAGATGAAGCAATTGGTGTGATAAAGATTCCCCATAGCCTGACACGCCTGCCCCGCACCAGTCACTTTGTCTCCACACGTGTGACAAACACCTGCAATGCAAAAGTATTATAAAATACAAATTCACAGCAAAAATCAGATCCTGGTATCAGTCTACATAACATTGTTAATGCTAATCAAACTCACAAAAGCATGATGAATCAATGAGAAAAGTTGAAAGCAATTTCATTGAGACTGAACTCACATCTGTGGTCTCCGTAGACGCACAAATACAGACAGAATTGTTAGAGGGGACATGATCACCACATAAGATTCTCAGGAGGAATTCATAGGGTAGGTAAAGACAGCCTATTTAGTACAAGGGGCACATGCACTAGGGGACACAGGTGGAAATTGAGTGCCCAAATGAGCCAAGAGCCGCTAGAAAGAATTTTTTCAGTGTCAGAGTAGTGAACAAATGGAATGCATTAGGCAGTGATGTGGTGGAGACTGACCCCCATACACAGCTTCAAGTGTCGATATGTAGATATGTGTAGAGCCCAGTAGGGTCAGGAACCTGTACATTAGTCGATTGACAGTTGAGAGGCGGGACCAAAGAGCCAGAGCTCAACCCCCGCAAGCACAATTAGGCGAGTACTGTCACATCTGTAGCCTCCCCCAGACACACCCACACACACACTACTGACACACCTGTGGCCTCCCCCAGACACACCCACACACTACTGACACACTGTAGCCTCCCCCAGACACACACACACACACACTACTGACACATCTGTGGCCTCCTCCAGACACACCCACATACACACACTACTGACACATCTGTAGCCTCCCCAGACACACTCACACACACTACTGACACATCTGTGGCCTCCCCCAGACACACCCACACACACACACTACTGACACACCTGTGGCCTCCTCCAGACACACCACACACACACTACTGACACATCTGTGGCCTCCCCCAGACACACCCCCACACACACTACTGACACACCTGTAGCCTCCCCCAGACACACCCACACACACACTACTGACACACCTGTAGCCTCCCCCAGACACACCCACACACACACTACTGACACACCTGTGGCCTCCCCCAGACACACCCACCCACACACACACTACTGACACATCTGTAGCCTCCCCCAGACACACCCACACACACTACTGACACACCTGTGGCCTCCCCAGACACACCCATACACACACTACTGACACATCTGTAGCCTCCTCCAGACACACCCACACACACTACTGACACATCTGTGGCCTCCTCCAGACACACCACACACACACACACACACTACTGACACACCTGTAGCCTCCTCCAGACACACCCACACACACTACTGACACACCTGTGGCCTCCTCCAGACACACCCACACACTACTGACACACCTGTGGCCTCCACTAGACACACACACACACACACACTACTGACACACCTGTAGCCTCCCCCAGACACACCCACACACACTACTGACACACCTGTGGCCTCCCCCAGACACACCCACACACACACACTACTGACACACCTGTAGCCTCCCCCAGACACACCCACACACACACACTACTGACACACCTGTGGCCTCCCCAGACACACCCACACTACTGACACACCTGTAGCCTCCCCCAGACACACCCACACACACACTACTAACACACCTGTAGCCTCCCCCAGACACACCCACACACACACACTACTGACACACCTGTGGCCTCCCCCAGACACACCCACACACACTACTGACACACCTGTGGCCTCCTCCAGACACACCCACACACACACTACTGATACACCTGTGGCCTCCTCCAGACACACCCACACACTACTGACACACCTGTGGCCTCCCCCAGACGCACCCACACACACACACTACTGACACATCTGTGGCCTCCCCCAGACACACCCACACACACACTACTGACACATCTGTAGCCTCCCCCAGACACACCCACACACACACTACTGACACACCTAGAAAGTGTAACAGAAAGTGTAACTAGAAAGTGTACCAGACAGCACTAACAGCTCGATAGGTACAGACACTACAACGGTTCCCGATAGAGAGAGTCAGAACAGAAGGACAGACTTATGCAAATTTTATGCAAAGGCATATGCAGACATAGATATGCTGGTAATAAGAAAGGATTAGAATGCAGTTATCAACATCCCAAAAAATGT
This sequence comes from Procambarus virginalis, assembly GCA_020271785.1. Lineage (NCBI taxonomy): Eukaryota > Metazoa > Arthropoda > Malacostraca > Decapoda > Cambaridae > Procambarus > Procambarus virginalis. Next base: position 10,527,907 of record WNGS01160430.1, on the reverse strand, counting down.
TTAAATATGCTTAGGAAAGGTGAGTGTCGATTTGGATCAATATGTAGGTTTTTCCATCCTGAGATGTGCCAAACCTCACTGGAGGACAGAAAATGCTATGACCTCAGCTGCCCATACTTTCACGTGAAAGGCACGGAACGCTACATAAAGAGTGGCAAGCAGGATAATGAATTTGGAGGAAATTCGATAAATTTTTTATACCAGACCGAAAGAGAATTCAAAAGGAGGAGCATGGAGAATGTATGGAACTGGATGCCAGACCCACTTGCATACCAGAATTACAGATACAACTACACACCGAAAGGGAACCACAACTACAACAGGCAACTGCCCTACAACAATCAGCACTGGTCAGAACAAACTCAATATGTCCACGCATAATGGGCTTGCCACAAAAGTCTCCCAGTCAAACTATCACTAACAGAGTAACCTCATTCATCTTTGCCAACATACAAGGACTGAAAACAGAACAAACAATAAAGTACAGTTCATAAATGGCTCCTCACGGAGTCAATATATATATATATATATATATATTATATATCTATATATATATATATATATATATATATATATATATATATATATATATATATATATACACAGTATATATTATATATTATATATTTATTTATTTATTTTACACACATACACGACAATGATA
>WNGS01160430.1:10458149-10510466 GCA_020271785.1 Procambarus virginalis | reverse complement strand
GAGAGAACTAACTATTTTTGTGTTGCCAAATGGATCAAATCCACTACTACAAAATTCTCAATATGACAAAGAGGGTTAAATTTTAGACTTTATTGATCATGGAGAACTTTATATAATATTAGCAATCAAAAGCTGATATAAGCAACTAAAAGCAAAGAAGAGGAGTGAGTATGGTAGCTCCTTAATAATTATTCTCAGTTGCCAAGTTAAGCAATCATTAAGTTTTCACATTGATCACGACGCAGTGGTAATCACAGGAAAGCGACGCGAGAGTGAGACCAGCGACGTGAGAGTTAGTGGTCATGGTGAAGAACAGTGAGGTTAAGGGGGAAAGGGAACTTAGAAGCATCAAGCCATCATGATTATATAGCACTTGCAAGAGGGGTCAGGATAAGGATTTGGTGGTTGAGGGGGAAAGAATTATCATTGGTGTCAAGTGGTGCAAATAAGGTTCAATTAGCCACTAAATTTGATGACAATAGTGGTGACTGTGGCAGGAACATTGGTGGAGATAATACAATGCACATGGCACCAACCATGGTGAGGCCTGGTCGACGGCCGGGGCCGCAGGGTCGCCAAGCCCCAAAATCAACTCAAAGTAACCTAAAGGTAACCAAGGTAGATGGCTTGTTTTATGACAGGGCTATTCCTGCATGGGGTCATTACCCTCTGGCCAGCCCACTAAGCATTACTTATTTCTGTCTTAAGTTGTGGAAGAGTATTTATGACCAGATGTTGGCTTTAGTAAGATTATGTCCAGTGTTTGACAACAATTCTGCACTGTTAAATTTGTTAAAATCTTATTTGGTTTGTAACTCTGCAGTGTGTTAGATAATGTTCCAGTGGCCTGTCAGGAATTTCTCCACAATGATGACATTTCTTCTTTTATTCTGGAACGTGTGAGCATATTTCCCATGCACATGTGGGGTATCCAAGCCTGATACCTAAGTGTAAGTGTGCTTCTGTTTTTTTTGTGCCCTTTCATGAAAATAACTGGTCCATAGTCAGTCGAATTCTTGTACCAGCTAGCAGATATTGATGTTGCAGTTGCTGTGTTGTGCTCACTGTATATCTTTTGCACTTTACATTAATTATTTACTTAATTTGTGCTAGACTCTGTGGTATGTAAATGTCTACATTTCCTCTCTAAGTTACAAGATTTGCAGCTTCATCTGCTATATTATCCACTAGTACTTATTCCTACATGACTTGGCACCCAGTTGATAAGTCTTCGACGACCCTGGTGTTTGAATATTTGCATTGCTGCTGTAACATTTGTGGTCTGATAGATGCCACATAAATGTTCTTGTTGCAAGGTTTCGATAACAGTTCTAGAATCTTTATAACACCATGTCAGTGTTCAGCAAGAGCCTGTTCCAAAGTCTTTGAATGGGTAGCATTACATAGTAGCATTACATAGCATTTATGTAAAGCTGAGCATCCATTTGTGTCTCTTTTCAACTATAGAATTTCCCGCCTTAACAACAGCACTAGATTGTTCTCTCTGCTGGTCTACTGATCTGTTTGTGAAGTATGTGCAGTGGTCAGATACCAAGTTTGCTTCTATATTTAATCTATTATACATCATTACATTACATGTTACTTTTCAAAATGCTAGTGCTCTCTAGAGTGGAGTACTGCTGCACAATGACAGCCCCTTTCAAAGCTGGAGAAATTGCTGACCTGGAGAGCGTGCAGAGATTGATCCTTTACTGCTAGAATCCACTCAGTAAAACATCTAAACTACTGGGACCGACTAAAGAGCCTAAATATGTATTCCCTTGAGTGTAGGCGAGAGAGATGCATAAAAATCTATACTGTACATGGAAAATAATAGAGGGGCTGGTCCCAAACCTGCACACAGAAATAACATCACACGAGACCAGAAGGCATGGCAGGATGTGCAGAATACTCCCGTTGAAAAGCAGAGGTGCAACAGGTACTCTGAGAGAGAACTCTATCAACATCAGAGGCCCGAGACTGTTCAACACGCTTCCACTACACATATGGGGCATAACTGACCGACCCCTCACAGTGTTCAAGAGAGAACTTGACAAACACCTCCAAAGGATACCTGATCAACCAGGCTGTGACTCATACATCAGGCTGCGAGCAGCCGCGTTCAACAGCCTGGTTGATCAGTCCAGCATCCAGGAGGCCTGACCGACGACCGGGCCATGGGGACGCTAAGCCCGGAAGCACCTCAAGGTAATCTCAAGGTAGGGGTGGGTGTTAGTCTGAATTTTTTTCCTTTAAGAGCCATGATCTTTTAATGGACTTGAAACGATTCTCATGGGGATTTCTTAAAGAGGTCTACATGTATATCGTCAACACCTATCTCGGTAATTGTATTTGTAATCTCAATTGCATTGATAGTGTTTATTGCACAGTGGGTCCATCTGTTGGTATTGGAAGCTCTTCTGTTCCAAGTTAATGCTCCACTGATTATATCTTGAAATGAACAATTTCTTGATCTAGTCAATATCCTGGTCAGCATGCATGCAGCAAGCCCTTTTATCCTTATTTCAACCAATGTTAGTCTTAAGCTTAGTATTTTAGTCCACCTGGGAGCCACCCTCATAATTCGCATAGCATCATTTGCCAGTGGTTCGTATTAAAACATTCCTAACAATTTTGTGTTCTGCTCCTAGACAGAGCCCTGTTAGCTGCTCTCATTATATTAAGAGCAGGGGTGCCAGTAGACACAATCAGAGAACATGTGAATAAACATTAGAGGTCCACAGTTGTTCAACATCCTCCCAAAGAGCATAAGAAATATTGCCAGAACATACCGTGGAACATCTTCAACATAAAACTAGATAATTTTCTTCTAGAAGTGCCGGACCAACCACGCATGTAGTGGATGTGAGCCTAGAGGCTGCTCAAGCAGCAGCCTAGTGGACCCAAACTCTACAAGTCAAGGCCTGGTGGACCAAACTCTCATCAGTCCAGCCTGGACCTCGGGCCCAGGCTTGAGGAGTCGAAGAACTCCCAGAAATCCATCAAGCAGGTATATTCAATCAAGATTTTGCCATTCTCCTTCAGATATTGCAGTTTGCTTATTGAATGCTCAATTTAGAATCTACCTCACGCCTCCAAGATATTGATATGTGTGTAACCCACTGAAGGTTAAGTATATAAATATACATTCAGTATATAAATATACATTCAAGACTCGTCTGCAGTCTTGAATGCATAGGGGCCTGTCTGCAGTGCTGCCAAAGAGCCTCAATATCTTAGATTTCTATACGATTATTTTATATCTAAAATGCTACATTCAGAATGTTACTTTATTTAGTGCCTTATTCTAAAGGTGAAGGACCTGTGACGACATGCTGCATCATCGGGGTAGATAAGCAGTTTAACCCCTTTCGTGCAAATGTCAGGGTAACAAGATTTTCTATAAGGATTTTATGGAGACAAGGGCTCAGGCCTTCTCCTTGTGGAGTCCCATTCGCATGCCGCAATTGGCTGAGTTCTGGACACTTGGCTCCTTGCAGCTTCTACTCTGGCATAGCCGTGACATGAAGCTAATCTGAATCCAGCAGTGCATCCATACCCTTTTTTGGATTAACACCTGCTAAAATTCCTAGGAGGGGACAGCAAATTTGAATACTTTTTCTTAATCAAGGAAAGTCACTGGCTGGTCAATAATAACAGTTGGCAGTACCTACTACTCTAGTGAAAGCCAAATGTGTGCTTATCTTCGGCTTTGGAATCTGGATCATGTCCACTTTCTTCCAAACAGGTTGGCGTAGTGTACCCTAGTTGCCAAGTTGCATTGATAAGGTCCAATATCCCTTGTTCTCCAGCAGGACCTGCACGTGCAATCATCGAGTATCTAATTTCATCAGCACGTGGTGCAGTGTCCTTACTGTTTGGCTCTAATTAGTTGTTGCTTGGTAAATGGGCCGTCACATTCATTATTTGTAGCTATCCTCTCAGTTGGCTGTCACCCACTCATGTTTGAGTGGGTGACACTCACCAACCCTTCTGATCAATGAGGACATTGATATAATATGCTCTTTCTGCAATTGGACAGTCTCTCTCAGCCTTTGGCAAAGTTCGAGTACAAGTCTGTGGTTGAGCTTGACTACTTGATATGATTTTAATGTCCCCTATATTTTGCCAAGACTGCTGGATTACCTGGTGAGGGGTCCCAGGAGTTCCTATACTTCCCAAGCCCAGCCTAAAGCCAGGTTCAAATTGTGATAGCTTGGTCCAACAGGTGTTGCTTGGAGCTGCCTGCAGGCCTACATTCCACTACAACCCACATGTCCACTACAACTGGTACTGTACTTCTTACAGAAACTATATCTAATTGCTTCTTGAAGAAGTCCATTTTCGTGCTGGCAATATTTCTATTCTTGCTGGGAGAGTACTGAATGGCCAATTAGAGTTTGGCATCACTCAAACCATCTTGCCTCCTTCACCTCTGTAGTAACTAGTTTTGCCTTCAGTTATCACTGATCTTTGTTCTTCCTTCAGCTGTGGAGTTTCCCTCAAAATGTTTCTAAAGAGGTTGACTCTGGTTTTACTCTTTACCTTCTTCATTGCCAAACCAATATTCTTTAATTTTTTTGATTGCTGGGATGTTAAAATATGTTAAAATTCCTCAGGTGGTGTGTATGTAGCATACATTTTTTTTAGTTTCCCTTGCATATAATCCAGTTGGCATTTTTTTTAAATATTACCTTGGATGTACAGGTGGTGTAGATGGTGTAGATCATTCTATGCTTAGTGTTGTGATAATTGAATAGTGGTCACTCGTTATCACTGGGTCTACCTCCTACTTTGTCTGATGTTCAAGTGCAGTTGTGATTTCTGTAAGATCAAGGAAACCTTCTTGAATGTGTAATTACCTAAGTGTAGTTACAGGACGAGAGCTACGTTCGTGGTGTCCCATCTTCCCTGTACTCTGTTGTATAACGCTTTGAAACTACTGATGGTTTTGGCCTCCTCCATCTTCTCACTTGGCTTGTTCCAGCCATCTACCAAACTGTTTGCAAAAGAAAACTTTCTAATATCTTTTCGACACCTTTGTTTCCTTAGCTTAATCTATGTTCTCTTGTTCTTGAAGTTACATGAGGAAGGAACTGAGAAATATTCTTCCACATACTTATTCACAAATTAGTTTTCAGTTAGTGTTTACTTACAATAACACTATTGGAAGCTGTTGAAAATGTAGAGATCCACTACCCTTTAGACTCAGATACTAGTGGTGTCTGTTTAAATGTTCAAAACGTTAACGTTCAATAAGCAGAGAATTCCTCACGAAACCTTAAAACGCCCTATTTGTGATTGTGTCTTGTAATTATATTTCCATTCTTCATAAATATCACTATTTCCCACTACCTAATGATGACATTATTAATATCAGCTTGTAGTTTTTCAATGTCTTCTACAGAAGTAATCTTTGTGCCGATTGCCGTATTGTTCGCAAATGATAACATGAAGCTGTGATTTGTATTTTTGCCTGAATCTGTTATCAGAATGAGGAAAAGCAGTGGTACAAGGACTGTGTCCTGAGGTACAGAGCAGTGGTACAAGGACTGTGTCCTGAGGTACAGAGCAGTGGTACAAGGACTGTGCCCTGAGGTACAGAGCAGTGGTGCAAGGACTGTGCCCTGGGTTACAGAGCAATGGTACAAGGACTGTGCCCTGGGGTAAAGAGCTTTTGACTGTACTTGGACTTAATTTTGTTTGATTGTTACTCTTTGCATTTTGTTTGACAACAAATTGAATATTCATTACCATACTCTACCTGTTATTCCTACTGATCTTATTTTACAGGTTATCACTCCATGGTCATATTTATCAAATCCCTTTGCAAAATTAGTGTATTCAAAATTTGCATTTTGTTTTTCTTTTAATGCTTCTGTGATTCTGTCATGGTAGTTAAGTAATTGCAAAAGGCAGTACCTTTCCACTCTAAGCCTATGTTGACTGGAATGTGGAAGTTATTATTCTCCATAAAACTGGAGATTTAGTTCTGCTCACTCTTTTAAAAACTTTAATTATGAGTGGTCTTAGTTTTAGCCAAAGCTTTACTACCACCCTTGTGCAGAGAAGCTATATCTGCAGATGTAAGTGCTGCTGGTATCTCCCCTGTATCCAGGCTCTATCTCCACATTACACTGAGCGCTCACGCTACTGGTACTTTACATTTCTATCTAATTATTAATGTTGTTGTTATTATTAATTATAAAATATGCAATTCCAAGAATTGAGATCCTGATGTGAGTGCCTGGGCATGTTGTCAATTTCCATTTCAAGGTCTGCTGTGCTCGTGTTTATATCAATTACAGTGTCAGTTTTGGACACCATTAATAAGAAGCTGTCTGGATGTTCAATTTTCACCTGACACCCTAAAGCCGAGTTCATCTGGCATTGTAAAGCCGAGGTCGTCTGGCATTGTAAAGCTGAGGCCATCTGGCATTGTAAAGCCGAGGTCACCTAGCATTGTAAAGCCAAGGTCACTGGCATTGTAAAGCCGAGGTCACCTGGCATTGTAAAGCCGAGGTCATCTGGCATCGTAAAGCCGAGGAAATCTATCTAACGAGAGGCAGCTCCTAGTTAGTAGTAATACGTATATCTAACCATTTCATTCACGTGGATCATCAGAGATTCGAACTAAGGAGTCTCGAGTACACCACCATCATCTTGAATATCAAGAGTACCTCAGTGGTGATCCAGGTAAGATTTAGGCACTTTCAAGACCCTACTTTGTTGCGAACATCCACGGCCCTGGTCGGTCGGTCTTATACTTTCGAGGCACAAGTTGAAATCTCGGATGATTCAAGCAAATTAAATGTTATTGCCTGCACCATCATGGGTGGCATCTTGTATCTAACAACTCCCACTTGTGTACCTATTCAACTCCTGCTTGAAAACTTTCCGGTGAGTAAGCTTCTATGATATTACTTACTAACATGTTTCACAGATCTACAACCCTATTTCCAAACCAATCTTAGCCTATTTCCTCTTAAAATCTACACTTTCCCAATTTCAATCTGTTATGTCATGCTCTATCTAGGTCTGATATTTTTAAAACTCTATATCTCATTTGGTAAACCCCTTCTGTTCCTGTCTACTCTTCAATCATGTTTCCTCTAACTCTGAGTTTCCTAAGAATAACATATCTATGCAAATACTTGAGTGAGCATTTACATTCATTAAAAAAAAACAATTTGGATAACTGTACAATTGGGTTTGTGTAAAACCCGGGTTAGGCTTCAGTGGAAGCCTGGGGACCCTCGTAGGTGCAGTAGCACTCCAGGTTGTCATTCCTTTACCATGTGGTGGTACAGTTGACTAGAGCGCGTCTGGGAACACTCGGCATATAGGTTCGAACCCTCATCAATGCTCCTGCGGATTTATTCGTTTGATGTATCACATTATTGTGATTTGTGTGTGTGTACTGAAGGCAGAGGTAGAACTACTGGACGACAAAGCCAGAGTGCATGGGGGAATTGTGTGAATACCCGGGTTAAGCGTCAATGGAAGCCTGGGGATCCTCGTGGGGGAGCAGTAGCACTCCAGGTTGTCATTCCTTTACCATGTGGTGGTACAGTTGACTTGAGAGCGTCTGGGAACACTCGGCACATACGCTCGAACCCTCATCAATGCTCCTGTGGATTTGTTCATTGTACTGCATATTTTCCATAATGTGTAACGAGGGCAAAACAGAGTTGAAGGATAACATTAGACTTTTCATTATTAATGCTTTAAGTATGAATTCAATAACATGCAATCACAGTAACCTTGGTAATATGTAACATTTCATTTACCTGGCTCATCGGATATTTGAACTTGGGCCTGGAAAGTACAAGACCATCTTGAGGTTATCTTGAGATGATTTCGGGGCTTTAGTGTCCCCGCGGCCCGGTCCTCGACCAGGCCTCCACCCCCAGGAAGCAGCCCGTGACAGCTGACTAACACCCAGGTGCCTATTTTACTGCTAGGTAACAGGGACATAGGATGAAAGAAACTCTGCCCATTGTTTCTCGCCGGCGCCTGGGATCGAACCCGGGACCACAGGATCACAAGTCCAGTGTGCTGTCCGCTCGGCTGACCGGCTCCCAAACCATCGTCGTATCAACTAGGCCTGGTTGAGGCCCGAGGTCAAATCTCTGATTATCCAACTGAATGATATGCATTTAGTACTTTTACTGTTACTACTGCTGTTATTGCTACTGCTGAACAGTGTTTTACCAATATGTACCGCCACCCAAGCTGTAAACTAAATGTTTTTCAATTTATTGTACATCAAATCATGTAAGTTTTACTTACACTATTGTAGACCTGTTCTGTCCAACCAGAATTGTAACTATATTTTACAACTTGTTACTGTAACACTGTAAAGGTGTTTGTTCTACTTCTCCTACTCACTTCTTAGTTACTCATTATTCCATTTCTCTTCCCCCCCGTTACATTACAAATATTACCCATGTCTGTATTAGAACCATTTACAACAATCAGTAACCTAGGTTTTACATCTTGACTAATCATCGTTCTCTTTTCCACAAATTGACTTAATAATTACACAATTGTTTATCTGATATCTGGTATCAATGCTTCCTTTTTATGCTTAGAGCCCTACACTTGTCAGCATGGAACTGCAACTGAAAATCATTGGCCATTCCATAACAGTTTGTTTCAGCTCGAGTTCATTCAGTTCATTTTGTTTGCAAGACAGGCAGAAATTGTCACTTTCATTTTCACATGTTTGGGATGGTAGAATAAGATTTATCATAACTAGGGGAAGGCAGAAGATTATGTCATAACTATAGAACAAAAAAGAAATATATAAGATTTGGGAGTAATCATGTCGGAAGACCTTACTTTTCAAGACAATAATAAAGAAGCTGTCACAACGGCAAGAAGAATGACAAGCTGGATAACGAGAATCTTTTAAATGAGAGATGCCATACTAATGATGATAGTTTTTAAAACACTAGTGCTCTCTAGGGTGGAATATTGTTGCATAATAACAGCACCATTCAAAGCTGGACTAATTGCTGATGTGGAGAATGTGCAAACATTTTTTACTTCCCAAATCCACTCTGTAAAACATCTAAGTTATTGGAACCACTTAAAATGTTTAAATCTGTATTATTTACATTGCAGGCAAGAGAGATACACAATCATTTACACAGAAAATATTTGAGGGACTGCTACCAAATCTGTATGCAGAAATAACTCCACATGAAACTTAAGAGGCATGGCAGAAAGTGCAAAATAGCCCCAGTGAAGCACAAGAGCGCCATAAGTATGCTAAAAGGCAATTCTATCAATATCAAGGAGCCTGACACACTCCCTCTAAGTGTACCGGGGGATAACCGGCCGGCCTCTCGCTGTGTTCAAGAGAGCGCTAGATATACATCTCCAAAGGATATCTGACCAACCAGGCAGTGAACAGCTGTGTCTGCACCTCTGCGAACAACAAGGTCTGATTGTCCAGGCCTGGTTGATGGCGTGGTTGTCCAGACCTTGTTGTAAAGACCACCAACAAGGAGGTCTGGTCAGAGACTGGAGTGCCCCCACAGGCATGTTGCTCCTTGCAACCACCACAAAGTAGGAAATTATGGGAAGGCAGAAAGATTGTCATAACTAGGGGTAGCTCAGGTCCTTGCAGCTAAGTGGACAGCACTTGGGGGTCATAGTCCTAAGGGGCCCGCATCCAATTCCCAGTCACGTCAGAAACAAATGGTTTCCTTCACCTAATGGACCTGTTTACCTAGCAGTATATAGGTACCTGGGAGTTAGACAGCTGCTATGGGCTGCATCTTGGAGATGTGTGTGTGTGTGACACACATTTTTAGTAGATATTATAGAGGAAAAATAGATCAAGAGTTGGTAAATTAGACATATGACAGTTAGAAAATTGGGGTCCAAGAACTAACAGCTCGATCCAGCAGTCACAAATAATAAATACTGAGAAAGATTATATCGTAATGAATGGAAGACATAGAAAGTATGTCATAACTAAGAGCAGATAGGTTGACATATTTAGGGGGAAGACATAGAACGAAAATGGAAAAATATCATTCAACTGAGATCAAAATAGCAAAAAAAATGCAGTAAAGCAGCAAGTAATACTACCAGGAATGCTATGTGATAAATCAAAACAGACTGTTTCATTACATATTCAACGTATTTCCCACTGGGAATTGGGCATGATACAAGGGGTATGAATACACAGTATGCCAGCAGAGCAGTTGGTATCAGTGGGCTGGCAAGCCTGCTTGATACCTGCTTGATGGGCTTCTGGGAGTTCTACTCCCCAAGCCCGGCCCGAGGCCAGGCTCGACTTGTGAGAGTTTGGTCCACCAGGCTGTTGCTTGGAGCGGCCCGCAGGCCCACATACCCACCACAGCCCGGCAAGCCACGTAATCCACTGGTCCTGAACAGGAATTCTGAACGAAGAGGTTGTGCTCAATTCTCATTTGGTTTGACCAGGTTTCACAAATACCAAATACCAGTAGAAAAAATATATTTACCTTATAACCCAATGCACACATTTCATGTATATGGGCTGCATTACTTGCTTTCAGCCACCTTATTATGGCATTCTCTGCACACCTAACTTGCAGCTCTTATGGTTTATCCGAGGGACCCCTTTAGGGCTTTGCATATAATATGGTAAACAAGAAATTTCTTTGGCAAAATGGAAGACTTTTGAGACTATTTGAATAGCTTATAAAATCAACATTGCCAAAAAAGGAGACAAATGAAGACATCCTAGCTTCCTAATGGCAACATTTTATTTCACTAGGTAGTGGTAGACAAAGTTAAATGCCACCACAAGTATACAACTCTTTATAACATGCAAACAGACAACTTATTTGCTACAATAATCAACAGTGTCATAAAATACTTTACAGAGAAACTAAACTATGTTTTATGTCTCTTAGATAAACATGTCTATCTTTATTTAATAAAAAATGAAGAGAACAAAATTTGATAAACTACAATGTTAAAAAATAAATTATAATACTACTGTATATGTAAATATATATATAGTGGCACCTCGATTAACGAATTTAATCCGTTCCGGCACCAAGCTCGTCATGTGAAAAACTCATCTTGCAAAACGACAACAACTGTCGTCAGAGGCATCCGAGAACCAACGAGAACGCTAGGAAGCACCATGTGCTTTGCTCGTCAATCGAGACAAATTTTCTGCTAGTGGCTCGCTTGTTACGCAAAATGCTTGTAACTGGAGTCGCTCGTTACTCGAGGTTCCTGATATATATATATATATATATATATATATATATATATATATATATATATANAGATAAGGGACCAGCGAGAAGGCGTATGCTCGCAAGTAGGTCGTGTAACAACTGCAGACCTCTGATGGATATACATTGTTCCCCGAGTGTGCCTATGGCACTTTCAAACACTTTCTAAGAGCTGAACCCCGGGACGTGTACACTCACGGGGACCTAGCAGGGGGTACCACCAGAAAACTCAGAACACAAGGGACACCAGGGGCAAGAACGAAGGCAGACCCCCCCACCAGGTAGATAAACAAAAAGAAAAAGAAAACCCGCAAGAGGACAGCGTACCCAAGCGGAACAGAGCCGGCCGCTATGATTGGGAAAAGACAAGCTGCACAGTACCCTGCGCCCCACCAGTGCAAAACTGCCCTTACTCTAAGGCGAACAAGGGAGACAGAACACCCGAGCACACAAAGAGCGGCCGAAAACCAAGCAGTAAACGGCCTAGCAGGGGCAGACCCCAAGGAACTTGTGGAAGGTGGCCCCAAGTCCCAAGGGCAGTACTTACAGGGCACCTAGGGAAGGGAACCCTAGGCGCATGCAGCCCGAGTACTGGAGAATCACTCCCGGCTCGCGCACCACCTAGAAAAACAGACACCACACTCTAGGTGCAGTGCTGAAACAACCACTGGAGCCGGAGCACATAACCGGTGCCTATAGCATCAGCCGAAGAACTGATGGGTGGATAGCCGGCGTGGGAGGTCTGGGGCTCCACCTTCCCCCTCCCGGGGAGGGGGAGCTGCGCAGACAGCGGCGCGGTGACGTGTGACGTCACACTAGTTTGCTTGTTTTTCTGTTTGGGAGTTCTATCCACTAGTTCGGATTTTGGTAGCAATTTTAACCAGAATAGGGGTTTGTTTTGGGGCGCTTACCTTTCTGGGTGCCTGTCCCGGTCGATGGCAGACATAGAATGCTTCCAACCACACGGGGGCTTCTATAGGCCATTGCTCCCCGTGCCTCTCTGAGGGGGCCCGGTTCTGGCCGTGGTCTCCGGTAGGCCTAAGAACTCCATACACATGACTGATGCCAAAGTCTGAAATTAGCATATCAGCTGGGATAGCTCCGGGGAGCCGACGGGGCTCCCCCCAGAAAAGGCTTTCGACAGAGTTCCACATGAGAGGTTGTTCTCGAAACTGGAAAATATTGGAAGGGTGACGGGTAAGCTTCTAACATGGATGAAAGATTTTCTGACTGATAGAAAAATGAGGGCAGTAATCAGAAGCAATGTATCAGACTGGAGATGTGTCACAAGTGGAGTACCACAGGGTTCAGTTCTTGCACCGGTGATGTTCATTGTCTACATAAATGATCTACCAGTTGGAATACATAATTATATGAAAATGTTTACTGATGATGCTATGATAATAGGAAAGATAAGAAACTTAGATGATTGTCATGCCCTTCAAGAAGACCTGGACAAAATAAGTATATGGAGCACCACTTGGCAAATGGAATTCAATGTGAATAAATGCCATGTTATGGAATGTGGAATAGGAGAACATAGACCCCACACAACCTATAAATTATGTGAGAAATCTGTAAAGAATTCTGATAAAGAAAGAGATCTAGGGGTGGTTCTAGATAGAAAACTTTCACCTGAGGACCACATAAAGAACGTTGTGCGAGAAGCCTATGCCACGCTTTCTAACCTCAGAATTGCTTTTACTCTTTTAAATACATGGATGGCGAAATAGTAAAGAAATTGTTCACGACTTTTGTTAGGCCAAAGCTAGAATATGCAGCGGTTGTGTGGTGACCATATCTTAAGAAGCACATAAACAAACTGGAAAAGGTGCAAAGACATGCTACTAAGTGGCTCCCAGAACTGAAGGACAAGAGCTACAAGGAGAGGTTAGGGGCATTAAATATGCCAAAACTAGAAGAAAGAAGAAAAAGTGGTGATATGATTACTACACACAAAATAGTAACAGGAATTGATAAAATTGATAGGCAAGATTTCCCGAGACCTGGAACTTTAAGAACAAGAGGTCATAGATTTAAACTAACTAAACAAAGAAGCCGAAGAAATATAAGAAAATTCGCTTTCACAAACAGAGTGGTAGACGGTTGGAACAAGTTAGGTGAGAAGGTGGTGGAGGCCAAAACCGTCAGTAGTTTCAAAGCGTTATATGACAAAGAGTGCTGGGAAGACGGGACACCACGAGCGTAGCTCTCATCCTGTAACTACACTTAGGTAATTACACACACACACAGGGGGGCCTGGTAGCCTGGTGGATAGCACGCAGGACTCGTAATTCTGTGGCGCGGGTTCGATTCCCGCACTATGCAGAAACAAATGGGCAAAGTTTCTTTCACCCTGAATGCCCCTGTTACCTAGCAGTAAATAGGTACCTGGAGTTAGTCAGCTGTCACGGGCTGCTTCCTGGGGTGTGTGTGTATGGTGTGGGGAAAAAAAAAGAAAAAAGAATAGTACAGTAGTTAGTAAACAGTTGATTGACAGTTGAGAGGCGGGCCGAAAGAGCAAAGCTCAACCCCCGCAAACTAGGTGAATACAACTAGGTGAATACACACACACACGCAAACACCCCCTTTCCCCCCTCCCCCCTCCACCTCCCAACACAGAAACAATACTTGAAGAACCTACCTCACACACATAGCAGTCCACATGGAAGTCCTTATCCATGGAGACTACTCGTACAGTCTCCCCTGTGCCCTGCAAGTAAAAACAAATATATCAGTTCGGTGAATACTGTCCATTACTGTATTTAAAGTTTAAATACATTTTAATCACTTGATTTTCCTCTAATTGACCTTTCTACATTTGGTACAGAAGACAAGTGTCTTAGAATGTAGTCTTAGTTTGTTTTTTGTCATTGAATAAGAAACTATTCAATGATAAAAGTGTACAAGGACTGTACAACAGATTAACACTGAGGCTTTCTATCCAATAACACTTTCACAAATATTTTAACTGGTGAAAGTGTTTCATATTTGCCATAACTTGTGGGAGGGGAAGGGAAGGAGTGGAAGACTTATCAGGGGAAAGTGCCAAGCCGTTACGACTATATAGCACTGGGAAGGGGGTCAGGATAAGTGCCCAAGTGGTTGGGCACCAAGGAATGGTGCCCAACCAATTGGATGGTCAGGGATTGAACTTCGACCTGCATGAAGAGAGACGGTTACTCTACCCTCCACCCCAAGTGGTAAGGCAAGGGTGGGGTTGGGGAGGGGGTTAAAATGATGATTATTAGGTAATAAATTACAGGAAGCACTCCTACTGTAGCTTCCTGCTTCACCCCCATCTTATCTTGAGGTTATCTTGAGATGATTTTGGGGCTTAGCGTCCCCGTAGCCCGGTCCTCGACCAGGCCTCCTTTTTGTTTCACACTCCCAGGAAGCAGCCCGTAGTAGCTGACTAACTCCCAGGGACCTATTTACTGCTAGGTAACAGGGGCATCAGGGTTGAAAGAACCATTTTGCCCATTTGTTTCCACTTCCATCGGGAATCGAACCCGGAACCTCAGGACTACGAATCTGAAGCGCTGTCCACCCAGCTGTCAGACGCCTCAGTGCCTGACAGCTTGGTGCCTGACAGCTCGGTGCCTGACAGCTTGGTGACAAGTTTAGGATTAAGTGTTTGTTTAAGGTCACAACAACCTATCATACGAACATCCATTCTCTTCTTAATTCGTATTACAATTTACTGTAACTCTTTTTTTGTTTCAAAAGTTTACTGCAATGTAGGACATGCATCAGATTTCATATACCTGTAGTATTATGGATTCTGTTTTATAAATAATTCCATTATGTATCTAATTAAAAGATAAATTTAACTTTTTAAAAGAGAACTGTAGCATAATACACCCTGTCTTCTACCACATTTTTCTCACATAGGACACAAACTTCGCAAAACAATATTGATAAACAAATTAACCTGTGTCTACTAGGGCCCAAAAAGGAGCCAGCACCATATGTGTTTGAGTGCCTAGCTAGAATGATAAAACGTACTAAAAAGTATTTGTCACAAAGTATCATTGCAAAATAAGGCGAGTCTTTTGTGGAGGTGCACCTTATATGCCAGAAAATATTGCATTTCATACCCACAATACTAAAAGAGTTCCAAGTGTTACTCAAATATACGACAGTATGATACGAAGGTGCGTTATCTTCATTTGTCCTATTGTTTGTGTCAGGTTGGATTGGGTTTGGGTTGGGTTGGTTCTAGATGAGGCTTTATGCTAACTGAAGGAATGTGGAATACTTCTCAAGAAGGCAAGAACAAATCAGGACTGTCAGTGTAGGTGGTTTACAACAGTATGGTCCCTGGTTTGATTCCTGGGTATGACAAGACATTTGGGCCTATTTCCTTATAGCCAACATCTCTGTCCAGTAAAGAGGTACCCAGGAATTAGGCAAATGTTGTGGGTTGCATCCTGACGAAGTTTAGTAGGTGGCTCAGGAGGAATGGAAAAAAACTAAAAGGTTTTCTGTCTCAAACAATGAGAAACCAAATACTATACGTCAAATGATTTATGAACATGCACATAGACATCAACAAAGTTTTTGTTAGAATAAAATATGTCTCATAAACCCAAAGTCATTTTCTCCTTTACAGGAACGTGTGTAAAAACCCATGCATGTGGCAATATGATTTTACATATAATTTAGAGAGGAATATCTGGGTTTCAGAATGAGTTCCTTGAGTTGTCTCAGTCCCAAGGTGTCACAATACAACAAACATGACTATCATTCTATACCTAATTAAATCTGAAAACTGTCCTACTCAGCTCGAGAAACACAATCTATCAAAATCCTCTGTATGAAAATAAAATACGAGATCTAGAGATATCCAATGAGAATAAAAATGGCAACATTTTTGCACTGTAACGCTACCACATGTGAAGAATGAGAAACACCATTAGTTACTATATACAAGTGAAGATCTAAAACATAAAAATGGAAATGAGGCCAAAAGAAGGTGTCAATTCCATGCCGATGCATAGAGGTCCACATCCGAGAGCCTGTACTTCTCGCAAAGCCAATGAAAGGAGGCCTCCTCGGCGGTCCATTTTGTGGAAACGAGACAGAACTAGGACAGACCATCTGTGAGAGTAGCAGGCGCTCCTGCTTACCTGCTTGATACCTGCTTGATGGGGTTTTGGGAGTTCTTCTACTCCAAGCCTGGCCTAAGGCCAGGCTTGACTTGTGAGAATTTGGTCCACCAGGTTGTCGCTTGGAGCGGCCCGCAGACCCACATATCCACTACAGTCCAGTTGGTCTGACACTCCTTGAAGAAAACTATCTATTTTTCTCTCAAAGATGTTCACGATTGTTACCACACCTGCACACGAACAGAACCAAACCCAGAGAACCTAGCAAATGAGCTGCTCGAGGCATCCAGCTCCAAAAATACATCAATCAAAGAGAACCCCCCCCCATTGAAACAATGAACTATGGGGGAATAGTCTAAATGGAGCCTGTGCATGAAGCCTGTGGATTCTGAATCTTCCTTAGCACATGACCCATGGCCACAAACTTCCACACCATACTGTGCACCTGATGAAAGAGAGGAATCCAAC
Organism: Procambarus virginalis; assembly: GCA_020271785.1. Taxonomy (NCBI): domain Eukaryota; kingdom Metazoa; phylum Arthropoda; class Malacostraca; order Decapoda; family Cambaridae; genus Procambarus; species Procambarus virginalis. The sequence continues at coordinate 10,493,638 of WNGS01160430.1, read as the reverse complement.
AACCTTTGCCGGCTTGGCAGATGCTGATCACAAAGCCCCAACCCAGAGTCAAGGCATCCATAAAGATGTCAAGTGAAGGGTGGAGGAAGGTGCCAGGAAAATGAACCCTGAAAAGCCCGAAGAGGATGCCGTTGACACAGCACCCAGGAATTGTGGCAGTGGCAAAAGACGCTGCCCCGGAGGTACCAGAACAGCTGCCAAAGCCACACCTTGCACAGAGAATCAATTATGCAGGCCAAGTTCAGGCTCCCGCACAACCATTCAAGCAACCTTCCGGGACCAACTTAACACCAACAGACGGTGGTGCTGCAGCATGATCAAGGGAGGAAGGGAAGGTGAAGCATGAGGCCCACCCAAGTCCAAATCTGGGATGAAACTAACTGGGACTTCAGCCAGTTTACCCCAACAAATGAAGACGAGACACGGCGACACAAGCTAAACGAGTGAACACACACACAACCAGAATCAGCCTAAAGAGGAGAAACTGAAAGTGGTAAGCCTGCTGGCCCATGACAAAACATAGCCAATCCATGAACCTTGGATATATAAGGATGTGTCAATACATGTTTTGGAAGTCCAGGGAGATCGTATAAACGTTCACCTTGAGAATGAGATGGATCTGGGGCAGACTGGTCAACCAAAACAAGTGGCAGGGGATGAACCAGTTCAACTGCAAAAGGTCAAGGATGAACTGGAGGTCTGGCACATCCCATTTCAGGACCAGGAAGAGAGGAAAACTCACTGTAGTGATGCAGTCATTTCGATGATGCCAGAAGCCGCCCCTACTCTGATCCCGCAGAGGTGTGGAGAGAAAAGGAGGCCTGCCCACAAAGATCCAAACCCGCAGAAAAGGGAGGAGCTGACCAACTCCACTGCAGGCTTAGGGAAACGACTCTAAAGGCTCATGGATTGTGGGACCAGCAGTCAGCAAACCGGGGTGAGCTGTCTTTCTATCCCCCAGCCCCCAACACCTCATCAAAGGAGCAAACCACAAAAAGGCTGGTGTGAACCACAAGCAGCCAATACCTCCAGGCAGAGCAAGCACTGCATCCACCTGACTGAGAAGGACCTGCTGAAGGAAGCGCTTGTGACCCAGTATCTAGCTCCAGAGATGGCCTTCATTGACCTACAGCAGGAAAAAATCCAGCTCTACCTAACCAACTCCATTAACAAGAACCTAGAGAACAGAGGTCTAAATTGGCCAATAAAGCAGCATCTGCTGACAAGAGGAACTGTGCCACCACATAATCAGGAAAGAGGAGAGAAGAAAACTGGGGGTGAACAGGAGAGCCAAAGCCCATGCCAAATTGAAGGATTAGGCCAACACAGCCTGCCAACACACGAGTTGGGTGTAGAAGAATGCGGCTGCCGCATCCCGGGAGCATACAGTTCGGGAAGCAGAGCCAAAGCAGCCACAGCAGAGGCCAAGACTCCCATATGCAGCTTATCCAGTGCTTCAACGTCTTCTGGACCCAGTCAGAATGAAAGTCCAGTAGACTCAGGAAATGCTTGACAGAACCGAAATGTAAATGGGCCCGTTTACATTTCCATTCAAAGGTCATCTACCACAAGTTTCCCCCAACAACATAGGAACCTGAGCATGGAGCTGTACGAGACCCATGTTCTGAGAAAGAACAGGAACAAATAGGCAGTCATTGAGGGGTGCAAAAGAAAAGCCCTCAAAAACACCTGTGACACGATCAACACCTCATGCCACTCAAGCATGCAGGTCCGACAAAAGCTGCACCAAGTATCAAGTGAGAATAAAGGAGTGTCTGCCAGCCAGGAAAACTCTGGAACCTTGTAATGCATCTAATAACGAGAAGAAGATCCAAACGCAAAAGAGGCAGGATCCATCAATGAACGGCAATCTGGGCCTCACAGGAGGTACATAAACAGTGCCTCACGAGCCATCATCGGAGGGACCCGAAAGGTAGGAAACCTCCAGAAGGATGATATCAACAGACCCAAGCCACCAGAAATGAACCCTGAGAAAATCCATACCAAATTATATTCATTCAGGGAAGGAGACATGAATACCCCCTGGCACTGCAAAAGGAGACCCTCCTCCTTGAACACAACAAGGAACAACGTAGAGTCAAACAGAACCTAGGGGGCCCATATTCGACTACCCCCCAAGCCCTAGAAGCCACAGGAGGGGATCCAGAACGGAGCTGGCATCCATGCCCACTGCCTGGGACAAAAAGCAGAGCCCAAGAGAGAGGCCTCAAAGGAAGGTGGAGCTGGCTAAGAGATAGACCAAGAAGCCTCAGCAGGACCTGATGGCCCAACTGCCTCTGCGCTCGATTCAGAAGGAGCAACTCTCGGAACTGATTAAGCTACATCCAGAGCTAAACCCTGCCCTGACCCCGAAACCCTCCCATGCTTTTGGGTCGGAAGAAGAGGGGGAGGATCTGAGGAAGGGAAAACCTTGCCCAAAGGGGAAGGAAAAGGTGATGCAAACAGAGCCAATGGAATTCACCAACACCTCCAATTCCAAGTCCCTAAACACCAAATGGGGCAGCTCCAGGGCATCCAATCGGGCATACAACCTACAGTACAGCAACCTAGCAAATTGGACATGCAAAGCTGTTGCTGCCTGAGAGACCTAACCTCATCAGGATCAAAATGAAGAGCCACATGTGTAGAAAATACCTTCACAGGACTTGAGGGTCAAAGGCATCATTAACCCAACAGGCAGCATGGCAGAGGGAGAAAGAATGGTCATTGCCCTGTGGCACAGACAAGGGAAACTCTCGACTCACATGAAGCGAAAGCAGCCTCGGGAGGGAATATCCATGGGACCACCAAACCCANAGCATTTAATTATTTAAACATACATATTGTAATACAGTTTGAGTCAACTGCTTGAATATTTTATCTTAAACAGAAAATTAACCAAGTTTTTTTATCCTTATTTTTCTTTGAACTCGTCAAGAGTCAATTGTTAAAACCTACAAAAAATAATTAAATATAATTGTCTGATGCAGCAACTTGGCACAAACAAAGCCACTAATAAATTTAATTATGTAACGGAAATTTTTCTGAGCAGTTTGTGTGTGTGTGGAATCGAACTCGCAACCTAAGTCACCCAGATGCATGCCTTACCAACTAGACCACAATAACTCCAAAGATTTTCTCACAGATATAACACATTATTGCTACGTCATTGCGTGTTATGTAATTTTGTGCTACAGGCAAAAGTTGATTCTTGAGAGAAACAAGTTTTCTATAATGAATAAAAATTCCATATTTGCTGGCATTTAAGGCCCATCTATTTTACAAGGACATTTTGTGGAAAAAACAATTATAGTACCAGTATGTTTTATCATAGAATTCTTTTAAGCAATGTTTAAGTGGTTTTGTAGGGAAAAGCAGATGACTATGCATGTAAAGACAATATATATACTTGATTGGTGGTGGACCAAAAACACGAGACCCATCTGCCGGTAAATACGATAATTGGAATCAATTTTCCACAGTGACAATGTTAACCTTAAAATTTACGGAAAAACATGCACATCAAAACTAGCTACAACTGCACGTACAGCTGTCTCCCAAGGTGGGTCATTACTATACTTTTATTGAGAAATTATATAACTAACAATATCCCTATTAAGTATTTCAGAAGTACCCGACTGGCACCCAAATGCAACGTTAAACCTTCGTTGGTGCTCCGAGGAAGTATCTGGCAGTAATTCATCCCTTCACTCGTGTCAATAAAGATGAATCTTACCTAAGAGGGATGAATGGCACACATCTACACCTCCAGACACCATAATGGTACCTAAGAGGGATGAATGGCACACATCTACACCTCCAGACACCATAATGGTACCTAAGAAGGATGAATGTCACACATCTACACCTCCAGACACCATAATGGTACCTAAGAGGGATGAATGGCACACATCTACACCTCCAGACACCATAATGGTACCTAAGAAGGATGAATGTCACACATCTACACCTCCAGACACCATAATGTTACCTAAGAGGGATGAATGGCACACATCTACACCTCCAGACACCATAATGTTACCTAAGAGGGATGAATGTCACACATCTACACCTCCAGACACCATAATGGTACCTAAGAGGGATGAATGGCACACATCTACACCTCCAGACACCATAATGGTACCTAAGAGGGATGAATGTCACACATCTACACCTCCAGACACCATAATGGTGCACAAGGAAGGTTTAACAATCCTATTAAGTATTACTATTACTGGCTCTTTATAGCTTTGCTTTGAGAACTCCAATATTTTAGTTTTAACAACTGTGATAATAAATATAATTAAATTATATGAATTATCTAATACAGTACTGCATATTACCCACCATTCAAACAATTCAATAATTTCTGAGAATAGGTAAAGTTAATATTTATAGATGTACTCCTAAAAGTGAATTGCTAGATTAAGTCCTAGCGTTTGAACGACTAATTATTTGCAGTTACGTAAATAAACACATCAAAATTATAGTTGAAGTTTGCCAAATAGAAATGAAACATTAAGGTGATTCAGAAAAGAAAAACAATGCTACAAACTTCCACAATCGTGACAAATGTTTAGCTACACCGTTGTATTATGTCAGTGTTCTCTATGACACTGCCAGCACACACAATGTAATCATGACAAATGTTTAGCTACACCGTTGTATTATGTCAGTGTTCTCTATGACACTGACATAATGATGTTAACAAAGTTAAAGTTTATTAACATCATTTTATTGAAAAATAGTACCTGGATTGTACCTTGATGGGGTTCCGGGAGTTCTTCTACTCCCAAGCCCGGCCCGAGGCCAGGCTTGACTTGAGTGCGCTTGGTCCAACAGGCTGTTGCTTGGAGCGGCCCGAAGGCCCACATACCCACCACAGCCCGGTTGGTCCGGCACTCCTTAGAGAAAACTATCTAATTTTTTCTCGAAGACGTCCACATTTGTTCCGGCAATATGGTGTTTAGTGTTAAAGGTATATTGTTTATATACTGGGTTTATGGGGCACACAAACAAGATAACCTCAATGCTAATACCGTCATAATAACGAGTAATAACTATGAGGTTACATTTTTTGCTTACTAAGGTTAAATGGAAGCTACAATAAGAATCCCCCTTACCTTAACGTTCACAGATAAATCGCTGCTCTTTCTGAACACTTTGCACGATTACATACCTAAGTTATCAAAGTAGCCTACTTAATATGGAAGACACTTACTTCCCAAGTATTTCCAGTAACCGCAGTGATAATTTTTGACTGGGAATACTTTGGGAAGAGCATCAAATAGTAATTTAATGTGAATAAAAATTTACCCAAATCTTTAAAATGAGGCATGGAATAAGAGAAGCAAGAGCTCTTTAATGTGAGATGTGGAATAAGAGAATCAAGAGCTCTTTAAAACGAAGCATTGAATAAGAGAATCAAGAGCTCTTTAAAACGAGGCGTGGAATAAGAGAAGCAAGAACTCTTTAAAACGAGGCGTGGAATAAGAAGCAAGAACTATGCACATTAGCTACACGGTTACAAACACACTTGTGACTGTGACTGGCGATGCAAAGATGAAAAAGGTTAATAAAGAGTAATTTTAGTATACTAAATGCAAAATATGTAGATTTATTTTAGAGATCTAAATAGGAAATATTCCCCTTAAAAGATGTATGATAATCATACATTTTAATCAAGAGGAGATTTGATATAGGTTACTCCACAAAGTTTCAAACATTACTATGGCAATATTATCATACAACAATACTGTACTCTATAATAATTAAAATGCATGTGGTACCAATCTTATAACATTTCATACCAATCTTAGAACGATCTTATCAATCTTAGAATGTATCATTTTGATCTTATCCTTCAATTCTAAGAATGTATCATTCCAAGATCACTGTCTAGCCAGTTTCTCATATCAGCTGCAGCACAAACGCTTACAAGCAAAACACAGCCATCGACGTGGCCTCAATTACGTAAGCGCGTTCAAACACAACATGACCCCACTGCACAACCCCAAAATGCTATTTAGAATCACAGCAAAAAGACATTAACAATAGTCCCACTTGTTTTACTTTTCAGAATGAATTTGAAGCAAAATACTGTACAGTACTTGCAAATGGTCAAAATTAATCCAAATGCTAATATGAGCAAAGACATAAAGAATTAAAACATAATAAAAACTCAGGTTTTTCCTACAAAACAAAATGGTCAAGCAATAACACGCACACAAACAATAGGAACACAAACACGAATTTTCTGGATAAAAAATCCCAACCTTTAATACTTTTGCTATTCAAAATAATTTATTCACCAAATGCTGCAGCTTAAACCTAGCTACTGTTCCTCCGTCTCAATCAGTACCAATACAATCAAATATGCTTCAATAGAGAGACAGATTGAATAGTTGTGAAAAGTATTATATAAAACATTTTATACTTAGAGATACTGACTAATTAAACAAAGTTTGTGTCTGAGTTCTGGTAAAAGATTTATATAACTAACAAAGAAGTCAATGAGTTTTATCACAAATTATGGAAAATATACTGTCTTTCAAATATGAATGATGCTTAATGATCAAGAACCATTCTATATAAAATCACTTATTGCTTCCATAGTTTTGAACCAAAAAATAAAATACAATAAAAGCTTCTTTTCATGTATTTAACATTGAGGAGATTACGAGTAGGCTTCCTTCCTTTTATTCTACATATGTGGCACCGACATCCTGTAAAAGAAAAAGACTTACAGTAAATAGATAACATATGTATATGTAACATTACACGTGCACAGATAGATAATGTACGCAATGTTACGTCCCGCTATAATCTCAATTTTGTCAATGGGTAAACACAAAAATTATGCAAAACGATCAAGTTAATCAATTTAACCCTTCAGATATTCCAATTATTCAACCTGGCTTCCAAAAATGATAGACATGGCAACAATTTGTCGAAAGTACAACAATGGACTGTTGGATTAATTAAAAAAAAAGTCACTTTTGTACTGTTGGAATATTGTACATCATACTATGCCAAAAAGGGCAACAATAACTAAACAACCTAACATAATGTGCCCTAGGCTTAAATAAGCAATCCTAGGCCTAATATATGCCATTTTATGCCTAACGTAGTACATATGTCCTATACAAGGCTTAGCAAAGTTTAAGTGGCTTTCTTTTTCAGGTCATGTTCAAAATTAATAGTAATGAAATTAATAGATCATGTAATAAAATTAATAGATCCCGGGTCTAAGTCAACCTTTTCTTGACACAACAGTCTATTTTGGTACATTTGACCAATTCACAATCAGTGAATAAAAGCACTGTACGAGGATCAGGTCATAGGGGTCGAGGTGGCAAACACAATCTTGCACCTCATATCCAAAATGTTAATAATAAAAAAGACAACATGTCATTACAACCAGTCTCAGATGATAGTGAATGTGATTACATTTATGGAGTACAAGCAATCACAGAATGGAATGATCTTCCAAACAACCCAGAGGCTATAGTATATATTGCTGGTATTTGTCTCAAAGTTTTCATTGACTCTGGATCAAACATTGACACCATTCCTGAGTGCCACTATGAGAAATTTAAAAAAAGTTTCCAAAGCTTGAAAACTACAATGGTAAAGCCACTGCCTATGCTTCAAAGGTAGCCTTGCCAGTGATTGGAACTTTCACTGCAGAGATTAAGTCAAAGAGTGCAATGTTCATTACTACATTCCATGTTATTAGGAATGTAAAGGAGTCTCTGCTCAGTTACAAGACCAAATTGGGGCTACTTCAGCTTTCTAATGCTGTAGCAGTGGAATCTGCAAACAATGTTGATGGTATTGTTGCTGAATTTTTTGATCGATTTGAACCTACAGATTGTTATACTGATAGCAAAGTTCAGCTGCACATTAACCCAGATGTAATTCAAGTTGCCGAGGAATACGTAAACTCTGTAACCTGTGATGCAGTCCCTAAGGCTCTCACCCTTGATGAAATACGTACTGCAACCCTAGAGGACCCAACTCTGCAAGCAACAGTGGATGCATTGACTAAGAAAAAGTTTCCACGCATCCCACCCTCAGGAGTTGACCAAGATGCATTCAAAGCACTTGAACGCATCCAGACAGAATTAAGTATTACGCAACAACGCGACTCTGTGCTGCGAGGTACTCGTATTGTTATTCCAGCAGTTCTCCAGCAGCGTGCTCTGAAGCTTGCTCATCAAGGACACCAAGGTCTTGTTAGGACCAAACAGCTGCTATGAGAAAAGGTGTGGTTTCCTGGCATTGATCGTCAAGCAAAGGGCATGCATGATGCCTGTGTTCCTTGCCAAGCTGTAGTGGATATTTCAAGACCAACACTTCTACAACCTTCACCATTACCTGCTGCACCATGGACGGAAGTATCGATGGACTTCTGCGGACCGCTACCAACTGGAGAGTACTTGATGGTAGTCATAGATGATCATTCACGTTATCCAGAGGTAGAAATCATCACTTCCACATCTGCAAAGGCTGTCATCCCGAAACTCGACAAGATCTTTTCAAACTTTGGCATTCCTGAAGTTGTCAAGACGGACAATGGACCGCCATTCAATGGACAAGACTTCGTCAACTTTGCTAAGCATATTGGATTCGAACACCGCCGTGTGATGCCACTACATCCTCAAGCAAATGGAGAAGTCGAGAGATTCATGCAACCTCTCATGAAAGCAGTACGCTGTGCTCATGCCGAAGGACGATCCTGGAAACAAGCTATGTATGCTTTTCTCAGGAACTACCGTGCAACACCACATGGAACACTGGGCAAGTCGCCTGGCGAACTTTTATTTGGACGTCCTATGAGAATCACACTACCTGTCATGCCAGCTGAGGTAACGGATAACCATCTCGCTCACAAGGATGCACTAGCCAAGGGCAAAATTGCTCATGATCAACGTGCAAAGGAACAATTCCTAAAGGTTGGAGACACTGTTCTAGTTAAAAAGAAAAAAGAGGAAAAGCTACATATGCCGTATGATACAAACCCATATAAAGTGATTAGTGTAAAAGGAACTATGGTAACAGCTAGTAATAGAGATCATAGTATAACACGTAATATGGCTTATTTCAAAGTGATTCCAACTAGTGTAGAAAATGATGAAGTGAAAAGTCGTACAAAGGAAAAAGAAAAAATGAGCTATAACTCGGTAAACAATTCATCAAGGGATGTTCTTGTATTTAATATCCAGACATACAGACAGATCCAATATTACAATCCTCCCATTCCTTGTGGGACCTTGGCAATATATCATGTTAAACTAGCAAGACATTTAATTTAATTGACACATCCCAACCTACACTATGAAAATAAATAAGTGACGACATTTCAGTCCATCCCGGACGTTCATCAAGCTGCAATTCATTTGACTTGATAACAGTCCAGGGTGGACCAGTATGTCGACACTTTCATTTGAGTTGGTTGCCGACCAGGTTGTTTCCTCGGGTAAGTCAGTAGTTGACGTAGGGAGACCTTACACCTGATGGCTCTGTTCACCTAGCAGTAAATAGGCACTTGGGAGTTAAGCAACTGTTCTGTGTTGCTAGACCACTATGACATGGCCTTAGATGCCATGGAAGACAAGCAAAATGCTGGTATAACGTACACAGATTTTGCAAAAGCCTTTGATAAATGTGACCCTAGTGGTATTGCACACAAAATTCTCACAAAAGGAGTTACTGGCAAAGTAGGGAGATGGATTTTTAACTTCCTAGTGAACAGAATGTAGAGTGTAATAGTCAACACAGTAAACTCTGAACCATCAACCGTGAAGAGCACTGTCCCCCAGGGTACTGTGTTTGCTCTGGTACTTTCTCTCATCCTCGTTTTGGACATATGCAAGGACACAAACTATAGCACTGTCTCATCCTTTGCAGACAACACTAGGATTTTCAGTTGAAATAAACATCACAGAGGACACGACAAACTTCCAATTTGATGTTAATCAGGTCTTTCAATGAGCCAGAGAAAACAACACGATGTTGAATGAGGTTAAGTTCCAGCTCCTGTGCTATGGAAAAACAAAAATATAAAAATGGAAACCACATATTAAATGCAGTCAAAACACACTACTGAAAGAAAAAGCAATATACAAAATTTGGGAGTAATCACATCTGACGACCTTACTTTTAAGGAACACAATTAAAGTAGCTGTCAAAACTGCAAGAAAAATGAGAGGTTGGATAACAAGAACCTTTTAAGCAAGAGACGACGTACCAATGATGATACTAATGCTCTCTAGGGCAGATTATTGCTGCACACTAACAGGTCCAATCATATCTGGAGAAATTGTTGACCTGGAGTGTGCGCAAAGATCTTTTACCGCTAGAATCCACTCAATAAAACATCTAAATTATTGGGACTACTTACAATTTTAAAATCTGCATTCCCTAAGGTGCATACACATTAATTTACATTTGAAAAACGCAAGAAGAACTGGTCCCAAATCTGCACGTGGAAACAACAACACATGAGACCAGGAGGCATAGTAGGATGTTCAAAACAGCACCATTGAAAAGCAGAGGTGCAATAGGTATGCTAAGAGAAAATGATTAACATCAAAGGCCTGAGACGTTTCAACACTCTCCTGCTACACATAAGGGGCATAACTGGTTAACCTCTCACAGTGTTCAAAGGAGAACTTAAAAAACACCTTCAAAGGATACCTGATCAACCAGACTGACTCATACGTCAGGCTGTGAGCAGCCGCAGCCTGACGTTGATCAGACCACCAGCCACGGGGACGTTGATCCTTGGAATGTTCAAAAGGTAACCAAAAGGTTGCAAAAGGTCAGTAGGTGGCTTAGGAGGACATTACACCCGATGCCTCTGTTCACCTAAGAGTAAATAAGTTATTTCGGTGTGCAGGTTTGGGACCAACCCCTCTACTATTTTCCACATGTATATTATTAAGTTATCTTTTCCGCCTGCGCTCAGAGAATACAGATTTAGGCATTTTAGTCGGTCCCAATAGTTTAGATGTTTTACCGAGTTGATTCTAGCAGTAAAGAATCTCTGCATGCTCTCCAGGTCAGCAATTTCTCCAGCTTTAAAAGGGGCTGTCATTGTGCAGCAGTACTCCACTAGAGAGAGCACTAGCGTCTTGAAAAGTATCATCATCGGTATAGCATCTCTAGTGTGAAAGGTTCTTGTATCCAACCTGTCATTTTTCTTGCAGTTGTGACTGCTACTTTATTGTGTTCTTTAAAGGTAAGGTCTTCCAACATCAGTACACACAGATCCTTTACATTGCCTTTTCATTCTATGTTATGATTTGACTGTTTTGTTTGTGGTTTCTATTTTTATATTTTCATTCCTTCCATAGTGCAGAAGCTGGAACTTATCTTCATTAAATACCATATTATTTTCCATAGCCTACTGAAAGACCTGACTTACGACTGATGTAGGTAACAGTTGTACTAACATAAGATGTACTAACCTGAATGTTGGAAGATGTACGACCCATTGCATGAAGACGATGTAAGTGACAGTTGCGGCATAAGAGACGACCATCTAGTGGATAGCATCGTTGATCAGGTTCATCAGTCAGTTGTAAACCACAACTCTGTACACAAATTCAATTTCAATTGCAGTTTTCTTTAAAAAAAAAAAATTGCCAATTAAAGAACCTATATTCATATTCATATTTGGCCACAGATACAAAGCATGCTTTTGGGAATTAAATCAGATATGTTTCAGCAACCCTAAATAAAAAGATCATAATAGACATGAGAAGTAGGTATCAGCAGCCCTAGATGAAAAGATCACATCTGGAATGAGAAACAGGTATGCCTAAGTAGCCACTGATGAACACATTATATCACTATTGAGAAACAGTTATGTCTCAGCAGGCCTACATGAAGAGATTATACTGGTAATGATCTGTATGTTCATGAGGCGCTGGTTACAATCTTAACAGTTGTACAGTAATCCAGAGAACTCAAAATTTGTATTTTTTTCAGGGAAACTATGGTGATAAAACCCCATTTTTGAAGCCTCCCACCCCCATACATACATTACTCTATGACAACTGAAATTATATATACTGTATATCAATGTAGTGTAATGTCTCTTTTCAGATATAGCTTCACACAAAAATGTTAAATATTGAGTATTCCGAAAAATTGTTGAGCACAGTACTGTACTCTAAATATTTAATTTGTTCGAGGTGCTCAAGGGGTAAGTCAACCTTTTGTCATAGTGAGCTGTAACACTATGATTTTGTTAATTATACCTCCCAAACTCTCACTCATTTCTCCAGAATTTCCTAAGCTCAAGTTAGTCAATGAATTTGTAAAAAACTGGCATGAATGTAATGAAATAATTCTTCCTGGTAGAGCCCTGGTGGCTCCCTGAAGCTACCTTGCCGAGATTGCTCCTCTACTGGGTCACCTCACTCGCAGCAGTTTTGTTTGCTCTACCAGGGCCCAGAGCCAGTACCTGACCCACCATCACAGAAGTACATTCACCAAGTGACAATTTGCTGCCTCCAGGAAAACCATCCAAAAAGTCAGTGAAGCTTTAAAGACAATTGGAGGGTTCATAGAAAACAAAGCCTTCAAATAGCCACACAATTATGTAAATGATTGATATGAACAAGGGATTCACTCAAACTGGCATGAAACTTATTATCAATCACCACCACCAGGCAGCCCAGCTCCTGCCCTCAACCAGCTCTCCATCTTGGCTCTGGAGCCGACGAACAACTCGCCAACGAGGTGATGAACTTGGAAGGGAGGGAGGGAATCAGAGTCAATGGAGCTTTAGCAGAGAGAGAGGCATTTCGTTACACCCAACTCTGGGTTTCTGGGGATGCCACCGGGTGGCTCATTGAAGCTAATTGACCACAGACCATGAGAACAGGATTAACAGGGAGGAGGAGCGCAGCAGGCACTAGGATGAAGAACGGAATCCAGGCTTTGAAACACAGCCCAAAGCTACACAAGACTGACTAGGACAAGGAACATGAAATACCTGGCTGCCAAAACCCTATTAGAACTTCAAAACATTTAGCCATTATGTCAGTATTGGGGAGGACAGTGACTAAAGTTACATTTTTGCAAACATCAAGAGCCTGAGGGAAGACTGTAGGATGGCTGACATTAATGACACTATGGACAATCTACAAAATGCAAGCCATGGAATAAGGGACCAAGGAAACAGGGTCAGTCAGCAAGTCATCCACTGAGACAATGTCTCAGTTTTGTTGAGAAACCCTCTAAAACACATACACAACACACACGTGCCACAAGCAATACTTGAAGGATCTACCTCACACACAACAACAACAACAACAACTGGGGAACTTCAACTTTAAGGCAATAGACTGGGAGGCCTACAAGGCAAGAACAGAGAACATTTGGACAGGCAGATTTGTAAACCTCATCATGGAGACATTCATGTATCAACACGTCAAGCAGGCCACAAGAATGAGGGATGGGGATGTTCCGTCAGTACTGGATCTAATATTCACCAGGAAAGAAGAAGAGGTATTTGCCATCCAGTACCTTCCTCCTTTGGGAAAGGGTGATCACGTCCTCTTGGACATTAAATACGCTATGCGATATAATCTAATAGAGAATGGGGACAGTAAACCAGTTGTTAAACTCAATTTCAAGAGAGGACACTATGGGGAACTAAGAAATTTTTTTCATGGGTATAATTGGACAGACTTGTTGCTAGGCAAGGAAGTAAATGAGATGTATGCCAAATTTTGCGAAATATACGATGAAGGCACACAAACATTCATACCAAAACAGACATGCAGACCTAGGAAACAGGGTTGGTTCAATAGAAATTGTGAGAGGGCCAGAGATCAAAAGACACAAGCATGGAATCATTATAGGAAGAGGCCAAACCCCCAAACATACCAGCGATACAAAGATGCAAGAAACAACTACACGCCAGTAAGGAGAGAGGCAGAGAGGAACTTTGAGAACGGTATAGCAGACAAATGTATATCAGATCCAGGCCTTTTCTGTAAATGCATTAAAAGTAAGCTGCAGGTAAAGTATAATATTCAGAAGTTGAAAATTGGGGACAGATACACAGAAAATGAAAAGGAAATGTGTGAAACATTAAATAAAAAGTTCCAAAGTGTGTTTGTACAAAATGAGATCTTCAGAGAACCAGACACAATAAGAACTCCAGAGAACAACACAGAGCAGCACCTAGAGGTGTCTAGAGACGAAGTGAAACAAATGCTCCTGGAGCTAAGGAAGGTCAAAGCAGTTGGCCCAGATGTAGTTTCACCATGGGTTCTGAGAGAATGTGCATCTGAGCTCAGCATTCCATATCAGCTGATTTTTCAGACATCCCTGTGTACAAGAGTCGTAGCAGACATGTGGAAAAAGGCTAACATAGTTCCAATCTACAAAAGTGGAAGCAGGGAAGACCCCCTAATTATAGACCTGTATCATTGACAAGTGTAATAGTCAAAATATTGGAAAAAATAATAAAAACTAAATGGGTAGAATACCTGGAGAGAAATTATATAATATCAGACAGACAGTATGGTTTTCAATCTGGAAGATCCTGTGTATCGAATTTACTGAATTTCTATGATTGAGCCACAGAGATTTTACAGGAAAAAGATGGTAGGGTTGACTGCATCTATCTGGACCTAAAAAAGGCTTTCGACAGAGTTCCACATGAGAGGTTGTTCTCGAAACTGGAAAATATTGGAAGGGTGACGGGTAAGCTTCTAACATGGATGAAAGATTTTCTGACTGATAGAAAAATGAGGGCAGTAATCAGAAGCAATGTATCAGACTGGAGATGTGTCACAAGTGGAGTACCACAGGGTTCAGTTCTTGCACCGGTGATGTTCATTGTCTACATAAATGATCTACCAGTTGGAATACATAATTATATAAAAATGTTTACTGATGATGCTATGATAATAGGAAAGATAAGAAACTTAGATGATTGTCATGCCCTTCAAGAAGACCTGGACAAAATAAGTATATGGAGCACCATTTGGCAAATGGAATTCAATGTGAATAAATGCCATGTTATGGAATGTGGAATAGGAGAACATAGACCCCACACAACCTATAAATTATGTGAGAAATTTGTAAAGAATTCTGATAAAGAAAGAGATCTAGGGGTGGTTCTAGATAGAAAACTTTCACCTGAGGACCACATAAAGAACGTTGTGCGAGGAGCCTATGCCACGCTTTCTAACTTCAGAATTGCTTTTACTCTTTTAAATACATGGATGGCGAAATAGTAAAGGAATTGTTCACGACTTTTGTTAGGCCAAAGCTAGAATATGCAGCGGTTGTGTGGTGACCATATCTTAAGAAGCACATAAACAAACTGGAAAAGGTGCAAAGACATGCTACTAAGTGGCTCCCAGAACTGAAGGGCAAGAGCTACAAGGAGAGGTTAGGGGCATTAAATATGCCAAAACTAGAAGAAAGGAGAAAAAGTGGTGATATGATTACTACACACAAAATAGTAACAGGAATTGATAAAATTGATAGGCAAGATTTCCCGAGACCTGGAACTTTAATAACAAGAGGTCATAGATTTAAACTAACTAAACAAAGAAGCCGAAGAAATATAAGAAAATTCGCTTTCACAAACAGAGTGGTAGACGGTTGGAACAAGTTAGGTGAGAAGGTGGTGGAGGCCAAGACCGTCAGTAGTTTCAAAGCGTTATATGACAAAGAGTGCTGGGAAGACGGGACACCACGAGTGTAGCTTTCATCCTGTAACTACACTTAGGTAATTACACACACACACACACAGGGGGGCCTGGTAGCCTGGTGGATAGCGCGCAGGACTCGTAATTCTGTGGCGCGGGTTCGATTCCCGCACTAGCAGAAACAAATGGGCAAAGTTTCTTTCACCCTGAATGCCCCTGTTACCTAGCAGTAAATAGGTACCTGGGAGTTAGTCAGCTGTCACGGGCTGCTTCCTGGGGTGTGTGTGTATGGTGTGGGGAAAAAAGAAAGAAAAAGAATAGTACAGTAGTTAGTAAACAGTTGATTGACAGTTGAGAGGCGGGCCGAAAGAGCAAAGCTCAACCCCCGCAAACTAGGTGAATACAACTAGGTGAATACACACACACACGCAAACACCCCCTTTCCCCCCTCCCCCCTCCACCTCCCAACACAGAAACAATACTTGAAGAACCTACCTCACACACATAGCAGTCCACATGGAAGTCCTTATCCATGGAGACTACTCGTACAGTCTCCCCTGTGCCCTGCAAGTAAAAACAAATATATCAGTTCGGTGAATACTGTCCATTACTGTATTTAAAGATTAAATACATTTTAATCACTTGATTTTCCTCTAATTGACCTTTCTACATTTGGTACAGAAGACAAGTGTCTTAGAATGTAGTCTTAGTTTGTTTTTTGTCATTGAATAAGAAACTATTCAATGATAAAAGTGTACAAGGACTGTACAACAGATTAACACTGAGGCTTTCTATCCAATAACACTTTCACAAATATTTTAACTGGTGAAAGTGTTTCATATTTGCCATAACTTGTGGGAGGGGAAGGGAAGGAGTGGAAGACTTATCAGGGGAAAGTGCCAAGCCGTTACGACTATATAGCACTGGGAAGGGGGTCAGGATAAGTGCCCAAGTGGTTGGGCACCAAGGAATGGTGCCCAACCAATTGGATGGTCAGGGATTGAACTTCGACCTGCATGAAGTGAGACGGTTACTCTACCCTCCACCCCAAGTGGTAAGGCAAGGGTGGGGTTGGGGAGGGGGTTAAAATGATGATTATTAGGTATTAAATTACAGGAAGCACTCCTACTGTAGCTTCCTGCTTCACCCCCATCTTATCTTGAGGTTATCTTGAGATGATTTTGGGGCTTAGCGTCCCCGTAGCCCGGTCCTCGACCAGGCCTCCTTTTTGTTTCACACCCCCAGGAAGCAGCCCGTAGTAGCTGACTAACTCCCAGGGACCTATTTACTGCTAGGTAACAGGGGTATCAGGTTGAAAGAACCATTTTGCCCATTTGTTTCCACTTCCATCGGGAATCGAACCCGGAACCTCAGGACTACGAATCTGAAGCGCTGTCCACCCAGCTGTCAGACGCCTCAGTGCCTGACAGCTTGGTGCCTGACAGCTCGGTGCCTGACAGCTTGGTGACAAGTTTAGGATTAAGTGTTTGTTTAAGGTCACAACAACCTATCATACGAACATCCATTCTCTTCTTAATTCGTATTACAATTTACTGTAACTCTTTTTTTGTTTCAAAAGTTTACTGCAATGTAGGACATGCATCAGATTTCATATACCTGTAGTATTATGGATTCTGTTTTATAAATAATTCCATTCTGTATCTAATTAAAAGATAAATTTAACTTTTTAAAAGAGAACTGTAGCATAATACACCCTGTCTTCTACCACATTTTTCTCACATAGGACACAAACTTCGCAAAACAATATTGATAAACAAATTAACCTGTGTCTACTAGGGCCCAAAAAGGAGCCAGCACCGTATGTGTTTGAGTGCCTAGCTAGAATGATAAAACGTACTAAAAAGTATTTGTCACAAAGTATCATTGCAAAATAAGGCGAGTCTTTTGTGGAGGTGCACCTTATATGCCAGAAAATATTGCATTTCATACCCACAATACTAAAAGAGTTCCAAGTGTTACTCAAATATACGACAGTATGATACGAAGGTGCGTTATCTTCATTTGTCCTATTGTTTGTGTCAGGTTGGATTGGGTTTGGGTTTGGGTTGGTTCTAGATGAGGCTTTATGCTAACTGAAGGAATGTGGAATACTTCTCAAGAAGGCAAGAACAAATCAGGACTGTCAGTGTAGGTGGTTTACAACAGTATGGTCCCTGGTTTGATTCCTGGGTATGACAAGACATTTGGGCCTATTTCCTTATAGCCAACATCTCTGTCCAGTAAAGAGGTACCCAGGAAATAGGCAAATGTTGTGGGTTGCATCCTGACGAAGTTTAGTAGGTGGCTCAGGAGGAATGGAAAAAACTAAAAGGTTTTCTGTCTCAAACAATGAGAAACCAAATACTATACGACAAATGATTTATGAACATGCACATAGACATCAACAAAGTTTTTGTTAGAATAAAATATGTCTCATAAACCCAAAGTCATTTTCTCCTTTACAGGAACGTGTGTAAAAACCCATGCATGTGGCAATATGATTTTTACATATAATTTAGAGAGGAATATCTGGGTTTTCAGAATGAGTTCCTTGAGTTGTCTCAGTCCCAAGGTGTCACAATACAACAAACATGACTATCATTCTATACCTAATTAAATCTGAAAACTGTCCTACTCAGCTCGAGAAACACAATCTATCAAAATCCTCTGTATGAAAATAAAATACGAGATCTAGAGATATCCAATGAGAATAAAAATGGCAACATTTTTGCACTGTAACGCTACCACATGTGAAGAATGAGAAACACCATTAGTTACTATATACAAGTGAAGATCTAAAACATAAAAATGGAAATGAGGCCAAAAGAAGGTGTCAATTCCATGCCGATGCATAGAGGTCCACATCCGAGAGCCTGTACTTCTCGCAAAGCCAATGAAAGGAGGCCTCCTCGGCGGTCCATTTTGTGGAAACGAGACAGAACTAGGACAGACCATCTGTGAGAGTAGCAGGCGCTCCTGCTTACCTGCTTGATACCTGCTTGATGGGGTTTTGGGAGTTCTTCTACTCCAAGCCTGGCCTAAGGCCAGGCTTGACTTGTGAGAATTTGGGCCACCAGGTTGTCGCTTGGAGCGGCCCGCAGACCCACATATCCACTACAGTCCAGTTGGTCTGACACTCCTTGAAGAAAACTATCTATTTTTCTCTCAAAGATGTTCACGATTGTTACCACACCTGCACACGAACAGAACCAAACCCAGAGAACCTAGCAAATGAGCTGCTCGAGGCATCCAGCTCCAAAAATACATCAATCAAAGAGAACCCCCCCCCATTGAAACAATGAACTATGGGGGAATAGTCTAAATGGAGCCTGTGCATGAAGCCTGTGGATTCTGAATCTTCCTTAGCACATGACCCATGGCCACAAACTTCCACACCATACTGTGCACCTGATGAAAGAGAGGAATCCAACAACCTTTGCCGGCTTGGCAGATGCTGATCACCCAGAGTCAGAAGCCTTGGCAGAAGCCTTGGCAGAAGTCTTGGCAGAAGCCCCAACCCAGAGTCAAGGCATCCATAAAGATGTCAAGTGAGGGGTGGAGGAAGGTGCCAGGAAAATGAACCCTGAAAAGCCCGAAGAGGATGCCGTTGACACAGCACCCAGGAATTGTGGCAGTGGCAAAAGGCGCTGCCCCGGAGGTACCAGAACAGCTGCCAAAGCCACACCTTGCACAGAGAATCGATTATGCAGGCCAAGTTCAGGCTCCCGCACAACCATTCAAGCAACCTTCCGGGACCAACTTAACACCAACAGACGGTGGTGCTGCAGCATGATCAAGGGAGGAAGGGAAGGTGAAGCATGAGGCCCACCCAAGTCCAAATCTGGGATGAAACTAACTGGGACTTCAGCCAGTTTACCCCAACAAATGAAGACGAGACACGGCGACACAAGCTAAACGAGTGAACACACACACAGCCAGAATCAGCCTAAAGAGGAGAAACTGAAAGTGGTAAGCCTGCTGGCCCATGACAAAACATAGCCAATCCATGAACCTTGGATATATAAGGATGTGTCAATACATGTTTTGGAAGTCCAGGGAGATCGTCTAAACGTTCACCTTGAGAATGAGATGGATCTGGGGCAGACTGGTCAACCAAAACAAGTGGCAGGGGATGAACCAGTTCAACTGCAAAAGGTCAAGGATGAACTGGAGGTCTGGCACATCCCATTTCAGGACCAGGAAGAGAGGAAAACTCACTGTAGTGATGCAGTCATTTCGATGATGCCAGAAGCCGCCCCTACTCTGATCCCGCAGAGGTGTGGAGAGAAAAGGAGGCCTGCCCACAAAGATCCAAACCCGCAGAAAAGGGAGGAGCTGACCAACTCCACTGCAGGCTTAGGGAAACGACTCTAAAGGCTCATGGATTGTGGGACCAGCAGTCAGCAAACCGGGGTGAGCTGTCTTTCTATCCCCCAGCCCCCAACACCTCATCAAAGGAGCAAACCACAAAAAGGCTGGTGTGAACCACAAGCAGCCAATACCTCCAGGCAGAGCAAGCACTGCATCCACCTGACTGAGAAGGACCTGCTGAAGGAAGCGCTTGTGACCCAGCATCTAGCTCCAGAGATGGCCTTCATTGACCTACAGCAGGAAAAAATCCAGCTCTACCTAACCAACTCCATTAACAAGAACCTAGAGAACAGAGGTCTAAATTGGCCAATAAAGCAGCATCTGCTGACAAGAGGAACTGTGCCACCACATACTCAGGAAAGAGGAGAGAAGAAAACTGGGGGTGAACAGGAGAGCCAAAGCCCATGCCAAATTGAAGGATTAGGCCAACACAGCCTGCCAACACACGAGTTGGGTGTAGAAGAATGCGGCTGCCGCATCCCGGGAGCATACAGTTCGGGAAGCAGAGCCAAAGCAGCCACAGCAGAGGCCAAGACTCCCATATGCAGCTTATCCAGTGCTTCAACGTCTTCTGGACCCAGTCAGAATGAAAGTCCAGTAGACTCAGGAAATGCTTGACAGAACCGAAATGTAAATGGGCCCGTTTACATTTCCATTCAAAGGTCATCTACCACAAGTTTCCCCCAACAACATAGGAACCTGAGCATGGAGCTGTACGAGACCCATGTTCTGAGAAAGAACAGGAACAAATAGGCAGTCATTGAGGGGTGCAAAAGAAAAGCCCTCAAAAACACCTGTGACACGATCAACACCTCATGCCACTCAAGCATGCAGGTCCGACAAAAGCTGCACCAAGTATCAAGTGAGAATAAAGGAGTGTCTGCCAGCCAGGAAAACTCTGGAACCTTGTAATGCATCTAATAACGAGAAGAAGATCCAAACGCAAAAGAGGCAGGATCCATCAATGAACGGCAATCTGGGCCTCACAGGAGGTACATAAACAGTGCCTCACGAGCCATCATCGGAGGGACCCGAAAGGTAGGAAACCTCCAGAAGGATGATATCAACAGACCCAAAGCCACCAGAAATGAACCCTGAGAAAATCCATACCAAATTATATTCATTCAGGGAAGGAGACATGAATACCCCCTGGCACTGCAAAAGGAGACCCTCCTCCTTGAACACAACAAGGAACAACGTAGAGTCAAACAGAACCTAGGGGGCCCATATTCGACTACCCCCCAAGCCCTAGAAGCCACAGGAGGGGATCCCAGAACGGAGCTGGCATCCATGCCCACTGCCTGGGACAAAAAGCAGAGCCCAAGAGAGAGGCCTCAAAGGAAGGTGGAGCTGGCTAAGAGATAGACCAAGAAGCCTCAGCAGGACCTGATGGCCCAACTGCCTCTGCGCTCGATTCAGAAGGAGCAACTCTCGGAACTGATTAAGCTACATCCAGAGCTAAACCCTGCCCTGACCCCGAAACCCTCCCATGCTTTGGGTCGGAAGAAGAGGGGGAGGATCTGAGGAAGGGAAAACCTTGCCCAAAGGGGAAGGAAAAGGTGATGCAAACAGAGCCAATGGAATTCACCAACACCTCCAATTCCAAGTCCCTAAACACCAAATGGGGCAGCTCCAGGGCATCCAATCGGGCATACAACCTACAGTACAGCAACCTAGCAAATTGGACATGCAAAGCTGTTGCTGCCTGAGAGACCTAACCTCATCAGGATCAAAATGAAGAGCCACATGTGTAGAAAATACCTTCACAGGACTTGAGGGTCAAAGGCATCATTAACCCAACAGGCAGCATGGCAGAGGGAGAAAGAATGGTCATTGCCCTGTGGCACAGACAAGGGAAACTCTCGAACTCACATGAAGCGAAAGCAGCCTCGGGAGGGAATATCCATGGGACCACCAAACCCACAGAGGATTTCCAGGCTCTAATGGGTAAACTAAGCATGACAGCCAGGTACTGGAATAGCTACACTGGACTCAAAAGTAAGCAGACATAGCCTGGTGCACATGGCTGCGAAGGCCAACCTCGGCACGTACCCCCCCTATGCACTTTGCTAGCAATATCGCTCCCAACAGGAGAAAAAACAGTGGGGCCAAGAACCCCCCTGACTCACCCAAGGCGAGAGCCACCTCAAACAAAGAGGATTTCTAAGGGAGCAACCCCAAACACACCCAAGAAGAGAACTCTGTCAGTGCAGTGAGACAGCACTAGGGAGCACCCAGGAATAAAACCTTGAACACATGCAGCTCCAATGACACACTGGAAACCTGGCTCCTGCGACACCACAGTGTAAAGAAAAGCCACCAAGGGCAAACATCACACCACTTAGCTGAATAACAGAACACCAGAGCCAGTACGAAAGAGCAGTGACTCGGTAACCGCTGCACCAGCCCTTGAGCTGGGAGCTCAGGCCCCGGCAGGCGTGTTACCTCCCGCCCTCTCCCAGACGAGTGGTATAGGTGGAGCAGACGAGCCCCCACTAGTTCTGAGTTTTATCATTTGTTTATATAGTTGGGGAGGTCTTTCACCCGTTCCGAGGCCTTGGTCTTTTTTTAATCCAGCAGCGGTTTATTTTGACTTGTTGACTTTCTGGTTGCCTTCACCACTGAGATGGGTAAAATATGTCACTGCTCCCTGCCCCTCTGTGAGGGAGCCGAATTCTGGCTATGGTCCCCAGTAGGTCTTTAGAACTCTACAGCTGATGTGACCTAGTAGATGTGACTTAGTAGATGGTAACCATCTCAACACATAGCTTTAGGAAGCCACAGGAATCTCGTCCCCAGAAACTGATGAGGGGGAGGGTGGAGGGAGGGTGGTAGAAGACAATATACCAGGGCCTATATGGGAGCTTAACAAGACTCCCCCACTGGGTGCCACATATTCTCTTCTTTGAGATGATGTGTCCCCAATTATAACCAGAGGTGGTACCCCTTATGCAGTATATCTAGTATATCAAGGGACCCCTAGAGCTGCCAGCTTCCTTTTCCAGCGCCTCAGCATGGCAATACAGAGGGAAAATGCACACTGAAATCAGGGTTCCTGCCTGCCATCTGAGGAGCTGGAGGAACTCAACAACTTATGATAATCATCTTTGTACCCATATTATATATATAGTATTATATATTATAAATAAGCACTCACATACATTATTTCAAGGCTCCGAATACCACACAATCCTGGTTTCCCAAAATACAGAAGGTATATTGAGAAAAGATTTAAGCAGGAGAAAAATGGCTTGAAATAAGGACATGCAACAGTTTTAGAAAGGTCTACAGAAGAACTAAGAGAGAGAAGGGCTACAATACATTTTAATTCTATGCCATGTAAATACAAACAAGCAAGGAGTATATTGTGAACCAGAACCTAAAGGGCAGTTTCCGGAGATCCACTTTCCCGCAATCAACGCATTTTACACTCTTGCAAGGTTCATTAAGAGTCGTGTGACATCAAATAATCATCTTTTTTATCCTGTCAGGCAAATCTGGGTAAACAATGTTGAATCAACGATGCATCATTATTCATTAAACGTTACTTAACCCCTGCACTGCGCACCTGTTTTTGGCATAAATTTCATAGTGCAATTGTTAAGGACATATTTTTTTTGTTTTTATAAATGTTCAGGTAAAGTTAATGTCAAAATGTTTCCAAACTCATCTATTTTCATTTCAAAACACAAAGAGTGATGAAAACATTAAAATATACCCTACTTAAAAAAAAAAACTCGGAACGAATTTTGTTGGCTGGCGCAGTTAAGGAATTAAGCATACTTTGTCTACCGAGATGTAAAGCACCAGATATGCAAGTTTTGACTTCATAAATGCAGATGATTCGGGAAAGTGGATATCAAGACTGCGGTGGCAACTGCACCCTAGGCCAGCCAAAGCTTCTCCCGCCTACCTCGACTGGGGTTATGCTCTTTCCACAAGCTGCACACTTTGGGGCAAACATTCTGAAATAGGAAGCAATATACGTAAGTCAGCAGTGCCAGCGGCAGCAATTAACACCCTTCACAAACTAATTTACTGGGAGGCATATTGCATCAGGACAAATACAGCATAGGTCACCAATCTGTTCATTCTCCGCCTTATTTCAAAGTGCCGTTTATAAACTATAATTATACGTAGAGAGATAAAATGCACATTAAAGGCAACTTATACACGTATAGTATGACAATCATATTAGGTGAGTACAATTGGTCACTACCTATCATACATTGTTGGTAGCATTAGCAGTCATTAATTGTTTTATGCAGCAATTTCTTAATGTTAATTTAGTCACCATAAACCATTCAATGTTCAGGTTTTCAAAACTTTAAAATTATAATGTTCAAGAAAATCATAACCCATTTGATGTCAAATTTAATGAAACTTCTAAAAAACATTGTAGAAAGTAAGTTTCATAAAAATTAACGTCAAAGTCACCTCTTGTCACAACATACTGTACATACAACTGATCAAAATAACCAAGTTTCCCCTGAGTGTGAGCAGCCCCTATGAGTTCAACATGCACAAACATGATTCAAAGCTTAAACAAATTTCTAGTGTCCTCAAAATCCAATAAGTATTGTACACGATTCTTACTCAATATTTTCAACACAAATACTAGCAAAGACTAAATAAATTCTTTGCATAATATGGAACTTTCAAACTGTACATTTTTGTACATCGACATTTCGCTTTCAGAACATCTCGCCGTCATTAGATCAAAGAAAACGCTCACAGTGTTAGACAAGTAGGAGAAATTTATTAAATTCTGAAGCACGATTACCACACAGGTGATCATTTTATGAAAGTAAAATGAGGCAATCCAAACATACATTTTGGATCAGGAAAATGAAAGCGAGCGTACAGTACCATCAATAACATTGATAGGGCAGGACATCAAAACCCACATGTTGCAATTGCAGATAATATACAATAAAATCATTACTAAGCGGAGACAGAGTAGATATGCACTATGCAAGTGATAATATGAAGACTGTATTTACTGGTATACAAGAGGTACCTCTGCCTATAATGGTGCCCTTTATATAATTATATAATTAACACTCTTATATTAATTTTATGAAATAAAATATAATTTCAGTGTTTCCTTTAATCTTTCTAGAAACATTTTATATTTAAATTTTAAAACAATGATTCTTAATGATAGCACAGTCATGAAATAACACAAGACATATTGCATTCTAAATGTTGGCAAATATGCAATTTTCTTAACAAATGAGGCTTCACCATTTAGATAAATGCTATAATAGTTATCTAGTTAAGCCCTTAACCTGATAATTTTTATGTTACACAATATAGTAATATACAGCAGTGGACCTAAATTATGCAAACAAGAAAGATCAGCTCATTCTAAATTAAAACATTATTTGTGGTTTAAACACTGGGAATTACATTTTCTGTCCAGTATGCTCTGTATGCTGCTCTTTGGGAGGACCGTAGCTAATGCCGAAGATTAACGAGCAGATAAAGCTTCACTATAAACGTGCAGATAAAGCGTGTCGTCGGGCTTAGTTCCTTCAGTCTGTCTTCATACCTTTTCCCTTGCAGCTCTGGGACAAGTGTCACTGTTTAAAAAAAAAGGTGCAGAAGTTTGCAGAGTGGTAGACTGTTGGAACAAGTAAGTGAGAAGGTGGTGGAAGCCAAAACCGTCAGTAGTTTCAGAGCGTTATACGACAGAGTGCTGGGAAGATGGGGGACACCACGAGCGTAGCTCTCATCCTGTAACTACACCTAGGTAATTTCATGAGGCATAATACTACAGACCACTAGTTAGGATCTGCCAAGGTTAAATTTGGCTAACATCCCACAAAACGCTGTAAGGAACGTTTAAGCCTTCTACAGGTCTTACAAATACATGAGCAACACAGGAGACTACTGCATGTAATTCAGCCCAGAATGAGACAGAAAAGTGCATTATGTAGTTTCTAGAGATTTTCCAGGTATAGTACAGTACAGTACTGTACAATTTGGCATTAGAGACCTAAAGCTATGTCATAGCAAACTACCAAACAACTCATTCAACAAGGGAAATGCACTGAAAGTAGTATGGAATCTATATGGAATACTTCCATACTTTAGTATGGAACATTTTACCCATATGAAAGCCAATTCCAGCCACAACTTAAGGGCCAGATGCAGACAAGAATTTAAAAATCAGGATAGTTCAATTATAATGCACTAAGTTCAATAATGCTTATAGATGGAGCATAAAGAGCGAGACCTCACTTCTCCGTAGTCATTGATAGGTAAGCACTCACTATCCACCTGCCATAAGGTGGCATCTTCGACACTGGAGATCTTTGCTCGACACTGGAGCAAACGCCTCCCAACACTTCACCTGAATCCAAGGAAGTCGGGTTACACCCAAAGGCTCCAGGGGTTCAATTCTTATGGTAGGACACAAGCATTTCAGCAAAGTTTTCTTTCACCTTATGCCTCTGTTCACCTAGCAGCAAATTGGTACCTGGGAGCTTGACAAATCTCGTGGGTTGTATCTGTGAAAGGTCAGCAGTTGGCCTACCAGGAGCATACCTGGAGAGGGGTTCTGGGAGTGCTTCTACTTCTACACATCAACTGTAGTGTATATATATGCCCACATATCCACTACAGCCTGGATGGTCCCACACTTCTTGCAAAAACTTATCCAAGTCCCTCTTGAAGACATTGATAATTGGAGGACCTTAATAATCTTTCTTAACAGGACTGATACCTGGTTGATACCTGGTTGATGGGGTTCTGGGAGTTGTTCTACTCCCCAAGCCCAGCCCGAGGCCAGGCTTGACTTGTGAGAGTTTGGTCCACCAGGCTGTTGCTTGGAGCGGCCCGCAGGCCAACATACTCAACACATCCCAGTAAAGGACAAAGCCCTGATAAGGACTCTGATAATCTGAATGGGCTTCCTGCCCCCTGAGAATAGGAAACAAATTCCTCAACCTGCCAAATATACCAAATTTATTTGTTGTTGCTAGTAACCAATTCAGATAAGAATGTATCAATATGGTTTATAATAACTTTGGTGTTAGTTGCAAGTGTGATCAATTACACTGTTCATGTCAGAGAGAACTAACTATTTTTGTGTTGCCAAATGGATCAAATCCACTACTACAAAATTCTCAATATGACAAAGAGGGTTAAATTTTAGACTTTATTGATCATGGAGAACTTTATATAATATTAGCAATCAAAAGCTGATATAAGCAACTAAAAGCAAAGAAGAGGAGTGAGTATGGTAGCTCCTTAATAATTATTCTCAGTTGCCAAGTTAAGCAATCATTAAGTTTTCACATTGATCACGACGCAGTGGTAATCACAGGAAAGCGACGCGAGAGTGAGACCAGCGACGTGAGAGTTAGTGGTCATGGTGAAGAACAGTGAGGTTAAGGGGGAAAGGGAACTTAGAAGCATCAAGCCATCATGATTATATAGCACTTGCAAGAGGGGTCAGGATAAGGATTTGGTGGTTGAGGGGGAAAGAATTATCATTGGTGTCAAGTGGTGCAAATAAGGTTCAATTAGCCACTAAATTTGATGACAATAGTGGTGACTGTGGCAGGAACATTGGTGGAGATAATACAATGCACATGGCACCAACCATGGTGAGGCCTGGTCGACGGCCGGGCCGCAGGGTCGCCAAGCCCCAAAATCAACTCAAAGTAACCTAAAGGTAACCAAGGTAGATGGCTTGTTTTATGACAGGGCTATTCCTGCATGGGGTCATTACCCTCTGGCCAGCCCACTAAGCATTACTTATTTCTGTCTTAAGTTGTGGAAGAGTATTTATGACCAGATGTTGGCTTTAGTAAGATTATGTCCAGTGTTTGACAACAATTCTGCACTGTTAAATTTGTTAAAATCTTATTTGGTTTGTAACTCTGCAGTGTGTTAGATAATGTTCCAGTGGCCTGTCAGGAATTTCTCCACAATGATGACATTTCTTCTTTTATTCTGGAACGTGTGAGCATATTTCCCATGCACATGTGGGGTATCCAAGCCTGATACCTAAGTGTAAGTGTGCTTCTGTTTTTTTTGTGCCCTTTCATGAAAATAACTGGTCCATAGTCAGTTGAATTCTTGTACCAGCTAGCAGATATTGATGTTGCAGTTGCTGTGTTGTGCTCACTGTATATCTTTTGCACTTTACATTAATTATTTACTTAATTTGTGCTAGACTCTGTGGTATGTAAATGTCTACATTTCCTCTCTAAGTTACAAGATTTGCAGCTTCATCTGCTATATTATCCACTAGTACTTATTCCTACATGACTTGGCACCCAGTTGATAAGTCTTCGACGACCCTGGTGTTTGAATATTTGCATTGCTGCTGTAACATTTGTGGTCTGATAGATGCCACATAAATGTTCTTGTTGCAAGGTTTCGATAACAGTTCTAGAATCTTTATAACACCATGTCAGTGTTCAGCAAGAGCATATTCCAAAGTATTTTGAATGGGTAGCATTACATAGCATTTAGCATTTATGTAAAGCTGAGCATCCATTTGTGTTTCCCGCCTTAACAACAGCACTAGATTGTTCTCTCTGCTGGTCTACTGATCTGTTTGTGAAGTATGTGCAGTGGTCAGATACCAAGTTTGCTTCTATATTTAATCTATTATACATCATTACATTACATTACATGTTACTTTTCAAAATGCTAGTGCTCTCTAGAGTGGAGTACTGCTGCACAATGACAGCCCCTTTCAAAGCTGGAGAAATTGCTGACCTGGAGAGCGTGCAGAGATCCTTTACTGCTAGAATCCACTCAGTAAAACATCTAAACTACTGGGACCGACTAAAGAGCCTAAATCTGTATTCCCTTGAGTGTAGGCGAAAGAGATGCATAAAAATCTATACTGTACATGGAAAATAATAGAGGGGCTGGTCCCAAACCTGCACACAGAAATAACATCACACGAGACCAGAAGGCATGGCAGGATGTGCAGAATACTCCCGTTGAAAAGCAGAGGTGCAACAGGTACTCTGAGAGAGAACTCTATCAACATCAGAGGCCTGAGACTGTTCAACACGCTTCCACTACACATATGGGGCATAACTGACCGACCCCTCACAGTGTTCAAGAGAGAACTTGACAAACACCTCCAAAGGATACCTGATCAACCAGGCTGTGACTCATACATCAGGCTGCGAGCAGCCGCGTTCAACAGCCTGGTTGATCAGTCCAGCATCCAGGAGGCCTGACCGACGACCGGGCCATGGGGACGCTAAGCCCCGGAAGCACCTCAAGGTAATCTCAAGGTAGGGGTGGGTGTTAGTCTGAATTTTTTTCCTTTAAGAGCCATGATCTTTAATGGACTTGAAACGATTCTCATGGGGATTTCTTAAAGAGGTCTACATGTATATCGTCAACACCTATCTCGGTAATTGTATTTGTAATCTCAATTGCATTGATAGTGTTTATTGCACAGTGGGTCCATCTGTTGGTATTGGAAGCTCTTCTGTTCCAAGTTAATGCTCCACTGATTATATCTTGAAATGAACAATTTCTTGATCTAGTCAATATCCTGGTCAGCATGCATGCAGCAAGCCCTTTTATCCTTATTTCAACCAATGTTAGTCTTAAGCTTAGTATTTTAGTCCACCTGGGAGCCACCCTCATAATTCGCATAGCATCATTTGCCAGTGGTTCGTATTAAAACATTCCTAACAATTTTGTGTTCTGCTCCTAGACAGAGCCCTGTTACTGCTCTCATTATATTAAGAGCAGGGGTGCCATAGACACAATCAGAGAACACTGTAAAACTTCAGAGGTCCACAGTTGTTCAACATCCTCCCAACAAGCATAAGAAATATTGCCAGAACAACCGTGGACATCTTCAAGAGAAAACTAGATAATTTTCTTCAAGAAGTGCCGGATCAACCGGATGTGGTGGATGTGAGCCTGAGGGACGCTCCAAGCAACAGCCTGGTGGACCAAACTCTAACAAGTCAAGCCTGGTGGACCAAACTCTAACAAGTCAAGCCTGGCCTCGGGCCAGGCTTGAGGAGTCGAAGAACTCCCAGAAATCCATCAAGCAGGTATATTCAATCAAGATTTTGCATTCTCCTTCAGATATTGAGTTTGCTTATTGAATGTCAATTTAGAATCTACCCACGCTCCAAGATATTGAATATTGTGTAACCCACTGAAGGTTAAGTATATAAATATACATTCAGTATATAAATATACATTCAAGACTCGTCTGCAGTCTTGAATGCATAGGGGCCTGTCTGCAGTGCTGCCAAAGAGCCTCAATATCTTAGATTTCTATACAGATATTTTATATCTAAAATGCTACATTCAGAATGTTACTTTATTTAGTGCCTTATTCTAAAGTGAAGGACCTGTGACGACATGCTGCATCATCGGGGTAGATAAGCAGTTTAACCCCTTCTGCAAATGTCAGGGTAACAAGATTTTCTATAAGGATTTTATGGAGACAAGGGCTCAGGCCTTCTCCTTGTGGAGTCCCATTCGCATGCAATTGGTAGTCTGACACTTGGCCTTGCAGCTTTACTCTGGCATACCCGTGACTGAAGTAATCTGAATCCAGCAGTCATCCAATACCTTTTTTGATTAACATGTAAAATTCCTAGAGGGGACAGCAAATTTGAATACTTTTTCTTAATCAAGGAAAGTCACTGGCTGGCAATAATAACAGTTGGCAGTACCTACTACTCTAGTGAAGCCAAATGTGTGCTTATCTTTCGGCTTTGGAATCTGGATCATGTCCACTTTCTTCCAAACAGTTGGTAGTGTACCTAGTTGCCAAGTTGCATTGATAAGGTCCAATATCCCTTGTTCTCCAGCAGGACCTGCACGTGCAATCATCGAGTATCTAATTTCATCAGCACGTGGTGCAGTGTCCTTACTGTTTTGGCTCTAATTAGTTGTTGCTTGGTAAATGGGCCGTCACGTTCATTATTTGTAGCTATCCTCTCATGTATGGCTGTCACCCACTCATGTTTGAGTGGGTGACACTCACCAACCCTTCTGATCAATGAAGGACATTGATATAATACTGCTCTTTCTGCAAATTGGACAGTCTCTCTCAGCCTTTGGCAAAGTTCGAGTACAAGTCTGTGGTTGAGCTTGACTACTTGATATGATTTTAATGTCCCCTATATTTTGCCAAGACTGCTGGATTACCTGGTGAGGGGTCCCAGGAGTTCCTATACTTCCCAAGCCCAGCCTAAAGCCAGGTTCAAATTGTGATAGCTTGGTCCAACAGGTTGTTGCTTGGAGCTGCCTGCAGGCCTATATGTCCACTACAACCCACATGTCCACTACAACTGGTACTGTACTTCTTACAGAAACTTATCTAATTGCTTCTTGAAGAAGTCCATTTTCGTTCTGGCAATATTTCTTATTCTTGCTGGGAGAGTACTGAATGGCCAATTAGAGTTTGGCATCACTCAAACCATCTTGCCTCCTTCACCTCTCTAGTAACTAGTTTTGCTTCAGTTATCACTGATCTTTGTTCTTCCTTCAGCTGTGGAGTTTCCCTCAAAATGTTTTCTAAAGAGGTTGACTCTGGTTTTACTCTTTACTTTCTTCATTGCCAAACCAATAATTCTTTAATTTTTTTGCTTGCTGGGATGTTAAAATATGTTAAAATTCCTCAGGTGGTGTGTATGTAGCATACATTTTTTTTAGTTTCCCTTGGCATATAATCCAGTTGGCATTTTTTTTAAATACTACCTTGGATGTACAGGTGGTGTAGATGGTGTAGATCATTCTATACTTAGTGTTGTGATAATTGAATAGTGGTCACTCGTTATCACTGGGTCTACCTCCTACTTTGTCTGATGTTCAAGTGCAGTTGTGATTTCTGTAAGATCAAGGAAACCTTCTTGAATGTGTAATTACCTAAGTGTAGTTACAGGACGAGAGCTACGTTCGTGGTGTCCCGTCTTCCCTGTACTCTGTTGTATAACGCTTTGAAACTACTGATGGTTTTGGCCTCCTCCATCTTCTCACTTGGTTTGTTCCAGCCATCTACCAAACTGTTTGCAAAAGAAAACTTTCTAATATCTTTTCGACACCTTTGTTTCCTTTGCTTGAATCTATGTCCTCTTGTTCTTGAAGTTACATGAGGAAGGAACTGAGAAATATTCTTCCACATACTTATTCGCAAATTAGTTTTCAGTTAGTGTTTACTTACAATAACACTATTGGAAGCTGTTGAAAATGTAGAGATCCACTACCCTTTAGACTCGGATCTAGTGGTGTCTGTTTAAATGTTCAAAACGTTAACGTTCAATAAGCAGAGAATTCCTCACGAAACCTTAAAACGCCCTATTTGTGATTGTGTCTTGTAACTTATATTTCCATTCTTCATAAAATATCACTATTTCCCACTACCTAATTGATGACATTATTAATATCAGCTTGTAGTTTTTCAATGTCTTCTGCAGAAGTAATCTTTGTGCCGATTGCCGTATTGTTCGCAAATGATAACATGAAGCTGTGATTTGTATTTTTGCCTGAATCTGTTATAAGAATGAGGAAAAGCAGTGGTACCAGGACTGTGTCCTGAGGTACAGAGCAATGGTACAAGGACTGTGCCCCTGAGGTACAGAGCAGTGGTACAAGGACTGTGCCCTGGGGTACAGAGCAGTGGTGCAAGGACTGTGTCCTGAGGTACAGAGCAGTGGTGCAAGGACTGTGTCCTGAGGTACAGAGCAGTGGTGCAAGGACTGTGTCCTGAGGTACAGAGCAGTGGTGTAAGGACTGTGTCCTGAGGTACAGAGCAGTGGTGCAAGGACTGTGTCCTGAGGTACAGAGCAGTGGTGCAAGGACTGTGTCCTGAGGTACAGAGCAGTGGTGCAAGGACTGTGTCCTGAGGTACAGAG
This sequence comes from Procambarus virginalis, assembly GCA_020271785.1. NCBI lineage: Eukaryota > Metazoa > Arthropoda > Malacostraca > Decapoda > Cambaridae > Procambarus > Procambarus virginalis. Next base: position 10,460,712 of record WNGS01160430.1, on the reverse strand, counting down.
CAGTGGTGCAAGGACTGTGTCCTGGGGTACAGAGCAGTGGTGCAAGGACTGTGCCCCTGGGGTACAGAGCAGTGGTGCCAGGACTGTGTCCTGAGGTACAGAGCAGTGGTGCAAGGACTGTGTCCTGGGGTACAGAGCAGTGGTGCAAGGACTGTGTCCTGAGGTACAGAGCAGTGGTTGCAAGGACTGTGTCCTGGGGTACAGAGCAGTGGTGCAAGGACTGTGCCCCTGGGGTACAGAGCAGTGGTGCCAGGACTGTGTCCTGAGGTACAGAGCAGTGGTGCTAGGACTGTGTCCTGAGGTACAGAGCAGTGGTGCAAGGACTGTGCCCCTGGGGTACAGAGCAGTGGTGCCAGGACTGTGTCCTGAGGTACAGAGCAGTAATTACCTAAGTGTAGTTACAGGATGAGAGCTACGCTCGTGGTGTCCCGTCTTCCCAGCACTCTTTGTCATATAACGCTTTGAAACTACTGACGGTTTTGGCCTCCACCACCTTCTCACTTAACTTGTTCCAACCGTCTACCACTCTACTTGCGAAGGTGAATTTTCTTACGTTTCTTCGGCATCTGTGTTTAGCTAGTTTAAATCTACGACCTCTTGTTCTTGAAGTTCCAGGTCTCAGGAAATCTTCCCTGTCGATTTTATCAATTCCTGTTACTATTTTGTACGTAGTGATCATATCGCCTCTTTTTCTTCTATCTTCTAGTTTTTGCATATTTAATGCCTCTAACCTCTCCTCATAGCTCTTGTCCTTCATTTCTGGGAGCCACTTAGTGGCATGTCGTTGCACCTTTTCCAGTTTGTTGATGTGCTTCTTAAGATAAGGGCACCATACAACCGCTGCATATTCCAGCTTTGGTCTAATAAAAGTCGTGAACAATTTCTTTAGTATTTCTCCATCCATGTACTTAAAAGCAATTCTTAGGTTAGAAAGTGTAGCATAGGCTCCTCGCACAATGTTCTTGATGTGGTCCTCAGGTGACAGTTTTCTATCTAAAACCACCCCTAGATCCCTTTCTTTATCAGAATTCTTTAAAGATTTCTCACATAATTTATAGGTTGTGTGGGGTCTATGTTCACCAATTCCACATTCCATAACATGGCATTTATTCACATTAAATTCCATTTGCCAAGTGTTGCTCCAAATACTTATTTGTCCAGGTCTTCTTGAAGGGCATGACAATCATCTAGGTTTCTTATCTTCCCTATTAACTTAGCATCATCAGCAAACATGTTCATGTAATTCTGTAATCCCTCTGGTAGATCGTTTATGTAGACAATGAACATTACCGGTGCAAGAACTGAACCCTGTGGTACTCCACTCGTGACATTCCTCCAATCCGATACCTTGCCTCTGATTACGGCCCTCATTTTTCTGTCAGGTAATTTTTCATCCATGTTAGTAGCTTACCCGTCACCCCTCCAATATGTTCCAGTTTCCAGAACAACCTCTTATGGGGAACTCTGTCGAAAGCCTTTTCTAGGTCCAGATAGATGCAGTCAACCCAACCATCTCTTTCCTGTAAAATCTCTGTTGCTCGATCATAAAAACTGAGTAAGTTCGTTACACAGGATCTTCCAGATCGAAAACCATACTGTCGGTCTGATATTATATCATTTCTCTCCAGGTGTTCTACCCATTTAGTTTTAATTATTTTTTCCAATATTTTGACTATTACACTTGTCAATGATACAGGTCTATAATTAAGGGGGTCTTCCCTGTTTCCACTTTTGTAGATTGGAACTATGTTAGCCTTTTTCCACACATCAGCTACAACTCCTGTAAACAGGGATGCCTGAAAAATCATGCCAGTGGTGCAAGGACTGTGTCCTGAGGTACAGAGCAGTGGTACAAGGACTGTGTCCTGAGGTACAGAGCAGTGGTGCAAGGACTGTGTCCTGAGGTACAGAGCAGTGGTGCAAGGACTGTGTCCTGAGGTACAGAGCAGTGGTGCAAGGACTGTGTCCTGAGGTACAGAGCAGTGGTACAAGGACTGTGCCCCTGAGGTACAGAGCAGTGGTGCAAGGACTGTGCCCTGGGTTACAGAGCAATGGTACAAGGACTGTGCCCTGGGGTAAAGAGCTTTTGACTGTACTTGGACTTAATTTTGTTTGATTGTTACTCTTTGCATTTTGTTGACAACAAATTGAATATTCATTACCATACTCTACCTGTTATTCCTACTGATCTTATTTTACAGGTTATCACTCCATGGTCATATTTATCAAATCCCTTTGCAAAATTAGTGTATTCAAAATTTGCATTTTGTTTTTCTTTTAATGCTTCTGTGATTCTGTCATGGTAGTTAAGTAATTGCAAAAGGCAGTACCTTTCCACTCTAAGCCTATGTTGACTGGAATGTGGAAGTTATTATTCCATAAAACTGGAGATTTAGTTCTGCTCACTCTTTTAAAAACTTTAATTATGTGTGATGTTAGTATGAGTGGTCTTAGTTTTAGCCAAAGCTTTACTACCACCCTTGTGCAGAGAAGCTATATCTGCAGATGTAAGTGCTGCTGGTATCTCCCCTGTATCCAGGCTCTAGCTCCACATTACACTGAG
>WNGS01160430.1:10443303-10457464 GCA_020271785.1 Procambarus virginalis | reverse complement strand
CATGTTTTGGAAGTCCAGGGAGATCGTCTAAACGTTCACCTTGAGAATGAGATGGATCTGGGGCAGACTGGTCAACCAAAACAAGTGGCAGGGGATGAACCAGTTCAACTGCAAAAGGTCAAGGATGAACTGGAGGTCTGGCACATCCCATTTCAGGACCAGGAAGAGAGGAAAACTCACTGTAGTGATGCAGTCATTTCGATGATGCCAGAAGCCGCCCCTACTCTGATCCCGCAGAGGTGTGGAGAGAAAAGGAGGCCTGCCCACAAAGATCCAAACCCGCAGAAAAGGGAGGAGCTGACCAACTCCACTGCAGGCTTAGGGAAACGACTCTAAAGGCTCATGGATTGTGGGACCAGCAGTCAGCAAACCGGGGTGAGCTGTCTTTCTATCCCCCAGCCCCCAACACCTCATCAAAGGAGCAAACCACAAAAAGGCTGGTGTGAACCACAAGCAGCCAATACCTCCAGGCAGAGCAAGCACTGCATCCACCTGACTGAGAAGGACCTGCTGAAGGAAGCGCTTGTGACCCAGCATCTAGCTCCAGAGATGGCCTTCATTGACCTACAGCAGGAAAAAATCCAGCTCTACCTAACCAACTCCATTAACAAGAACCTAGAGAACAGAGGTCTAAATTGGCCAATAAAGCAGCATCTGCTGACAAGAGGAACTGTGCCACCACATACTCAGGAAAGAGGAGAGAAGAAAACTGGGGGTGAACAGGAGAGCCAAAGCCCATGCCAATTGAAGGATTAGGCCAACACAGCCTGCCAACACACGAGTTGGGTGTAGAAGAATGCGGCTGCCGCATCCCGGGAGCATACAGTTCGGGAAGCAGAGCCAAAGCAGCCACAGCAGAGGCCAAGACTCCCATATGCAGCTTATCCAGTGCTTCAACGTCTTCTGGACCCAGTCAGAATGAAAGTCCAGTAGACTCAGGAAATGCTTGACAGAACCGAAATGTAAATGGGCCCGTTTACATTTCCATTCAAAGGTCATCTACCACAAGTTTCCCCAACAACATAGGAACCTGAGCATGGAGCTGTACGAGACCCATGTTCTGAGAAAGAACAGGAACAAATAGGCAGTCATTGAGGGGTGCAAAAGAAAAAGCCCTCAAAAACACCTGTGACACGATCAACACCTCATGCCACTCAAGCATGCAGGTCCGACAAAAGCTGCACCAAGTATCAAGTGAGAATAAAGGAGTGTCTGCCAGCCAGGAAAACTCTGGAACCTTGTAATGCATCTAATAACGAGAAGAAGATCCAAACGCAAAAGAGGCAGGATCCATCAATGAACGGCAATCTGGGCCTCACAGGAGGTACATAAACAGTGCCTCACGAGCCATCATCGGAGGGACCCGAAAGGTAGGAAACCTCCAGAAGGATGATATCAACAGACCCAAAGCCACCAGAAATGAACCCTGAGAAAATCCATACCAAATTATATTCATTCAGGGAAGGAGACATGAATACCCCCTGGCACTGCAAAAGGAGACCCTCCTCCTTGAACACAACAAGGAACAACGTAGAGTCAAACAGAACCTAGGGGGCCCATATTCGACTACCCCCCAAGCCCTAGAAGCCACAGGAGGGGATCCCAGAACGGAGCTGGCATCCATGCCCACTGCTGGGACAAAAAGCAGAGCCCAAGAGAGAGGCCTCAAAGGAAGGTGGAGCTGGCTAAGAGATAGACCAAGAAGCCTCAGCAGGACCTGATGGCCCAACTGCCTCTGCGCTCGATCAGAAGGAGCAACTCTCGGAACTGATTAAGCTACATCCAGAGCTAAACCCTGCCCTGACCCCGAAACCCTCCCATGCTTTTGGGTCGGAAGAAGAGGGGGAGGATCTGAGGAAGGGAAAACCTTGCCCAAGGGGAAGGAAAAGGTGATGCAACAGAGCCAATGGAATTCACCAACACCTCCAATTCCAAGTCCCTAAACACCAAATGGGCAGCTCCAGGGCATCCAATCGGGCATACAACCTACAGTACAGCAACCTAGCAAATTGGACATGCAAAGCTGTTGCTGCCTGAGAGACCTAACCTCATCAGGATCAAAATGAAGAGCCACATGTGTAGAAAATACCTTCACAGGACTTGAGGGTCAAAGGCATCATTAACCCAACAGGCAGCATGGCAGAGGGAGAAAGAATGGTCATTGCCCTGTGGCACAGACAAGGGAAACTCTCGAACTCACATGAAGCGAAAGCAGCCTCGGGAGGGAATATCCATGGGACCACCAAACCCACAGAGGATTTCCAGGCTCTAATGGGTAAACTAAGCATGACAGCCAGGTACTGGAATAGCTACACTGGACTCAAAAGTAAGCAGACATAGCCTGGTGCACATGGCTGCGAAGGCCAACCTCGGCACGTACCCCCCTATGCACTTTGCTAGCAATATCGCTCCCAACAGGAGAAAAAACCTGAATTAACCAACACAAGCATAATTATACACTAAATGTCACACATAATCTCTAGGAATAATAATGGTAAAATAAGCAATAATAAACTATTTCAATAATAAAATAAAACACTAAGGTAACATAATATCACCAACAGGAAAGACTTACCTCACTGAGGGCCTTGGACACCCTCTCGTCTTAACAACAAAGACCTACCTTGAGAGAGGCAATCCAACGTGTTATATATGTAGATAATGCTAAACTAATGAGACGGAGGGTGACTGCAAGCACCTGAGGCGGACACGGACAGCCTGCAAGAACGCCCAGACAAGTGGATGCTGGAATTCATCTCGACAAGTGAGATAAAGAGGAAAAGAGCAGGTGAAATGAGGACGGAGGTGTAGTACCAAATAAAGAGGCAGCTTCTAGTATGTGAGAGAGAAGAGGCAGCTTCTAGTATGTGAGAGAGAAGAGGCAGCTTCTAGTATGTGAGAGAGAAGGGGCAGCTTCTAGTGTGAGAGAGAAGGGGCAGCTTCTAGTGTGAGAGAGAAGAGGCAGCTTCTAGTGTGAGAGAGAAGGGGCAGCTTCTAGTGTGAGAGAGAAGAGGCAGCTTCTAGTGTGAGAGAGAAGAGGCAGCTTCTAGTATGTGAGAGAGAAGAGGCAGCTTCTAGTGTGAGAGAGAAGAGGCAGCTTCTAGTATGTGAGAGAGAAGGGGCAGCTTCTAGTGTGAGGAGAAGGGGCAGCTTCTAGTGTGAGAGAGAAGAGGCAGCTTCTAGTGTGAGAGAGAAGAGGCAGCTTCTAGTATGTGAGAGAGAAGAGGCAGCTTCTAGTGTGAGAGAGAAGGGGCAGCTTCTAGTGTGAGAGAGAAGAGGCAGCTTCAAGTATGTGAGAGAGAAGGGGCAGCTTCTAGTGAGAGAGAGAAGGGGCAGCTTCTAGTGTGAGAGATAAGGACCAGCCATGATCATCACACTGAACCTCTTACCTGAGGAATAAAAACAATATGATACCTTCCATGACATGAACATGATTCACACACACACACACACACACACACACACACACACACACACACCACACACACACACACACACACACACACACACACACACACACACACAGCCTTCAGGAACCTCGACATAAGGGATCCTTCCGGATACAGCACATCAGTGAAGGGTAGTGGACGCTATTATGGTCATGCACCGGCGGAGGTCACGGGTCACCAGGACCGCAACTGTTGGCGCAGTTCCACCCTCCTGATGCTCACGATGAAATCAACAAAGTCNATATATATATATATATATATATATATATATATATATATATATATATATATATATATATATATATATATATATATATATATATATATAACTGAAAACTCCACACCCCAGAAGAATTCGAATCCAAGAGCACTATGCACTTTAACGTACCTGGTATCTGAAAACTCGCCCAGCACGACTCTACAAAAATGTTGGTCGTCGTTAGACTATTTATCAGAGGTCCGAGAGTGCTCGGTTCAATCAGCGGCATATGCTAGATTGACCAACATAAGAACTGCCTTTAGAAACTTGTGCAAGGAATCGTTCAGGACCCTGTATACCACCTATGTCAGACCAATCCTGGAATATGCAGCTCCAGCCTGGAGTTCATACCTAGTTAAACACAAGAGAAAGTTAGAGAAGATTCAGCGGTATGCCACCAGGCTCGTCCCGGAACTGAGAGGTATGAGCTACGAGGAAAGGCTAAGGGAATTGAACTTCACGTCTCTGGATGACAGAAGAGTAAGGGGAGACATGATAACCACCTACAGAATTTTCAGGGGAATTGACAGGGTGGACAAAGACAAATTCTTTACCACGGGTGGGACACGAACAAGGGGACGCAGGTCGAAACTTTGCAGCCAAATGAGCCACAGAGACGTTAGAAAGAATGTTCAGTGTCACAGTAGTTAACAAATGGAATACATTAGGCAGTGATGTGGTGGAGGCTGACTCCATACACAGTTTATAATGAAGATATGATAGAGCCCAATAGGCTCAGGAATCTGTACAGCAGTTGATTGACGGTTGAGAGGCGGGACCAAAGAACCAAAGCTCAACCCCCGCAAGCACAACTAAGTGAGTACAGATTAGATGGCTCAGTGTGAAATTACTCCGAACTTCTTATTATAACAAGCATTTGCGGCATTTCTCTTCAGAGAATTGCTTTATTACTGGCCTGAAGTCAATGGTCTTCAGGATGTCATTTTCCCAGCACATGAGTGAGAGTTCAAACGATGCTGCCCCATTGTGCTACGAAGTTTTGTATAAGTTTCAGTTTTGAAAAAGACCGTTCATTTGGTCACCATCATGCACATGAACACTCGGAGTGCAATGTCAACATTCAGTAATACAGATTTCAAATAGTCCGAATTTGTGTGTACAGTGCAGAATCTCACAGTGCTCACCAAGAGCCATGTAGTAGTGCTTGAGATGCTCACAGTCATTTAAAAGGTCATCATAATTCAGGTCGTTGTGATACATATTAGCCAGATGTTCACACTTTTCTTTAGTGCATCAGAAGCAAAGGTTTTCAATTCACTGAAGAAAGAAAAGAACACTGCTTTTTCCCAAAAAGCGGTGGGTTTTCTGTGGGAAGAAAACGTATGTCTAGGAGATGAGTCTAACCGCCCAAGCTGCGCACGCAACGAGCCAGTGTTTATATAAGCCTTGCCTGCGGACTGTGGGTCGACGGGAGACATCTCCTGTCCACGAGGCTAATCATAGCCCGTGCTTCTTGCCCAGCTCCTGTGCCAGGTAAGTTACGGCTCACCATAGCCCGTGCTTCTTGGAACTTGTTCCGAGTAGCTGAATCTATAACAACAACAGACTGGGGTCCCTGTTCTCGCCACGCCCGCAGCTGCCTCACTTACAAAACCGGAGGAACCCGATGCCCTCTCCTGTGATACGAGCACGGTCGCTGTCACGGAAACGAGTGGCCATATTCCTAGTTAAAGGTTGGCGAGGAACACTTGCCTCGCAAGGTCTAGTTGGTGGGCTCTTGCCTCACTATGCCCATGGCCCGTCGCGATGGCGCTCCGTTGGCCTCGTCAAGGAAGCCGTTTCACTTGCAGCATCTATCTAGTAGACCCGGTTTGGTAACTTTTTCAGTCAGGGGAACCTGTCACAGGCACGGTTACAGCCACAGTGCGAGTAGTCACCTTCCTAGTTACAGCGGCCAGGCGCCGCTCGCCCTTCGGGGTTGGGGGTTCCGCGCCGCTGGCCCTCGTGGGGGGGGGGGGGGTGCTCCGCCGGAACCCCCAAAGTGATAATGTTGACCAGACCACACACTAGAAGGTGAAGGGACGACGACGTTTTGGTCCGTCCTGGACCATTCTCAAGTCGATTGAGAATGGTCCAGGATAAGCCTGCAGATAGCTAAGAAATATTACCATGAATTGTAATTAGTGTAAATTCAAATAATGCAACTTTCAATTACTAACTATAGATGTAACTATTAATCGTAATTGATTTAATACTTTATCATTAAATACTTTATCATTATAATTATTCTTTAATACATTATTGTCACTACCGCCCACAAGATGGGTATGGGGTGCATAATAAATGAACAAAACTAACTTTATTGTTATGCATTAGTCACTAATTGTTTATCATTCACCCTAATTAGTTGTTTGATTCATTAAAATTGTTGCTTATTATACTATGTGTTATTATTATTATATTATTTATTATTATTATATAAAATAATTATTATTTATTAATTTATTATATATTATTATTAATTTATTATTTATTATTATTAATTTATTATTTATTATTAATTTATTATTTACTATTATAAAATAAACAAGTCCCCCTCTTGCAATGTGTTAATAAACCTCTGCACGTTTTGTCGCTTCAAAGCTTAAAGTGACCAGAATAGGGAGGAGAGTTTCCACCTTGAATTTTTCGGTTTTAAGGGCCATTAGTTAGTTTTTTAAACTTTGTTCAATGTCAACAAATCTTTTTTGACTTGTTGTATATGAAAATGGCTACAATTGTTCCAAGTTTCAGTACTGCAGCCTAAATAGAAACAGAGATTTTGTTTTCAACGAATATTACACATTTTTAGTGAGTTGCTACAAGCACAAGTGTCAGATATAATCAGTCTATGACACTTTTCTGACACATTAGCATATAATAAAGGATCTGATGCCGCGGATTTTCCCAAACATGTTTAGTTTTCCTAATGCAAATAGTCAAAGTTCCCCCAAAATATGCAAATATATCATGTTTATTGCTATTATAAAATCAATAAATGAACTTAGGGAAAAAACGGCATGAGATTTTAGAGAGAAACTTTACATATAAGTTTCATCTAAATTAAATAAAAATGAGAGAGTAGCAACTCGTTTATGTTACTTGAAAAATAAATCATTAAAAAATATTTGCATATATAAGAAATACTCCTCATATTTGAGGCATTATCGTTTGACTGACCACAGCAGTTTAATAGTGGAATTTGTTCTCATTAAGAAAATCTCCGAGAATGTTAGATCTTTTCCTCCAGGAGAAATCTTGGGGATGAAGGTCAATAAAGGTTCCACAGCCTCACGGCCTTTAATGTATCGGAGTGTCAGTTGTGTGCGAGATGTCTGGGATGGAATCTCCACTTATTGAATAATAATAACAATAATAATACATTGTGTCGGGGGACAGGAAGCCAGAGTGTATTCATACGCGTTACGCTTATATGGATGTCCCCCCCCCCCCACTCCTAGGGTGGAATTTCTGTCCCCGCCCAGGAGGCGACCCCACAACAAGCTCACTAACTCCTCAGTACCTACCTATTGCTAGGTGAATAGGTTCATTAGGTGAAAGGATATGTGCCCAACTATTTTTGTCCCGCCCAGGATTCGAACCCGGAATTCTCGATTGTGCATCGAGAAGGAACCCGACTGCACTACCGGGAACCTATACTAAAATAGAATAGTACTTTGACTTTTTTTTTGTACTTCAAGAATAGTACAAAGAACCTGTTGTCCCATTAGGAGGCTAATGGAGACGGTGGCCCTCAGGGCTTCTTGCTCCCACAAGAGTAATTAAGTAATTATCAAAAAGAAGACACCAAGCCGGGAAGGCTATGAAACACCATCAAATGTGCGGGGTATTCATAGGGTGCTAAATATCACTAAGGATGCCAATACAGGAACAAAAGAGCATAAGGCGAACGATATCAAAGGTATCCGATTCACCAAAAAATTCTAAGGGACAAGTGACCGCGAGTGACGGTCGGGAAACAAGACACACGTTCGTCCTGGAAGTCAAGACATTCAACAATGATATGCACGACTGTAAGAGGGACAATGCAGTTTGAACAATAAGGAGCAGGGCAGCGCTCCATTAAGTGTCCATGAGTTAAGCGCGTATGGCCAATATGCAACCTTGACAGAGCCGTTTCCCACCGCCGGTTACGGTGGTGGGAGGAAGGCCACAGAGACACAGTATTCTTAAGCGCATGCAGTTTGTTACCAGTAACAGAAGACCAACAACCCTGCCAATGGGCAAGGATGGAGGAATGAATAACTGGGTAAAAGTCGGAATAAGGAACACCTTTGCGGGAAATGGGACAAGTGCGGATAGCTTCCTTAGTGGCAGCGTCCACACGCTTATTTAAGGACACACCAATATGGCTGGGAACCCAGCACAACTTCACTCTTAAATCTGCTGGAGATAAGAAACAGCCAATGTTGAATTTCGATCACCACCGGATGGACTGGATTAAAGGACTCCAGAGCCATGAGGGCGCTGCCAGAGTCAACAACAACAACAAAGGAGGATTGACACAGAGAAAGCAGTTGATGAAGAGTTTACAAAATAGTATAAAGTTCTGCCGTGAAGATGCTAATCTCCGGAGGCAGGCGACACATATAGGAGTGGTCAGGAAAAACAGGTTTGGGACCAGCCCCTCCAATATTTTCCACGTATTATATATCTCTCCCACCTGCGCTATAGAGAATACAGATTTAGGCTTTTTAGTTGGTCCCAGTAATTTAAATGTTTTACGAGTGGATTACACCATCTGCAGACTTAAGACCCATCGGTGAAGACGGAAATGGAGCGGGAGTGTGAAGAAAAGTGTTCAAGGAGAAGGCGTTTCAGAACTGTAGGAAGGGTAAAAGCTTTAGTGATGTTGGTCAAGGTTTTACGAAACTTAAGAAGGGGGACCCTCCACGGGGTCAAGGACTGAACGACACGGGGAGAAATATTGGTAACAGGAACAGGACCACAGGAGAGGTAAAGGTCCAAGTACGACGTAAGCAAGAGTGAGGGAGTTGTAAGGACCGTGTGCAAGGTAGTGAAGACAGTAGCGATCACGGTGATCCTGTAGAGACAGGACTCCCACAGAGGCCACTAGAAATGGTGGCTCTCAGGGGCTTCTTGTTCCAGTAGAGGCCACTAAAGATGGCGGTCCTCAGGAAAATTAATGTAAATAATGGCCATATTAGATTGAAGGTTATTTAATGAAAGGAAGACTGCTCTTTATTGTCAAATTTGACTTTGCCCACTCTGTTACTGCACCTTGTTGAAAACCTGGACTAACAAGTTACAAAAAAAAGAGCAAGCAAGCAAGACAAGGCACCAAGCCCGAAGGACAATTTAGTATTTATTTATTTATGTATATACAAGAAGGTACATTGGGATTGTGAGGATACATAATATGGTAATTACAATCTTGTAAAGCCACTAGTACGCGCAGCGTTTCGGGCAGAAACGTTAGTAGCATTGGTGTCGTGGGACATTGAACAGGTCCTAACTCACTCTCAGGATGACAATACCAGAGCAACAAGGCATAACATGAGCAATGTCAAAGATATTGGATTCACCAAGTAGTTTATGGAGGGAAGAAAATATATGCAAATCCAAGTAGTCACCAAGTAAAATGTACTGAAAAGTTGAGGAAGCCGCCTCCATACACATTTCCAGTACAAAATTAAACCGAATGTCATTTTTTTAATACACAAATTTAATATTTATTGCTTCCCATATACACTGATAGCTATATGCTCACAAGGCAAAGTTAGTGCATTTTTAATTTGCATATTTGTTGAATTCAGAAGCTACTTACGATTTCAACTAATTTTTGCTGTTGAATTCGGAAGTTCATGCTGTTGAACTTTGGAAGGAGTGCCTTCCAAATATGAATATTTCATAAGCTCCTTCCCTTAGATTGTTCACATCATGATAATGTACTATATAGTACAGTATAGTATATTGTAATTTGATAAGTAAAGTTCTATTTGCATAGAATTCACGAAGGCCAGAAATTTGTACTTAGGCTCATCGAGGTCCCTCTAGGTCAACTACTGACCTAGATGGCAAACATCAACAGTTACCCAACTCCCAGGTTCCACATTTACTGCTAGGTGAACAGGTGCATCAGATAAAAGGAAATGTACCCAACTATTTCTGCCCTGCCCTGGTATTGAACCTGGGTCCCTCGTGGTTGGCTAAGAAAATCGACCGATGTGCATAACCCTTAAACTGTTAAGCTACTTAAAAGCTCTTCGTCCAGGTATGCATGGAAACAAATTAGTATATACAGTTCATCAGGATCACTCACATATGACAACTTGAGCACAGAAGGAAGCGTGAGCCAGCACCTGTAACTGAGTAACGGATAAATAGCAACTCAACTTCTGGGTTTTGCTCGAATATTCCTAAATTGTTCCATTTACTATTGTAAACTGTAGTTGTAGAAAGCACTTACTACTTATTATGTAATTTGTTGAATTAGATTTGTGAATAATTAATGTTTGGTTTTCATAGTTGTTGTACATATTCAATACAATAAATCACCTACAGGTGCTAATTATTGATAGAGTATTTATTAGCAGTTGCCAGAGTCCTCCAATCATCTAGGCAGCTGCTATTGTCATGAAGACAAGATATTCCTTCAAGGATATATATCGCACTTTGTACAGTGTTATCACCAGAACATCCCAGGTGGTACTTGTGGTCACCAGAACATCCCAGGTGGTACTTCTGGTCACAACATCATCCCAGGTGGTACTTCTGGTCACAACAACATCCCAGGTGGTACTTCTGGTCACAACAACATCCCAGGTGGTACTTCTGGTCACCAGAACATCCCAGGTGGTACTTCTGGTCACAACAACATCCCAGGTGGTACTTCTGGTCACAACAACATCCCAGGTGGTACTTCTGGTCACCAGAACATCCCAGGTGGTACTTCTGGTTACCAGAACATCCCAGGTGGTACTTCTGGTCACCAGAACATCCCAGGTGGTACTTCTGGTCACCAGAACATCCCAGGTGGTACTTCTGGTCACAACAACATCCCAGGTGGTACTTGTGGTCACCAGAACATCCCAGGTGGTACTTCTGGTCACAACAACATCCCAGGTGGTACTTGTGGTCACCAGAACATCCCAGGTGGTACTTCTGGTCACAACAACATCCCAGGTGGTACTTCTGGTCACCAGAACATCCCAGGTGGTACTTGTGGTCACCAGAACATCGCAGGTGGTACTTCTGGTCACCAGAACATCCCAGGTGGTACTTCTGGTCACCAGAACATCCCAGGTGGTACTTCTGGTCACCAGAACATCCCAGGTGGTACTTCTGGTTACAATATGTTTCAGGCCATAGTTATCCAGAGGGTCGTGCATATGCAGTGGGGGTCGAGGGTGCAGACTCCATCCCATCGTTCTGCGATATTTCTCATTTACTTCTTACTTCTCCAGGCATTAATTGATGGTGAGAGAATGAACAAATATATTAATGCTTCAGAAAGATTTCTTTCAGCTATAATGACCATACAGCAGTCTGTAGTGGGAAAATGTTCTGCTCAACCATAATGACCATACAGCAGTTTGGTGGGGGAAAATGTTCTGCTCAACCATAATGATCATACAGCAGTCTGGTGGAAAAATGTTCAAGAGGCCCTATCATTCAAGATGTCAACACACCAAAGAGGTCCAATAGATCATTAAGAATGTTAACACACCAGAGGTCCTATAAATCATTCCAGGACTTGGATGGCACAAACAGGCAAGACTTAGACGACACAGAGGCAACACCACCCAAAAATGCCTGGAAAATTTAACGTGTCTCACACTACTCGACTTTTTAGGTGTAACAAAAGCCATGCCAGACCTCCCCCTCACCCCCAAAGAAGAGAAAGAGGATGCCTGCAAGTGAGGATGGACCAAGAACCTCACACCACAAGCAATATGAAGTCGAGACCTGAATTCATCAGAAGAAAGGTCTGTCAATGACAAGAGGTCCTGATATTGAAGGATAAACTATAAACCATCTGATTGCAGAACTCACAAGGCAAAGAGACGGTTCTGAAACCCCAACATAAAATGCTTCCGGGGGACATGAAAGAAACCCAGTAGCACACACATAGGGGAAAGGGAGCACAGAGAACTCCATCTCAAATGCTGAAGGCGGGTATAACAAAGTCTCCGCCTTAAGTGAATGCTCCTCCACATAAAACCAGCAACTACTGTAATTGGGATGAAAGTGCACCCACCTTTCTCATGGCCTTTCCTTGGTTAGTGATCTAGTATACCTAGCTCTGTGCACCACTGTAGACAGAGTCAGGTTTTGGCTTCTGGTCCCTGGCAAGCTTACGATGACTCTCAAAGGTCTGGTGGGGGATTAAATTCTGTCGAGGTATCCAAGTAGCTAGCAACAGGAAGCCACCATCGGAGCCCACCCAAACTATTGTCTTCCAGAAGTGATGTTGCAATACTGCTGCCCGAGCTTTCAAGGCTTGTGTAATGTATGTGCTATATTCAATTGTGTTTTATTATGTTAGACATTTATTACCAAGTCATTTACCAAAATCATCATTTATAGTGACTAAGCCTATAACCTGTACATTATCTGAGAACCCAATAGTATTGCTTTTATTTAAATAACTGAACATATCGAGTGAATTCTCACTTAAATTATCTTATTTGCCAGCATATATGATACACCTATCTTACAGGGAAATTGTGGAGAAAACAAATTTATTCTCATCATACATATATTGTAAGTATTGGTCAAGTGGTTTTCTGAGGAAAAGATATGATTGGTTCATGTAAATAAAATACAGATATTCAAGAATGTGAATCAAGAATGTACATATTATCTGCCAGCAAATATGATAATTATCAAAGTGTCAAGGCCAAAGGCTATACCTTATTGCACTGTTATAGAATTTTCAAGAGTGCTTGATAAATGCAACACACAGTAATTCACAACAGCTTAACAATATTTATCTTAATTAATATGGAATAAGAATAACAACTGTTGATTTTTCCTTCCTTGTGATCTTACCACGATTACACTTGTACTTCACACGACTACAATCTTCTAGACATCAGGATAATATTTACATAAATTTATTTTCAGCTTTATTTATTAAAATGACCTTTTGTATGACGGTATTTACAGTAATGACCAAACTAAGGTTATGTGGACACATTTATTTGTGCTTCAATATCACAAACTGTCGGATCCGTTCTCATCTGGCAGAGTAACAATGATGTTCAACTTGCCACTTGTGCACAGCCTGGGATAGCAGCTAACACACAATGTAAGACGACGAGTCCCAATAATGTGGCTGAAGATATGATGACCAAACCACACATCAGATGATGAAGAAACGACGACACTTTTGCCCATCATGGACCATTATGAAGTCGAGTGTGAGTGAATGGTCCAGGACGGATCAAAACGTCATATTTTCTTCATCTCCTGAGACGTGTGTTGGTCATCACACAATGTAATATTTTTACTACTCTTCCACATTACATCATTCTAACAACGTAGTAACATTAATAAAACATTGTGGTTACATTATGCATTTCCCGAGAGCATAATATACCATGTTATTATTTTCCACAACCATAAAATCTTATCACAGAAGAGTAATCTCGTGGCCGAGTCATACTGGCAGCTGTTTAGAATGTGCCTAGATACCACCACGAGTCTTTATCTTACTACGCCAAATTAAGATAACTGCCACGATTCAAGACAAACAAAACGCCGTTATCATTCTGCATCTCAGAATTTAAGTAGACAAGTTGCATAAGAGGATGGGCAGCATGAACAACAACAGTACAGTGATGAGGAACCCTCCCACCCTCTTCCCTGACAATTCCCATTAACAATTTTTTTAAACATGAAACCATTTGGTGAAGAGCATGTGACAAGCATCTGGAGACGAGTGCGTACATCATTTATTACAGTATTTACAAGTAACACAAAACAACATTAAGCAGCCAGTAAAGAAGAGCCAAATATTTCTCTAAGAACACAGACAAAATACAGAACATGAAACAATGCTATACGTACTTGAACTTCTTTTATATAAATGAAAGACTAACTCTGAAGATTAAAAAATAACACAAGGTAACATCATAATGAAAAGATACGCCTTCCCATTTAGTGAAAAATTAATATATCCATACATATACACAAAGTATATACTGTACATATTATGTTTATAATATATATAATATATATATATATATATATATATATATATATATATATATATGTGTGTGTGTGTGTGTGTGTGTCGTACCTAGTAGCCAGAACACACTTCTCGGCCTACTATGCAAGACCCGATTTGCCTAATAGGCCGAGTCATTTTCTTTATTTTCAATAAATTGTTTCCAATTAGTTTATTTGAATATTATATTGCATTATATTAAGAACATAAATTATAGACTTAATGTGTTAGTTTAGG
>WNGS01160430.1:10406266-10421841 GCA_020271785.1 Procambarus virginalis | reverse complement strand
ATCCTGCCACACTTGAGCATCTCTACTACCGCATTGCTTCCCTCTGGTGTTGTGTCACTGGTGTTGGCGGATCCAACTTGGCCGCGGGTGTTACTCTGGCGCCCCGGGCGGGTTAACCCGGCCACAAGTGTTGGTGTGCCGCCGTTACTGTCACCACCACCACCCACCCTGCTCACAGAACCGGGCCCCGGCCACCTCCACCACCCACCCTGGCTCACAGACCGGGCCCCGGCCACCACCCACCCACCCTGGCTCACATACCGGGCCCCGCCACCACCACCACACCCACCCTGGCTCACAGACCGGGCCCCGGCCACCACCACCACCCACCCTTGCCACAGCACGGGCCCCGGCCACCACCACCACCCACCCTGGCTCACAGACCGGGCCCCGGCCACCACCACCACCCACCCTGGCTCACAGACCGGGCCCCGGCCACCACCACCACCCACCCTGGCTCACAGACCGGGCCCCGGCCACCACCACCACCCACCCTGGCTCACAGACCGGGCCCCGGCCACCACCACCACCCACCCTGGCTCACAGACCGGGCCCCGGCCACCCACCACCCACCCTGGCTCACAGACCGGGCCCCGCACCACCACCACCCACCCTGGCTCACAGACCGGGCCCCGGCCACCACCACCCACCCACCCTGGCTCACAGACCGGGCCCCGGCCACCACCACCACCACCCTGGCTCACAGACCGGGCCCCCGCCACCACCACTACCCACCTGGCTCACAGACCGGGCCCCGGCCACCACCACCACCCACCCTGGCCACAAGACCGGGCCCCGGCCACCACCACCACCCACCCTGGCTCACAGACCGGGCCCCGGCCACCTCCACCACCCACCCTGTGCTCACAGACCGGGCCCCGGCCACCTCCACCATCACCCTGGCTCACAGACCGGGCCCCGGCCACCTCCACTACCCACCCTGGCTCACAGACCGGGACCCGGCCACCTCCACCATCACCCTGGCTCACAGACCGGGCCCCGCCACCTCCACCATCACCCTGGCTCACAGACCGCCCAGCTGTTGGGCCAGCCTCCACCACCCCCACAAACAACCCCAGCTGTTGGGGCCAGCCTCCACCACCACCCCCACATAACAAACCCCAGCTGTTGGGGCCAGCCTCCACCACCCCCCCACATAACAAACCCCAGCTGTTGGGGCCAGCCTCCACCACCCCCCCATAACAAACCCCAGCTGTTGGGCCAGCCTCCACCCCCCCCCCACATAACAAACCCCAGCTGTTGGGGCCAGCCACCACCACCCCCCACATAACAAACCCCAGCTGTTGGGGCCAGCCTCCACCACCCCCCACATAACAAACCCCAGCTGTTGGGGCCAGCCTCCACCACCCCCCACATAACAAACCCCAGCTGTTGGGGCCAGCCTCCACCACCCCCCACATAACAAACCCCAGCTGTTGGGGCCAGCCTCCACCACCCCCCACATAACAACCCCAGCTGTTGGGGCCAGCCTCCACCACCCCCCACATAACAACCCAGCTGTTGGGGCCAGCCTCCACCCCCCCCCACATAACAAACCCCAGCTGTTGGGCCAGCCACCACCACCCCCCACATAACAAACCCCAGCTGTTGGGGCCAGCCTCCACCCCCCCCCCACATAACAAACCCCAGCTGTTGGGGCCAGCCTCCACCTCCCCCCACATAACAAACCCCAGCTGTTGGGCTGGTACTGCATTTGTATTATAATTTACTAGGACGGGAACTTGCAAGTCTCATACTTACGTATCTTTAGTAACCGGTTTTTACTGGTTTTTGTTTCTAGGCGTAGTGAAAGCCGGCCCTGGCGCCACCATGGTCGGCGGCCGGGCCCGCCTGGCGCCACCATGCCGGCGGCCAGGCCTCCTGGCGCCACCATGGTCGGCGGCCGGGCCCGCCTGGCGCCACCATGGTCGGCGGCCGGGCCCGCCTGGCGCCACCATGGTCGGCGGCCGGGGCCTCCTGGCGCCACCATGGTCGCGGCCGGGGCCTCCTGGCGCCACCATGGTCGGCGGCCGGGCCCTCCTGGCGCCACCATGGTGGTCGGCGGCCGGGCCTCCTGGCGCCACCATGGTGGTCGGCGGCCGGGCTTTCCTGGCGCCACCATGGTGGTCGGCGGCCGGGCCTCCTGGCGCCACCAGGGTGGTCGGCGGCCGGGGCTTCCTGGCGCCACCATGGTGGTCGGCGGCCGGGCCTCCTGGCGCCACCATGGTGGTCGGCGGCCGGTCCCTCCTGGCGCCACCAGGTGGTCGGCGGCCGGGCCTTCCTGGCGCCACCATGGTGGTCGGCGGCCGGGCCTCCTGGCGCCACCATGGTGGTCGGCGGCCGGGCCTCCTGGCGCCACCATGGTGGTCGGCGGCCGGGCTTCCTGGCGCCACCATGGTGGTCGGCGGCCGGGCCTTCCTGGCGCCACCATGGTGGTCGGCGGCCGGGCCTCCTGGCGCCACCAGGTGGTCGGCGGCCGGGCCCTCCTGGCGCCACCATGGTGGTCGGCGGCCGGGCCCTCCTGGCGCCACCAGGGTGGTCGGCGGCCGGCCCTCCTGGCGCCACCAGGGTGGTCGGCGGCCGGGCCCTCCTGGCGCCACCAGGGTGGTCGGCGGCCGGGCCTTCCTGGCGCCACCAGGGTGGTCGGCGGCCGGGCCTTCCTGGCGCCACAGGGTGGTCGGCGGCCGGGCCTCCCTGGCGCCACCAGGGTGGTCGGCGGCCGGGCGCCATTCTGTCCTTATGTTTCATATTCCCTTCCCACTCTACTCCTTTGTGATTCATTTCTCGCCGACTTTTTACCATTCTTGTTTATTCTTTGACATAATCTGTTTTGACGCCCGGCGTTTAGGGAGGCGCGCACACTCACCTGTAGAACTGTGGTAGAACTTTTAGTCGGTCCCAATAGTTTAGATGTTTTATTGAGTGGATTCTAGCAGTAAAGGATCTCCGCACGCTCTCCAGGTCAGCAATTTCTCCAGTTTGAAAGGGGCCGTCATTGTGCAGCAGTACTTCACTCTAGAGAGCACTAGCGTCTTGAGGTATATCATCATCGGTATAGCATCTCTAGTGTGAAAAGTTCTTGTTATCCAACCTGTCATTTTCATGCAGTTGTGACGGCTACTTTATTGTGTTCTTTAAAGGTAAGGTCTTCCGACATGAGTACACCCAAATCCTTTACATCGTTTTTTCGTTCTGTTATGTTTTGACTGTTTTGTACGTGGTTTCCTGTTTTTCTATTTTCATTTTTTTCCGTAGCACATGAGCGGGAACTTATCTTCCTTAAACATACTATTTTCTGTGGTTCATAGAATGACCTGATTATATCTGATTGGAGGTTTGCCGTGTCCTCTTTTTCTACTTTCATAAAAATCCGTGCCATCTGTAAAGGATGATATGGTGTTATAAATTGTGTCCTGGTCTATGTCCGATATAAGGATGAGAAAAAGTACTGGAGCAAGCACAGTACCCTGGGGGGCTGAGCTCTTCACGGTTGATGGCCCGAATTTTATTTTGTTGACTATTACACATTGGGTTCTGTTAGGAAATTGTAGATCCATCTGCCTGTTTTTCCGGTAATTCCATTTGAACGCATTTAGTGTGCAATAACACCATGGTCACATTTGTCAAAGGCTTTTGCGAAATCTGTGTAAATTACATCAGCGTTTTGTTTGTCTTCCATGGCATCTAGTGCCGTGTCATAGTGGTCCAGCAACTGCGACAGGCAAGAGCGCCCTGTTTTGAAACCATGTTGTCCGGGGTTATGGAGATGCTGTGATTCCATGTTTTTTGTGATCTTCTTAGCACTCTCAAAGATTTTAATGATGTGTGATGCGAGTGTTATCGGTCTCTGCATTATTTCCTCCTTTATGGAGTGGTGCTATCTCTGCTGTTTTTAGTATGTCAGGGATAATGCCAGTATCTAGGCTTTGTCTCCAAAGAATGTGAAGGGCCTGTGATATTTTTTTTTTACAGTTCTTGTTGACTATAGAGTTCCAAGAATCAGGGCCTGGTGCAGAGTGCATAGGCATACTGTCTATGGCTTCTTTACACTCCAGTGGGGATTGGGTGACATCTGATATATGATTTGATGTTGGTATATCCATGAAAAATTCACTTGGGTTATCAATCTTCAGTGTGTTCAGTGGCTCGCTGAAAACAAGATTCATATTGATTCCTCAGTATTTCGCTCATTTCTTTGTTGTCATCTGTGAACGTTCAATCTCCCTTTCGGCCCGATACTAGATGTGACTTTTTATCATGATTTTGCATAGGAGAAAAAAATGTTTCTGACTTCTCTTTATTTCACTGATGACCTTTTGATCTCTGCCTCTCCTGGGTTTTGTATGTCTTTTGTAGCTTTAGTTCAATCGTTTCTATTTCTCTGCCTGGCCTTCTTCTTCTAGAACATGATTGTTCTTTGTGTGGGTTTCCGTTAATGACGCAAACACTGCATTTGCCTCGTGTAGGAGGCCAGCTATAAAATAAACTTTGTTAGATTTGCGTGTTTTTATACCCTGGATGTTGGCAAGTAAAAATGATGTTACCGTGTTTGTGGAAGTGCTGGATGCTTTACTTGGTGTTAATATCAGAGGTTCTGGTAGGGCGGCCACTGTGTTTGTGTCCTCTCTAGCGTTTGACCGAGTTGGTGGTAGAGTCTGGACATTTTTGCCATTCTTCTCTTCCTAAAAAAACCATCCTGGTAAATAGTGTTTTGGCTGCTCTCATCGAGGCGGTCTTTCGGTCTTATTCGCTCGTACCTTTTATATGGAAAGCTGGACATTGTGTTGAAACATTTATTCTTATTTAAAAAGTTTTTGCACATTTCAGGGTGAAAGAGATCACAGCTTTTTGTACTTTTACGACCTGGGAGCCGGTCGGCCGAGCGGACAGCACACTGGACTTGTGATCCTGTGGTCCCGGGTTCGATCCCAGGCATCGGCAAGAGACAATGGGCAGAGTTTCTTTCACCCTATGCCCCTGTTACCTAGCAGTAAAATAGGTACCTGGGTGTTAGTCAGCTGTCACGTGCTGCTTCCTGGGGGTGGAGGCCTGGTCGAGGACCGGGCCGCGGGCACTCTAAAACCCCGAAATCATCTCAAGATAACCTGTACTAAGAATGGTCCTGCACTGTGTGGGATGATCATATTTATATATTCCATTGGTTCTTCCCGATATCCCATGTTTACAGATACCCCCATTTATGATATCGGCAGGATTTGGGTCCGTGTTACCGTTCGTGATTCACTGCATCACTGCTCACTATAGGCCAAGTATTCCGAGATAAATATATGTAAACATAGGCCTCGTGGCACTACGCTCCCACACAGTCTGTTGCTGGTGGGTATTCTCTATTTAACACAAAAGTTCTAGTGTCATCACTGTGTTTTTTTTCCTAAGTGTTGTTATACACTTTGTGATAACTGTGATCCGTGTTCTAACTCTGTAACCTTAATTTAATATGCCCGAGTATATTTTGGTTTATTTGCGGAGTGTGCAAACCCACGACCCCTCCCGCGCACGACCGAATAACAACCTCAGATCAACAAACTACTCCCCTGATCTAGAAGAAAATCCGCAAGAAAGCGGGTAAGTTTGTTGCGGATGTTGTAACGGAGGGTGGGGGAAATAGCTCTCTTTAGTCCATTATTCCACCCCCAGTTAGCTAACTATTCTATAGCCCCCCCCCCCAAGAGTTCCTACGGCAACCTCGCTCGTTCAGCACCTTGTAACCTAGGTATTGGACTACCTACGTGCGGGGACTACAAGGCGCCGTAACTTGATCAGTGACCCGCAACTCTAGAGAACTCTAGAACACATTTCACTGCCACAAACGTATAAGACAACCGAAAGGGAAGAGGTGAATAATGAAGTAATTAGTGAGGGTTTGGGGTGAGAGAGGTAGAGAGGTGGGAGCAGCGAGGACGGTCGTCAGTTGACAGGGAGAGTTTGGGGAGGGGTGGAGGGGGAGGAGAGAGAACACGGAGATGAGTGGAGGTAGTGGTAGAAGTAGAAAAGTAGATAGTAGAAGCAGAAGAGTAGATAGTAGAAGTAGAAAAGTGCTGCCACCATCCATTCAAGACCATTACATACCAGACAAGGAATGGAACTTGTCGGTATCACAATATTCTCAAAGGTGTTATAAAAAAGTCATTATTAGTGTGTTTCATCTGTATCATGTATCCTGTAAGATAGGTTATGTTAGGTTACTGTGAGATGTATATATTTAGATAGGGTAGTTATTTTTTTCGAGGCATGTGCTAGTTCCTTTATGGTCTGGGATAAGAAAAGCCATGTTCGAGTTCCTCGCCCACGGTTTTTCTTAATCCGGGACATTGGGGGGTATGTAACAAGAGAGCAGTACATAGTAGTACAACATGAACATCATTAACACCATGAACAAGCCACGTGGAGGATGAACAAGCCACAGGCGCGGCGCCAGTCAGGCGGCGGCAGACAATGAAAAAGTTACACCTCTGTACAAGTCAACCATGGGGACAGGTCAACGGTCACAGAGTCACGAGGAGGTCAGAGTTGATGCCGTCATGAGAATCTACAGAGATTAACTCCTCCACATCAAATGCAAACCCTCATGTTCAACTGGGGAGCAGGAGATCAGGGAAGAGGGACAGTAGAGTGGGTGAAGCCCAGTAGGACGGTGTGAGTGGACTCAGGGAGGGAACATCATCTCCAGGAGAACTGTGGAACACCTTACGAGTAAGTACGGCTCTTTTGAACTAAAGCACCTCATTCAGTACTCTTGGCCTCTAGTAGGGAATAGAGTTAGGGAGTGTCTTATTTAATTATTCCAAATAAAGTCATATATTGTCAAGTGTTATTAAATGTGTATTAATGGTTCCTTGTCTTAGTGATATTGGGCCTACCGTCCCCTTTGCCCTAGTGACTTAGTGTCCGTAATTATCTAGTACTCCTCCCCCCGTCCGTCCCGTGTTGAGGTGTTAGTATTGGGTGTGTCCCGCCTTATTCTTGTGTACTCTATAGTTCCCAAGTGGTCAGGATTATTCGAGTGACAGGCCAGGATCCTTGTACCGTTCAGTTGTCCCTACACCTGTCATGGTAGGTTTATACCATCTACAAGTCCTATGAATCTCACTCCGGTCCCCAGTCAGGTAATTCAGAGTGGTGGCAGCGTTACTCGGTAACTCATACGAAGGCTGTGGCTACGAATATTTCTATCGTTCTATCCATCTCCCTCACTAGGTTTTCACTCGCCCTCCCTCGCTCTCGTTCTCGCTCTGCCTCACTCTCTCTCCCTCCTTTGTTTACTGGTATACGTCCTTGTATGACGGCCCGAGTGTTGACATCTTACATGATCGGTAGAGCATCCGTTATTACCATAGAAAGAGCGGAGATTGCACGATTATCTCAGTGGTAGTAGCTGGATGCGCGTTCGAGTTATTACAGTGTGTTATTATTATTAACATCTTTGTTGACAAAATTAATTACAATTTTGCCTAATCTGAGGATTTTGATAGTCTGATTAAAGTGAGGATAATGCTAGTATTCACTGTCACGCAGGACAGAGGGTCATACACAAGACAATAGGTCTAAACTGTAGGCTGAAGCACATATATATCATGGTTACAATCAATGTTTTAATATATGGATATGTGAAAACAAGTTTCTACTGTGCACTGCCACACAAGGGCAGGGATGGGTTCATAGGTGATGCAGCTTAGAAGTAATATACATAAAAATTGTTCTTCATTCTTTAAAATGGACAAGCAAATTTTGGGTAAATTGTTAGGATGTCGTCCAGAACACCTGAGTCAATAAAATAGTTACACAGTTGGTGGTACAAGAGGCCAGGAGGTCTAAAGTCCTTTACGGTTTCACATTCATCAATGTAGTGTTCTAGTGAGTGCATTAAAGGTTTATCACAGAGTTTACAATCTGAGTATTCTGGTAGTGGCTCAGCCTCACTAACCTGCCAGATGTGTCTATAGCCAAGGCGAATTCGCGCAATGACTACATCACATTGCCTGGTTCGGCTACTATGCCGACCATACAAATACCTATTATTACAAAACTTGTCATAACTTTTAATACTGCAGCTTTCAGGTCTCTGGGCATTTCTTAGTTCTTCTAAATCTGAATTAATTTCTTTAATTTGTATGTTTCTAATAACTGCATTAGATAGTCCAAAGTCATAATACAGTGTGTGGCCAGTCCTTCACCTCCGTGGTACTGTTGTGGAGGACCCAGTGACGGTCGCCACCCAACTGGGTTCCCACATTTTTATTGTTAGCTCTGGTTCTCATCTTCCTCCCATCTTAACTTATTCGTAAGCCCGTTCTTCAATTTCATCCCTTAGATTTCCACACTCTTCTCCGCTTGTTACAACGATCCCTAATCTTTCTCTCCGACCTCCAGTCTACCCTGGTTCTCTGTGTCCGACCTCCAGTCTACCCTGGCTCTCTGTGTCCGACCTCCAGTCTACCCTGGCTCTCTGTGTCCGACCTCGTTTACCCTGGCTCTCTGTGTCCGACCTCCAGTCTACCCTGGGTCTCTGTGTCCGACCTCGTCTACCCTGGCTCTCTGTGTCCGACCTCCAGTCTACCCTGGCTCTCTGTGTCCGACCTCGTCTACCCTGGCTCTCTGTGTCCGACCTCCAGTCTACCCTGGGTCTCTGTGTCCGACCTCCAGTCTACCCTGGGTCTCTGTGTCCGACCTCGTCTACCCTGGCTCTCTGTGTCCGACCTCCAGTCTACCCTGGCTCTCTGTGTCCGACCTCCAGTCTACCCTGGCTCTCTGTGTCCGACCTCCAGTCTACCCTGGCTCTCTGTGTCCGACCTCCAGTCTACCCTGGCTCTCTGTGTCCGACCTCCAGTCTACTCTGGTTCTCTGTGTCCGACCTCCAGTCTACCCTGGCTCTCTGTGTCCGACCTCGTCTACCCTGGCTCTCTGTGTCCGACCTCCAGTCTACCCTGGTCTCTGTGTCCGACCTCCAATCTACCCTGGGTCTCTGTGTCCGACCTCGTCTACCCTGGGTCTCTGTGTCCGACCTCCAGTCTACCCTGGGTCTCTGTGTCCGACCTCCAGTCTACCCTGGCTCTCTGTGTCCGACCTCCAGTCTACCCTGGCTCTCTGTGTCCGACCTCCAGCCTACCCTGGCTCTCTGTGTCCGACCTCCAGTCTACCCTGGTTCTCTGTGTCCGACCTCCAGTCTACCCTGGCTCTCTGTGTCCGACCTCGTCTACCCTGGCTCTCTGTGTCCGACCTCCAGTCTACCCTGGCTCTCTGTGTCCGACCTCCAGTCTACCCTGGCTCTCTGTGTCCGACCTCCAATCTACCCTGGCTCTCTGTGTCCGACCTCCAGTCTACCCTGGCTCTCTGTGTCCGACCTCCAGTCTACCCTGGCTCTCTGTGTCCGACCTCCAGTCTACTCTGGTTCTCTGTGTCCGACCTCCAGTCTACCCTGGCTCTCTGTGTCCGACCTCGTCTACCCTGGCTCTCTGTGTCCGACCTCCAGTCTACCCTGGGTCTCTGTGTCCGACCTCCAGTCTACCCTGGGTCTCTGTGGTTCTTTTACTGAATGTCCTAAACCCTCAAACTCTACCTGGGAGTCGTGGTCAGTTCCACAGGACTAGCTCAAGGCGGTTGTCCTTCCTATTTGGAGACCCGGTGTGTCTAGGGGTATCCTCTAAGCACTTCCGCCTCATTGCTCTCACGTGTTGCGTCTGCAAACTCTTTGAACATTAATCAAGTCCGTCTGATGTGGTTCTTGGAGCACCATCACCACCTCTCCCCCTTCTTAATTTCGTTTTCGCAAGTGTCGCAGCACGACTGATGTCCTGGTGAACTTGGTCTATATTCGTACTGCCTTTTGATGCTAAGACCTCCGTTGTTGCTGTCCTTTTTGACCTGGAAAAGGTTTAAGACATCACCTGGAGATGCCACATTCTGTCCCAACTCTGTTCTTTTGGCCTTCGTGGTAATCTCTCTCTCTCTCTTCCTCCAGAGCTTCCTCTCTAGTAGTTCCTTTAGAGTGAGGCAGGTGCCGCTCTCTCTCTGCCTCTTTAAGGCAATACGAAGGTGTTCCCCAAGGTAGTGTTCTGAGCATTACTCTCTCCTGGTTGGCCTCAATGGTCTTCTTTCCTCCCTTCTCAGCTCTCTATGTCGACGATCTTACCCTCTGCTGTTATGGTGATGACTCGCCTCTCCTTCAACGGCGGCTTCAACTTGATGTGTCGTCCTGGGCCACCAAGACGACACCACATCGAGTAGTGTAGGTGTGAGGTAGGTCCTGAAGGTGTGGTAGTGCAGGTGTGGAGGACAAGAGCACGGGGGGGGGGGGGGAGAGCCTATATATGGAGTAACATGTGGCAAGGCACACATTCCAACACCACCGTCATGGGGACATCCCCAGCTCATTCCCCACTAACTCTAATACCCACATCCTCATTCATTGGCCACTCCGGATTCCTTCCTCCCTCTCACCCCCTATCCCTCCCCTCTCCCCCTATCCCTCCCCTCTCCCCCTATCCCTCCCCCCCCCCCATGTTTCGCCTGCTGTAGGAGACAGTGTGCTGGCCGCAGGACAGGCCAGAACAGGGACGAACACGGACGAAACAATCTGGGAAGCCTTGATTGAAGGCCACGCTCCTCCACCGTCGGAATGTCAGGAATGTGATACCTGCCCAGGTCCCCCCCTTCTCTCTCCCCCCTCTTCCCCCTTCTTCCTCCCCCTCCTCCCCCTTCTTCCTCCCCCTCCTCTCCCCTTCTTCCTCCCCCTCCTCTCCCCTCTCCCCATCTTTTTAATTTTTACATTGTGCTCTTGATCTGTTGGGACAGGTTCCGTGCCTGTCTCTTCTTCGTCGTCGGAGTCTCTCTTCTACTGTTGTTTTGTTGTTGTGTGGTGGTGACGTGTTCTCTATAGTGGTTGTTGTGGTGGTGACGTGTTCTCTATAGTGGTTGTTGTGTGGTGGTGGTGGTGACGTGTTCTCTATAGTGGTTGTTGTGTGGTGGTGACGTGTTCTCTATAGTGGTTGTTGTGTGGTGGTGACGTGTTCTCTATAGTGGTTGTTGTGTGGTGGTGACGTGTTCTCTCACTCTCTCAAAGTATTTGAGAGAGTGATTAGGAGTCAGGTCACCAATTTCATGGAGACCAATGACCTTCACAACCCAGGCCAACATGGATTTCGAGCGGGAAGATCGTGCCTCTCACAGCTACTTGAGCACTACGATAAAGTCACTGAGGCATTAGAAGAAAAACAGAATGCTGATGTGATATACACGGACTTCGCAAAGGCTTTCGATAAATGTGACCATGGCGTGATAGCACACAAAATGAAGTCAATGGGAATAACCGGTAAAGTAGGACGCTGGATACTCAGTTTTCTGTCAAACAGGACTCAGCGAGTAACGGTCAACCATATAAAATCTAGTCCAAGTGCAGTTAAAAGCTCTGTACCTCAGGGTACAGTCCTTGCACCGCTGCTTTTCCTTATTCTCATATCAGATATAGACAAAATACAAGTCACAGCTTCGTATCATCCTTTGCAGATGACACAAAAATCAGTATGAAAATTACCTCGGCTGAAGACATTGAAAAACTTCAAGCTGATATTAATAAAGTTTTCGACTGGGCATCAGAAAATAACATGATGTTTAACAGTGATAAATTCCAGGTACTCAGGTACGGTAAAAATGAGGACCTTAAACATAATACAGAGTACAAAACACAATCAAATGTGCCCATAGTAGGAAAACAGCATGTAAAGGATTTGGGAATAATGATGTCTGACGACCTAACGTTTAGGGAGCATAACCAAGCAAATATTGCGACAGCCAGAAAAATGATAGGATGGATTACGAGAACTT
This sequence comes from Procambarus virginalis, assembly GCA_020271785.1. Classification (NCBI taxonomy): domain Eukaryota; kingdom Metazoa; phylum Arthropoda; class Malacostraca; order Decapoda; family Cambaridae; genus Procambarus; species Procambarus virginalis. Next base: position 10,410,000 of record WNGS01160430.1, on the reverse strand, counting down.
TCAAATCCAGGGATCACATCACAATGCTTGTACTCTTCAAGTCACTTGTGCTGTCCCGTCTTGAGTACTGTTCAGTACTCACTTCCCCCTTCAGAGCAGGAGAGATTGCTGAAATAGAGGGAATACAGAGAACATATACAACACGTATAGACGCGATAAAGCACCTAAATTATTGGGATCGTCTCAAAGCTCTCCAAATGTACTCACTAGAAAGAAGACGAGAGAGATATCAAATAATATACACCTGGAAGATACTGGAGGGCCAGGTCCCAAATCTACACAGTAAAATAACAACGTACTGGAGTGAACGATATGGAAGAAAATGCAGAATAGAACCAGTGAAGAGCAGGGGTGCCATAGGCACAATCAGAGAACACTGTATAAACATCAGAGGTCCACGGTTGTTCAACGTCCTCCCAGCAAGCATAAGAAATATTGCCGGAACAACCGTGGACATCTTCAAGAGGAAACTAGATTTATTCCTCCAAGGAGTTCCGGACCAGCCGGGCTGTGGTGGGTATGTGGGCCTGCGGGCCGCTCCAAGCAACAGCCTAGTGGACCAAACTCTCACAAGTCAAGCCTGGCCTCGGGCCGGGCTTGGGGAGTAGAAGAACTCCCAGAACCCCATCAACCAGGTAACCAGGTATCTCTATAGTGGTTGTTGTGTGGTGGTGACGTGTTCTCTATAGTGGTTGTTGTGTGGTGGTGACGTGTTCTCTATAGTGGTTGTTGTGTGGTGGTGACGTGTTCTCTATAGTGGTTGTTGTGTGTGGTGGTGACGTGTTCTCTATAGTGGTTGTTGTGTGGTGGTGACGTGTTCTCTATAGTGGTTGTTGTGTGGTGGTGACGTGTTCTCTATAGTGGCTGTTGTGTGGTGGTGGTGTTGACGTGTTCTCTATAGTGGTTGTTGTGTGGTGGTGACGTGTTCTCTATAGTGGTTGTTGTGTGTGGTGGTGACGTGTTCTCTATAGTGGTTGTTGTGTGGTGGTGGTGTTGACGTGTTCTCTATAGTGGTTGTTGTGGTGGTGACGTGTTCTCTATAGTGGTTGTTGTGTGTGGTGGTGACGTGTTCTCTATAGTGGTTGTTGTGTGGTGGTGACGTGTTCTCTATAGTGGTTGTTGTGTGTGGTGGTGACGTGTTCTCTATAGTGGTTGTTGTGTGGTGGTGGTGACGTGTTCTCTATAGTGGTTGTTGTGTGTGGTGGTGACGTGTTCTCTATAGTGGTTGTTGTGTGTGGTGGTGACGTGTTCTCTATAGTGGTTGTTGTGTGGTGGTGACGTGTTCTCTATAGTGGTTGTTGTGTGTGGTGGTGACGTGTTCTCTATAGTGGTTGTTGTGTGTGGTGGTGACGTGTTCTCTATAGTGGTTGTTGTGTGTGGTGGTGACGTGTTCTCTATAGTGGTTGTTGTGTGGTGGTGACGTGTTCTCTATAGTGGTTGTTGTGTGGTGGTGACGTGTTCTCTATAGTGGCTGTTGTGTGGTGGTGGTGTTGACGTGTTCTCTATAGTGGTTGTTGTGTGGTGGTGACGTGTTCTCTATAGTGGTTGTTGTGTGTGGTGGTGACGTGTTCTCTATAGTGGTTGTTGTGTGGTGGTGGTGTTGACGTGTTCTCTATAGTGGTTGTTGTGGTGGTGACGTGTTCTCTATAGTGGTTGTTGTGTGGTGGTGACGTGTTCTCTATAGTGGTTGTTGTGTGTGGTGGTGACGTGTTCTCTATAGTGGTTGTTGTGTGGTGGTGGTGACGTGTTCTCTATAGTGGTTGTTGTTTGTGGTGGTGACGTGTTCTCTATAGTGGTTGTTGTGTGTGGTGGTGACGTGTTCTCTATAGTGGTTGTTGTGTGGTGGTGACGTGTTCTCTATAGTGGTTGTTGTGTGGTGGTGACGTGTTCTCTATAGTGGTTGTTGTGTGGTGGTGACGTGTTCTCTATAGTGGTTGTTGTGTGGTGGTGACGTGTTCTCTATAGTGGTTGTTGTGTGTGGTGGTGACGTGTTCTCTATAGTGGTTGTTGTGTGGTGGTGGTGACGTGTTCTCTATAGTGGTTGTGTGGGGTGGTGACGTGTTCTCTATAGTGGTTGTTGTGTGTGGTGGTGACGTGTTCTCTATAGTGGTTGTGTGTGTGGTGGGACGTGTTCTCTATAGTGGTTGTTGTGTGGTGGTGACGTGTTCTCTATAGTGGTTGTTGTGTGGTGGTGACGTGTTCTCTATAGTGGTTGTTGTGTGGTGGTAACGTGTTCTCTATAGTGGTTGTTGTGTGGTGGTGGTGTTGACGTGTTCTCTATAGTGGTTGTGTGTGTGGTGGTGGTGTTGACGTGTTCTCTATAGTGGTTGTTGTGTGGTGTTGACGTGTTCTCTATAGTGGTTGTTGTGTGGTGGTGACGTGTTCTCTATAGTGGTTGTTGTGTGGTGGTGACGTGTTCTCTATAGTGGTTGTTGTGTGGTGGTGACGTGTTCTCTATAGTGGTTGTTGTGTGGTGGTGACGTGTTCTCTATAGTGGTTGTTGTGTGGTGGTGGTGTTGACGTGTTCTCTATAGTGGTTGTTGTGTGGTGTTGACGTGTTCTCTATAGTGGTTGTTGTGTGGTGGTGGTGACGTGTTCTCTATAGTGGTTGTTGTGTGGTGGTGGTGGTGACGTGTTCTCTATAGTGGTTGTTGTGTGGGGTGGTGGTGACGTGTTCTCTATAGTGGTTGTTGTGTGGTGGTGACGTGTTCTCTATAGTGGTTGTTGTGTGGTGGTGGTGACGTGTTCTCTATAGTGGTTGTTGTGTGGTGGTGACGTGTTCTCTATAGTGGTTGTTGTGTGGTGGTGACGTGTTCTCTATAGTGGTTGTTATGTGGTGGTGACGTGTTCTCTATAGTGGTTGTTGTGTGGTGGTGACGTGTTCTCTATAGTGGTTGTTGTGTGGTGGTGACGTGTTCTCTATAGTGGTTGTTGTGTGTGGTGGTGACGTGTTCTCTATAGTGGTTGTTGTGTGGTGGTGGTGACGTGTTCTCTATAGTGGTTGTTTGTGTGGTGGTGGTGGTGACGTGTTCTCTATAGTGATTGTTGTGTGGTGGTGACGTGTTCTCTATAGTGGTTGTTGTGTGGTGGTGACGTGTTCTCTATAGTGGTTGTTGTGTGGTGGTAACTATTCAGAAGTGCAGTAACGGTTGACATTTACGGCTCCGGCGGGTAGGCGGTTCCATGTATTTTTAACCCTGTGGGTGAAAAAGTTTTCTCCTACGTGGTGGCTTGTTTAGGCTGGGAGAGAGAGAGAGAGAGAGAGAAGAGGAGAGAGAGAAGAGAGGAGAGAGAGACAGACAGACAGAGACACACTGACTGACTGACTGACTGACTGACTGACTGACTGACTGACTGAGACTGACTGCTGACTGACTGACTGACACTTGAGCACCTATATATTCTGGGTTTGAAGTCCCTGTGCTTTCTTTTACTAACTTCGAGGGAACTTCCGGAGCTGGAACTGGGGGCAGTTCCTTGTTGTCTTTAACCCTGTTGTGACAGTTCCTGCGACGCCGCTGGAACCAATCATACTGGCGTTTGCCTTTCCATTGGAGACTTTCGGCGCCGTGGAGAGGAGGGCCTGCTGCATGGGTAACAGCTTCACCCCCGTAGCCTATTGGCCTATAAGAGGCAGCTCTATCTACATACAAAGATTAATCCAGGTGTAATTGGCCTGTTATGTTGAACAGTGTTTTCTCTGTGTTGACATCGTTAGTTTCTGTTCTGGTCTT
>WNGS01160430.1:10353688-10381199 GCA_020271785.1 Procambarus virginalis | reverse complement strand
ACTTCAATTAGTATTAAGTTTTAGTCTTTAATGTTCTTCCTGCCCGAATGCTTTGCGTAATAGTGGCTATAGGCATTGTATGTGCTATCTCTATTTATAAATCTATAAATTTTTGTAAAACCTCTTGTATGTATGTACCTTACCTGAATAAACATTTATTTATATTTATTTATTGTATTATGCACCCCATATCCATCATGTGGGCGGTAGTGGAAAGGGTTACAGAGGCACATAATGGGCTCAGGGACTGAACCCCACAATTCATTTAGCTAAGCAAGTTACAGTCTTGATGAGCTAGTTACAACATTTAGTATAAGTCGTCACATCAACAATGGGTTCGAGATCGACCACAAGTACAGGTTCTAATTAAGCAACTGACATATGTGGAGAGCTAGTGTCACAATTTATATGTTGTCCTGCACAGACCTTCCATCCAGTGGGCACAGTGGATAGGAACAACTTAGAGTTGTTTGATAGAATTTTCCTATATATTGGGAAAACTGTACCGTCATCTTTAGTTTTCTGTGTAAGTAAAGATGGAGAGGCAAAGTTTAGAAATGGGACATAGTATAAATACTTCAATTTGGTGGTGAAATGCATTTAAAAGGATAGAGTAGCTTAGGCTATTTCTACCCTCGTCTATTTAAAGTCCCTCAAGCTTGATTGATTGATGAAGATTAAGCCACCCCAAAAGATTGCACCGGCATGAATATCCTGTAAGTGGTGGCCCTTTTGATCCATTACCATAATCAATAGATGATACTGGAGATCTGTGGAGGTGCGACTGCACCCTGCGTGATGGGAGATGTCTCCCGTGAAGTCCCTCAAGCGGCTCACAGATCCATACAGTACACAAACAATAATCATACTTTACATTTCACATTCCAATAGTAACCACATGACATATTGTGAGATCTCACATTAATTATGCTGCCTCTGTCATTTCTTGTTTTTGGTAAACATTTCTTTTGTTTTTCGTAAAGTTTTTCTTGATTTTCTAAACAAGTTAGAAAAAGTAGAAAATGAAGCCACGAGAATAATCTTGGGATGCCCAAAAATACTATGACTGAGATAATGAGGATATGATTGAACTAACATAATATTGGGATAGAATTTAAGAGATAAATGTTACTTCGGCGATTATATTAATGAGCTTGTCGGGGGGGGGGGGTGCTAATAAATAAAACATTAGGCTTTATAATATTAGTTTAATAACAGGCTTTATAATATAATACTAATAATAATAGGCTTTATAGTATAAGTATATATATAAGCTTTATAAGCTTTATAATTTATTTATTTATTTATATACAAAAGCTACATCGGGTTTGTGTGGATACATAGCATGGTGTTTACATTCTTGTAAAGCCACTAGTACGCGCAGCGTTTCGGGCAGGTCCTTAAACTAACTTATAATTTTGAGTAGGAAAATTCTAACAAAATTTATAAAGTGATAACAGGTACATTGCAAGAAAAAAATGAGATGAGAGAGATTTGTAGGTAACATTAAAGCACATCGGTAGCTCTGATTGATTGCATTGACAGCTTTATTGGTAATTTAACAAAAATTAATAGGCACAATATAGCGTATTGATAGCACATATAAGAAGACAGCAATGTTCACAATAGTAAAGTTGATTGGATTAGGTACATAAAGATTGGTGGATTGGGGAGCACTAGATACAGTGCAATTTTAAAGCACAAGGTAGGACACTATGAAGATGAAATTAGGTACATTTTGTTTTTGTTTTTTTTACGAGGAAAAAGTTAGACAGCTTTTAATTCATTAGGGAGTTCCATAGACTAGGTTCCTTTCAAGTTCAAGTATGTTTATTGAGACAAGAAAGAAATACATCTCAAAGGCATAGAGTAGCTTAGGCTATTTCTACCCCCCAGGTTCCTTTATTTGCGTAGTGTTTACACAGATTAAGTTTGACTCTGGGGATATCAAAGAAATATTTATTTCTGGTGTGGTGATAATGGGTCCTATTACATATGTCCAGGGAGAGTTTCAGAGCATTGTTTGCATTTAAGAACAGGGTTTTGTAAATGTAATTGACACAAGAGAATGTGTGGAGTGAGTTTATGTTTAGCATGTTTAAGGATTTAAACAAGGGGCCTGAGTGTTGTCTGAAAGCAGAGTTTGTTATTATTCTAATAGCGGATTTTTGCTGGGTGATGATGGACTTGAGGTGGATTGCAGTGGTTGAACCCCATGCACAGATACCATAATTAAGATAGAGATAGATTAATGCATAATATAGTGAGAGGAGAGCAGAGTTAGGTACATAATATCTGATTTTGGAGAGTATACCAACTGTTTTAGAGACTTTCTTAGTTATGTGTTGAATGTGGGTACTGAAGTTGAGTCTCTTGTCTAGGAATAGGCCGAGAAACTTTCCATCATGTTTGTTACTGATGTTAATATTGTCTATCTGAAACTGAATTGCATTTGTTGATTTACTTCCAAATAAGATGTAGTAGGTCTTTTTTATGCTTAGTGTTAGTTTGTTGGTTGACATCCATAAGTGGACTTTTTGTATTAATTTTTCACAACATTATTTAATATGTGTGGGTTGGGGTCTGAGTATATGAGGGTAGTGTCATCATCAAACAATATATTATTGTTAGTATTGGTAGATTTGATATTGGTGTATAATTGTTTATGTCTGCCGGATTGCCTCCTTTATGAACTGGCGTTACTCTTGCTTTTTTAAGGATATCAGGGAAGGTATGACACTCAAGGGATTTGTTGAACAGCAGAGCTATAGGTGGCGCAAGTGAATGGGAGGCGCTCTTGTATACAATGGATGGTATTTCACTGATGTTCCCGGCTTTGGTTTTTAGTGGATGAATGACGGACACAACATCTGTCGGGCTGACTGGTGAAAGGAGAAGAGAGTTGGGATAGCTACCTGCGAGATATGTGTTGATATGTGTCTGAGTCTGTGGGATTTTTCGGGCAAGGTTAGCACCAACCGATGAAAAGAAGCTATTAAATTCATTTGCCATTTCTAAATCAGTTGAAGGTGTATAACCATCCTTAGAGAGTTTTATCTGGTTATGTGTGTGTTATTTACTTCCTAGGATATTAGAGATGGTTTTCCACGTGCTTTTCATGTTGCCTTTTGCTTCTTTGAATCTATTCTCATAATTGGAGAGTTTTGCCTTTCTTATGATAATGGTAAGCATTGATGAGTACCTTTTAACTACTTCCTTTGTAACTTGGCCAATCCTAAGTTTCTTTTCATATTCATGTTTCTTGTTGATTGATTTGAATATGCCACTTGTGAGCCAGGGATTGTTTTTTCTTTTGTCAGTTAGTTGCTTGTTAAGGAGGGGTCAATGAGTGTTGTAGAGGCTTAGAGTTTTGGAAAAGAAGAGGTTAGCTAATGAATTTATATCCCGAGTATTATTGAATTCAGATTCCCAGTTAATATTGTGAAGTGCATTTGTGAGGTTGTCTATTGCTGCTTCTCTGTGTAGCCTAAACGTAAGTTTCTTGCTGTCTGTGGGTGTTATATACTTGTTGCTATTGTGAAGGTAGGATAGTGGTCAGTTGTTCTGTCGTAGATTATACCAGATACAAGGGGAGCTGTTATATTAGTCCATAAGTGATCCAAGGTAGTGGCAGATGTTTGAGTGACTCGGGTGGGCTTGGTGATTGTGGGGATTAGCATACAGGGGTTTATGCTGTTAAGGAAATAGTCAAGGGCTATTGAGGGCTATTTTGTTGACCCAGGTCAATATTGAAGTCTCCTCCTAGAATGATGAGAATTTTGTTGAGATTGTTGTTTATGATAAGATTCCTTAGGTTATTTGAGAATCAAGCTATGTTAGTATTGAGAAATCTATAGATAACACCGATAGTCAATTACGGGCTCACCATAGCCCGTGCTACTTGGAACTTTGTTGCAGGTAGCGAATCTTTAACAACAACAACAACCGATAGTCAAGAAGGATTTAAGGGATTTACTTGAGAACTGGGCAAAGGTATATTCATAATAGTCGTCTCTATCACTAATGACACTATTGCAAATGAAAGTATCTTGGTAATATATAGCTGTGCCACCTCCTTTTTTTTATTAGGCCTACAGTTGTGAATGGCTTTATAACCAGCCTAGGAACACAAATGCGAACAAGCCTGAATGGTCCCCAGGATGGTCCCCTTCGGCTATCACCTCATTATGTCCGGTCGTGATGGTCAAGTGGTTTAAGGCGTCTTGTACATACCAGTTGCGTTGCTCCTGGGAGTATGGGTTCGAGTCACTTCTGGGGTGTGAGTTTTCATTCGCATATAGTCCTGGGGACCATTCAGGCTTGTTCGCATTTGTGTTCCTCACGTGTGCCCCAAAGAATGAGGTGATTTGGTAAAATGCTATGCCCAAGATAACCATCCGAGTGCCGGCGGTGAGGTGGTTCAAATACCTTCGGCTATCACTTCATTATGTCCGGTCGTGATGTTCAAGTGGTTTAAGGCGTCTTGTACATACCAGTTGCATTGCTCCTGGGAGTATGGGTTCGAGTCACTTCTGGGGTGTGAGTTTTCATTCGCATATAGTCCTGGGGACCATTCAGGCTTGTTCGCATTTGTGTTCCTCACGTGTGCCCCAAAGAATGAGGTGATTTGGTAAAATGCTATGCCCAAGATAACCATCCGAGTGCCGGCGGTGAGGTGGTTCAAATAGCTTCGGCTATCACCTCATTATGTCCGGTCGTGATGGTCAAGTGGTTTAAGGCGTCTTGTACATACCAGTTGCGTTGCTCCTGGGAGTATGGGTTCGAGTCACTTCTGGGGTGTGAGTTTTCATTCGCATATAGTCCTGGGGACCATTTTGGCTTGTTCGCATTTGTGTTCCTCACGTGTGCCCCAAAGAATGAGGTGATTTGGTAAAATGCTATGCCCAAGATAACCATCCGAGTGCCGGCGGTGAGGTGGTTCAAATAGCTTCGGCTATCACCTCATTATGTCCGGTCGTGATGGTCAAGTGGTTTAAGGCGTCTTGTACATACCAGTTGCGTTGCTCCTGGGAGCATGGGTTCGAGTCACTTCTGGGGTGTGAGTTTTCATTCGCATATAGTCCTGGGGACCATTCAGGCTTGTTCGCATATATATATATATATATATATATATATATATATATATATATATATATATATATATATATATAGATATGTTTTCTTTGAAATGTAGTTACATTATCGTCTACATCTGTCTTTGGATGGAACTTTTTTTTATGGATTTTTTTATGGAATTTTTTATGGCACTAACAAGGTTCGTTAACATGTGTCTGGCTGGTGATATACCTGAGGTCATCAGGCCTCTCTTTTTTGGTGCCTCCCTCTGTGCTCTCAAAAGGAAGGACGATGGAATCAGGCCAATCGCTGTTGGCAACACTCTCCGACGCCTGATTGCCAAGGCTGCTACGAGGGTTGTCAGCCAGCAAGCGGCTGAATTGCTGAAACCAATCCAGCTAGGATTTGGAATCCCCCAAGGCTGTGAAGCGGCTGCCCATGCAGCACGAGCATACATCACCAACATTTCTGATGAAAAGGCCCTGCTCAAACTGGACTTTAAGAATGCCTTCAACATGGTCAGAAGAGATGCAGTACTTTGTGCCGTACATCGCCATTTCCGGCCCCTCTACCCGTTCATACTATCGTGCTACAGTGGTGAGTCAAAACTGCTCTTTGGTGAACATGAAATCAGATCATGTGAAGGTGTTCAGCAACGTGATCCTCTTGCTCCCCTTCTTTTCTGCTTAGCCTTAAAAGAAATCACCGAAAGCTTGTCCAGCGAGTTCAACATCTAGTTTTTGGATGATGGCACTATACCTGGCAGCATAGACGACCTCTTGGCAGATATCAGGAAAATAAGGGAGCAAGAAGTAAGCCTGGGTCTCGTCCTGAACCCTTCCAAGTGTGAAGTAGTCTCCTCCAACCCAGACATCGTAGCTAGAATAAGGTCTGCCTTGCCTGGATCCCATGTTATTAGGGCCGAGAACAGCACCCTCCATGGAGCCCCCCTCGGGTCTAACGCCATTGAGGAGATCCTTGACAAGAAAATCGCAGACCTTAGGAGGATGGAAGACAGAATAGGTGACATCGATGCCCACGATGCTTTTTATCTCCTCACCAAATGCCTATCCATTCCGAGGCTAACCTACTTTCTAAGGTGCGCCCCATCTTACGACAACCGAAAGCTTGAAGAGTATGACCTCTTACTGAAGACCATGCTGGAAAAAGTTGTTAATCTCTCCCTCAACGAGTGCCAGTGGAAACAAGCCACTCTTCCTGTTAGGCTCGGTGGCTTGGGTGTCCGCACCGCCACCCAAATTGCTGTCCCAGCCTTCCTGTCTTCCTCCTCAGCATCAGATGACCTGGTTAAGGAAATTCTACCTGACACACTGAGTGATGTAGCGGGGATAGAGGACCCCCACTACACGGAATGCGACACGAAATGGGGTGCCATGGCAGACCCAGCACTCAGACCAGCCATGCCAAAAGCCAAGAAACAATCCAGTTGGGACAGTCCCATTGCAGACAAAGAAGCTACAGCTTTGCTGGAGGCAGCAACAACCCCCAGTGATCATGCACGCCTCACAGCTGTGCAGGCTCCCCATGCAGGGGACTTCCTTTTGGCAGTCCCTATGTCTGCGACAGACACACGTCTTGATCCGCAGGAGCTCCGTATTGCAGTCGCTCTCCGTCTTGCTGCCCCTATCCACACTGTTTATAGGTGTATTTGCGGCGAGGCAGATGCTGACGAATATGGATTGCATGGCCTGCACTGTGGAAAATCTGGTGGTTGACACACTAGACACGACGAAGTCAACGACATAATTAAAAGAAGCCTTGCCTCTGCTCAGTGTCCAGCGGAGAGAGAGCCCCGCAACCTTCTGAACCGTGACTCTGTTAGCTTTGCCGGCCGACCAGACGGAATCACACTGCGTCCGTGGAAGGGTGGCAGACAGTTGGCATGGGACTATACTTGCGTATCCACCCAGGCAGCCACATACATCAACCTCTCTGCCGGTACAGCAGGAGCCGCGGCGACACACAGAGAAAGAGACAAGTCAGCCAAGTACAGGCAATTAGATCATCGGTACAACTTCGTTCCAATAGGGTCTGAGACCCTAGGCCCATGGGGAGAGAGTGCAAGAAGGTTTCTTAAGAATCTTGGTTCCAAGCTCATTGACACCACAAGAGACCCTAGAGCAGCAAGTTTTCTCTTTCAGCGCCTCAGTGTCGCGATCCAGAGGGGGAATGCTCGCTGCGTCCTCGGTTCCTGCCCGACGTCGGAGGAGTTCGAGGAAATCTACAGCCTCTAGGAGGCGAACTTTTTTGTGTTCTCTTAATGTTCATTTTTTGTATACAATCAGATATGTAACTGTATAACCTTGCATAATAAAGTGTACACCATAAAAAAGGGGGGTGGTAGGAGAAGCGAACACTCTTATGTATTCAGAGTTAAATGGCAAGTTTTTCCCTGAATGCTCTGTGTTCCCTTCTCTGAGGCTGTGGGTCCCTATAATTGCACCAGTGGTGGTACCCCCCTATATATATATATGTATATATATATATATATATATATATATATATATATATATATATATATATATATATATATATATATGTCTATATATATGTATATATATATATATATATATATATATATATATATATATATATATATATATATATATATATATATATATATATGTCGTACCTAGTAGCCAGAACGCACTTCTCAGCCTACGACACAAGGCCCGATATGCCTAATAAGAGGTTGCATGGCGTTTCACTTTCCTTCTTATGATGTCTTCAATGAAGCCATTGGAGAAGCCGTTGTTGACTAGGACCTGCCTTACCCTACAGAGACCAACCACTTGGGCTGGACGGTAGAGGGACGGTCTCGCTTCATGCAGATCGGCGTTCAATCCCCAACCGTCCCCGACACGGAGCAGAACGCTCTAAAAGAGACAAACGTCGTCTATGCCTTCAAATGCCCTCTTGGGGACTGTAAGCCTCAAAAAACTCAGTATATAGGCAAGACAACAACATCTCTTTCCAGGCGTTTAACGATGCATAAGCAACAGGGCTCCATTAAGGAACATATATTCTCTTCCCACAACCAAACCATCACCAGAGAAATCTTAGCAAACAACACAGAAATCATTGATAGATACAGCGACAGCAGGCGGCTTGACATCTGCAAGGCACTACACATCAAGAAGTCAACACCAGCAATCAACAGCCAATTAACGCACAACTATATTCTACCTACTTCAAGACTCCGCTCCAATATAGAAACATCAAGAAATATGGGCCAATAGGCCTTCTGCAGTTCTATCTTTACCCAGGCTTCTATCTATACCCATTGTTTTGTACCCCACTATTCTGTACCCCGTATTGTATTACATCACCTCACCCAAATGCAGGTATAAGAGCCAATGTTGTTTCAGTCATAAGTTCAGTCATAAGTTGTGTGTGGATAAACTAAAGTCTTTGAAAATGTAATAAGTTTTACGAAACGCGCTCAAGTGTCGCGTCAAACTAGAAATAAAAATGAATTTTGGAGAATTGATTTTTCATTTACCGTCACCAGTAAAAAGAAACATAAGGAAAATAGAGAAAATTCGTGTTAGAATTATTAATCTTACTTTTTCGGTCATATTTAATAATATATGTATATATATATATATATATATATATATATATATATATATATATATATATATATATATATATATATATATATATATATATATATATATATATATATATATATATATATATATATATATATATATATATATATATATATATATATATATATATATATATATATATATATATATATATATATATATATATATATATATATATATATATATATATATATATATATATATATATAGTAAGGATCGAAGTTTCGGTCCGCCCTGGACCATTCTCATCGACTTGAGAATGGTCCAGGACGGACCGAAACGTCGTCGTCTCTTCACCTTCTAGTGTGTGGTCTGGTCAACATACTTTAGCCACGTTATTGTGACTCATCGCCTATATATATATATACTATACAATAAACTAATTGGAAACAATTTATTGAAAATAAAGAAAATCACTCGCCCTATTAGGCAAATCAGGCCTTGAATTGGAGAATATATATATATATATATATATATATATATATATATGTTACGGTGCCCTCTCCTATCTCTTTCGTTTGCCTGCTGTAAGAGTCATATCGACTCTCCCTACTGTTTCTCTGAGGTACAGGGAAGTCTGTTGTATGTGTGGCGACCAGATTCGGCCGTCAGTTAAGGGAGAAAGATTACATTATAAGTTGTAAGTAAGGGGAAATTGGTGCCCAGAATATAAATGAAAGAGTATCCCCTACTGCAGATATGGCGTTTTGGAATGGATGCTAGCCGTGTGCGGATTGGATGACTCGGGTCATGGGCGACCAATTAGAGCCCGCCGTGATGTCACCGAGTGTCCCGGGCGGCGCCAACGTCAGAGTTGACCTGACAGCGAAGGGGAGAGGACGCTCCTCTGTCAGCTCTCAAGGATTGGAGGCTAAACAGGCCTTTCTCAGTGGATTAGAGCTAGCCATTGCAGCCCACCTGATATATAGGAGACCCCGCGCTTCTGGGAAGCAAAAGGAACGAAGTTGATTGAGCAGAGAAGTGCCAAACTTGGGAAATATTCGGCGATGACGCTGGGCGGCGACGCTGGACGTGAGGGCCTGGAAGAGGTGTGGCGGGCAGGCATAGCTGTGACCGGGTCACATCCACTGAGGTTGTTAGAGGGACGACACCGTTCCTAGGGCGAGGAGCAACGCCTAGTGGAAGGAATGTGTGGGTGAATATGGTGATTAGCTCAGCGCCCATTGGTGAACTAAGATTGGGCTAGCTGAATCTCAGGGATTGGAACGGCGACGACGCGAAGGCTTTACGGCACCTGAGGACCTGTGGGAACGTTCCTGGATCGCCGGGGATCGACTCAGGAAGCATAGGACCCTCACACCATCGAGGGACAGGCGTCGTGAGCCAGGGATGTTAAGGTAGATCATTTTTCCTCCCATTACCCCTTTGTGAGAGTAGGCTAGATAGGCCATTATATTCACTTATATATGTGGAATTAGGACATTAATACTTCAGTAGTAGGATAGGCTGCAGGGCAGCTTATGTCCAGGACTGTCAGAGAGGACAGTGTGTGTGGATGGCAGGACAGTGAAGAAGAGGAGCCGACGTGGTGAAGAGGCCCTTCTGTGAGAGTGTGTGACTCTTGTCTTGCTGCCCAGTTGAAGGAGCCTGGAGGACGCGACAGAAGAGTTGCTGACAATCTCCAGAGTTATTATTATTATTTTATCATTTTCTCGTATTTACTTGTAGTCATATGTGTGATCATGTAATTCGTATCAGTAAATTCACACATTTTATTATTGTGTTTGAGTGCGCCTCCATTATTATTATATTTCTATATGAGCATACACGAATGTTATCATAGTACCACCTAGTTCCTATTGCCTGAAGAGTGGCATACAGCACAGACTTATATAAAGTGCACCCTTAGCCATCCGATCAGTACTAGTGCCTGAATGGCGGCAACTAGTAACGTGGTGGTTAGAGAGAGGTAAAGCCACACGGACCTTCATGGGAGAGTACCCTGGGCCGACAGTCCAATAGTAGATCTTGGGAGTAGCAACACTCTGGCAACAGACAACATATATACACCCACTGAACTGCATCGCTGTGGTGCAGATATAATAATCCAGCTGGCGACCTTGTTGAGGAAAAGATAGAGAAGACAGGCGGGAAAGGAGTTCCTGCAACCTCTTTGTCCGGCAGGCAAGACTCAGGGAGGTCATTGTTATAAGGTAAGCCCGAGTCTTCCTTCACTCCTCCACGGGTCTAGGCCGGAATTGCTGATAGCAGTTTCCCCGTGGTTGACTGAAGGGCTTTCAGGGTGAGTCAGTGGCACCCCTTCAGTGGTGGAAGCAAAGACCTGCGGAGGTGGGCATTGCTGGTCCTCTCCTGTGGGACCAAGGAGACTCCGGTGAATCCCGGGAGTCGGAGGGGCTGAGTATTCGGCCTTTGGAGCCCCTAGCAGCCGAGTGTTAGCAGAGCCCCGGCCCACCCCCCGTGACAGAGAACTGGCGACCTTGCCAGGATTCGAACCACGGTAGCCAAGAACTGGAGACTTCGCCAGGAAGAGTTGATCAAGCTACGGTGTTGCCAAGGTGTGTTGATCAAGCTACAGTGTTGCCAAGATTTCAAGACAGTGTTGCCAGGGTACAAATACAGTGTGGCCAGTGAATTCAGGGTACTGTTACTTAACCAGCTAAGGGACTGAGACGGTGAAATTAGTACCTACTAACTTGTCTGTGCTGTCGTGTATGCTCGACGATATAGAGATGGAGGAGGATAAAGTAAAGAAATTTGTTGACACAAGGGACGAAAGCNATATTATGCTATGAATGGAGCAATTGTCATATATTAATCCTGATACATTAATGCTTATATATTTCTCGTTGTCTTTTAAGTAAAATACCAAAACTCTTTGGTGTTTGATATCATCCCCTCCATTTATCTTGTGACCGTGTAATGATATAAAGTAGAGTGACCTGCCTGATACTATATTACTGGATTTTGGCTCTTGCCACAATTACACCTGACCACTGCAATGTTACTGGACATCTAAAAAAACCAGTTGGCGACCTTGAAGGCTGTATAAGAGTTCGGTGCCGGGGCGGGCCACAGATTGAGGGAACGATCTGTGCCCCCACTCATCTTACAATATAAAGGCCGGTTGTGAGACCGACTGGGGTTACTCTCCGAGGCCAGCAGTGGAGCCTAGAGGATTGAGGGAAGACCCGCCGAACAACGGTGAGTAAGGGTTATTGTAGGAGCAACCACCTGGAAAGGAGATCCAGTCTACTGTTGCTCTAACCCTTCTCTAACGAGAACACCGTGAAACCCCGACAATATATATATATATATATATATATATATATATATATATATATATATATATATATATATATGCATATATATATATATATATATATATATATATATATATATATATATATATATATATATACCCTCACAAAGTAAAAAAAAAAAAAAAAAAAAATATATATATATATATATATATATATATATATATATATATATATAT
Organism: Procambarus virginalis; assembly: GCA_020271785.1. Lineage (NCBI taxonomy): Eukaryota > Metazoa > Arthropoda > Malacostraca > Decapoda > Cambaridae > Procambarus > Procambarus virginalis. Next base: position 10,369,010 of record WNGS01160430.1, on the reverse strand, counting down.
ATATATATATATATATATATATATATATATATATATATAAATGTACAATTTATTAGTGTAAGGCTGTGTGCCCAGTATTACCTCGTTATTATATATATTGATGAATTGATCTATATATATGCTGAATTAAGTTATTGAATAGTATATTAATGTGTATAGTGATTTACTGTGTTTATTGCCAGTATAGTGATTCACTGTGAACATGAAGGAATAATAGGCGCTTCACGTCAAGATAGTGTGAGTACAGTGAGCAGAGTGTGAGGGCGCGGCTTCTCGCAAGTTACCAAACGTTCGCTAACACTGCATTTGGAGCGTGGGAACGCGACAGCTGGGGAAGTGTTGCCCTTTTGGAGTGTTCCAGATTTATGAAGAGGGAATGAACCCTGCTCATTTATTTCTTCGCCTTGTTGCTGATCCAGAGTTATAATACTTTAATCTTTTAAGTAAAATATAAAACCACCTTCGTGTTTGTGTTATCCCTCCATTACTTTGTTGCTATTGCCCTCCATTACTTTGTTGCTATTGAGACTATTTAAGAGAGAGTGATTTAACATATACCTGCCTGTTACTAGATTGTTTAGTGTTCTCTTGGGTCACTACTAATACTGTAATACCACAATTCCACTGAACTGTTACTGGACATGGAAAACACCAGGTGGCGACCTTTAGTTAGCAGTAGAGCCCTCTGTTGGGGCGGGCACATGATCAAGTGAATAGATCGTGTTCTCACTCATCTTCAGGCTACGAGGGCAGCTGGAGATAGACTGGGAGACTCTCCTGGTGAACAGTGGCACCGTGAGGATTGAGTGAAGACCTGTAGGGCTACAGTAAGTAACAATTATCACTACTAATACTTGGTGGTGACTGGTGAGAGAGAGAGACACCCCGACACTGGTAACTGTTAAACTAGTCAACCTGTCCTCGTCCCCACCTACATAAACTTGTTCGGCTGAAGGCATAGAGTTAAGTTCTTCTTTTGTAAATACAGAGATAAAATATTTATTAAAAATACTACTCATCTCTTCATCATTTTCCGATATCTGACCTCTCTCAGTTTTAAATGGACCTATCCTTTCCCTAATCTTTGTTCGATATAACTGAAAAACTACTTTAGTATTTGCACTTGCCCTGCTATACGAACTTCATAGTTTATTTTTGCTCTCCTTATCTCTTTTTTAACATTTCTAACCAGTTGTACGAATTCCTGTTCTAAACTGACTTCCCCATTCATAATCATTTTGTACAACGCTCTCTTTCTACCTATAAGGTTTTTCAGATCCTTTGTTATCCATTTTGGCTCATTAGCATTCGATCTATTCAATTTAAATGGTATATTACGTTCCTGTGCTTTGCTTAGAATATTTTTAAATAAGTTATATTTTGAATCCACATCGAAATTCCTTTTTACGTCACCTATCGTTGGGTTCATGTCTCGCTCCAAGACCGGCCCACCCCCATGCCCAAGACTTTCCAATCTATTTGACCCAAAAAATTCTTAGGTTATCAAAATCAGCTTTTCGAAAATCTGGCACTTTAACAGAATTTTCTCTTACAGATCTATTCAATTCTATACGAAATCTGATTTCTTTGTGATCACTGTTCTCTACCTCACTCCCTATTTCGATGTCATAAATTTGTGTTTCCCTGTTAGTTAACACTAAATCACTAATAGTTTAGTTAGTTAACAATAAATCTAAAATATTATTTTCTCGCGTTGATTCCTTAATGTCTCCGTGGTGTAGTGGTAAAACACTCGCCTGGCGTTCCGCGAGCGCTATGTCATGGGTTCGTATCCTGGCCGGGGAGGATTTACTGGGCGCAATTCATTAACTGTAGCCTCTGTTTAACGCAACAGTAAAATGTGTACTTGGATGAAAAACGGTTCTTCGCGGCGGGGATCGTATTCCAGGGACCTGTCCGAAACGTTACGCGTACTAGTGGCTGTACAAGAATGTAACAACTCTTGTATATATCAAAAAAAAAATGTGTTGCGTAAGAAAGTAATCGTCAATTAATTCCAGAAAATCTTCTGCTTCATTATTCCCTGTTCTGTTAAACTAATTTATCCACTAAATTAAAGTCACTTATGACACAAATACTGTTAGACTTAGATGCTCGATATTTCATTCCATATGCTTTGCTTCCTTCCCTTCTAAGTTTTGCAGCCTGTATTACTCCTATTATTAGATTTTTGCTTTTTCGTTTAATTCTATCCAATAGTTTCTGTGTGTGGCTCAGTTTTGATTCCCTCTTGAGACTACATTTCAAATTTTCCCCTAACATACATGGCTACTCCCCCTCCCCCTTCGTCTAATATATCTATCTGTGTGAAATAGTTTAAATCCATTTATTTGATATTCAGCTAATAGTTCTCAATTTTCTATATTCATCCACATTTCGTTAAATGCAATAATATTTTCTGTGCAGACAAGAGCATTTAGATCGTTTATTTTGTTTCTTAGACTTCTACTGTTAGTGTAATGTACCTTAAGTGTATTGTTATTTTGAAGCCCTTCTCTTTCCCTGATCATTTTGTCAATTTGTTTTCCCCACAAACACATACTTTTATTACCTCCTTTCTCCATATCAATTCCCATACCACTATCTACTAACAGTTTAAACCCAAACCCAAACAAACGCCTCCAACCACTGGTTCGAACGAGTTCACAACAACAACACAACCCCAGCCCTCGATAGATGAACCCCATCCTGAGCATAGATGTGTATTTCTTTCATAGAAGTGTTCCCAGTTATCTATGAAAGATATTGCATTTGATTTGCAATATTTTCCAGCCGGCAATTGACACCAAGTGCCCTCGACAACCATTCATTTCCAACTCCCTTTCTTGAAAGAATGCCACATATGATCGGGATTCCTTCCTTGCTCCTAACTAATTCTATGGTTGTCTTAAACCTCTGTATCAGTGTCTGACTCCTAACTCCTCCAACATCATTTCCACCTGCACTAATACAAATAATAGCTTTGCTCCCATTTCCAACCATAATATCATTCATGATGTTTATAATTTCACCAATTCTAGCTCCCGGATAGCAAACCCTTAACCTGTTCCCCCCCCCCCCTATTTCTGGCACAAAAAGTTCTATCCAAATACCTCACCTGGGAATCTCCCAGAACCAAAATTCGCTTAGGTACTTCCTTTATTTTCTGAGCACTTTGAAGGACGTGCGCTTCTTTGCTATTCGTTGCTTTCCCTTTTGAACAAACTGCACAGCACTCATCTTTGAACACGGCAATGAGTTAGACGTCCTTAGGATTTCTGTACGTGGCTTTGTCAAAGTCTTCTTAAGATCCCTGTCCTTTACGACTTTCCAAGACGAGGTATTTTTAATACTGGTCTTCTCCTTTGTTTCTTCCTGATGTTGTTTCAGCTGTCGTACCTCCTCCCGTAGGGAGTCCAACTCTGCTCTCAGAGCTCCAACTAGATTCAGCAAATCTTTCACTACACCTTCCATCATTTTCCCAGTCTGACCTAACACAATTTATACTAGCTCTATGCTTCCTTTGGTATAGCCATGCCCTAATCCAACTTATTATAGCACCCCCAATACCATGAGCCTTTATCTTTTTAATCAGTCTTTCATGTGGCACTGTATCAAAAGCTTTGTCAAAGTCAAGGTACACAACATCACAATCCTTACCACTATCAACTGCCTCAACTATGCTGGAATAAAATGATAGCAAATTTGTTAAACATGAACGCCATTTGTAAAACCATGTTGCGAATCATTTATTATTTTATGTTTTTCAAGATGAAGACGAATTATATTTGCAATTATCGATTCAAATAATTTTCCCACAATAGACGTTAGGCTAATTGGCCGATAGTGTGACACAAGTGGTCTATCTCCTTTCTTAAAAATTGGTACCATATTAGCAACCTTCCGTGACTCTGGCCCTCTGCCTGAGTCTATTGATTTATTAAATATGACATAAGAACAAAGGTAACTGCAGAAGGCCTATTGGCCCATACTAACCAGCTCTTATTTATAACCACCCAATCCCTCTCATATACATGTCCAACCTACGCTTGAAGCAATCGAGGGACCCCCACCTCCACCACGTTACACGGTAATTGGTACCACAAATCAACAGCCCTTTTACCGAACCAGTATTTACCCAAGTCTTTCCTAATCTAAACTTAATATATGGTAGACAGTGGCTCACAAAGCTCCTCTTTGCATTCTTTAAGTACCCGGCAAACACTTCATCTGTCCCTGGGGTTTTGTTTGGCTCGAGTTTTTACTATTTGTTTAATAACATCCTCCTGGTAACTGCTAAACTAGTCAACCTGTCCTCGTCCCCACCCACATAGACTTGTTTGGCTGAAGGCATATTGTTAAGTTCCTCTTTAGTGAATACAGAGAAAAAATGTTTATTAAAAATACTACTTATCTCATCGTCATTATCCGTTATCAGACCTGTTTCAATTTTTAATGGACCTATTTTTTCCCTAATCTTTGTTAATATATCTGAAAAAAAAACATTTAGGGGTTTAGGTTTTTTAGGTCTTTGCTTTCCCAGCTATGCGAGTTTAATAGTTTCTTTTTGCTCTCCTTANGGCTTGATAGAATTCTACGATCAGGTGACAAGAATTAAGCAAGAAAGAGAAGGGTGGGCGGACTGCATTTTTTGGACTGTCGGAAAGCCTTTGACACAGTACCCCATAAAAGGTTGATGCATAAGCTGGAGAAACAGGCAGGAGTAACAGGTAGGGCGCTCCAGTGGATAAGGGAGTACCTAAGCAATAGGAAGCAGAGAGTTACAGTGAGGGGTGAGACCTCAGACTGGCGTGAAGTCACCAGTGGAGTCCCACAGGGCTCTGTACTTGGACCTATCCTGTTTCTGATATACGTAAATGATCTCCCAGAGGGTATAGACTCATTCCTCTCAATGTTTGCTGACGACGCCAAAATTATGAGAAGGATTAAGACAGAGGAGGACAGCTTGAGACTTCAAGAAGACCTGGACAAGCTGCAGGAATGGTCGAACAAATGGCTGTTAGAGTTTAACCCAAGCAAATGTAATGTAATGAAGATAGGGGTAGGAAGCAGGAGACCAGATACAAGGTATCATTTGGGAGATGAAATACTTCAAGAGTCAGAGAGAGAGAAAGACCTGGGGGTTGATATCACGCCAGACCTGTCCCCTGAAGCTCATATCAAGAGGATAACATCAGCAGCATATGCCAGGTTGGCTAACATAAGAACGGCCTTTAGAAACTTGTGTAAGGAATCTTTCAGAACATTATATACCACATATGTCAGACCAATCCTGGAGTATGCGGCTCCAGCATGGAGTCCCTATCTAGTCAAGCATAAGACTAAACTGGAAAAGGTTCAAAGGTTTGCCACCAGACTAGTACCCGAGCTGAGAGGTATGAGCTACGAGGAGCGACTGCAGGAATTAAACCTCACTTCGTTGGAAGACAGAAGAGTTAGGGGGGACATGATCACCACATTCAAGATTCTCAGGGGAATCGACAGGGTTGATAAAGACAGGCTGTTTAACACAAGGGGCACACGCACTAGGGGACACAGGTGGAAACTGAGTGCCCAAATGAGCCACAGAGATATTAGAAAGAACTTTTTTAGTGTCAGAGTGGTTGACAAATGGAATGCATTAGGAAGCGATGTGGTGGAGGCTGACTCCATACACAGTTTCAAGTGTAGATATGATAGAGCCCATTAGGCTCAGGAAACTGTACACCTGTTGATTGACGGTTGAGAGGCGGGACCAAAGAGCCAGAGCTCAACCCCCGCAAGCACAACTAGGTGAGTACAACTAGGTGAGTACACACATGCAACACGCACACACACACACGCACACACACACACACACACACGCACACACACACACACACACACACACACACACACACACACACACACACACACACACACACACACACACACACACACCACACACACACAACACAAAAACAAGTGAACTCGGAGAATGGGCACTAAAAGAACACTTAGACATAATAGCACTCATGTAACACTGTAAAGGTGTTTGGTTTAATTTTATTTAATACATACATGGAGATATATGAGTCACAGACAAGGATTTGACAGACGCCAACTTGTCTGGCCTGGATCTCACCCCTCTAAGTGTTAATTGACAACCAAGTGACCTGAGGTCAGCCAGGCGAATCTCACCTGGCTCTCGCTAATCTTATAATTGAGCCGGGTAGCCTTCAAACATGCCGACGTTTAAGGAGTGGCTTGGTAGAGTGCCCCAGGCTATCTAACTTGTGGGCGGAGTTAGCTACCAGGTTTCCCAATATATACTCGGAGAGAGATCGATTCGATACAGAGGAGAAGGACAGCAGAAGCAGAGCCATAGACAGAAGAACAGACAGCAGCGGCCAGCCGTCCAGACAGGCGGTCTGCCGGCGGGGGCGGGACCGTCTCTGTCAACTACAGACCCCCCCCCCTTTCTCTATTCCACGGAGACTCTTAAGACTCGGAGACACTTGGTGAGTTGAACATTGAGGGACTTTGTCGTGTTCACTAAACAGGTGTTGTGTGATGATCAGGGGCAGTCGAGTTGTAGGGTTCTCGAATTCTTGGATGATGACTCACTTTGAATATTAAGCTTTGAACATTTATACTTGCTTAAATTATTGATACTTAGTATGTGAAATATAATTGAAAGTTATTATTTAAATTGTGTTTAACTTTGTTACCTGGAGTTTTGAGTGAGATGAGGAAACCTCAGCGGTTACTGGTTCCATGATTTTAATGAATACAGGATAAAGATGGAGCATACTAATAATGACCTAACAATAACACCTTTGAGAATATTATGTTGATACAGGCAAGTTCCATTCCTTGTCTTGTATGTATATGACTAGAATGGATGGTGGCAGCATTTTCTATTTCCTATTTCTTAATTTACTATTTTCTACTTCTACTATCTACTCTTCTACTTCTATGTCAGCCTTTTCTACTTCTACTATCTACCCTTCTACCTCTTCTACTTCTCCTACTCCCTTACTCACTTCTTACTTCATTAGCTTCCCCCCCCCCCGTTACAATGATGGCAGCGGTGTTGAACAATGTTAATGTGGCAGGTGTTAATTTAACATTGTTCAGTCCCACGCGTCCTTTTGCCGCTCAGGCGCTATCAGGGAGATATTGACAGGTGTTTAAGATTCGCGAGTTAGCGAGTTTTTTTCAGGTTAGGAGATAGTGATTTTCTGGCAATGTGTTCTTGTGATTTTGGGAGTTTTGTGGAGTTCAGGGAATGTTCACCAGAACTTGCGTGTGTAGTGATTTATGTTAGTGATAAGATTTGGTGAGTTGGGAACGTAGTGGTTGGTGGTGTGCAGGTCATCTGAGTGTGACAGGTGACCCGCATGTCCCACGGGGACACCCAGCCTCCGCTGGTCCCCAGGTCAGTTGGGGAGTGGCAGGTGTATTTCTTAAGTAGTTTTAAGTGGTGGTTCTGCTCAGATTATTGCGATCAACTGTTTTACTCCATTTGAACGCAATAACCCGAGGTGTACTGGTATTGTACAGCATACTAGGGGGAGGCTTGTATGTCAGTAGACTCACGTCTAGGGACGCCTAGCGTTGAAGTCTGGTCACAGGGTGTGGCAAAAGTTTGAGTTGTGGACCCGCGAGAGAAGCGAGGGAAACACTCGAGTCACGTAGGTGACTGTAGGATAAGGGTGGGAGTAACGGTTAATTAAGTACTTAAGATTAAGAACGGTACAGTTAAGTTAGGCTAGTGTTTGGTCTCTATCAGTATTGATATTTTTGTGGAGAGTCGTTTAGTGACAAGTTTAAGTAGTGACGATCTTATTCTCTCTTCTCTAACTTTCCTCTGTTACTGTTTTTGTTCCACCAAGTCAGTATCATTCAGTGTTAATTGGATTATTTTAAAAATTTAAGTGTAGTTGTTGCCAGGAGGAGAACCTTATGTCTAGACTGTGTGAACCCTATGCAAACTACAGGGTCACACAGCAGCTTGGAACACGGTATTGTCGCCTTTATGTTCATTCCCAGGTTGTCGCCAGAGGAGAGGTGCGCACATATACGAAGAGGGAGACGGCGGCTTTGTACCACACCCAGGGGCGGTTATTACCACCACCACGGCAACCAGCCCCTTACCTGGAGGTCATGGGTCCACCACCACCACCATCACCCCGAGGGACCCCCAAGATGCAGCCACTCGGTCGGTCAACATGGACTCCAGGGGACCCCAGGACGGACGGCCCCCAGTGGACCCCAGGACGGACGGACCCCCAGTGGACCCCAGGTCGTTCTGCAGACGACCCCAGACGACCCAGTAAAAATGGAAGAGGAGCAACAACGACTCCAGTCTGTCCCACCAACATCGGTCTACCTAGGATGGACCCCAGGACGGACAGACCCCAAATGGACCCCAGGTCGCTTGTCTAAGACCCAAGAGAGAAGAAAGAAGAAAGAAGAGAGAAGAAAGAAGAGAGAAGAGAGAGAGAAGAAGAAGAGAGAGAAGAAGAAGAGAAGAAGATAAGACCAAGCTGAGTGAGACACGATGCCTAGTGTCCCTTGCTGGTGTCAGCATCATTGCATGGAGCGTAATTGCAAGACAGGATCGTTTGCCTTAACTGGCCGCCCCTCCTGCAAGCATGGTGCTCTGTTGAGTGATTCCTCCTGTGTCGTGCGGACTTGATGTGGCTGTCAGAAGTGGCTCTCTGAAGGAGGCGTACTGGAGCAACTGGGAGGGAAGAAGTAGGATGGGATTTCTACGGTGCCAACTATATGGAGGTCTCGAAACTTGTAGTCCCTATAGCTGTGAAGAACCCCAATATACGTCTCTCATGGTGACTGACGTAGGGCCAATTACAGATCAGCTGGGACAACCGAATTCCACGGTCCTGTGCGCAGTTCAAGTAGTAACGGCTTCCTGGTTGGCAAGAGTTGTTGTGCGTTAACGACGGAGAAGCGACGGACGCAGTTGTGTTGAAGAAATATGGTACAGGACTATCTACAGGACCAAGCAGTGACGTCGCCCAGCCAGAGACAATGGACGCCTGTCTACATATTTCATTTTTAGAGTAGGATGATGTATATTTGTTAGCTAGGATGTAATTTTTTCCGTTAATAAAGTTGTCGCACACAGCTAGCTTGCTTTAGCAGTGTTGCAAAAACTTTATTTTCGGGGAGAAGGGGAGATGTAACACTGTAAAGGTGTTTGGTTTAATTTTATTTAATACATACATGGAGATATATGAGTCACAGACAAGGATTTGACAGACGCCAACTTGTCTGGCCTGGATCTCACCCTCTAAGTGTTAATTGACAACCAAGTGACCTGAGGTCAGCCAGGCGAATCTCACCTGGCTCTCGCTAATCTTATAATTGAGCCGGGTAGCCTTCAAACATGCCGACGTTTAAGGAGTGGCTTGGTAGAGTGCCCCAGGCTATCTAACTTGTGGGCGGAGTTAGCTACAGGTTTCCCAATATATACTCGGAGAGATATCGATTCGACAGAGGAGAAGGACAGCAGAAGCAGAGCCATAGACAGAAGAACAGACAGCAGCGGCCAGCCGTCCAGACAGGCGGTCTGCCGGCGGGGGCGGGACAGTCTCTGTCAACTACAGACCCCCCCCCCCTTTCTCTATTCCACGGAGACTCTTAAGACTCGGAGACACTTGGTGAGTTGAACATTGAGGGACTTTGTCGTGTTCACTAAACAGGTGTTGTGTGATGATCAGGGGCAGTCGAGTTGTAGGGTTCTCGAATTCTTGGATGATGACTCACTTTGAATATTAAGCTTTGAACATTTATACTTGCTTAAATTATTGATACTTAGTATGTGAAATATAATTGAAAGTTATTATTTAAATTGTGTTTAACTTTGTTACCTGGAGTTTTGAGTGAGATGAGGAAACCTCAGCGGTTACTGGTTCCATGATTTAATGAATACAGGATAAGATGGAGCATACTAATAATGACCTAACAATAAACCTTTGAGAATATTATGTTGATACAGGCAAGTTCCATTCCTTGTCTTGTATGTATATGACTAGAATGGATGGTGGCAGCATTTTCTATTTCTATTTCTTAATTTACTATTTTCTACTTCTACTATCTACTCTTCTACTTCTATGTCTACTTTCCTACTTCTACCTATCTACCCTTCTACCTCTACCACTTCTCATACTCACTTCCTACTTATTATTTTAATCCTTCCCCCCCCCCCGTTACACTCACAGAAACAAAGCTAACGAAAACCATAACAAACGCAGTGTTTCCACAGGGCTACTATGTAGTGAGGAAAGAGAGAGAAGGGAGAGGAGGAGGTAGTGTAGCTTTGCTACTAAGGAAAGGTTGGAGTTTCGAAGAGATGGTAATTCAGAACTGTGAAGGTTTCAGTGACTACATATCAGGCACCATTGCAACTGGAGGACAGAAAATTATAATAGTAGTCATATATAACCCCCCACCGAATGACAGAAGACCCAGACAGGAATATGATAGAAACAACTTGGCCACCATCAATATAATAGAGAGAGCAGCTGCTGTGGCTAGCAGGAACGGATCCAGACTACTAATCATGGGAGACTTCAACCATGGGAAGATAGATTGGGGGAACAGAGACCCACATGCTGGCCCAGACACATGGAGAGCTAAGCTGCTGGATGTGGCAACAAGAAACTTTCTAAGTCAACACGTCAAGGGACCGACAAGAATGAGAGGAGGGGATGAACCAGCCTTGCTTGATCTGATATTTACCCTAAATGAGTCGGATATAAGGGAAGTTAAGTTGGAAGCCCCCTTGGGAATGAGTGATCATAGTGTATTGAGCTTTGAGTACCTGGTTGAGCTAGGAATTATCACCCCCAAAAAAAGAACTGGGAAACAAAGGGCTGGCGTACCGAAAGGGAAACTATGAGGAGATGAATAAATTCCTATGGGACACAGAACTCGGAACCAAGTCCATACAAGACATGATGGACTATGTCACCCAAAAATGTCAGGAGGCTGTAAGCAGGTTTTTCCCAGCCCGACAGGGAAAAACAGAGAATCAAAGGAAAAATCCGTGGTTTAATAGGGAATGTATGAAAGCAAAGGAGCTGAACAAAAGGGCATGGAGGACCTTCCGTAATAACAGAACACCAGAAAGTAGAGAGAGATACCAGAGAACCAGGAACGAGTATGTTAGTGTGAGGAGAGCAGCTGAGAAAAGGTATGAAAATGATATAGCTAATAAAGCCAAGACCGAACCAAAGCTACTACACAGTCACATCAGGAGGAAGACAACAGTGAATGAACAGGTGATGAAACTTAGGGTGGGCGAGGACAGGTACACAGAGAATGACAAAGAGGTATGTGAAGAACTCAACAAAAGGTTCCAGGAGGTCTTTACAATAGAACAGGGAGAAGTCACGGCGCTAGGAGAGGTGGCAGCAAACCAGGTGACCTTGGATAGGTTCGAAATTACAAGAGATGAGATCAAGAAGCACCTATTGGAGCTGGATGTGAGAAAAGCTGTTGGGCCGGATGGAATCTCACCATGGGTATTGAAAGAGTGTGCAGGAGCACTTTGCTTGCCACTCTCCATAGTGTATAGTAGGTCACTGGAAACAGGAGACTACCAGAAATATGGAAGACTGCTAATGTAGTAGCAATATACAAAAAGGGTGACAGACAAGAGGCACTGAACTACAGGCCAGTGTCCTTAACTTGTATACCATGCAAGATGATGGAAAAGATTGTGAGAAATAACCTAGTAACACATCTGGAGAGAAGAGACTTCGTGACAACCCATCAACATGGGTACAGGGAGGATAAATCTTGCCTTACAGGCTTGATAGAATTCTACGATCAGGTGACAAAGATTAAGCAAGAAAGAGAAGGATGAGCGGACTGAATTTTTTTGGACTGTCGGAAAGCCTTTGACACAGTACCCCATAAAAGGTTGATGCATAAGTGGGAGAAACAGGCAGGAGTACCTGGTAGGGCGCTCCAGTGGATAAGGGAGTACCTAAGCAATTAGGAAGCAGAGAGTTACGGTGAGGGGTGAGACCTCAGAATGGCGTGAAGTCACCAGTGGAGTCCCAAAGGGGTCTGTGCTTGGACCTATCCTGTTTCTGATATACGTAAATGATCTCCCAGAGGATATAGACTCATTCCTCTCAATGTTTGCTGACGACGCCAAAATTATGAGAAGGATTAAGACAGAGGAGGACAGCTTGAGGCTTCAAGAAGACCTGGACAAGCTGCAGGAATGGTGGAACAAATGGCTGTTAGAGTTTAACCCAAGCAAACGTAATGTAATGAAGATCGGGGTAGGAAACAGGAGACCAGACACAAGGTATCATTTGGGAGATGAAATACTTCAAGAGTCAGAGAGAGAGAAAGACCTGGGGGTTGATATCACGCCAGACCTGTCCCCTGAAGCTCATATCCAGAGGATAACATCAGCAGTATATGCCAGGTTGGCTAACATGAGAGCGGCCTTTAGAAACTTGTGTAAGGAATCTTTCAAAACATTATATACCACATATGTCAGACCAATCCTGGAGTATGCGGCTCCAGCATGGAGTCCATATCTAGTCAAGCATAACACTAAACTGGAAAAGGTTCAAAGGTTTGCCACCAGACTAGTACCCGAGCTGAGAGGTATGAGCTACGAGGAGAGACTATGGGAATTAAACCTCACTTCGTTGGAAGACAGAAGAGTTAGGGGGGACATGATCACCACATTCAAGATTCTCAAGGAAATCGACAAGGTTGATAAAGACAGGCTATTTAACACAAGGGGTACACGCACTAGGGGACACAGGTGGAAACTGAGTGCCCAAATGAGCCACAGAGATATTAGAAAGAACTTTTTTAGCGTCAGAGTGGTTGACAAATGGAATGCATTAGGAAGTAAGTGGTGGAGGCTGACTCCATACACAGTTTCAAGTGTAGATATGATAGAGCCCAATAGGCTCAGGAATCTGTACACCAGTTGATTGACGGTTGAGAGTGGGACCAAAGAGCCAGAGCTCAACCCCCGCAAGCACAACTAGGTGAGTACACACACACACACAATGGGGGGCCAGGTAGCCTGGTGGATAGCGAGCAGGATTCGTAATTCTGTGCGCGGGTTCGATTCCCGCACCGGCAGAAACAAATGGGCAAAGTTTCTTTCACCCTGAATGCCCCTGTTACCTAGCAGTAAATAGTACCTGGGAGTTAGTCAGCTGTCACGGGCTGCTTCCTGGGGTGTGTGTGGTGTGAAAAAAAAAAAAAAAAAAAAAAAAAGTAGTTAGTGTAGTTAGTAAACAGTTGATTGACAGTTGAGAGGCGGGCGAAAGAGCAAAGCTCAACCCCCGTAAAATACAACTAAGTGAATACACACACACACACACACACACACACACACACACACACACACACACACACACACACACACACACACACACACACACACACACACACACACACACACACACACACAACATTCCAATTCTCCTGATCTTTCAGGCATCCTTGTGAACAGGGGTCGTAGCAGACGTGTGGAAACAGGCTAACATAGTTCCGATCTACAAAAGTGGCAGCAGGGAAGACCCCCTCAATTATAGACCTGTATCATTGACAAGTGTAATAGTGAAAGAATGGAAAAACTAATAAAACTAAATGGGTAGAACACTTGGAGAGAAATGATATAATATCAGAAAGACAGTATGGTTTTCGATTGGAAGATCCTGTGTATCGAGTTTACTCAGTTTCTATGATCGAGCCACAGAGATTTTACAGGAAAGAGATGCTTCGGTTGACTGCATCTATCTGGACCTAAAAAAGGCTTTCGACAGAGTTCCACATAAGAGGTTGTTCTGGAAACTGGAAAATATTGGAGGGGTGACAGGTAAGCTTCTAACATGGATGAAAAATTTTCTGACTGATAGAAAAATGAGGGCAGTAATCAGAGGCAATGTATCGGATTGGAGAAATGTCACAAGTGGAGTACCACAGGGTACAGTTCTTGCACCAGTGATGTTCATTGTCTACATAAATGATTTACCAGTTGGTATACATAATTATATGAACATGTTTGCTGATGATGCTAAGATAATAGGAAGGATAAGAAATTTAGATGATTGTCAAGCCCTTCAAAAAGACCTGGACAAAATAAGTATATGGAGCACCACTTGGCAAATGGAATTTAATGTTAATAAATGCCATGTTATGGAATGTGGAATAGGAGAACATAGACCCCACACAACTTATAAATTATGTGAGAAATCTTTAAAGAATTCTGATAAAGAAAGAGATCTAGGGGTGGTTCTAGATAGAAAACTATCACCTGAGGACCACATAAAGAATATTGTGCGAGGGGCCTATGCTACGCTTTCTAACTTCAGAATTGCTTTTAAATACATGGATGGCGATATACTAAAGAAATTGTTCATGACTTTTGTTAGGCCAAAGCTAGAATATGCAGCTGTTGTTTGGTGCCCATATCTTAAGAAGCACATCAACAAACTGGAAAAGGTGCAAAGACATGCTACTAAGTGGCTCCCAGAACTGAAGGGGAAGAGCTACGAGGAGAGGTTAGAGACATTAAATATGCCAAAACTAGAAGACAGAAGAAAAAGAGGTGATATGATCTCTACGTATAAAATAGTAACAGGAATTGATAAAATCGACAGGGAAGATTTCCTGAGACCTGGAACTTTAAGAACAAGAGGTCATAGATTTAAGCTAGCTAAACACAGATGCCGAAGAAATATAAGAAAATTCGCTTTCTCAAATAGAGTGGTAGACGGTTGGAACAAGTTAGGTGAGAAGGTGGTGGAGGCCAAGACCGTCAGTAGTTTCAAAGCGTTATATGACAAAGAGTGCTTGGAAGACGGGACACCACGAGCGTAGCTCTCATCCTGTAACTACACTTAGGTAAAAACACACACACACACACACACACACACACACACACACACCACACACCGCACAACACACACACACACACACAGTACCAACCCCTCCCAGAAAGCCCCTCCAACACCCCCAAGCCCTCCTTCTCCCCCACCCCTAAGCCCTCCAATCCCCCCACCCCACCCAACTCTCCAGTATCCCCCATGCCCTCTTTCTTCCCAACTCCCTCAAGCCTTCCTCCTACACTTCCCCTCCCCGTACCGGATCTCGCAGCCCCCGCACACCACAGATCCCCCATGTCACCCTTCATAGGCCCTCCCATCCCAGTCCCTCCCTGTTTCCCTGCTTCAGGGGAAGCAATAGGATCTGAGTAGGGACAGAAGAGAGTCAGTTTCAGGATGATGTTGGAACATAGATGGGATCACAAACAAGGCAAGTGAAC
>WNGS01160430.1:10338836-10352688 GCA_020271785.1 Procambarus virginalis | reverse complement strand
TAAGGGAAAGAGCACAAGAAGTGAACCCAGATGTAATCTGACTCACAGAAACAAAGCTTCAGGAATCATAAAAAAATGTGGTGTTCCCCAGGACTACACTGTAACAAGAAAAGAGAGGGAGGGAAGGGGAGGAGTGTCATGTTCACAGAAAATGGTACCATCCGTTTTCTATGTGCGGCGGCTGGACGCCACTAGAGAGAAGGTAAACAGCACACAGGACGCCTGCCAAGCTTGGGAGCTACTCTATCATGTAATCGTCTGTTAAGTATTAAAGTCAGTAACCAGGAATGACTTTACATCAACCTTACTACCAAGAGTATCTCAGCTATACACAGACACCACACTGGCGACGACGATGAACTGGGAACGCAGGTATTTTGTTCAACAAAACACAAGGAAGGAGCATGCTGTCTCGCCCAGAGGAGGAAGGAGAAGCTGTCTGTGAGCACCATACCGATGCTGTATGCAACCCATGCTGTGTGCTGACTGTTGCTGTGTGCTGATCGTTGCTGTGTGCTGGCCGTTGCTGTGTGCTGGCCAATGCTGTGTGCAACCCAAGCTGTGCTGAGTGTTGCTGTGAATAGAGGAATCTGCCGACGCTGTGTACGAAACGACGCTTTGATGCAGTGTACAAAACCCGATGTTTTGGTTACGAAACGACGCTCCGTGCTACAAAATTCTTCAAGCTGTGAAGCTACTGCTGCAATGCTGCCTACTGCTGCCAACTGCTGCCAATTGCTGTACCAACTGCTAACAACTGCTGTGTTGCTGTGAGTAGTAACAACACATGTACACAAGGGTTAGGTAAGAATCAGTTGCTGCTGTGTTGTGCACTGTTGTGAACTTTTGCATTAAAATGCTTGTGTGCTTTGCAAAATTAAAGTAATTACAGTGAATTCTTAATAACATATACAGTGCAGTAAGTGTTATATATTCTGAGGAACATTTTAAGTGATAAGTTTAAATTTATTCAGTAAAAATGGCAAATATACCTCAGTTTCCTGCATTTGATCCTGACTGTGACCAGACAAACCTGTCACAGAGGTGGGTCAAATGGCTTAAAAGGTTTGAAAATTTGTTGATAGTTTCTGACATCAAAAGTGCTGAAAGAAAGCGTGCTTTTCTGCTTCATTATGCAGGTGATAGAGTTTGTGATATCTTTGATACACTGAAAGATACTGGTGGTGCTAAAGATTATGACACTGCCAAGGCCAATTAACTGAGCATTTCAAACCAAGGCAAAATACTGCTATGGAAATTATGCATTTCAGGAGAGCAAAACAACTCTCTAATGAAACTGTTGATCAATACCATACACGTCTGCAGGGTTTAGCAACCCATTGTGAGTTTGCTGATGTTGACAAAGAAATCAAACAGCAAATAATTGAAACATGCACATCTACACGTCTTCGTCGAAGAGCTCTAGAACTTGTTGATGATGAAAGTTCTCTTAACAAGATACTGGATATGGCTCGTCGAATGGAAGATGCTGCACGTGATGCTCGTGCCATGGAGTGCAGTGCCAACAACGGTTCTGCCACTGTTACTAACAGTCAAGAAGTATGTAAGGTTCAGGGAGTACACCATGATCGTAGAAGATATCATGCCAAACCTAACATTAAATTGAGCCGAGAACCACATCACAACTGGAGTCATGGAACAAGACTCAAGCAGTCACAACGACTCACATCAGAGGTTGTCAACAATAAATGTTACAATTGTGGAGGAGACTACCCACACCAAGATAATGTTTGTCCAGCTCAAGGTAAGAAGTGCTATGAGTGTAGAAAACTAAATCATTTTGGTGACTATGTGTCGTTCCGCACTAAAGAAACCACATCAATAAATAAAAGCAATGTACGAGGATCAAGTCATAGGAGTCGAGGTGGCAAACACAATATTGCACCTCAAATCAAGAATGTTAATAATATACAAGACAACATTTCATTACAACCAGTCTCAGATGACAGTGAATGTGATTATATTTGTGGAGTACAAGCAATCACAGAATGGAATGATCTTCCAAACAACCCAGAGACTATAGTATACATTGCTGGTATTTGTCTCAAAGTTCTCATTGACACCGGATCAAACATTGACACCATTGCTGAGTGCCACTATGAAAAATTTAAAAAACAATTCCCAAAGCTTGAAAACTATAATGGCAAAGCCACTGCCTATGCTTCAAAGGTAGCCTTACCAGTGATTGGAACTTTCACTGCAGAGATTAAGTCAAAGAATGCAATGCTCATTACTACATTCCATGTTGTTAGGAATGCAAAGGAGTCGGGTCTTACTCAGTACAAGACTTCAACCAAATTGGGGCTACTTCAGCTTTCTAATGCTGTAGCAGTGGAATCTGCAAACAATGTTGATGCTATTGTTGCTGAATTTTCTGATCGGTTTAAATCCATAGGTTGTTATACTGATAGCAAGGTACATCTGCATATCAACCCAGATGTAATTCCAGTTGCCCAACCACATCGCCGACAACCATTCCATACTCGCAAGAAAGTCGATGCCGAACTGGATAGGCTGATAGAACTAGATATCATTGAACCGGTAACAGGCCCAACACCATGGGTAAGCCCAATTGTCACTCCACCAAAGCCGAAGAATCCAGATGAAATACGCATTTGTGTAGACATGCGTGTTCCCAACAAGGCAATAATGCGTGAACGCCATCCTACACCCACTGTAGATGATATGATTTACCGCTTGAATGGTGCAACTGTATTCAGCAAGTTAGATTTAAACAAGGGCTATCATCAGCTTGAACTTGATGATGAGAGTCGATTCATCACAACGTTTACGACACATCGAGGTCTGTATAGGTACAAGCGCCTGAGTTTTGGTATAACAGTGCTGCTGAAGTATTCCAGCACATCATCAGCCAGGTATTGCAAGATATACCTAATGCTGACAACATGTCTGATGACATCATTGTTTATGGCCGTACCCAAGCTGAACACGACAAAGCTCTTCGTGCAACATTGCAACGCTTACGAGAAAAGAATTTGACGCTAAGCCGAGCAAAGTGTGAGTTCAATAAACATAAAATTGAATTCTTTGGACATGTACTTAGTGACAAAGGTCTATCTCCAGATCCTAAGAAAGTTGCAGATATCAAGAATGCTGCACCTCCTTCAACATCCACTGAAGTACATAGTTTTCTGGGAATGGCAAACTACTGTTCTCGCTTCATTCCAGATTTTGCTACCATTACGAAGCCTCTACGTGAGCTCCTGAAGAAAAATGCATCATGGTACTGGAGCGATGTCGAGAAAATGCATTTGATGCTGTGAAAGATGCGACTAGTAGAAAATGCGACTGCTGCATACTTTGATCCATCAATGGACACTGAGTTAACGGTGGATGCTAGTCCTGTTGGTTTAGGTGCTGTGTTAGCCCAACACAAACCTGGTCAACCAGATTCAAGAGTAGTAATTGCCTACGCCAGCCGTTCTCTCACAGATGTTGAGCAACGATACAGTCAGACAGAGAAGGAAGCTCTTGCTCTTGTATGGGGCTGTGAACACTTCAATGTGTATCTGCTTGGTGCACCCTTTACCACGATAGTCACTGACCACAAACCGTTGGAGACCATCTTCAATAATCCAAAGTCCAAACCACCAGCTCGCATTGAGAGATGGGCTCTTCGTCTGCAACCATACAACTTTACGGTGAAATACAAGCCAGGTGCAGGCAATCCCGCTGATTACATCAGTCGACATCCTGCCAACAGTTTCACCATCACCAAGCATCAGCAAGTTGCCGAGGAAATGTACACTCTGTAACCTGTGATGCAGTCCCTAAGGCTCTCACTCTTGACGAAATCCGTACTGCAACCCTAGAGGACCCAACTCTGCAAGCAACAGTGGATGCATTGACTAAGAAAAAGTTTCCACGCATCCCACCCTCAGGAGTTGACCAAGATGCATTCAAAGCACTTGAAAGACAGAATTAAGTGTTACGCAACAACGCGACACCGTGCTGCGAGGTACTCGTATCGTCATTCCAGCTGTTCTCCAGCAACGTGCTCTGAAGCTTGCACATCAAGGACACCAAGGTCTTGTAAGGACCAAACAGCTGCTACGAGAAAAGGTGTGGTTTCCTGGCATTGATCGTCAAGCTAAGGACATGCATGATGCCTGTGTCCCTTGCCAAGCTGCAGTGGATACTTCAAGACCAACACCTCTACAACCTTCACCACTACCTGCTGCACCATGGATGGAAGTATCGATGGACTTCTGTGGACCGCTACCAACTGGAGAGTACTTGATGGTAGTCATTGATGATCACTCACGTTATCCAGAAGTAGAATCATCACTTCCACATCTGCAAAGGCTGTCATCCCCGAAATCGACAAATCTTTTCAAACTTGGCATTCCTGAAGTTGTCAAGACGGACAATGACNCTCCGCTTTTCGTCCCAATTCCTTCATTATGCACTCTGTCTCACTGTTGCTCACATCGTTTATATTACTGGCTCTGCAATATTGCTGCTATTATGTACTACAATACCCTCTTCCTCCACATTACTGCTGCGGTTCTCTAAACTATCTGTTCCTGGGTTTTGGTCGTTAACCAATGTTGTCTTATCCCAGTCTGCTATATCACTGGTAGCTTGTCTGTGAATGGTAATCTCTGTGACTCGGGAATGTTTTTCATCAGTTTAGTTATGTTCTCTAACATTAATCTGTCATCTTTGCAGACCCAGTAAATTCCTTGCCTTTTTGTGCATCCTGAGATACTTCTGTACAGCCCAGGTGAAATCTCATTTACAGATGCACACGTTACGCCTACATTACGTTTTCCCAGTACTCCCGAGCACTCGCCACATCTCTCCATTTTCTGATGTATTGTACTGTATTTGTGCTTCACTGTTGGATCACTTGTTATGTCAGTCCTTTTAACTCTTTATAAAATCATATGTATATAATTATATATTTAATATTTATAATATTATATGTATACCGTAGATTTGTAATATTAGTATGTTATTTTGTTCAAACTTATGGCAGGTACTTAGCGTAGGGTAGCGAAGCTGGTCCCCGGTGCGGTACAGGTGACCTCTTGTCGTCCCAGGTTGATGTCACCAGTTTCCAGTTACTCCATTTATAATACTGATTTATTCTTTGCTTGTATTCTTACAAGAATTTTCCGCCTAATTTCCGGCTTGCAATGGTATTCACTCACTTTATTACTAATTCCTAGATTCACATTTCCATAGTACACTATATGATTTCCGTATTTTATCCCTGTGGGACGTGCCCTGGGGTAGGCCTCGCGTGGCTTGTGGAAACAGCCTACTGATGCCGCCTCTTGCCACTATTCTATATTTCTAGTATTCTATATTTATAATATTCTATGCACGATTTTCCTTCACTTCCAACTTATATGTTGTTGTGGTACCCGTTCCACTTCACTGTTCCACGAATCACCATTCACTATTTTTTTCCTCATACACGCACGTACACAAAGCCTCATGCACTGGCCCACACGTGGTCTCCCGTTTATTATCTATTTAACACAAAGTTCCATTGATAATGCCTGTTTTCAATTTTCCCGGGTCACTATGCACTTGTTATGTCTGTAATCATTAATCCATGGGTGTTCCTTGGGGCCCCCAGGAACACCACCTACGTCATCAGGGCCCCCAGGAACACAAACTACGTCATCAAGGGCCCCCGGAACACACCTACGTCATCAAGGGCCCCCAGGAACACTAACTACGTCATCAGGGGCCCAGGAACACAACCTACGTCATCAAGGTCCCACAGGAACACTAACTACGTCATAAGGGCCCACAGGAACACTAACTACGTCATCAGGGGCCCCAGGAACACTACCTACGTCATCAAGGGCTCCAGGAACACCAACTACGTCAACAAGGACCCCCAGGAACACTAACTACGTCATCAGGGCCCCCAGGAACACTAACTACGTCATCAAGGGCCCCCAGGAACACTAACTACGTCATCAAGGCCCCCAGGAACACTAACCTACGTCATCAAGGGCCCCCAGGAACACACCTATCATCTGGGGCCCAGGAACACCACTACGTCATCAAGGGCCCCCAGGAACCTAACTACGTCATCAGGGCCCCCAGGAACACTAACTACGTCATCAAGGGCCCCCAGGAACACTAACACTCGTCATCAAGGGCCCCCAGGAACACTAACTACGTCATCAAGGCCCCCAGGAACACCTAACTACGTCATCATGGGCCCCCAGGAACACTACCTACGTCATCATGGGCCCCCAGGAACACCACCTACGTCATCATGGGCCCCCAGGAACAACACCTACGTCATCAAGGGCCCCCAGGAACACTAACTACGTCATCAAGGGCCCCAGGAACACTAACTACGTCATCAAGGGCCCCAGGAAACAACACCTACGTCATCAAGGGCCCCCAGGAACACTAACTACGTCATCAAGGGCCCCCAGGAACACTAACTACGTCATCAAGGGCCCCCAGGAACAAACCTACTTCATCAAGGGCCCCAGGAACACTAACTACGTCATCAAGGGCCCCCAGGAACCCACCTACGTCATCAAGGCCCCCAGGAACACCACCTACGTCATCAGGGCCCCCAGGAACACTAACTACGTCATCAAGGGCCCCCAGGAACACTACCTACGTCATCAAGGGCCCCCAGGAACACTACCTACGTCATCAGGGCCCCCAGGAACACCACCTACGTCATCATGGCCCCAGGAACACCACCTAACCACCATACTCATCAGGGCCACCAGGAACACTACCTACGTCATCATGGGCCACCAGGAACACCACCTACGTTATCAAGGGCCCCCAGGAACACTAACTACGTCATCAAGGGCCCCCAGGAACACTACTACGTCATCAAGGGCCCCCAGGAACACCACCTACGTCATCATGGGCCACCAGGAACACTACCTACGTCATCATGGGCCCCAGGAACACTACCTACGTCATCAAGGGCCCCCAGGAACACCACCTACGTCATCAATGGCCCCCAGGAACACCAACTACGTCATCAAGGGCCCCCAGGAACACTAACTACGTCATCAGGGGCCCCAGGAACACCACCTACGTCATCAAGGGCCCCCAGGAACACCACCTACGTCATCAAGGGCCCCCAGGAACACTAACTACGTCATCAGGGCCCACAGGAACACTAACTACGTCATCAAGGGCCCACAGGAACACTAACTACGTCATCAGGGCCCCCAGGAACACCACCTACGTCATCAAGGGCCCCAGGAACACTAACTACGTCATCAAGGGCCCACAGGAACACTAACTACGTCATCATGGGCCCCAGGAACACTAACTACGTCATCAGGGCCCCCAGGAACACCACCTACGTCATCATGGGCCACCAGGAACACCACCTACGTCATCATGGGCCACCAGGAACACCACCTACGTCATCAAGGGCCCACAGGAACACTAACTACGTCATCATGGGCCCCCAGGAACACCACCTACGTCATCATGGGCCCCCAGGAACAACACCTACGTCATCAAGGGCCCCCAGGAACACTAACTACGTCATCAAGGGCCCCAGGAACACCACCTACGTCATCATGGGCCCCCAGGAACAACACCTACGTCATCAAGGGCCCCCAGGAACACTAACTACGTCATCAAGGCCCCCAGGAACACCACCTACGTCATCATGGGCCCCCAGGAACAACACCTACGTCATCAAGGGCCCCCATGAACACTAACTACGTCATCAAGGGCCCCCAGGAACACTAACTACGTCATCAAGGGCCCCCCAGGAACACTAACTACGTCATCAGGGGCCCCCAGGAACACCACCTACGTCATCAAGGGCCCCCAGGAACACCACCTACGTCATCAAGGGCCCCCAGGAACACCACCTACGTCATCAAGGGCCCCCAGGAACACCACCTACGTCATCAAGGGCCCCCAGGAACACTAACTACGTCATCAGGGGCCCCCAGGAACACCACCTACGTCATCAAGGGCCCCCAGGAACACCACCTACGTCATCAAGGGCCCCCAGGAACACTAACTACGTCATCAGGGGCCCCCAGGAACACCACCTACGTCATCAAGGACTCCCAGGAACACCACCTACGTCATCAAGGGCCACCAGGAACACCACCTACGTCATCAAGGACTCCCAGGAACACCACCTACGTCATCAAGGGCCACCAGGAACACCACCTACGTCATCAAGGGCTCCCAGGAACACCAACTACGTCATCAAGGACTCCCAGAAACACTAACTACGTCATCAGTAGTAGTAGGGATGACGCGCCACATGTAAATTTTTTTTTTTTTTTTAAATTTACGTGTAGCGTGTCGGATATTTCAGGTAAATTTTTGCAGTCACTGATTTGGAGTTAAAGGTTTCTTATGAGGAAAATAATTTCTGAGATTTTAGAAGTTTGTTAAGAGTTCTTATGAGGAAAATAAGTAGGAAAATCTTAAAAGAAAAATTCAGGAAAAAATCGTGTTTGTTTTTTTGTTTTTTGTTTTTATTAATTCCTTAGGTACATCTGCATTAGTGCAGCTACCCTAGACTATATGAAGTGGAGTACAGTGTGTCAAAAAAGCTAACTAGTTGATGCTAGAAAATCCCCATCACACAGGATGGTTAGTCATACAGAGGCATGTGATAAGCAGTCTGCACTGGCAGACTCCGGATGCATTTTGAGGATATCATCGACACAAGATTGAATAAGGCAGCAGTGGTAATAAAGGTCCCCATCTCGCAGGATGGTTAGTCATACAGGGCCATATGTTTAGTAGCCTGCACTGGCAAATTTTGGGTACATTGTGAGGATATCTTCGTGTTTTGTGTCACAGCATTTCCAGGTAAACTCTACGGACATATTTTACCAGTTTTCAACACCTCGTATTTTCAAAGAACATTTTCAGAGAATAATGTCTTAGACGTTTTGTTAAGGAAAACAGACAACTTAGCCATAACATTTAGTTTTATATGCATTTAAGACCGAAAATTAGTCAATCAGTTTAAGCTCAAATTCGTCAGAGTACACTTTGTTAGCAATTTCTTCAGAGTCCATTTTCAAACCAATTTTCATCAGAGTCCATTTTATACCAAAAACTCGTCAGAGTCCACTTTGTTAGCAAATTTCATCAAAGTCAAGTTTTACCCTGAAAATTAACAGAGTCCAATTAACCACAGAAATTCGTCAGAGTTCAGTTTAGGCTCAAAATTCGTCACAGTTCAGTTTAGGCTCAAAATTCGTCAGAGTCCACTTTGTCCCCGAAAATATTCAGAGTCCAGTTTGGGACAGAAATTATTCAGAGTCCACTCTGTGAGCAAAATTTGACAGAGTCCATTTTTTACCCAAAATTCGTCAGAGTCCGTTCGTAGACAGAAATTATTCAGAGTCCAGTTTGGGCTAGAAATTATTCCACTCTGTGAGCAAAATTAGTCAGAGTCCAATTCAGAGTCCACTCTGTGAGCAAAATTAGTCAGAGTCCAATCAAAAGATCAAATCAAAAGATCAGAGTCCCAATCAAGATCAAAATTTGTTAAGAGACCACATTTTCGCTACTAGTAGCCCAATTTTAGCCTAATTTTAAACAGTCATATTTCAGATGTAGTAAATAAGATCCGAACAAATACCAAGTTCTAGCTCCTGTTCCCCGCCTTAACCCACTCTCATAACAGCTTTACTAACAGTCCAATCCCCCTGAAATTTTAAACCGTCATATTTCAGACGTAGTAAATAAGATCCGAACAATTACTGAGCTCTAGCTCCTGTCCTCAGCCTTTATTCCCTCTCGTATCTTCGTTAATACCTATTCAATTTCCCTGAAACTTATACCCTCTGTATAACAGACACAGTGAATAAGATAAAGTCAGTTACCGAGCTCCAGCTCATGTCCCCCACCTTAGTTCATTTGTACAAGTTGTTTAGTAACAGACTAATTTCCCTAAAATTTGTAACTTCAGTATTTTCAGAGGTAGTAAAATAGTTCCAAACAGTTACCAAACTCTAGCTCAAGTCCACTGCCTTAGCTCATTTGTACATGTTCTTTATTATCAGATCAATTCCCCTGAAATTTAAGATCACTATATGTCTAACGTAGTAAAATAAATCAAGACATTAACCAAGTTTCAGCTCTTGTCCTCCTCTTTAGTTCAATGATCATCAAATTATTTCAGATCAAGCCCCTCTCCAGTCTATCAAAGTAAGCATCTTTACCTTAATACCCTTGTTGTACTCAGCTCTGCAATATTCACACGGTCATATAACACATTACCTTCAATATCTTTTGTTTACCCGAGTAAAGCAATAATCACACGGTCAAAATCTCTCCTTACCCTTTCCCTCCATTACCTTCTCATCCACAACTTATCCAAACCTTCAATAATCGTACTGTATTTGCATATTTTATCTACATTCACTGTGTTCTTCGTATTCTCATCCATGTTTTCCATGTTCACTCCATGTTCTTCAAATGTTCACAGCCCATTCAGTTCATATTTTTTCACCAGTTTCTCCATTTTTCTCTGTTTTTTACCATTTTCCCCGTATGTTCACTGTGTTCTTTGTCATGTTTTCATGTACATCATATGTTCTCTGTACAACTTTTATACTCAATATTTATGTTCTCAGTATTCTCAGCTTGTTCTTCACATATTCATCGCCTTCTTTACAGTTCTATGTGTTCTTTGTCAATATTCATGTTCCTCTACAAGTTCATTGTTCATTCTTTGTATTCTCTATGTTCCTTATCATGTCTTCATGTTCTGTGTAAGTTCATATTCCCCTTATGCTCACCGTGTTCATCAGCTTTTCTTACATGTTTTTCAGTGTTCCCTGTATGTTCACTGTGTTCATTCTCTTACTTAGTCTCAATTTTTTATGTTCTTTGTTTCTTTGAACCAATTATTTCTTCCATTCAGTAACTAGTTCTTTGTCAAATATTATCCACCGCAATACAGTTCCCCAATAAATGTTGTCAGTCATCCAGTTTTATTTGCAAACTACATCAAAGTACTCTCGTAGTCAACTTAATATTTCTTACCAACACTGTTCTTAAACAAATCTACACTTTATTCAGTACCAATTTACAAAGACAAACTTTTCTGCAACTACTTACTAAAATTACTTGTCAATCAACAAAAAACAGTCAGGATATATCTCGTTCAACACTATTCTTAACTAAATAACTTTCTCTTAGCTAAAAATAGTCAAGGAAACTTCTTCAGAACTTTCTCATCAGTCATTATGTTTCGTCTGTAAGAAAAAATAACCAAAGATATCTATCATCGCTGTTCTTAACTGACATTATACTTTGTGGAGCATAAAAAATAGTCTCCGTCATCATATTCCTTGTCTTTTCCTCAACTAAAAATAGTCAAATGGAACATCGTTCTACACTTTTGTAACTAAAAGTATTCATCAGTCAGCTAAAAATAGTCACTTTCATCATGTTTCCCTGTCATTTCTTAACTAAAATTATCCATCAATCAACAGAAAAAGTCATGTTCTTCATGTTTCCATGTCATTTCTTAACCGAAATATCACTTCTCTCAACTGAAAATAGTCAAGTGTAGACTCTTTCCAACACTGTTCTTAACTAAAGTAACCTTCACTTCGCTAAAATAGTCTTATTCATCATTGTTCCTAACTAAATTATATGTCGTTAAGTAAGAAATATAGTCAAAGACACTCTTCGAGACATCAAAGTTGCACTCAAAGACATCATTTGGGACATCAAAGACATCCTTTAAGACGCCAAAGACACCTCTCGAGACACTAAAGATACTCTCAGAGAGACCAAAGTTACTCTTCGAGAAATCAAAGAGACTCTTCGATACATCAATGACACAATCAAAGACACACTCAAAATCGTTAAAACACTACTCATGTCCACAAAAGTTATTCTCAGAGCCATCAAAAAGTTAAATATTGTCATCAAGTTAATCTCAAAATATCCTTTCGTTCATCAGAGAAGCTTTCTAAGATATCTTTGTTCATTAAAGTTATTCTCAGAGTCATCAAATTTGCTCTCATGTCCTCAAAGTTAATCTCAGACATCTTCGTCCATAAAAGTTTTTCTCAGAGTCATCAAAGGTAATCTCAAGTCATCAAAGATATTCTCAGAGACATCTAAAGTTATTCTCAGAGACATCGAAGTTATTCTCAGAGACACCAGAGTCATCAAAACTTATTCTCAGAGCTACCAAAAGTTATTCTCACATACTCAAAAGTTAATCTCGGTCATCAAAGATGTTATCTAAGACATAAAAGTTATTCTCTATGTCGTCAAAGTTAATCTCTGAGCTGTAAAAAAGTACTACTGATGTTCTCAAAAGTCATTCTCAAAGTCATCAAAGATATTCTCAGAGTCATCAAAGGTAATCACAAACTCACTTTCGTTCATCATAGTTATTCTCTATGCCATCAAAGTTGTTCTCTAAGACATCAAAGTCATTCTCAGAGTCATCAAAAATTATTCTCAGTCATCAAAGGTAATTTCTAAGTCACTTTCTTTCATCAAAGTTATTCTCTAAGTCATAAAAGTTATTCCCAGTGACAGTAAAAATTTATCTCAGTCATCAAAAAGTTAATCTCAGTTATCAAATATTATTCTCTAAGTAACCTTTCATTCATTAGAAAAGTTTGTATGACATCTTCGTTCATCACAGATATTCTCTAAGTCTTCAAAGTTGTTCTCAAAGTCATCAAAGTTAATCTCTAAGTCACCTTCGTTCATCAGAGAAACTTTCCAAAACAGCTTTGTTCATAAAGTTATTCTCAGAGACATCAAAAGGTACTCTCATGTCCTCAAAGTTAATCTCTAAGTCGTCAAAGTTAATCGCAGAGCTATCAAAAGGTACTTTCATGTCCTCAAAGTTAATCTCTAAGTCGTCAAAGTTAATAGCAGAGCTAACAAAAGTTGTTCTCTAAGTCATAAAAGTTATTCTCAGAGCTAGCAAAAGTTATTTCAATGTCATCAAAGGTAATCTCTAACTCACTTTCGTTTATGAAAGTTAATCTCAGAGTCATCAAAGATAATCTCTAACTCACCTTCGTTCACCAAAAGTTGTTCTCTAAAACACCTTCGTTCATCAAAGAAACTCTCCTTCTTCCAACAAGTTATACTTTAAGACATCAATGTTGTTCTCTAAGACATATTTAAGCATAAAATTTCTCTCCAAAATGTAACTAGTTCAGCTTTTCATATCAAACTTGCACTTCTGTTAAAACATATTTTCTTAGACACTTTACCTTTAAAACTGTTCTCTGTACAACACTGCTTAAACCTACCTAACCTATCCTCCCCACCCAATGTTACTTACCTAACATAACATTCCGAAACCAAACTTAGCTTACCCTAACCTAACTAACCCTATCCTAACTTACCTAACCTAACTTAACCAAACCTAACTTAACTTGCATAACCTAACCTAATCTAACTTAACTTGCATAATCTATCCTAATGTAACCTAACTTAACTTGCATAATCTAACCTAACCTAACCTAACTTAACCTAACTTAACCTGCTTAACCTAACCTAACTTAACTTGCATAACTCTTAACCTAACTTACTCATACCAAACTTAACTTGCATAACTCATCTAATGTAACATAACTTAACTTGCATAACCTAACTTATGCGTAACCTAACTTAACCTAACTTATCTTGCATAACCTAACGTAACTTAACTGCATAACCTAACCTAATGTAACCTAATAACTTGCATAAACCTATCTAATGTAACCTAACTTAACTTGCATAACCTAACCTAACTAACTTAACCTATCAAAACTTAACTTGCATAACCTAACATAACCTAACTTACATATCCTAACTTAACTTGCATAACCTAACCTAACTT
>WNGS01160430.1:10309160-10326433 GCA_020271785.1 Procambarus virginalis | reverse complement strand
GTACAGTGGTACCCGGTTTAAGAGTTTAATTGGTTCCTGGAGACGCCTCGTATTCCGAAAACTCGTATCTGAAGCGAATTTCCCCATAAGAATAATGGGAAATGAATTAATCCGTTCCTGACTACCCCAGAAACCCATATCAAACTAAATTTTTATACCTAATTCATCTAAATAAACCTACAAACTATGTTCAAGTTATTACTTACCTTGCTGATGAATGCTGTAGGCGTATGGAAGAAGGTGAGGAGGGGGGGAGGAGGAGAGGAGTTACTGTTTGGAAGGGGAGTCCCCTTCCATTATCACATCAGGCAATGAGGACCTTTCAGGTGTGCACTCCCTGGGACGTTTTATCTGAGTGCCACTAGGTCCTGGCTGAGGCTCTCCTCTATTGTCATCCTCACATGGGCTTTCTGGCCTTTATCCTTACCACTGGCTTTCTTGGGACTCATGGTGAGATTATAATAACAAATTGTATAGTCAAATCACCAAAAATCCAACAATACACTGAAAATCCACGAGAAGAATTGATGAGAGGTAGTCACTGAGCGCGAGACAATGGTAAACTGAGGGGCGGACGGGCGGAGGGGCGACGATCGCCCAGCCACCACGCGCTAGGTCAGCCTGTACGCGTATCAACAAACTCGTGTCCCGAGGTAACCCTCGCCTTCCGAGACACATTTTCCGAGGAAATCCTGCTCGTATTCCGAAAACTCGTATACAGGGACACTCGTATTCCGCGGTACCACTGTACTTATTTTCACTTAGTATTAAATCGTACTGTCAAATATATTGTGAATATTTGAGTTTACCTGAAAAACTGAATAGCAAACCACAACCTCACCTAACCGTCTTAGTTTTTTAAGATAATAATTTTATTGCTTCTTAATTACAATTAGTACTTAACTTATAGCTATATTGATATTACAGGTTTATAAACTAATAAAACAAACTAAAATATATCAATAAATTGTAAAGTAACTCAGGATATTTTAAATTTTGTATAAAATATATATTGTTTAATAAACCTGAAAAAGAAATTCCTGATATTTAAAACTTGTATATTGCAAATTAAAATTGAAAACTTCATCCTAAAATTCTGAGTGTCTTAACAGAAAACGAGGAGAATTAAATCGGGGGAGGGAGTTGGGTAAATGTATCAGCCTCATAAGTGCAATTATGCACTGTTGACAGTAAGAAAGTGCACTTATTACACTTAGTATTAAATCGTACTGTCAATTCGGAGGATGGGTTGCGTCTTCTTGATTGATGCCACACATCTTGAAGTTAAGAATTCTTAATAATTTACATAACCTATACTGACACAAAACTAAAATTAACACTTAAAAATATTACTGTACAGTTCATTAAGCAAAGTTAGATTTGACTGCCAGCTGCTGAAGCCTCACTGGTTGAAGGCATTTGGGTTGCCTGTGAGGCCTCACTTGTTGAAGGTGCTTGCTTGCGTCTCACTTGCTGAAGGTGCTTGGCTTGCCTGTGATGCCTCACTTGTTGAAGGTGCTTGGCTTGCCTGTGAGGCCTCACTTGTTGAAGGCGCTTGCTTGCATCTCACTTGCTGAAGGTGCTTGGCTTGCCTGTGATGTCTCACTTGTTGAAGGTGCTTGGCTTGCCTGTGATGCCTCACTTGTTGAAGGTGCTTGGCTTGCCTGTGGCGCCTCACTTGTTGAAGGTGCTTGGCTTGCCTGTGATGCCTCACTTGTTGAAGGTGCTTGGCTTGCCTGTGATGCCTCACTTGTTGAAGGTGCTTGGCTTGCCTGTGAGGCCTCACTTGTTGAAGGTGCTTGGCTTGCCTGTGAGGCCTCACTTGTTGAAGGTGCTTGGCTTGCCTGTGAGGCCTCACTTGTTGAAGGTGCTTGGCTTGCCTGTGATGCCTCACTTGTTGAAGGTGCTTGGCTTGCCTGTGATGCCTCACTTGTTGAAGGTGCTTGGCTTGCCTGTGATGCCTCACTTGTTGAAGATGCTTGGCTTGCCTGTGAGGCCTCACTTGTTGAAGGCGCTTGCTTGCGTCTCACTTGCTGAAGGTGCTTGCCTTGCCTGTGATGCCTCACTTGTTGAAGGTGCTTGGCTTGCCTGTGATGCCTCACTTGTTGAAGGCGCTTGGCTTGCTGTGACGACTCACTTGTTGAAGGCGCTTGGCTTGCTGTGACGACTCACTTGTTGAAGGCGCTTGGCTTGCCTGTGACGCCTCACTTGTTGAAGGCATTTGGGTTGTCTGTGACACCTCACTGGTTGATACCTGGTTGATACCTGGTTGATGGGGTTCTGGGAGTTCTTCTACTCCCAAGCCCGGCCCGAGGCCAGGCTTGACTTGTGAGAGTTTGGTCCACTAGGCTGTTGCTTGGAGCGGCCCGCAGGCCCACATACCCACCACAGCCCGGCTGGTCCGACACTCCTTGGAGGAATAAATCTAGTTTCCTCTTGAAGATGTCCACGGTTGTTCCGGCAATATTTCTTATGCTTGCTGGGAGGACGTTGAACAACCGCGGACCTCTGATGTTTATACAGTGTTCTCTGATTGTGCCTATCGCACCTCTGCTCTTCACTGGTTCTATTCTGCATTTTCTTCCATATCGTTCACTCCAGTACGTCGTTATTTTACTGTGCAGATTTGGTACTTGGCCTCCAGTATCTTCCAGGTGTATATTATTTGATATCTCTCTCGTCTTCTTTCTAGTGAGTACATTTGGAGAGCTTTGAGACGATCCCAATAATTTAGGTGCTTTACCTCGTCTATGCGTGCCGTATATGTTCTCTGTATTCCCTCTATTTCAGCAATCTCTCCTGCTCTGAAGGGGGAAGTGAGTACTGAGCAGTATTCAAGACGGGACAACACAAGTGACTTGAAGAGTACAACCAGTGTGATGGGATCCCTGGATTTGAAAGTTCTCGTAATCCATCCTATCATTTTTCTGGCTGTCGCAATATTTGCTTGGTTATGCTCCTTAAACGTTAGGTCGTCAGACATTATTATTCCCAAATCCTTTACATGCTGTTTTCCTACTATGGGTACATTTGATTGTGTTTTGTACTCTGTATTATGTTTAAGGTCCTCATTTTTACCGTACCTGAGTACCTGGAATTTATCACTGTTAAACATCATGTTATTTTCTGATGCCCAGTCGAAAACTTTATTAATATCAGCTTGAAGTTTTTCAATGTCTTCATCCGAGGTAATTTTCATACTGATTTTTGTGTCATCTGCAAAGGATGATACGAAGCCGTGACTTGTATTTTTGTCTATATCTGATATGAGAATAAGGAAAAGCAGCAGTGCAAGGACTGTACCCTGAGGTACAGAGCTTTTAACTGCACTTGGACTAGATTTTATATGGTTGACCGTTACTCGCCGAGTCCTGTTTGACAGAAAACTGAGTATCCAGCGTCCTACTTTACCGGTTATTCCCATTGACTTCATTTTGTGTGCTATCACGCCATGGTCACATTTATCAAAGCCTTTGCGAAGTCCGTGTATATCACATCAGCATTCTGTTTTTCTTCTAATGCCTCAGTGACTTTGTCGTAGTGCTCAAGTAGCTGTGAGAGGCACGATCACTGGTTGAGGTGTATAACACATAATTTGTCTTTAATTGTTAGGACAACCTTCTTCCTCTTAATACCTATAGAACGATTGATGCTGCTACCAGACATAGTCTTGGCCAAAAATGTACAAAGTTACAATGAAAATAAAAAACTTATTTAAAAAAATAATTCACTAATGCCGCAGCACTGTGGTATAACATGAGGGACGGGAGGACATGGGTTGACCAGTGTTGGACGGGTCCACTTGGGGCAGCTGTAGCACATTACATAGGCCGCCAGGAGGAAAAAACACAATATTTTTTAAGAAAACTTCAGCCTGTGCACATTATTTTTAGGAAACTTATATACAGTACAGTATTTGTTATTACATAATTACTAGTATTTCTTTTGTTTTTGTCTATGATGAATTGTTCTAAAATTAATGGTAATTCCTGTACAGTTGTACCTCGGTTTAAGAGTTTAATCCGTTCCTGGAGACAGCTCGTATTCCCAAAACTTGTATTCCGAAGCTAATTTCCCCATAAGAAATAATGGGAAATGAATTAATCCATTCCTGACTACCCCAAAAACCCCATATCAAACTAAATTTTTATACCTAATTCATCTAAATAAACCTACAAAACTATGTTCAAGTTATTATTTATTTTGCTGTTGGTGTATGGAAGATGGTGAGGAGGGGGGAGGAGAAGAGGTGTTACTGTTTGGAAGGGGAGTCCCCTTCCATTATAACATCAGGCAGTGAGGACTTCACTGGTGTGCACTCTCTGGCACGTTTTGCCTGCATACCACTAGGACCTGCTTGTCTTACTAAGAATCTGTCTAAAGACACTTGTTTTTCCCTACATTTTAAGACTTGTTTGTAGTAAGAAATCACATTGTCATTTAAAAGGTCAATGCAACGGCCTGCTACAGCTTTATCTGGGTGAGTTTTTCAACAAAACTTTGGAGTTCTTCCCATACTTCACACATTTTCTTAATCAAGAAGGGACATCCTCTACTGCCTCTAGTCACAGCTATTTTCTTAGGTTGAACCTTACCAATGGCTTTCTTGAGACCCATGGCGAGATATATAATAACAACTTTTATTCTCAAATGGCCAAAAAAAACGACAAAAAAATGTAAATCCTTATGAAGAATTCAGGAGGGATAGTCACTGGGCGCGAGACACTGGTAAACTGAAGCGTGATCGCCATGCCACCATGCGCTAGTCGGCCTGTATGTGTATCAACAAACTTGTGTTCCGAGGCAACCCTTGCCTTCCGAGGCAAATTTTTCGAGCAAATCCTGCTCGTATTCCGAAAAACTCGTATACAGGGACACATGTATTCCGAGGTACCACTGTACCCAGGTGGTCCCTCACACTCATGATACCACTCACCCACCCCACCCCTCCTCAACCATGCCCCTTGAGCCACGGCCAGATGGGATTAATACGGTATGGCCAGCCCCATGGCTTTCATATCCGGACAATTTGATGCTTATCCGGCTGACTGTCCGGATAGTGTAACATCGGCAGCAAGTTAACCTGCTCTGATTTCAACCCGTCCTCGCAAATTTAATAAGTCAATATTGACTTATTAAATATGTGCATAGGTGACATACTTAACATAATAGTTTCCCTTGAAAATCTTCATAGAAAACACCGACCTTACCTAACCTTGTTAGTATGTTAAGACAAGCATCTTATTGCTTCGTAATTACAATTATTACCTAACCTATACCTATAATAGGTTAAGTAACAATTGTAATTACGATGCTATAAGATGCTTATTTTAACATACTAGCAAGGTTAGGTAAGGTCGGTGTTTTCTATGAAGATTTTCAAGGGAAACTATTATGTTAAGTATGTCACCTATGCACACAACTAATAAGTCAATATTGACTTATTAAATTTGCGAGGACGGGTTGCTGATTTTTTTATCCAACTAAACCAGCTTTTATCCGGTTCCCACGGACATTTTGGCCGGATATTGAGAACTTTATCCAGTCGTGATTTTGGCCATATAAAGGCGTTTTTCCGGATGTTAGAATCCCGGATAATCGAGTGTTTACAGTACTTTTAATACCCTATTAATATCCCCCCTTGTTATGTCCATTCATCCACTTGTAAACCTCTATCATGTCACCCCTAACTCTTTGCCTTTCCAGTGAATGCAATTTAAGCTTTGTTAATCTTTCTTCATATGAAAGATTTCTAATTTGGGGAATTAACTTTGTCATCCTACGCTGGACACATTAAAGTGAATTTATATCCATTGTATAGTACGGCGACCAAAACTGAACTGCATAATCTAATTGGGGCCTAACCAGAGCAAGATATAGCTGAAGAACAACACCAGGTGTCTTGTTACTAACGCTTCGATTAATAAATCCCAGTGTCCTATTTGCCTTGTTAAGAACATTTAAACATTGATCCTTTGGTTTTAAATTCTTACTAATCATAACTCCCAGATCCCTTTCACAATCTGACTTTGCAATCTCAACACCATTTAGCTCGTATCTTGTAACTCTTATCATCCTTACCTAGCCTCAGAACTTTACATTTATCAGCATTAAACTGCATCTGCCAATCTTTTGACCATTTCAAAACCCTATTTAGATCAACTTGAAGTGATACCTTAAGGTTACCTTGAGGTTACCTCAAGTGATAGCGAGTCTTCTTCCGTGTTAATTTCCCTACCGATTTTTGTATCGTCGGCAAATTTGCAAATGTTGTTTCTTAAACCTGAATCTAAATCATTTATATATATTATAAACAACAGAGGTCCCAAGACAGAGCCTTGAGGCACTCCACTTAAAACATTTTCTCACTCTGACTTAATCCCATTTATACTAACTCTGTTTCCTTTGGTATAGCCATGCCCTAATCCAACTTAATATACCACCCCCATATACCATGAGCCTCTATCTTTTTAATCAGTCTTTCATGTGGAACTGTATCAAAAGCTTTGCTAAAGTCAAGGTACACAACATCGCAAACCTTACCACTATCAACTGCCTCAACTATACTGGAATAAAAAGATAGCAAATTTGTTAAATATGTACGGCCATTTGTAAAACCATGTTGTGACTCGTTTATTAATTTGTGTTTTTCAAGATGAAAACGAATGGTATTTGCAGTTATCAATTCAAGTAACTTTCTCACAATAGACATTTGGCTAATTGGCCGATAGTTTGATGCAAGTGATCTATCTCCTTTATTAAAAATTGGTACCACATTAGCAACCTTCCACGACTCTGGCACTCTGCCCGACTATAATGATTTATTAAATATCATAGACAATGGATTGCAAAGCTCCTCTTTGCATTCTTTATGCACCCTGGCAAACACTTCATCCGGCCCTGGGGATTTCTTTGGTTTGAGTTTTACTATTTGTTTAGTAATATCATCCCTGGTAACTATTAAACTAGTCAACCTGTCCTCGTCCCCACATAGACTTGTTCGGCTGAAGGCATAGTGTTAAGTTATAAATAAATAAAATAAATATGTTTATTCAGGTAAGGTACATACAAGTGAATTTTACATAAATTGATTGATTTATAGATAGAGCTAGTACATACAATGCCTAAAGCCACTATTACGCAATGCGTTTTGGGCAGGAAAAACATTAATATCTAAAATTTAATACTAGTTGAGTATAAAGAAAGAATGAGTATAAAGAAGTATAAAGGAGTATAAAAAAGTTCCTCTTTAGTAAATGCAGAGATAAAATATTTATTAAAAATACAACTCATCTCTTCCTCATTATCCGTTATATGACCTGTCTCCTAATCTATCTGTGTGAAATAGTTTAAATCCATTTATCTGATATTCGGCTAATAGTTATCAATTTTCTACATTCATCCACGTTTCGGTAAGTGCAATATCTATTTTTTCTGTACAGACAAAATCATTTAATTCGTTTATTTTGTTTGTTAGACTTCTACTGTTAGTGTAATATATCCTAAGTGTATTGTTATTTTGAGGACCTTCTCTTTCCCTGATCATTTTGCCAATTTGTTTCTCCCACAAACACATACTTTTATTACCTCCTTCCTCCATATCAATTCCCATACCACTATCTACTAACAGTTTAATCCCAAACAAAGTCCTCCAACCACTGGTTCCAACGAGTTCACAACAACAACAACCCCAGCCCTCGATAAATGCACCCCCATCACGAGCATACAATTGATTTCTTCCATAGAAGTGTTTCCAGTTATCTATGAAAGATATTGCATTTGATTTGCAATGCCTTTCCAGCCGGCAATTGACATCAAGTGCCCTCGACAACCATTCATTTCCAACTCCCTTTCTTGGTAGAATGACACATATGATTGGGATTTCTCCCTTGCTCCTAACTAATTCTAAGGTTGTTTTATACCTCTTGAGTCAGTTCCTCACTACTAACTTGACCAACATCATTTCCTCCTGCGCTAATACAAATAATGGGATTGTTCCCATTTCCAGCCTATCAATACAATATCATTCATATTGTTTATAACATCACCAATTCCAGCTCCCGGATAGCAAACCCTTAACCTGTTCCCCCTATCTCTAGCACAAAACGTTGTCTAAGTACCTCACTTGGGAATATCCCACAACCAAAATTCGCTTAGATGCCTCCTTTATTTTCTGCGCACTTAGAGGCCTTCTTTATTTTCTGCGCACTTAGAGGGGCCTGCACTTCGTTGCTCTTTGTTGATTTCCCTTTCGAGTGAACTGCAGGCTCACCACAGCACTCGTCTTCCAATACGGCAAATGAATTTGAAGTGCTTAGGGCGTCTATAGGCGGCCTTGTCAAGGTCTTCTTGAGACCCCTGTCCTTTACGACTGTCCACGACGAGGTCTTTTTAATATTGGGCTTCTTCTTCGTTTCTTCTCGATGTTGTTCCAGCTGTCGTATCTCCTCCCATAGCGAATCAATCTCTGCTCTCAGAGCTCCAACTAGGTTCATCCGTTCTTTCACCCTACGATTAGGGCATGGCTTTACCAAGGGAAATAGTATAAATGGGGTTAGGTCAGAGTGGGAAAATGTTGTAAGTAGAGTGCCTCAAGGCTCTGCCTTGGGACCTCTGTTGGTAATAATATATATAAATGATTTAGATTCAGGTTTGAGTAGCAACATTTGCAAATTTGCCGATGATACAAAAATCGGTAGGGAAATTAACACGGAAGAAGACTCACTATCACTTGAGGTAACCTCGAGGTAACTTCGAGGTGACCTCAGGGTATCTCTTCAAGTTGATCTAAATGGGTGTTGAAAATGTCAAAAGATTGGCAGATGCAGTTTATTGCTGATAAATGTAAAGTTCTGAGGCTAGGTAATGATGATAGTTACAAGATACGAGCTAGATGGTGTTGAGATTGCGAAGTCGGATTGCAAAAGGGATCTGGGAGTTATGATTAGTAAGAATTTAAAACCAAAGGATCAATGCACGAATGTTCGTAATAAGGCAAAGAAACTCTCACAAGTCAAGCCTGGCCTCGGGCCGGGCTTGGGGAGTAGAAGAACTCCCAGAACCCCATCAACCAGGACACTCAGATTTATTAATCGAATCGTTAGTAACAAGACACCTGGTGTTGTTCTTCAGCTATATCTTGCTCTGGTTAGGCCCCATTTAGATTATGCAGTTCAATTTTGGTCGCCGTACTATAGAATGGATATAAATTCACTTGAACGTGTCCAGCGTAGGATGACAAAGTTAATTCCCCAAATTAGAAATCTTTCACATGAAGAAAGATTAACAAAGCTTAAATTGCATTTACTGGAAAGGCAAAGAGTTAGGGGTGACATGATAGAGGTTTACAAGTGGATGAATGGACATAACAAAGGGGATATTAATAGGGTATTAAAAGTATCAACACAAGGCAGAACGAAACAATGGGTATAAATTGGATAAGTTTAGATTTAGGAAAGACTTGGGTAAATACTGGTTCAGTAACAGGGTTGTTGATTTGTGGAACCAATTACCCGTAACGTGGTGGTTGGGGGGGGGGTCCCTCGATGCAGGCGATGAGTCACAATAACGTGGCTAAAGTATGTTGATCAGACCACACACTAGAAGGTGAAGGGACGACGACGTTTCGGTCCGTCCTGGACCATTCTCAAGTCGATTGAGAATGGTCCAGGACGGACCGAAACGTCGTCGTCCCTTCACCTTCTAGTGTGTGGTCTGGTCAACGTCCCTTGATTGTTTCAAGCGTGGGTTGGACATGTTTATGGGTGGGATTGGGTGGTTATAAATAGGAGCTGCCTCATATGGTCCAATAGGCCTTCTGCAGTTACCTTTGTTCTTATGTTCAGGTATTCTTTAGAGGTGTTTATCAAGTTCCCTCTTGAACACTGTGAGGGGTCGGCCAGTTATGTTCCTTATGTGTATTTTTTTTTCTACCACAGACGTGGCCACACATTTACAATGCTAACCAGCATATATACATTTTATTCTGTCCTCCATGGACAGGGTTAGAGATGTGTTAAACATATATTTTAAGGGTTTATTGAACAATCAACCACTGAAGGTGAGTCGGTGCTTTTAAAATGCTAAGCTAACCTATATACGTAAATACATAGATACACAGATTTACGTATGCCTTACATAAAGTGTTCGATGTGTCTTTTACATAGTGTCATTAATGTACATTTACAAAGGTGAAATGTAATTCTGATCAGCTTCCATATATACTTTATACCCATACATATACATACACACACACATATACATATATACACACATGCATTCACAGACATTTGTCTCATTCACTCTGACAGGGTGAGATAGCTGATAAAGAAACTAGTGTGCAATTAAGCACTTAATCACTGAAGGTGATTAAGGTGAATAATTAATCTATTACATGGTCAATCTTGGATACAAGTCCCAATATATCAAGTGTTCCAGTACTCGTATAGTAATTACAGAGTTCAGCATACCTTAGCCCAGGAGGGCGAAAGTCAGCCAGTATGGGACATTCTACAATATAATGTTCAAGAGAGTGCATGTTTTCTCTTTCACAAAGTTGACACATTGTGTACTCGACATTTGGGTTTTGAGAAAGCTGCCAGATACGTCTATATCCCAGGCGTATTCTGGCCACTATAGCATCACATTGCCGGGTTCTTGTTCTATTAGTCCCATATGTGAATGTCTCCTCACGATATCTATCATAATATTTAATGCTACAACTTTCAGGTCTTTGTGAATTTGTTAGGTCGGTGAGATCTTCATTAGATATTTGTTTAAGTATTCTCTTTGTCACTGCTAATGAAATACCCATATCAATTTCTACCACTGGTTTTCTACAGGCTGTCTTTGCAAGCATATCAACAGTGTCATGCCTTGAGATGCCAACATGTGATGGTATCCATAGGAATTTAATTTCAAATCTGTTTTCTTTAGCAGCTAAAACATTCATTCGAATATCACTGTCTATTTTCTGGGTGTCACTAATATGTGCGTTCAATGCCAGGAGTGCACTCTGCGAGTCACAGTATATGAGTCCATTGCCTGTCTTTTAAAAATTCAGTGGCAGGGTATATGCCTGCAAGTTCGGTTTGAGTTGTACTTGCCCAGTCATTGACGCGCTTCATTGCTGTATGTACGAGAGATGATTGTTCAAATATATTACATGCACATCCGGTACATCGTCCACCCTCTTCTACAGAGCCGTCGGTATAGCACTGATACACATCGTTACCCATACTCTTGAGTACTTTCAGTGATGCCTTTCAGTGTTAACTGTTTTAATAATGTAGAGTGTACACTATCTTTCTTGGGCGCATTTACAAAATCAACTGATAAATCCCAGTTATCCCATGGAGTAATTGGTTAGTAAATAAATAAATTAATAAAACACTTTGAACTGGGAACTCCACAAGGAGGGGTCCTCAGCCCCTTGTTGTTCAACGTTCTGATGCATAAACTTATTAAAGATCTCCCAACTAATAATGAAGACACTGTCATTTGTTATGCTGATGATATATGTTTACAGGCTGCCTCCGAGCCTAGAATGCAAGTTCTGCTCGACGCTTTTGCTACTAGAGCTGAGGAATGTGGCCTCCTCATCTCTGTACAGAAAACTCGTGCCCTCATTCCATGTGGTATCCCACCAGCCAATTATCATATAGATGGGCGAGCACTCGAAAACTGCGAGTCTTACAGATACCTTGGTGTCCCCATTAACGACCCTGGGTACCTTTCTTCTCTCAAGAGGAGACTGTGGGAGAGATTAAAGCCCTTCCGGGTCCTTGTTGGTGTCAATCATGGAATTAACGTGAGACTTGCTAGAATGTTTTATGTATCATTTATACGCTCTGTGATTGACTACAATGCTCTACATCTCGCACTGTATACTGACAAAGAGCTGCAATCTCTTGAAACCTTGCAAATTAAAGCTATGCGTCTCATCCTTGGTGCTCATAAGTCCACGAGAATAGTTAATATGAGAGCAGAGTTAAAATTACCTTCCATAAGTGAGAGAATTTTGTCTATTAGCACAGTTTTCGGCGTGAAGGCATTGAGTAGATCTAGGCAACACGTGAAGTTTCAAGCTAAACTTTCTAATATGCTGTACTCACCTGAGGTCTATAGAAGAATGAAATCTGATTATGTATATTGGTTCTACAAGGTAGCCAACTCCATCAAAATATTAAATATGTACCCAACTCAAATAATGATTATGTGTAGTGGAAGCGTGTTGAACAGTCTCTGGCCTCTGATGTTGATAGTTCTCTCTTGAACACTGTGAGGGGTCGGCCAGTTATGTCCCTTATGTGTAGTGGAAGCGTGTTGAACAGTCTCGGGCCTCTGATGTTGATAGTTCTCTCTTGAACACTGTGAGGGGTCGGCCAGTTATGTCCCTTATGTGTAGTGGAAGCGTGTTGAACAGTCTCGGGCCTCTGATGTTGATAGTTCTCTCTTGAACACTGTGAGGGGTCGGCCAGTTATGTCCCTTATGTGTAGTGGAAGCGTGTTGAACAGTCTCGGGCCTCTGATGTTGATAGTTCTCTCTTGAACACTGTGAGGGGTCGGCCAGTTATGTCCCTTATGTGTAGTGGAAGCGTGTTGAACAGTCTCGGGCCTCTGATGTTGATAGTTCTCTCTTGAACACTGTGAGGGGTCGGCCAGTTATGTCCCTTATGTGTAGTGGAAGCGTGTTGAACAGTCTCGGGCCTCTGATGTTGATAGTTCTCTCTTGAACACTGTGAGGGGTCGGCCAGTTATGCCCCTTATGTGTAGTGGAAGCGTGTTGAACAGTCTCCGGCCTCTGATGTTGATAGTTCTCTCTTGAACACTGTGAGGGGTCGGCCAGTTATGTCCCTTATGTGTAGTGGAAGCGTGTTGAACAGTCTCGGGCCTCTGATGTTGATAGTTCTCTCTTGAACACTGTGAGGGGTCGACCAGTTATGTCCCTTATGTGTAGTGGAAGCGTGTTGAACAGTCTCGGGCCTCTGATGTTGATAGTTCTCTCTGAGTAGGTTAATTTAGGGTGTATATTTACTGTTCCAATTTTGGCATTCTATTTGTTGTGTTCTAACAGTACAAACAAAATTTGTTTAGTACTACAGTAAAATATTGTACGTTGTACTAATTGTTGCTACATTTGGGGTTTGACTTGTGCGCTGGGTGCATGATGTCACTGTGACGTCATGGGGTGTCTACTGGGGTCCCTACACATTGTGTACTTGTCACTAGGGTATATGTTATAGTTAATAATAGGACACTCTGATGGCAAAACCTACTTATTATTTAAGCACGGTAATATAGTAATTCAAGACAAATTAATATGGTTAAGTTTGCCCATATTAAATTATACTGTACCTGTGGTACGTTTTCTGTCGCTGGTATGAAAGAAAATGAACAAACGCCCGTCTTTCTTCATGGGGGACTCACTCAATTTCATTTTATTTCCTGGGATTTGGTATGTATTGTGAAACGAACTTCTATGGGATATTAATATTAATTCACTGACTGGTAATGATAATGCCAAACAGTAATGCTCAACATATTGTAGGCATTATTGTAAACGATTGGTTAGGATAGGCTGGAAAAGTTGGTGAGAATATTGTAACGTACGATTATGTTACGTTGTTGAGTAGATTAGATACTCAGTGTCGTAGACGTTGAGGC
The DNA here is from genome assembly GCA_020271785.1 of Procambarus virginalis. Classification (NCBI taxonomy): domain Eukaryota; kingdom Metazoa; phylum Arthropoda; class Malacostraca; order Decapoda; family Cambaridae; genus Procambarus; species Procambarus virginalis. Next base: position 10,312,768 of record WNGS01160430.1, on the reverse strand, counting down.
AGAGCTTGGAGCAGAGCAGAGAGCAGTGTGTTGCCGGAGTCGCGGAGCTCTATGTGGGAGAGTTGTAGCTGGATGGGGTCCTAGTCTGCTGTCTGCTCTGTGTCGAAGCTGTAGCGTTTTGGGTCTATTAGAACTGCCTACGCCGAGTGCTACATTCTTGACTGTGTACTGTCAATTTTCTGAATTGACAGTACACAGTCAATTGTACTGAATAGCGGACAGTACAATTGACTGAAATTGTACTGTCCGCTATTCTCGATTGATTGATGAAAATTAAGCCACCCAAAAGGTGGCACGGGCATGAATCGCCCGTAACGGCTGTTCTCATATAGCTTACTTATATATGGTGACTACACATCAGTTCCCTCAAACAGGATGAAAAGAGTATTACCTGTAATTGGGGAAAGGATTGTAGCTTCTGTAATTAGTGTTTATTATGCCATTAAGATAATGAGAGATTGTAGTGAGTATAATGTTTACTCCCTACAGTATTTACCTCTGAGAGCAGGAAGATTGTACTTATTGTGGGGCTTCTTGACCTTTCTCATCCTGCAAAAAAGCTGTGCATAGTAGTTGCCTAATATCTCCTAAGGTTACCTGATCAGCCAGGCTGTAATTCATTTGTCAGTCTACAGCTCTTATCATGTCTACACTTGAAGCTGTGTATGGAGTCAGCCTCCACCACATCACTTGCCTAATGCATTCCATTTGTCTACTACTCTGACACTGAAAAAAATTCTATGGCTCATTTGGGTTATCTTGTACTCAATTTCCACCTATGTCCCCTAGTGCGTGTGTCCCATGAGTTAAATAGTCTTTCTTTACCCTATCAATTCCTTTTGAAAATCTTGTATGTGGTAATCATGTCCCCTCTAACTCTTTTTGTCTTTCAGTGATGTAAGGTTTAATTCCCGAAGTCTCTCCTCGTAGCTCGTACCCCTCAGTTCGGGTACTAGTCTGGTGGCAAACCTTTGAAACTTTTCCAGTTTAGTCTTATGCCTGACAAGATTTGGACTCTATGCTGGAGCCGCATACTCCAGGATTGGTCTGACTTATGTGGTATATAATGTTCTGAAAGGCTCCTTACACAAGTTTCTAAAGGCCGTTCTTATGTTGGGCAACCAGGCATATGCTGCTGATGTTATCCTCTTGATATGGGCTTCAGGGGGACAGGTCTGGTGTGATATCAACCCCCAGGTCTTTTTCTCTTTCTCTGACTCTTGAAGTATTTCATCTCCCAAATGATACCTTATATTTGGCCTCCTGCTCCCTACATATATCTTCATTACATTTGCTTGGGTTAAACGCTAACAGCCATTTTTTCGACCATTCCTGCAGCTTGTCCAGGTCTTTTTGAAGCCTCAAGCTGTCCTCTGTCTTAATCCTTCTCATAATTTTGGCGTCGTCAGCAAACATTGAGAGGAATGAGTTCATACCCTCTGGGAGATCATTTATGTTTGTCAGAAACAGGATAGGACCGAGTACAGAGCCCTGTGGGACTCCACTGGAGACTTCACGACAATCTGAGGTCTCACCCCTCATTGTAACTCTCTGCTTCCTATTGCTTAGGTACTCCCTTATCCACTGGAGCACCCTACCAGTTATTCCTGCCTGTTTCTCCAGCTGATGTACCAGGCTCTTATGGGGTACTGTGTCAAAAGCTTTCCGACAGCCCAAGAAAATGCAGTCTGCCCTTCTATTTCTTGCTTAATCTTTGTCATCTGATCATAGAATTCTATTAAGCCAGCAAGGCAAGATTTACCCTCCCTGAACCCATGTTGATGGGTTGTCACGAAGTTCCTTCTCTCCAGATGTGTTACTAGGTTTTTGCTGTTTCTCACACTCTTCTCCATCACCTTGCATGGTATACAAGTTAAGGACACTGGCCTGTAGTTCAGTGCCTCTTGTCTGTCACTCTTTTTGTATATTGGGACCACATTAGCCGTCTTCTATATTTCTGGTAGGTCTCCCGTCTCCAGTGACCTACTATGCATCATGGAGAGTGGCAACCAAAGTGCTCCTGCACACTCTTTCAATACCCATGAAAATGTAGATTATGTGCAGAGGTCTCTACACATGCAGGACACAGTACCACCTGTGTACCACAGCTGGCGCTCGGGGGGGGGGGGGAGGGACTGTCCTGATAACACAGCTGACTCTCGGGGGGGGGGGGGTGTCCTGATAACACTGAGACCACAGCTGACACTCGGCGGGGGGGGGGGGGGGAAGCTCCAACAATTATACCTAATTGATGGCACTTGAGATGATAGCATTCCTGAAGGGTTGGCACAGGGCCACGTGATCACTCTCTCCTCTCTTGCTTCCCTCCGCCTCCCTCTCACACCTATTTCTCATGTTCTCGTCTTTCATATTTCCAGCATCTCCACACGTTAGGGAACATGTCTTATCTGTTAGTCAGGCTAGGAATGAATGACCTGTAATGGGATGCCATAGGCACAATCAGAGAACACTGTATAAACATCAGAAGTCCGCGGTTCAACGTCCTCCCAGCGAGCATCAGAAATATTGCCGGAACAACCGTGGACATCTTCAAGAGAAAACTGGATAGTTTTCTTCCAGGAGTGCCGGACCAACCGGGCTGTGGTGGGTATGTGGGCCTGGGGACCGCTCCAAGCAACAGCCTGGTGGACCAAACTCTCACAAGTCAAGCCTGGCCTCGGGCCGGGCTTGGGGAGTAGAAGAACTCTCAGAACCCCATCAACCAGGTATCACGAAACAATGCTTACAAATTGGGTTAGTTGAGATGAAGGAAGGACTTGAGTAAATTCTGGCTGGGAGAGGTAGGTTGTACTTGCGGGGGTTGAGCTCTGGCTCTTTGGTCCCGCCTCTCAACTGTCAATCAACTGGTGTACAGATTCCTGAGCCTATTGGGCTCTTATCATATTTACATTTGAAACTTTGTATGGAGTCAGCCTCCACCACAACACTAATGCATTCCATTTGTTAACTACCCTGACACAGAACTACCTAATAGGAAGGAGCCAAAGAGTTACGGTAAGGGGCGAGAAGTCGGACTGGCAAACATTAACAAGTGGCGTACCTCAAGGATCGGTGCTGGGACCAATTCTATTTCTAATATATGTTAACGACATGTTTACAGGGTAGAGTCCTACATGTCGATGTTTGCGGATGACACAAAGTTGATGAGAAGAGTTGTGACAGATGAGGATTGCAGGATCCTCCAAGAGGACCTGAACAGGTTTCAGAAAGTCAGAGAACTGCTACTGGAGTTCAACACGAGCAAATGTAAAGTTATGAAATGGGACTAGGAGATAGGAGACCAAAGGGACAGTACACAATGAAGGGGAACAGCCTACCTGTGACGACGCGCGAAAGAGACCTGGTGTGGACGTAACACCTAATCTATCTCCAGAGGCACATATAAATAGGATAACGACATCAGCGTACTCTACACTGGCAAAAGTTAGAACATTCAGAAACCTAAGTAAGGAGGCATTTAGGGCGCTTTACACTGCCTACGTGAGGCCAGTCCTAGAGTATGCCGCGCCATCATGGAGTCCCCATCTGAAGAAACACATAAGGAAACTGGAAAAGGTCAGAGGTTTGCAACGAGACTCGTCCCAGAG
>WNGS01160430.1:10267481-10299086 GCA_020271785.1 Procambarus virginalis | reverse complement strand
CTTGTAGTTCTGAGGCAAATGAATTGACACCAGTAATTCTATCTATCATCATACTATCATGCAAGAGGAGCCACACATCTATGGATCATCCAATAAAATCAGCAGATTCTAGATGTTACTACTGCTCGGCTTAGACTCGGTTACAAGTATCTCTGGGAATTCTCATTAACTGCTGATGTAGACCTGACCAAATGTAAACTGTGTCAACAAAATTATTCGCACACCCTCCGTCACTATGTGATGGAGTGCGAAAAGATACGTGAATTCAGAGACAATTCTATAACCAATGTTCCAGCGATGTGTAAATATTTCATTCAAAATGATCTGCTACCAGAAATCTTAGCCAAATATCGCAGTTTGCTAACTGTAGGTAGTAACTGAGTGATTGTAAGGTATCCACCGCTGCCCACTGGATGGGGGGGGGGGGGGCGGTGTAACCTATCCACTACCGCCCACAAGATGGGTATGGGGTGCATAATAAATGAAGTAAACTAAACCACGATGCTCTCCTTATTATACTAGGCACTAATCTATCGCTATCTTACATACGGTATCTGTGCATGGGGTTCAACCACTACACATTACCTCAATCCTATCATCACTCAACAAAAGTTGCTATCAGAACCATAACAAACTCTGTCTTGAGACAACACACAGCCCTCTGTTTAAGTCCCTTAACATGCTAAACACACACTCACTCCACACATTCTCATGAGCTATCTACATGTACACAACCTTGTTCCTAAATGATAATCTTCATCTGAAACTTTCCTTGATAGATGTAATAGAACCCATGAGCACCACACCAGAAATAAATATATCTTTGATATCCCCAGAGTCAGACTAAATCTGTACTAACACTCCAACAATATCCCCAGAGTCAGACTAAATCTGTACTAACACTCCAACAATATCCCCAGAGTCAGACAAAATCTGTACCAACACACCAACAATATCCCAGAGTCAGACTAAATCTGTCCCAACACACCAACAATATCCCCAGAGTCAGACTAAATCTGTCCCAACACACCAACAATATCCCCAGAGTCAGACAAAATCTGTACCAACACACCAACAATATCCCCAGAGTCAGACTAAATCTGTACCAACACTCCAACAATATCACCAGAGTCAGACTAAATCTGTACTAACACACCAACAATATCCCCAGAGTCAGACTAAATCTGTACTAACACACCAACAAATATCCCCAGAGTCAGACTAAATCTGTACCAACACTCCAACAATATCACCAGAGTCAGACTAAATCTGTACCAACACACCAACAATATCCCCAGAGTCAGACTAAATCTGTCCCAACACGCCAGCAAATAAAAGGGACCAGACTATGGAACTCACTCCCTGATGAACTAACAAATGGTCCAACTCTTCCCCTGTTCAAAAGTACCACCAAAAAGTAGATAATTTCCTGCTCATAGTTTCCTACCTTGTGCTCCAAACTCACACTATCTTGTACTGCCATATTAGTAATTAAGAATAATTAAGTATTTAAGCTTTACCTATGTAATCACCTCTGACAATTTATATTGTTGATACAAAACCTTGCTACAATGTACCATTTTATCTTACCTGATATATTATCTAAGGACCTGTCCGAAACGCTATGCGTGTTAGTGGCTTTACAACAATGTAAAAATATCATTCTAATGTTATCTCACCAACCCATTGTACCGTCTTGTAAATAAAATATTATTATTATTATAAATATTGCACCCTATAGCCTGTATCCAAATACCTTAGTTCTACATAGTTTAGTTATTATTAAATTATCCAGATCAACATCTCCAAACTGTCCAGTATTTTAAAAGTTTCGATGAGATCTGCCCTGTCAAGTTTGGTTTGTAGTGTTGTTAACTCTGTGGCCCTCAACCGTTCCTGGTACGAGAGTTGACTTAGCTCTGGAATGTTTTTTGTTGCCCGGTGTTGCACCTTCTCTAGAGCAGTTGTGTCCTTCTGAAGACGAGGTCTCCATGCTGGGATACAGTAGTCCAAGTACTGAGCGCACCAGAGATTTATACAGTTGAATCTATGTGATAAGAGTGCGAAAAGATCCGTGAATTCAGTGACAATTCTATAACAAAGTTAGTTAGTTAGTTTAGTTCATTTATTATGCACCCCATACCCATGTTGTGGGCGGTAGTGGAAAGGGTTACAGAGGCACATAATGGGCTCAGGGACTGAACCCCACAATTCATTTAGCTAAGCAAGTTACAATCTTGATGAGCTAGTTACAAAATTCAATATAAGTCGTCACATCAACAATGGGTTCGAGATCGACCTCAAGTACAGTTTCTAAGTTAAGCAACTGACATATGTGGAGAGCTAGTGTCAAAATTGATATGTTTGTCCTGCACACCGCCTCCCATCCAGTGGGCAGCGGTGGATAGGTTACACCGCCCCCCATCCAGTGGGCAGCGGTGGATAGGTTACACCGCCTCCCATCCAGTGGGCAGCGGTGGATAGGTTACACCGCCCCCATCCAGTGGGCAGCGGTGGATAGGTTACACCGCCCCCCATCCAGTGGGCAGCGGTGGATAGGTTACACCGCCTCCCATCCAGTGGGCAGCGGTGGATAGGTTACACCGCCCCCCATCCAGTGGGCAGCGGTGGATAGGTTACACCGCCCCCCATCCAGTGGGCAGCGGTGGATAGGTTACACCGCCTCCCATCCAGTGGGCAGCGGTGGATAGGTTACAATCACTCAGTTACTACCTACAGTTAGCAAACTGGGGATATTTGGCTAAAATTTCTGGTAGCAGATCATTTTGAATGAAATATTTACACATCGCTGGAACATTGGTTATAGAATTGTCTCTAAATTCACGTATCTTTTCGCACTCCATCACATAGTGATGGAGGGTGTGCGAATAATTTTGTTGACACAGTTTACATTTGGTCAGGTCTACATCAGCAGTTAATGAGAATTCCCAGAGATACTTGTAACCGAGTCTAAGCCGAGCAGTAGTAACATCTAGAAGTCTGCTGATTTTATTGGATGAACCATAGATGTGTGGCTCCTCTTGCATGATAGTATGATGATAGATGGAATTACTGGTGTCAATTTCACTTTGTCTCAGATCTACAAGATCTTGTTGAAGTTCTCGGTGTACTGCTGCTCTCAGATTGCTCATTGACAATCCAAGGTTACACTCAACGGCTCCTTTAAAGGCAGATTCTTTGGCTAACTTATCAGCTCTATCATGCATTCGGAGGCCAACATAAGATGGAGACCACATGAAATGGACTCTGTTACCATCCTTAATAATTTTGTTGTATTTGTGTCTAGCTTCGGACACGAGCATGTTACAGTTATGTCTTAAAGAGTTGAGAGCATTTAAGGATGATAAGGAGTCACTTACAATTAATGTATCAAATTTGGAGACTTGTACACATTTCAGTGCAAGGATCAAGGCAAATAGTTCGGTCTGAAGGGTAGAGGCCCAATTTAATAGATATTGCGATATTTCTAACTGTCACATTCATTAGATTCTAATACTATGATCTTATTGTGAAGTTCATTATTATGATGATTTGTAATTCCTTTTTTAGATATTGTTAATGCATTTGCTTTGTATTATTTCAGACAGTATGTTGTGAACTGAGGCAAATAAATTTATCCTCAGTTTTTTTATTAACAAGCTTAGGTATACACGGCAATATGCTGCTTCCCTATTCTATAAGAAAGATTACAGTGTTGATCAAAAACTATTTGTAAGTTCATCTAATATTCCCATCACACAGAATGGTTAGTCATACAGTATATGGAATCGGGGGTGAAAATACCTGCCTCAATAGAAAAACAAATCAACTCTGACTTTAGTTTAGTTCATTTATTATGCACCCCATACCCATCTTGTGGGCGGTAGTGGAAAGGGTTACAGAGGCACATAATGGGCTCTGGGACTGAACCCTACAATTCATTTAGCTAAGAAAGTTACAGTCTTCTTGAGCTAGTGCTAGACACAAATACAACAAAATTATTAATGATGGCAACAGAGTCCATTTCATGTGGTCTCCATCTCATGTTGGCCTCCGAATGCATGATAGAGCTGATAAGTTAGCCAAAGAATCTGCCTTTAAAGGAGCCGTTGAGTGTAACCTTGGATTGTCAATGAGCAATCTGAGAGCAGCAGTACACCGAGAACTTCAACAAGATCTTGTAGATCTGAGGCAAAGTGAAATTGACACCAGTAATTCCATCTATCATCATACTATCATGCAAGAGGAGCCACACATCTATGGTTCATCCAATAAAATCAGCAGACTTCTAGATGTTACTACTGCTCGGCTTAGACTCGGTTACAAGTATCTCTGGGAATTCTCATTAACTGCTGATGTAGACCTGACCAAATGTAAACTGTGTCAACAAAATTATTCGCACACCCTCCGTCACTATGGGATGGAGTGCGAAAAGATACGTGAATTCAGAGACAAATCTATAACCAATGTTCCAGCGATGTGTAAATATTTCATTCAAAATGATCTGCTACCAGAAATATTAGCCAAATATCCCCAGTTTGCTAACTGTAGGTAGTAACTGAGTGATTGTAACCTATCCACCGCTCCGCCCCCCATCCAGTGGGCAGCGGTGGATAGGTTACATCGCCCCCCATCCAGTGGGCAGCGGTGCATGGGTTACACTGCCCTCCCATCCAGTGGGTAGTGGTGGATAGATTACACCGCCCCCCATCCAGTGGGCAGCGGTGGATATGTTAGACCGCCCCCCATCCAGTTGGCAGCGGTGGATAGGTTACAATCCTTAAGTTACTATCAACTCTGACTAAATAACAACTTCATGATTTTCACAAGAGCTAAGCACTGAATCATGGGAACATTATATTATAACTGCTCTTACCAGTTTCTACAAGACTCCTCTCAAACAATGTATTTTTAGCTTGCTTAGGTATGCACAACAATGTGCTGCTTCCCTATTCTGTATGAAAGAGCACACATTGTAGCTCACAAGTCGGCTACAAGCTCACGCAACATTCCTACCTCTCAGGACGGCCAGTCATACATGGAATCAGGAGAGAAGAAGAAATATAAGGCCAAATATTTCTGAGTGTATCAAGTAATTACAGAGCTCAAGGTACCTCATACCATTTGGTCTGAAGTTACTGATAACAGGGCAATCACAGATATAGTGTTTGAGAGTATGTTCCTAGCTCTTGTTCACATAGTTTAATTAAATGAAATTATTTTTGTATTCAGTTAAAGTACATACGTAAAAGATGAGTTACAAACATAATGTTGGATTTATGGAAAGAGCTAGTACATATAATACCTAAAGCCTACCTACCTTTATTTTTGCTCTGTACCTAGTGTTACCCAATCTCCTAATTCTTATGTATTTAACCCAAACAACCTTATCATTGTGTTCATTGCTGTCTTCCTTTATGTGCTAGCCATTTGCTGTATTGTGCCTACCTATTTTTGTCAACTACCATTCAAGCTTTCATTGCAATTTATATGTTTGTCCTGCATATATATAAACATATAAATTGTGACACTAGCTCTCCACATATGTCAGTTGCTTAATTTAGAACCTGTACTTGAGGTCGATCTCGAACCCATTATTGATGTGACGACTTATATTGAATTTTGTAACTAGCTCATCAAGATTGTAACTTGCTTAGCTAAATGAATTGTGGGGTTCAGTCCCTGAGCCCATTATGTGCCTCTGTAACCCTTTCCACTACCGCCCACAAGATGGGTATGGGGTGCATAATAAATGAACTAAAACTAAACTCATTGCAATCAATCTTAGCTACCTAAGTGCTTTATTATACTGTACCTACAATTTTCTCTCATCTTTTTTTTTCTTACCATGTAACTGTTATCATTTCTTTTTTATAAATTTGCTAGTATTTAACTACTTAAAATTTTCTTAGATTAAGGACCTGCCCGAAACGCTGCGCGTACTAGTGGCTTTACAAGATTGTAATTACCATATTATATATTCTCACATTCCCAATGTACCTTCTTGTATATAAATAAATAAATAAATAAATAAATAAATAAATAAATAAATAAATAAATAAATAAATAAGTAAATAAAGCCACTAGTACGCACAGCGTTTTCGGGGGATTGGCACCTATTACAACTGCAATAGTCACCATTGGGGGAAGTTATTGTCTGCAGCCACCTGCCATAGGTATCGATATCCCAAGCTAATTATGACAATTACAATGTCACACTGTCTAGTGATAGTCAGGTAAACTCAGGTATATTTAATACAAAAGTCTCCCATTAAGTTTACATTTTATTTCCCATTTTCTACGACAATAGGAAAACAATGCGACTCTGCTGCCCTCTGGCATAGGAATTTTTAATACAAAGTAGTACGAGAAATTTTCGCTCCAATTACACTCAAAATCCCTTAATATTAAGCCAAAAGAGCGGGATTGATCTCGGTGATATACCATAAACCATTTCTGTACGTGGCAGGCACGCCAAGCACCAGTATGGAAATTGTTAGTTTCATTGTTTAGTGTTGGATGTGAGGTATTGGTCCGCCATGACACTTGTGGAGAGTGATTCACCAGTCTTACATGACTAGAAAATGTCTCCAGGCCTCGTATGTGGCGTCCACGTGCCATGACGATGTAGGAGTGCGCGCGCGAGACAGCCATGGCCCGCTATGGCAGCGACCCGGCCACAGAGACCAACCGTTTGCTGCACACGCTGAGTCTGTGCAAGTCTGAGGGTGTCCACTCCAATGGTGGCATGGGAGGGGAGAGTGAGCCTGTGTTGTCCTCCTCCCACCATGGCTACGGCCGCATACTGCCGCGTGCGGCCAGCGGCGCAGGCGCGGGCGCAGACGCACCACCTGCGGCCCACCTCCCCAGGATCGGCGCCATAGAGAGTCTGAGCAAGCAGGAAGGTGTCGGCTGCCAGGGTGCACAGGTGCATGAGGTGCTGGACTCCCGCCGGGTGATTGCTGCCGCCAAGTTCGCCACCCCGAAGCTGCCGGAGAGTGTGGTGGTGTGTGGGGCCCCCAATGGTGGCGTGACACCCCCCTCCTGTCTGGTCACTGGCTCCCTCACTGCTGCCACTGTTGGCTACGCCCATATCACCCCTGTCACCAGTGCCACCCACCTTCTTCCTGTCACCAGTGCCGCCCACCACCTCCCTGTCACCAGTGCCACCCACCTTCTTCCTGTCACCAGTGCCGCCCACCACCTCCCTGTCACCAGTGCCACCCACCTTCCTGTCACCAGTGCCGCCCACCACCTCCCTGTCACCAGTGCCACCCACCTTCCTGTCACCAGTGCCGCCCACCTTCCTGTCACCAGTGCCGCCCACCACCTCCCTGTCACTGGTGCCACCCACCACCTCCCTGTCACTAGTGCCACCCACCTTCTTCCTGTCACCAGTGCCGCCCACCACCTCCCTGTCACCAGTGCCACCCACCACCTCCCTGTCACCAGTGCCGCCCACCTTCCAACGGTGGCACCTCGCTGGCCAAGCCTCTCAACGGACAGTCTCTGTACTCCGGACATGTGCGGTACGAACCTCCGCCTATTTATGGCCGCAACAACCCCAGTAACTCCGCTCACTCGAGTCCTCGCTCGAGCTTGAGCGGCGGCAGTCACGATTCTCTGAATTCCGGCCACAACTCTCGAACCATTCCACAGCCAACGACGCACCATTCCAGTGAATTTGTTGTGAAACCTAGTTTTGTAGGACAACTTCATACGTATGAAAATATAAATAGTTATCACCATTACGGACCGCAGGGTGGTTTGGCGGCTACCATTATTGAAAATAAGTATGCCAGTCCACGTTCCAGTGTAAGTTCCCAGGACTCGAAGCATTCCAGCCCAAGGTGCAGCTTAGTACATTCCTTACAAGGTTCTAGTCTAGATAGAACAAGTTTAGCCAGTCAGACTATATTGGAAGAGGGTAGTTTGCATAGGCCTACGATAGTTAATAGGCATTTGCCCCCTCGTATAGAACAGGACTTAGAAGGCAAAGAATTTGTTATTCCAAGAAACAATGCGTATGTTCAAGAAAACGCTAGGCATAATTCTCAGTGGAGTGTGAGTAGTGACTGTGTTAGACATCGTGGAATTTATTATGACGCTCTTCCGCCTCCCCCCGTTCCACCTCACTCTGTAAGTCTTGCTCGACCAACGCACACACCCGTTGCGACTCCGAGCCCTACTGCCCTTCCACCTCCTCCACCTTACCCTGGGAAACCACCTAGCTTAAATTCAGCATCTTCGACAGAAGCGAGCGAATCTTCTGCGTCCGTTGGAAGTTCGCGTGCTACGTCTGTCGTGTTTCCTATAGTGACTTCAACTCATAATTATGCTAACATTGAGGTGCTAAAGAGTGTTTCTGGAGCCGATCCACCACCGCCGCCACCTTACCCGTCGTCTCTTGTACGCCAGTTCCAAAACCTGGGCTTGTCCAGTACGCAGTGTTCTGTAGGAGCGCACTCTCCAATTTCTTCGACTCCTTCGACCCCATCAACTCCGTCGACTCCTCAGAGCTTATTAAGGAGTGGAGGAGCCCCACCTCCGCCACCACCACCTTATCCGTCCTCTGTGGTAAGGGCAGCCCAACAACAATATATTGTTCCACCTCCGCCACCTCCATACCCGTCATCAGTAGTGAGAAGCATCACCTCTGTACAGTCATACGTTCCCACCACCATAGGTCTAATCACCGGACAAATAGCTCAAGTTCCGCCGCCTCCTCCACCGTACCCTTCAACAGCGGTGCGTAGTGTAGCTTACAAACAAAACAACAGCAATATGAGTCAAAACAACAATACCAACAATGCGCTGAACACTCCGAGTGATCGTTTAGCACAGTGGCAACACAAATTGGGCAGTGGTGCGCACACGCCCCAATCGCCATCCTGCAACATGTCGACCGTGTCTCCGGGCATCACCACAGGCCACGCGCACACGCCGCCTACCCCGTCTTCAACATCCACGACGGCCAAGCCTGTCAGTGGCAAGAATCTTCTGCCGTATAATGTTACAGCAAAATCAATGGTAAGTCATCTTGATGTTTAAGAACTAAGCTGTGTGTATAGTTGGCAGAAATAGAGGAACCACCTAGTCATAATGCCCATTGCTTCGTTCACATGAAGCCATGTTGAACGGTCTTGTGTACAGTTTGACAATACCCACAGTCAATGACACCACCTAGAAACAGGTGTAGGCCTACATGGAATGTGAATACGTGAATGGATGGTATCAGCATTGCCTACGTGAATGGAGAAGTATGTTCACTGCCACTGGTATTTTATATTGTTCAGTATAAGCCTGGGTGCACAGTAGCAAGAGGTCGTACTGTATATTACAGCATCACACAATGTTCCTGAAACAATACTATAGATCTCTTTCTGATGGCTGTCATTATTCTTTGTGTAATAGACAATGTCAACTTGATAAAACTATTTTATGAAATGCCATTTATTTTTATATACAGTATTGCTTTGGTCTGTAATGTCTGTGCTTTTTACTACTTGGTTAATGTATTTTGTATCGTATTTCTTGTGGCTAGACGAGCACGAGTTGTAAACAGCACTGTTCGGGGACAAGTGTTCATTATCAGATAACATGTCTCTTGGTATGTTATCTGATAATGTCTAGTGGACCCAGCGTTATGTTTGCCTTAGAGTGCCCCATTACTTTCACCTTATAATGCCCCATTACCTTCGCCTCATAATGCAGCCTTACGTTGCCTTATAATGCAGCGTTATGTTGCTTTAAAATGTAGCGTTACCTTCACCTTAAAATGCAGCATTACCTTTGCCTTAAAATGCAGCGTTACCTTTGCCTTAAAATGCAGCGTTGCCTTTGCCTTAAAATGCAGCATTACCTTTGCCTTAAAATGCAGCGTTACCTTTGCCTTAAAATGCAGCGTTGCCTTTGCCTTAAAATGCAGCATTGTCTTTGCCTTAAAATGCAGCATTACCTTTGCCTTAAAATGCAGCGTTACCTTCACCTTAAAATGCAGCATTACCTTTGCCTTAAAATGCAGCTTTGCCTTTGCCTTAAAATGCAGCAATACCTTTGCCTTAAAATGCAGCGTTACCTTCACCTTAAAATGCAGCATTACCTTTGCCTTCAAATGCAGCGTTACCTTCACCTTAAAATGCAGCATTACCTTTGCCTTAAAATGCAGCGTTACCTTCACCTTAAAATGCAGCATTACCTTTGCCTTAAAATGCAGTGTTGCCTGTGCCTTAAAATGCAGCATTACCTTTGCCTTAAAATGCAGCTTTACCTTTGCCTTAAAATGCAGTATTACCTTTGCCTTAAAATGCAGCGCTATCTTCGCCTTAAAATGCAGCATTACCTTTGCCTTAAAATGCAGCATTACCTTTGCCTTAAAAATGCAGCATTACCTTTGCCTTAAAATGCAGCATTACCTTTGCCTTAAAATGCAGCATTACCTTTGCCTTAAAAATGCAGCATTACCTTTGCCTTAAAATGCAGCATTACCTTTGCCTTAAAAATGCAGCATTACCTTTGCCTTAAAAATGCAGCATTACCTTTGCCTTAAAATGCAGCATTACCTTTGCCTTAAAATGCAGCATTACCTTTGCCTTAAAATGTAGCGTTACCTTTGCCTTATAATGCAGCATTATGTTCGCCTTAAAATGCAGCATCATACTCGACATAAAGAAAAGGGGTAATGTAGGATAAATAAAACGACTTGTGTACCATGACAGTGGGGGAGGGATTTTAAATGAACGTGTGCAGTAGGTCATTAATGGGGAATGGCAGGTTTGGTCGTAAAGTGACCTTAGGCCACCATTATAATGACCATTATAATATAATTATTATATTTCATTATAATTTTGTGTATGTTAGCTCATACTCTTTTCTCATATGTAAATAATATGTATATAATAATAAGTAAAATGTCACATCTGTCACACAGGATGTTGTAGGCAGCACTTTTTTTTTTTTTTTTTACTTTTGTTGCTTATGTGAAATTTAGATCGTCTTTGTGGTTGAGCAAGTGGGGGCATGTGGGTGATGGTGGTGGGAATGTTATCAATGACGGGACAATCGGTGGCAGGAGTGGCCTGCAGGCCACTCCAAGCAACAGCCTGTTGGACCAAGTTGTCACAAATCGACCCTGGCTCCACGTCGGGCTCTGGGAAGCAGAACTCCCAAACCCTAACCAGGTATGCTCCAGGTACACAACCGTTCTGTTAGGTTCACTCAATGTCTGAGTTTTATATAATGTGTGTGTCCTGCTACATTCTGTATGCTTTGATGATACGGGAAGAGGACTTTAGTACAGTACTGTACTTGAGAAGAAATGACACCGCAGAAGGGCTATTGGTTCATACGAGGCACCTAATTTAAATTCCATGTACTGTACTCACCTAGTTGTGCTTGTGGGGGTTGAGCTGAAGCTCTTTGGTCACAGTGTGTGGAGTGTTTTTGAAGCCCATGATGACACCATCAGGCCTATTCTTAAGAGGATAGCATTATAACTAGGCCTATGCTAGGTTTTGGAATGCTAACTAGTCTACATAGATGGGAAATTACAGCAAGAGCTTTAGCTTCCTTTTGCTGACCTATGAATTATGAAAAAAAAAAAATACCGGGATTTGCTGTGCAATTGATACGAGTCAAGATGGTTCTCCATTTTGATGCCCTAGTTCTGATGTTCCACTTCCTGCAAGCTACATAAAGATCTCTGTAATGTGTGCCTAGATTAATTGAGTTCATATGGCCCAATGTTGTAGCTACCCCAACCCAACAGCAATAGTAGTACTGTAGTTTACCAAGCATAATACTTAGTGGTTAGGCTACATACTGAGGCCTGTACATACAATAGGCCTGTATCTGTATCCGTATCTGGGATTATCTCGATCAAAATTCAATTCAATCAGAGGCTACTTTTAAAAGTTGGTTCATGAAAGTGTTGTCTGTATTTTTTAAAGTGACTGGTTGCAAATTTGCATGGAAATACCACCACATGGGACCAGAAGGCATGGCAGAAAGTGCAAAATAGTTTCATGGTAAAGTAGAGGTGCAATAGTTATGCTGAAAGATAATTCTATCAACATCGAAGGACGAAGACTTTTTAACACTCCCTCTACAAATAAGGGGCCATAACTGGCTGACTTCTCGTAGTGTTCAAAAGAGAATTTGATAACCCCTCAAAGGATACCTGATCAACCAGGCTGTGATTCATACGTCAGACTGCGAGCAGCCATATCCAGCAGTCTGATTGACCAGACCTCCAACCAAGAGGCCTGATCAGAGAGCAGGCCACAGGGACAGTGATCATAGGAATCAGTGTAAGGGAACGGCAAAGTGGTACACCCAGTGAAAGATTTTTCCTATGTGGTATCATTTAAAAATACAGTACGTATATAAATCAGGTGACTGACACTGGGGCTTTTTTTTTATAAACTGATTTATCTAAGCCATATTCTGTACCACATCTTGAGTGCACCACAGACTTGATCACCGTGCTCTTACATGCGTGAACTTGCAATATCTTACAACTTTTTATGGTTTGTCCTCTCTGTTGACCCTCAAAATTCACCTCAACAGCCTATGCTCTTAGCCAAGTTAACCAAGGACATACTGAAACATCATCATTTTCATTTAATTTTGTATATGTGCATTGGCTTATTTGTTTCACATTATTGTGACTTATTCTCTACATCCAATTAATCATTACTGTATACCCAAGTCATATTTTATTTAATTTTCATATGTATACTCAAGATGATACAATAGGTATTCAGTATAAATTGTTGTAATTAAATTTTACACCCTTGCAAAGCCACTAACACTATTGACATTTATGCATCACATTTTACCCTGACTTTTCACTCATTACTGTAACAATGGGGGTTTTCACTCATTATTTTTCAGCCACGTTATTGTGACTCTTCATCTGCTCATTACTGTAGTTCCCCAATGCCAGAAATGGTTCGCATACTGTTGAGCTACTGCTATGTGCTAACTTGATTTTTCTTGCTCCTGGTATACCTGCTTGATACCTGTTTGATGGGGTTCTGGGAGTTCTTCTACTGCCCAAGCCCGGCCCGAGGCCAGGCTTGACTTGTGAGACTTTGGTCCACCAGGCTGTTACTTGGAGCAGCCCGCAGAGCCACATACCCACCACAGCCCAGTTGGTCCGGCACTCCTTGAAGAAAACAATCTAGTTTTCTCTTGAAGATGTCCACGGTTGTTCCAGCAATATTTCTGATGCTCGCTGGGAGGATGTTGAACAACCGCGGACCTCTGATGTTTATACAGTGTTCTGATGTCAGTAGTATCTCACATTGTTGTATCTATAGGGCCTAAGAGTAGGCACAGCTATGCCTAGTTGTGCCTACTTTTTATTTAGTTTAGTTTAATTAGGATAATAATTTTTTATTTAGTTTAAAAATTAGTTGTTAAAAAATTAGTTAAAAATAGTTTTTTAAAAATTTAAATTGTTTTTATTTAGTTTAGTTTAATTAGGATAATAAAGAGCTATTAAAACACCTGTTTTAGAAATGATTAACTGTATTAATCTGAAACTTTCAAAGTCATGGGTCACTGAACTATGACGACACAGACGAAAGTGAGAGAAACCTCACTGTAAAGTGAGGTCTACAGTACATTATTCCCTTATCTGTCTACCCTCACTCATCTTGTTTCATCACAGAAAATGTATATAAGAATATTTCAACACATTACCTAGCTATTCACATTTCAGCCTTTAAATTAATCTGCAAAGATACATGTGCCACAAATCAGTGAACGAAAATCGTGGAAACACAGTTGTTCACTTGTGTGTGGACCACTTTGGCTGGTGTTTGGTTCACTTATGTGGTACACTTGTGTGATCCAACTTGTCATATGAAGGAATTATTAATTGTAACCTGTGATAGAATGGGAAAGTTTTCCACCAGTCTGTGTTCGTCGAAACGGGTGAGTAAATCCGGCCTGAAAAGTGTGTGACCTAGCCGGAGATTCGTTGAATCGGGGTACGTTGAATCGAGGTTGTACTGTATATCATACCATGGGTCCTAAGAAAATAGTTGTGAGGATGACGATAGAGGATAAACAAGAGATCATTCATAGTGAATGAATATGGTGTCTCTACAGGCAAGTGTTAAAACGTAGGGAAAAACCAAGTGTCTTCAGACAGATTCTTAGTAAGACAAGCAAGTAGTGAGCCATGACCAGGTCCTAGTGGTATGCCTGCAAAACATTGGAGAGAGAGAGTACCCCAGAAATGTCATCACTGCCTGATGTTATAATGGAAGGGAACTCCCTTCCAAACACTAACACGTCTCCTTTCCACCCACCCCCCTCCTCACTGTCTACTATACACCAAAAGGAGTCCTGAATAATGGTAAGATATACTTGTACATACTGTAGTACAAAATATGAGCAGTATCGTGTATAAAATGTATTTTTAAGTTAATATTTTTGGGTGTGTGGAACGGATTAATTCAATTTACATTATTTCTTATGGGAAAATTCATTTCGGCTTTCAAATTTTCGGTTGTCGAACCGTCTCTGGGAATGGATTAAATTCGAAAACGAAGGTACAGTACCACTATATTGAGCCGTGGAATAATATTTCACTCTATTTTCACAGATATTTTGTGGAATTTTTGTTTTGTTTCATAATGCAGCTGTCCAGTTACCTTCTTTCATGTGAAACACAGCACTGAGCTTAAATTTGATTACAGTATAGTGAAATTCTTTCTGCTAGCAAAAACCACCTATTGGGTAGTTTTTAGCTTGCAGCCTTCTCCATTTCTGGCCAAGAATGAGTAGGCTGACTTCCGGAGGAATCCTGTGGATATTGATACTGTAGTTGGTTTGTTCAATCGAGGGGGGTGGGGGGGCTTCATCTCATGTCTGGTTGCTGCCCATGGTTGTTATTTGTACAGCACTCAGTGCAGGCCCCAGGGGGATGCATTGTTTATCAGTCTGGGAAGAAGAGCTAGCACTGGAATGCACTAACTACTGGGAGTCTCGTTTATTTTTGCCTTACTGTTGTCTGTTTTGTCTCGCTCTTTTGGAGGCTATTTTCTCGGTTATCTAGTATTCCTTGGTCTCTGTGTCTCTGGACCCTGGCAGCCTATTAATGACTCGCATGAGCTTGGTAATTACCCAAGTGTAGTTACAGGATGAGAGCTACGCTCGTGGTGTCCCGTCTTTCCAGTACTCTTTATTGTATAATGCTTTGACATTACAGACAGTTTTGGCCTCCACCACCACCTCACTTAGCTTGTTCCAACTGTTTACCATTCTGCAAAAGAAAACTTTCTAATATTTTTGACACCTTTGTTTCCTTAGCTTGAATCTGTATTCTCTTGAGTGCAGGCGGGAGAGATAAATAATAATTTACACGTGGAAAATAGTAGAGGGGCTAGTCCCAAACTTGCACCCAGAAATAACACCACATGAGATCAGAAGGCATGGCAAGATGTGCAGAATACCCCCTGTTGAAAAGCAGAGGTGCAATAGGTACTCTGAGAGAGAACTTGATCAACATCAGAGGCCCGAGACTGTTCAACACGCTTCCACTACACATAAGGGCATAATTGGCCGACCACTCAGTGTTCAAGAGAGAACTTTATAAACACCTCCAAAGGATACCTGATCAACCAGGCTGTGATTCGTAAGTCAGGCTGTGAGCAGCCGCATTCAACAGCCTGGTTGACCAGTCCAGCAACGAGGAGGCTTGATCGAGGACTGGGCCGCGGGAATATTGAGCCCCGAAAACATCGCAAGGTAACCGCAAGGTAACCCAGTGAAGGTTTGCTGGATCACTGGCATAGCATTTGAGGAAGTTCATTTTGACTTTCTCTATGTCTGCATCTTCAGCTCCCAACCACTTGGGCCGGATGATAGGGCGACGGTCTCGCTTGATGCAAGTTGGCGTTCAATTCCCAATCATCTAAGTGGTTGGGCACCTTTCCTTTCCCCCTGTCTCATCCCAAATCCTTATCCTGACTCTTGTAAGGGCTATATAATTGTAATGGCTTGGTGCTTTTCCCTGATAATTCCCTCCCTTCTCTCCATCTTCATCTGTACAGAATACATTCAGAACTCTTTCCCATAAGTATGCTGTTGGTTTCTCCCCATCGTATGGCAAAAAAAAAAAAAAAAACATGCCGACATCATTTGGCTTTACTGCATCTCTCTCCAGCTCTTTGCATTTTAATGCTCTTCCTATTTTATTTTTATTTTTTGTTCTCTTGACTAGTATCATCTTTATCAGAGATTTTCAGAATTACTACTGTCATTTGCAATCAGTATGAGGTCATTTAGTTTAGATTCAGAGTAGCATTCACTTGTTCATTTTAACCCAAAACAGGATACAGTAAATATTTTCACGTGGGGTTAAAAAAACACAGGTCTAAAAGGCTTTCCTCTAAACATTTCTTTTCTTTCTCATACTTAATTGCAAGAAACATATTCACACTTTTCAGCATCAGTAATAATATTCTTCAGTGAAAACTTATTCGGTGACAAGTAAATACAAAAGTGGCAAAAACTTTTCTCACATGACAAGGTCAAGGTAAGGTATGACATCTTTCATTGGATGGTCCTATCTCGGAAATGAACAGATATAAGGGCATTATTTTAATAACACGTTTGAAGGCTAAAGTGGGCTATAAGTAGTACTTGTGTACTACTTACTACATGTTTATCAAAAATATCCATATAATATAAAATGCTTATTAAGGCCTGCTTGTTTTCACCCCAACATGATATTTTTTTTGTTTTCCCACCCAACTTGACTATCACATCAAGCAGGTATCCCTATTGTGTTGTGAAGTAAATCTCATTATAATCAATGGTATAGTTAATAATTTAGAACTGACAATGTAGACTTCATATGTAGGTTTGCCTCCGTTGCCGCTCATACTCGTTCATAAACTAAGTGCTGCTGTATGTTACTTGCAAGGGTGATGTTACAAGCAACGAGTCTGCGTTGAGTTGTCAACGTCAACGAGTTGCTCCTGGACGCAGGTTCCAATCCTCGTCACGGCCCTTGTGGATTTGTTCGTTTAACGAGTCTGTGTCATGATTCTTCGTGATGACATACTTATTATTACAGTATTATTAACATCTTTATTGACAAAATTAATTACAATTTTGCCTAATCTGAGGATTTCAATTCAATCTTATTAAAGTGAGTAAAGTTGGTATTCACCGTCACACAGGACAGGGTCATTCACAAGACAATAGGTCTAAACTATAGGCTGAAGCACACATATATATATCATCTTGAGGTTATCTTGAGATGATTTCGGGGCTTTAGTGTCCCCGCGCCCCGGTCCTCGACCAGGCCTCCACCCCCAGGAAGCAGCCCGTGACAGCTGACTAACACCCAGGTACCTATTTTACTACTAGGTAACAGGGGCATAGGGTGAAAGAAACTGCCCATTGTTGACCAGACCACACACTGGAAGGTGAAGAGACGACGACGTTTCGGTCTGTCCTGGACCATTCTCAAGTCAATTGTCAATCGACTTGAGAATGGTCCAGGACGGACCGAAACGTCGTCGTCTCTTCACCTTCTAGTGTGTGGTCTGGTCAACATACTTTAGCCACGTTATTGTGACTCATCGCCTGCAAACTGCCCATTGTTTCTTGCCGGCGCCCGGGATTGAACCCAGGATCACAGGATCACAAATACAGGGTGCTGTCCGCTCGGCCGACCGGCTCCATAGTTACAGTCACATGCTGACTGTGTATTGGTGAGCACTATCTAACAATTAATGAGAGACCAGGCATTGGGTCTGCATGTTATCCGGGCTTGTAATTCAACTGCTTGGTCATGGGTAGAAATAACTGCCTGTTAAAGTACTGTATGGTGGTCTAAAGTCTAGGACCAGTATTCATAAAGTCACTCAAGTGTCCATTTACTAAACCTGTACATCTCTCCTCAATCTTAGTTTATATTTATTAAACAGTCTTCAAGCTTCAGAATGCTGCAAGGCTCTTGACCTAAATTTATTATTATTATTATTATTATAAACAGCCTCGTAGCACTTGAGGGCTTAAGAACTGTTCAGTAAAGGCAAACTAAGTACCCATTATTACCCTCTGCTTGATACCTGCTTGATGGGGTTCTGGGAGTACTGTAGTTCTACTCCCCAAGCCCGGCCTGAGGCCAGGCTTGACTTGTGAGAGTTTGGTCCACCAGACTGTTGCTTGGAGCGGCCCGCAGGCCCACATACCCACCACAGCCCGGTTGGTCCAGAACTTCTTTTAGAAAACAGTCCAGTTTTTTCTTGAAGATGTCCATGGTTGTTCTAGCAATATTTCTTAGTCGCTGGGAGGACGTTGAACAGCCATGGACCTCTGATGTTTATACTGTACAGTGCTCTCTGATTATGCCTATGGCATCTCTGCTCTTCACTGGTTCTATTCTGCATTTTCTTCCATATCGTTCACTCCAGTACGTTGTTATTTTACTGTGTAGATTAGAGACCTGGCCTTCCAGTATTTTCCATGTGTATATTATTTGGTATCTCGTCTCCTTTCTAGTGAGTACATTTGGAGAGCTTTGAGACGATCCCAATAATTTAGATGCTTTATCGCGTCTATGCGTGCCGTATATGTTGTCTGTATTCCCTCTATTTCGGCAATCTCTCCTGCTCTGAAGGGGGAAGTGAGTACTGAGCAGTACTCGAGACGGGACAACACAAGTGACTTGAAGAGTACAACCATTGTGATGGGATCCCTGGATTTGAAAGTTCTTGTAATCTATCCTATCATTTTTCTGGCTAACGCAATATTTGCTTGGTTATGCTCTCTAAATGTTAGATTGTCAGACATCATTATTCCCAAATCCTTGACATGCTGTTTACCTATTATGGACAGATTTGATTGTGTTTTATACCCTGTATTATGTTTCAGATCCTCATTTTTGCCGTACCTGAGTACCTGGAATTTATCACTGGTCATATGCCTTGGGTACACAAACATCCATTGGGGCCCAGGATGACATCTTTGTTTAAACGGACAATTTAGCAAAGCAGATGATGCAGGCGATGAGTCACAATAATGTGGCTAAAGTATGTTGACCAGACCTTCACCTTCTAGTGTGTGGTCTGGTCAAAGCAGATGATATCCTTTTTATAATAAATGCACAATTTTTCTCATTGATATACCACAATGCACAAAAATCACATTAACGCGATGTATCGAGAAAATCGGTAGGAGCTGTGAGGAGGATTCGATCCTGTGTAGTTATCTAAAGCATAGGTTCGAATTCTCCTCAGAGCTCCTACTGATTTTCTTGTACCATAATATTGTAATTTTGTTGTGTTTGTGTATGAAGAACTGGCTTTAATCCCCAGGGAGAACAGTTATGGAGGTTCAGGTTTCCTTTCACCAGATGCCGCTTTTGACTTAGCAATCAAATAGGTACCTGGGAGTTAGGCAACTATTGTGGGTTACGTCAGGCAGAAGGTCGGTAGTTGACTTAGGGTGGGAGTTTTCACTTGATGCCCGTGTTCACCTAGCAGTAACTAGGTACCCCGTGAGTTAGGCAACTGTTGTGGGTGGCATGCTGGGGAAGGTAAGAAGTTGGCCTGGGAGAGGCATAGATGATGGCAAGTGACTGTGGGAAGCCAACATGTCATCTAAGACTAATGGCACTTAGGGTGCCCTCTGGCCAGACCTGTGTGGCAGTGATTGATGCTTCCACCACCCATGTTTGTCCTACATGTTTTCTGCTCTCAAATTTTGAAGAGGGCACAAAAAAGAAGGTAACATCCAATCTTAAATTTAGGCCTGGTATGGATCATATATGCACAGAATTAGGTCTACGACAGCATTCACTAGGGCTAGAATTGCTTATTTAAGTCGAGAGTAACAATACTTTGTGGTTACCTTGTGTTGGTTTCAGGGTTTAACGTCCCTGTGGCCTGGTCGTCAACCAGGCCTCGTTGCTGGACTCGTCAACCAGGCTGCTGGACGTGGTTGCTCGCAGCCTGATGTATGAATCACAGCCTAGTTGCTCAGGAGAGGGTGTGTCCACAGTGAGAGGGTATGTTAGCTAGAGCTCCAATTGTAGTAATATTATCATTGCAATAATGGAAGGTGTGGTGAAGGAACTGATGAACCTAGTTGGAGCTCTGAGAGCAGAGATGGATTCGCTACGGGAGGAGGTACGACAGCTGAAACAACATTGAGAAGAAACGAAGGAGAAGACCAATATTAAAAAGACCTCATTGTGGAAAGTCGTAAAGGACAGGGGTCTCAAGAAGATCTTGACAAGGCCACTTACAGATGCCCTAAGGACTTCAAATTCATTTGCCGTGTTGGAAGACGAGTACTGTGGTGAGCCTGCAGTTCACTCGAAAGGGAAATCAATGAAGAGCAACGAAGTGCAGGCCCTTAAAGTGCTCAGAAAGTAAAGGAGGTACCTAAGCGAATTTTGGTTGTGGGAGATTCCCAAGTGAGGTATTTAGACAGAATGTTTTGTGCTAGAGATAGGGGAAACAAGTTAAGGGTTTGCTATCCGGGAGCTGGAATTGGTGATATTATAAACAATATGAATGATATTATTGCTGGAGTTAGGAACAATCCCATTATTTGTATTAGCGCAGGAGGAAATGATGTTGGTCGAGTTAAAGTGAGGAATTGATTCAAAGGTATAAAACAGCCATAGAATTAGGAGCAAGGGAGGAATCCCGATCATATGTGGCATTCTTCCAAGGGAGTTGGAAATGAGTGGTTGTCGAGGGCACTTGGTGCCAATTGTCAGCTGGAAAGATATTGCAAATCAAATGCAATATCTTTCATAGATAACTGGGAACACTTCTATGGAAGAAATGAAATGTATGCTCGGGATGGGGTGCATCTATCGAGGGCCTGGGTTGTTGTTGTTGCGAACTCATTGGAACCAGTGGTTGGAGGCGTTTAGGTTTAAACTGTTATTAGATAGTAGTATGGGAATTTATATGGAGGAAGGAGGTAATAAAAGTATGTGTTTGTGGGAGAAACAAATTGGCAAAATTATCAGGGAAAGAGAAGGTCCTCAAAATAACAATACACTTAGGTATATTACACTAACAGTAGAAGTCTAAGAAACAAAATAAATGAATTAAATGCTCTTGTCTGTACAGAAAAAATAGATATTATTACATTTACCGAAACGTGGATGAATGTAGAAAATTGAGAACTATTAGCTGAATAACAAATAAATGGATTTAAACTATTTCACACAGAAAGTTATATTAGACGAGGAGGGGGAGTAGCCATATACGTTAGGGACAATTTGAAATATAGTCTCAAAGAAGGAATCAAAACTGAGCCACACACAGAAACTATTTGGATAAAATTAAACGAAAAAGCAAATAATCTTATAATAAGAGCTATATATAGGCCACCAAATTTAGACAGAATGGAAACAAAGCATCTATGGGATGAAATATCTAGAGCATCTAGGTCTGAAAGTATTTGTCATGGGTGACTATAATTTTAGTGGAATAAACTGGATTAACAGAACAGGGAATAACGAAGCAGACGATTTTATAGAATTAATTGACGATTGCTTTCTTACGCAACACATTAAGGAACCAATGCGGGAAAATAATATTTTAGATTTAGTGTTAACTAACAGGGAAACACAAATTAATGACATCGAAATTGGGAGTGAGCTAGGGAACAGTGATCACAAAGAAATCAGATTTAGCATAGAGTGGAATAGATCTGTAGGAGAAAATTCTGTTAAAGTGCCAGATTTTCAAAAAGCTAATTTTACTATCCTAAGAAATTGTTTGGGTCAAATAGATTGGAAAGCCTTGGGCATAGGGGGTGGGCCGGTCTTGGAACAAAGCGTGAACCCAACGATGTGTGATGTAAAGGAGGACTTTGATTTGGATTCAAATATAACTTATTTACAAATATTCTAAGCAAAGCACAGGAAAGTAGTATACCTTACAAATTTAATAGATCAGATTCAAATGACCCAAAATGGATAACAAAGTATCTGAAAAAACTTATAGGTAGAAAGATAGCTTGGTACAAAAGGATTAAGAATGGAAAAGTCAGTTTAGAACAAGAATTTGCACAACTGGTTAGAAATGATAAAAAAGAGATAAGGAGAGCAAAAAGAAACTACGAAGTTCGTATAGCAGGCAAAGCAAAGACGAATCATGAAGGTTTTTTCAGTTATATCGAACAAAGGTTAGGGAAAGGATAGGTCCATTAAAAACCGAGACAGGTCAGATAACGGATAATGACGAAGTGATGAGTAGTATTTTTAATAAATATTTTATCTCTGTATTTACTTAAGACGAATTTCTCTATGCCTTCAGCCGAACAAGTCTATGTGGGGACGAGGACAGGTTGACTAGTCTAACAGTTACCAGGGATGATATTATTAAACAAATAGTAAAACTCAAACCAAAGAAATCCCCAGGGCCGGATGAAATGTTTGCTAGGGTGCTTAAATAATGCAAAGAGGAGCTTTGCGATCCATTGTCTACCATATTTAATAAATCATTAGAGTCAGGCAGAGTGCCAGAGTCGTGGAAGGTTGCTAATGTGGTACCAATTTTTAAGAAAGAAGATAGATCACTTGCATCAAACTATCGGCCAATTAGCCTAAAGTCTATTGTGGGAAAGTTACTTGAATCAATAATTTCAAATACCATTCATTTTCATCTTCAAAAACATAAATTAATAAACGAGTCACAACATGGTTTTATAAATGGCCGTTCATGTTAAATAAATTTACTATCTTTTTATTCCAGCATAGTTGAGGCAGTTGATAGTGGCAAGGTTTGCGATGTTGTGTACCTTGACTTTAGCAAAACTTTTGATACAGTGCCACATGAAAGACTGATTAAAAAGATAAGAGGCTCATGGTATTGGGGGTGCTATATTAAGTTGGATTAAGAACATAAGAACAACGTAACTGCAGAAGGCCTATTGGCCCATATGAGGCAGTTCCTATTTATAACCACCCAATCCCACTCGTATACATGTGCAACCCACGTTTGAAACAATCGAGGGACCCCACCTCCACCATGTTATGCGGTAATTGGTTCCAGAAATCAACAACCTTGTTACCGAACCAGTATTTACTCCAAGTCTTTCCTAAATTTAAACTTATCTAATTTATAGCATTGTTTCGTGTTCTCTCTTGTGTTGATACTGTTTCCACTCGATTATCCGGATTATATGGGAAGGACCCCTGCTGGATATTCACGTGTTCCCGATAATGGTACTTTTTACCTCTGAGTCCAAAAGTGACCATTTCCAACTATTTTTATACTACAAACAACATAATTTGAATTGCCTTGCCACACACAATTATTAAATATTCAACTAGAAACCTCAACTTGCCTTGTTGATGTTCGTCTTGCAGCCCGTCCTCCAAAAATGGGGGTGGTAAATGTAAGAAGACAAATAAGTGCAATTATGTACTATTCATAGCAGTTAGGAATTGTACTTATTTTCACTTAGTATTAAATCGTACTGTCAAATATATTGTGAATATTTGAGTTTACCTGAAAAACTGAATAGCAAACCACAACCTCACCTAACCGTCTTAGTTTTTTAAGATAAATAATTTTATTGCTTCTTAATTACAATTAGTACTTAACTTATAGCTATATTGATATTACAGGTTTATAAAACTAATAAAACAAAACTAAAATATATCAATAAATTGTAAAGTAACTCAGGATATTTTAAAATTTTGTATAAAATATATATTGTTTAATAAACCTGAAAAAGAAATTCCTGATATTTAAAACTTGTATATTGCAAATTAAAATTGAAAACTTCATCCTAAAATTCTGAGTGTCTAACAGAAAATGAGGAGAATTAAATCGGGGGAGGGAGTTGCGTAAATGTATCAGCCTCATAAGTGCAATTATGCACTGTTTGACAGTAAGAAAGTGCACTTATTACACTTAGTATTAAATCGTACTGTCAATTCGGAGGATGTGGTTGCGTCTTCTTGATTGATGCCACACATCTTGAAGTTAAGAATTCTTAATAATTTACATAACCTATACTGACACAAAACTAAAATTAACACTTAAAAATATTACTATACAGTTCATTAAGCAAAGTTAGATTTGACTGCCAGCTGCTGAAGCCTCACTGGTTGAAGGCATTTGGGTTGCCTGTGAGGCCTCACTTGTTGAAGGCGCTTGCTTGCGTCTCACTTGCTGAAGGTGCTTGGCTTGCCTGTGATGCCTCACTTGTTGAAGGTGCTTGGCTTGCCTGTGATGCCTCACTTGTTGAAGGTGCTTGGCTTGCCTGTGAGGCCTCACTTGTTGAAGGTGCTTGCTTGCGTCTCAGTTGCTGAAGGTGCTTGGCTTGCCTGTGATGTCTCACTTGTTGAAGGTGCTTGGCTTGCCTGTGATGCCTCACTTGTTGAAGGTGCTTGGCTTGCCTGTGATGCCTCACTGGTTGAAGGTGCTTGGCTTGCCTGTGATGCCTCACTTGTTGAAGGTGCTTGGCTTGCCTGTGATGCCTCACTTGTTGAAGGTGCTTGGCTTGCCTGTGATGCCTCACTTGTTGAAGGTGCTTGGCTTGCCTGTGATGCCTCACTGGTTGAAGGTGCTTGGCTTGCCTGTGATGCCTCACTTGTTGAAGGTGCTTGGCTTGCCTGTGATGCCTCACTTGTTGAAGGCGCTTGGCTTGCCTGTGATGCCTCACTTGTTGAAGGTGCTTGGCTTGCCTGTGATGCCTCACTTGCTGAAGGTGCTTGGCTTGCCTGTGATGCCTCACTTGTTGAAGGCGCTTGGCTTGCCTGTGATGCCTCACTTGTTGAAGGTGCTTGGCTTGCCTGTGAGGCCTCACTTGTTGAAGGCGCTTGCTTGCGTCTCACTTGCTGAAGGTGCTTGCCTTGCCTGTGATGCCTCACTTGTTGAAGGTGCTTGGCTTGCCTGTGATGCCTCACTTGTTGAAGGTGCTTGGCTTGCCTGTGATGCCTCACTTGTTGAAGGTGCTTGGCTTGCCTGTGATGCCTCACTTGTTGAAGGTGCTTGGCTTGCCTGTGAGGCCTCACTTGTTGAAGGCGCTTGCTTGCGGCTCACTTGCTGAAGGTGCTTGCCTTGCCTGTGATGCCTCACTTGTTGAAGGTGCTTGGCTTGCCTGTGATGCCTCACTTGTTGAAGGCGCTTGGCTTGCTGTGACGACTCACTTGTTGAAGGCGCTTGGCTTGCCTGTGACGCCTCACTTGTTGAAGGCATTTGGGTTGTCTGTGACACCTCACTGGTTGATACCTGGTTGATACCTGGTTGATGGGGTTCTGGGAGTTCTTCTACTCCCCAAGCCCGGCCCGAGGCCAGGCTTGACTTGTGAGAGTTTGGTCCACTAGGCTGTTGCTTGGAGCGGCCCGCAGGCCCACATACCCACCACAGCCCGGTTGGTCCGGCACTCCTTGGAGGAATAAATCTAGTTTCCTCTTGAAGATGTCCACGGTTGTTCCGGCAATATTTCTTATGCTTGCTGGGAGGACGTTGAACAACCGCGGACCTCTGATGTTTATACAGTGTTCTCTGATTGTGCCTATCGCACCTCTGCTCTTCACTGGTTCTATTCTGCATTTTCTTCCATATCGTTCACTCCAGTACGTCGTTATTTTACTGTGCAGATTTGGTACTTGGCCTTCCAGTATCTTCCAGGTGTATATTATTTGATATCTCTCTCGTCTTCTTTCTAGTGAGTACATTTGGAGAGCTTTGAGACGATCCTAATAATTTAGGTGCTTTACCTCGTATATGCGTGCCGTATATGTTCTCTGTATTCCCTCTATTTCAGCAATCTCTCCTGCTCTGAAGGGGGAAGTGAGTACTGAGCAGTACTCAAGACGGGACAACACAAGTGACTTGAAGAGTACAACCAGTGTGATGGGATCCCTGGATTTGAAAGTTCTCGTAATCCATCCTATCATTTTTCTGGCTGTCGCAATATTTGCTTGGTTATGCTCCTTAAACGTTAGGTCGTCAGACATTATTATTCCCAAATCCTTTACATGCTGTTTTCCTACTATGGGTACATTTGATTGTGTTTTGTACTCTGTATTATGTTTAAGGTCCTCATTTTTACCGTACCTGAGTACCTGGAATTTATCACTGTTAAACATCATGTTATTTTCTGATGCCCAGTCGAAAACTTTATTAATATCAGCTTGAAGTTTTTCAATGTCTTCATCCGAGGTAATTTTCATACTGATTTTTGTGTCATCTGCAAAGGATGATACGAAGCCGTGACTTGTATTTTTGTCTATATCTGATATGAGAATAAGGAAAAGCAGCAGTGCAAGGACTGTACCCTGAGGTACAGAGCTTTTAGGGGGCGTCTCAGGGTGCAGAAAATGTTCAATGTCAACCAATATTTTTTGACTAGTTGTATATGAAAAGGGCTGCAATTGTCCCATGTTTCAGTACTTCAGCGTAAATAGAAAGAGAGTTTTTTTTTTTTTTTTTCAACGTTTTTTTCACATTTTCAAATCGACACTTCTTCACACACGTTTCAGATATAATTATTCTGTGACCCTTTTCTGACACATTGGCATATAATAAAGGACTGAACGTAAAAGAATTTCCAAAACATCTTTAGTTTTCCTAATACAAATGTTCAAAGTTCCCCCCAAAATTATGCAAATATGGCATGTTATTGCTATTAAAATCAATAAATGAACTTAGAGAAACATGGATACTTGCACATGTAGAGAGAAGCCATACATATTATACTGTGTAAGTTTCATGTAAATTGAATAAAAAATTAAAAAGTTTGTAAACGTTTGTGTCAATTGAAAAAAAAAACAGAAATTAATAAAGTCTAAGGTTCTAAAATCTGTGGCTGAGGTTGACATCAACCAATTTTCTCCAAAATTGGCATCCTTACAGATAGGCTTACGTACAGTAAGGTCTGTAAGTTTGATGCAAATCGCCCCAAAAAAAATGAAAAAAAAAAAATTTTGAAAAAAAAAAAAAAATCCTTTTTTTTTTCTCTTAAATTTTTTCCAATTAAACTAATTATAATATTTGTTTAATATATGCTATTGTGAATAGCAAAGAGTCATAGCTATGATTTCAGTTGACACTTTTGATTCATAATCGATTTTGACCATTTTGGCATAATTTTCACACTACTTCATTATTTTTTTTCTCCCTTCCTATTTATGCTACGATGCGATAGTTACACTTGACCAGTTCACTCTTCTTGCACTGGTACCAAACAGCTACATTTGGAGCTAGGTTTGTAACTCTTCCTAGGGAAGATATGGACTAGGAGTTGTCTCTTATGCCAAATCCTTAATTGTACTACCTCCTTCTACCACTACATAGTTGAGTGGTACCTGATTGTTTAAACATTTGGCAGGTCATATTGCATGGAAAAAATTAAGATCAAGGACCTGCCCAAACATTATGCTGCTAGTGGTCTTTACAAGAACGTAAGATCACTTGTAAAGTTTGTTGTTTCTGCTAGCTGGCAGACTCGCAAAATACTTACAGTTTACCATGCCTGACACTGACAGGCGTCTATAGTATTGGGCGCCTGATACAACTGCGTGGCACAGCAATTCGGATCTCGTAGTTCCTGAGTAGTATCCGGGTTAGATCCTACCCTGGTGGAGGGCAGGAGACCCAAATGGGCAAAATGTTCTTTCACCCTGAGGCCCCCCCGTCCAAACTAGCTAGTAAATAGGGTACCAGGGGGAGAGACAGCTGGCTAGGGTGCAGTCTTCCTGGGGAGAAGGTGTGTAACAATAAGGAGGCTTGGTCGAGGACACCGGAACCATCTGGGGCACGTCAAGGCCCCAAAATCACTGCTCACAGATGGACCCTATAAGATAACCACTACTGGGATTGTACACTGTGGTGTTAAATCCAATGGTTAGCTATGAAGGACTGATTACCTCCAAGCTCATGCGTTATAGCCTACCTGTTCTCTCTAGTGTATCGCTTACATTTACCGGTGAATTTTGGGGCCAGAGCTGCTACCGAGATGCGTTGTGGGGTTCTGATGGAGTCTTCTAGAATTCTTCCCCCCAAGCCCAGCCCGAGGCCATTCTTGACTTGTGAGAGTTTGATCACCATCAGTATTGATGAGAGGTTGCTGGGAGTTTCTGTCTACTCTCCCAAGCCCCGCCCGAGTGCCAAGAGTTTGATCTGTGAGGTTTGGTCCACTAGGCGTTGTTTGGAGCGGCCCGCAGCCACATACCAACAGCCGTTGGTCCGGCACTCCTTGGAGAAAATTAGTTTCTCTTGAAGATTGCCACGGTTGTTCCCGGAATATTTCCTATGCTGTGGGAGGACGTTGAACAACCGGGACCTCTGATGTTTATACAGTGTTCTCTGATTGTGCCTATGGCACCCTGCTCTTTCATCTGGTTCTATTTCCTGCTTTCCAGATCCACACAGCTGGTTGCCGTTCCTCAGCTCCCAGAGGCTTCGCATTTATTTTGTGCACCTGGGTAGTGTATCAGGGCTGGGATATTACCAAGCACGATTAAATATACACTATATTCCCGTACACCTGTACATCTCTTAGTCCAGTTGACTTTTCTCCACTCACAGAAATCTGTGGGATCCTGGGTTCGATTCCCAGCCAGGTACAAATGGATGGAGCTCATTATCCTTTCCCTAATGCGTCTGTTCACCATGCCAGTAACTATGGTACCGTAGAGAACTATGGCACAACTGCTGTGCCGGTTACACCCATATGGTGCAAAGGTCATTCTCGGTTCCACCTTGACGTGGGACCTCGATACAAACCTACAGTATATGCAGTATACACAGGCTTACTGTCTTTATATTATAAGGTTAAATTTTGTTTGAAGCTATTTTATAGGCCTACGGACCTATAAAATTAACCTTCAACCTACGGACAACAAATAAATATGGTCTAACCAGTAGTCCCATGGTGCAATCTTCTTATAGCACAATGTCGTGTACATAACATTTTAGGGAAATACAGTAGCACCCAAACCATATCTATGATTGATCTGTTCCAAACATTGGTGATTTCATAACATCTGCTCAGGGATATAGACAACAAGTGCCTCGATACTTTTACGTTATACACGTTTACCTTATTTTGTCGCATAAGAAGCACCTTTTTATAAGATTTTTTTAACAGGGCTTATTTTGGAAACATTTAAAGTTTGTAGTTGTAAATTTCAATAGCAATTCGTTTAGTGACTAATAAAACTGCTAAGACACTCATATACTAACAAGTTTCAGTCTATGAGAAGACAATATTAACACATCCCACACCAAAAAATTCACTGTTTTAATAGGAATAAGGCACAGTTATAAAAGTTAATGGACAAATTTACCGGATTGAAATTTTTTTTTTTACTCTGATATGCACTTAGCTATAGTAATGGCATCTAATCTTGAATTAGTACTCAAAAATTCTATTATGTCTTAGTTGTAGTAAAATCTATTTAAATAAACATTTGTACGAAAGGTACGTGTCACCGGGTTCTGGGAAGTTTCTATGGGATACGAAAATAATATGGTATTTAAGAAGATAGTTCCAGCTCTTTGTGTCTACCAGAAAAATATGAAATACTATATAAGCCAGAACCCACGTAAAAAATGGCAGTCAATCTATATATTTGACACAGCAATAAAGGACTTGGTGTTCTCATTCGGAAGACCTTACCTTTAAAGACCTCAATAAAGTAGCCGTCACAACTGCAAAGAAAAATGACAGGTTGGAATAACAGCCGTTTCCCACACTAGATGCTATCCGATGATGATACTCTTCAAGCGCTAGTGCTCCTCTAGAGTGGAGTACTGCTGCACAATGACAGCCCCTTTTGAAGCTCAGAAATGCTGACCTGTCAGAGCGTGCAGAGATCCTTTACTGCTAGAGTCCACTCGGTAAAACATCTAAAACTATTGGGCGTATTAAATACCTAAATTGTATTCACTTGAGCGCAGGCAGGAGAGATACTTAATAATTTACAATGGAAAATAATAGAGGCGATGGTCCCAAACCTGCACACAGAAAATAACATAAATGAGACCAGAAGGATGGTAGATGTGCAGATATACCCACGTTGAAAAGCTGAGATGCATATGTACCACTGAGAGAGAACTTTATCAACATCAGAGCCATACTTTTCAACACACTTCTACTACACTAAGGGGCATAACTGGCCGACCCACTCAAGTGTTCAAGAAAGAACTATAACATCAGAGGCCCGAGACTGTTCAACACACTTCCACTACACATAGGCACTTAACTGGCCGACCCCTCACAGGTCAAGAGAGAACTCATAACATCATGGGCCCGAGACTGTTCAACAGCTTCCTCTACACATAAGGGTCATAACTGGCCACACTCTCAGTGTTCAAGAGAGAAGTTAATTAACACCTCCAAAGGATACTAATCAACCAGGATGTGCGTTCACATACGTCAAGGCTGCTGAGCAGCCGTGTCCAACAGCCTGGTTCCAGTCCAGCAACGAGGAGGCCTGGGTGAAAGACCGGGCCGCTGGACACCAGACCACAAAACCAACTCAAAGCTACCACTGTTATTTATATTTATGTGCACAAAATCATGCGTTTTCCCTACAAAACACCCTGAAATCACTTATAATAAGTATATCTAAAGCTGTCCTCTCGAGCAAATATTTCACTAAACTTATGTACAAAATTGCCTGAACCTAACCTAACGGATGACCCACGAATAGAAAATGGGACCAGATCAATTTTGTGAGCTGTGATGAGTTTCGTACATCAGTTTTAGCCTAGAGATTTATACGTCAAAATGCGATGTACTATTCAAGAGGACAGTTGGTACAGGTGTTAGTTACATTGCCGACGCATCTACGTTCTGCCCAAACGCTATGCTTGGTTAGTTGCATTGCAAGAATGTAAAAACACCAATATATGTACTCTCACAACTCTATGTACCTTCTTGTATATAATACAAATAAATAAATATGCCGGCAAACACTGTAAAAATCATATCAATCATTGGCTAATAAAATTCCATAGGAAATATGATGTGTTTACAGTTTATCTATACACTATATATACAATCTGACCAATAAAGCTCTTAAATTTAAGAAGTTTGCAGCTACACTCTGCCAAGATCAAAGGATACACAGTACTGAACTTTTTGTTTTCAAGACTTTCACGAGCGGTATTAACCACCACCATGTTAGTGACCGTCGTCCTTGTAGTACCTCAACCCACAGTAGATGCAGCTGTGGTGTCCTGCTCATCCTGTAAATAAAAGTTGAACAATTTGGCTATTTCTGCTTCAATAGTTTGTATGGTAATAAACAACATAAGAATAGAGGACACTGCAGAAAGCCTATTGGCCCATCGGTGGCAGCTCCTATTAATACACCAAAACAATCTGCAATCACACATTTTTCACAGCAGTGCAAATAGGGGGGGGGGGATCTTTGACAAGCTGCCGGCTTCCTGTTCCTTGCAAGACCACTAGTATTAGTGGCCCTCAGTAAATATGTTATGTTACCCAGTAATTTATTCCATAAAACAAACAATCCTGTTTCTAAACCAGTATTTACCCAGGTCTTTCATGAATTAAAACTTTTGATATACACTCATTGTTTCAGCTCTATTTTGTGTTGATATTTAAAACCGTATTTAC
>WNGS01160430.1:10215745-10244021 GCA_020271785.1 Procambarus virginalis | reverse complement strand
TCTGCACGCTCTCCAGGTCAGCAATTTCTTGAGCTTCAAAAGGGGCTGTCATTGTGCAGCAGTACTCCACTCTAGAGAGCACTAGCGTCTTGAAGAGTATCATCATCGGTATAGCATCTCTAGTGTGAAACGGTCTTGTTATCCAACCTGTCATTTTTCTTGCAGTTGTGACGGCTACTTTATTGAGGTTCTTTAAAGGTAAGGTCTTCCGACATGAGTACACCCAAATCCTTTACATTGCTTGTTCAATATTATGATTTGACTGCATTTTTACGTGGGTTCTGGCTTATATATTTCATTTTTTCTGTAGCACAAGAGCTGGAACTTATCTTCATTAAATACCATATTATTTTCTGTAGCCCATTGAACCTTCCCAGAACCCTGGTACAGTACCTTCATTTACAAATTTTAATTTAATGTTTTACTACAACTAAGACATAATAGAATTTTTGAGTACTAATTCAAGATTAGATGCCATTACTATAGCTAAGCGCATCAGAGATAAAAAAAAAATTAAATCTGTATTTGCCATTAATTTTTTAACTGTGCCTTTTCATTAAAAACAGTTGAATTTTTTGGGGGATGGTTAATATTGTCTTTCATAGCTGAAACTTGTTAGTAAGAGGGCTTAGCAGTTTTATTGTCATAAAATTGTTATTGAAATTTAACAACTTTTAAAAAACTTTAAATGTTTCCAAAATAAGCCCTGTTAAAAAAATCTTATAAAAAGGTGCTTCTTATGCGACAAAATAAGGTAAACGTGAACTAAATATCGGGCACTTGTGTCTATCACATGAGCAGTGTTGAACACAATGTTTTGAACAGTAAATCATGAATGGTTTGGTGCTCTTTATTCCTAAAATGTTATGTAACGACATTGTGCTATAAGAGATTGCCTGGGACTACATGTTAGCCACATTATTTGTTGGCCGTGTTGAAGGTTAATTTTATAGGTCCGTAGGCCTATAAAATTAAGCTTCAACAAATTAACCTTATAATATAAAGACAGTAAGCCTGTGTATACTGCATATACTGTAGGTTTGTATCGAGGTCCACCTAAGGTTGAACCACTGACCTTTCCCAAGGTGTAACCCACAACAGTTGCCAAGTTCTCAGGTACCTATTTACTGCTGGGTGAACATACGCATTAGGTGAAAGGAAATGAGCCCAACCATTTGTCCTGGCCGGGAATCGAACCCAGGATCCCCGATTGTGAGTGGAGAAAAGTCAACTGGACTAAGAGATGCACAGGTGTCTTAAGTGTATATTTAAGTGCTTGGTAAATCCCAGCCCTGATACCACCCAGTGCAAAAATAAATCGAAGCCTTGGGAGCTGAGGAAGGCAACAGCCTGTTGGATCTGAAAAGCAGAATAGAACCAGTGAAGAGCAGGGGTGCCATAGGCACAATCAGAGAACACTGTATAAACATCAGAGGTCCACGGTTGTTCAACGTCCTCCCAGCGAGCATAAGAAATATTTCTGGGACAACCGTGGACATCTTCAAGAGAAAAACAGTACATAGTTTTC
Organism: Procambarus virginalis; assembly: GCA_020271785.1. NCBI lineage: Eukaryota > Metazoa > Arthropoda > Malacostraca > Decapoda > Cambaridae > Procambarus > Procambarus virginalis. The sequence continues at coordinate 10,242,493 of WNGS01160430.1, read as the reverse complement.
TCCAAGGAGTGCCGGACCAACCGGGCTGTGGTGGGTATATGGGCCTGCGGGCCGCTCCAAGCAACTGCCTGGTGGACCAAACACTCACAGGTCAATCTTGGCTTCGGGCGGGGCATGGGGAGTAGAAGAACTCCCAGAACCTCCATCAAGCAGGTATCAAGCTCTCACAAGTCAAGAATGGCCTCGGGCTGGGCTTGGGGAAAATTCTAGAAGAACTCCCAGAACCCCATCAAGCAGGTAGCAGCTCTGGCCAAAATTCACCGGAAACTGAAGCGTACATAAGAGAAAAGGTGGCAAAAGCACGAGCTTGGAGGAATCAGTCTCATAGCTAACCATTGTATTTACACCACAGTGTAAATACCAGTTGTGGTTATCTTAAGGTTATCTTGAGATGATTTTGGGGCTTGACGTCCCCGAGGTCCGGTCCTCGACCAGGCCTCCTTTTTGTTACACCTTCTCCCCAGGAAGCAGCCCATAGCAGCTGTCTAACTCCCAGGTACCTATTTACTGCTAGGTGACGGGGGCATCAGGGTGAAAGAAACATTTTGCCCATTTGTCTCTGCCTCCACCAGGGATCTAACCCGGAACCTCAGGACTACGAATCCGAATTGCTGTCCACTCAGTTGTCAGGCGCCCAAACAGACGCCTGTCAGTCAGGCATGGTAAACTGAATTATTTTGCGAGTCTGCCAAGAGCAGAACAACAACTTTACAAGTTCTTACGTTCTTGTAAAGCCACTAGCACGCATAATGTTTTGGGCAGGTCCTTGATCTTAATTTTTCCTGCAATATGACCTGCCAAATTGTTTAACAATCAGGTACCCACTCACTATTGGGTGAATAGAGGTGTACAATTAAGGATTGGCACCTAGTCAATTCTTCCCAGGAAGGTTACAAACCCAGGCCAAATTGCTGTTGGTTACCAGTGCAAAGAAGAGTGAACTGGTCAAGTAACTGTACACTGACTGGACAGTGAGAGTCCACAATCTGACACTCCCGATGGCTATGTCACTCTGCAAAATAAAAAATCACCCAACACTTCATGTGATTGACTATCCTAATTTCCCATTTTTGTCCAGCCTTTTTCAAGATTTTAAAAAGCTCCCATTTAGCTTTATCTTGAAAGTTCTAGCTAATGGGTCCCAATATCATATCTAGGCAGCTGCCTTCCCTAACCACCGATATCCAATCCTGGTGTTGCTAATGTCCAGTTATGTCCAGTTATCTCTAAAAAATATAATTTTTTTTGTTTTTGTTATACCTTTTCTGTAGTAACATTGTCTTGAATGTTGTTTCTGACTGTTTTTACCTCTTCTTGGACACCAATCTAATTCTGGGTTTAAATAGTTGGATGAATTCCTAGAGGATCAGTAGGATATACTGCAGCAACCAACAGACTATGGAGCAAGTTATCACCAAACACGCCTCATCCCATGGAGGGCTTAAAAAGTTCCAGTATAGTCAGTTCCTTCACAAGTGCTCGTGGAGGAGCTCTATTACTGTTCACAAGTGATCCCGGAGGAGTTCTATTATTGCCATATTTTGCGAGTAATTACCTAAGTGTAGTTACAGGATAAGAGCTACGCTCGTGGTGTCCCGTCTCCCCAGCACTCTGTTATATAACGCTTTGAAATTACTGACGGTTTTGGCCTCCACCACCTTCTTACTTAACTTGTTCCAACCGTCTACCACTCTGTTTACAAAAGTGAATTTTCGTATATTTCTCCGGCAGCTTTGTTTCGTGAGTGGTCAGGACACAGTGTGTGATGCAGGTCTACCATAATGGGGGAAGGTAAACCTGAATAAACTAAAAAGATATTCAAGATTCGGGAAAACTCTGGGAAAAGACATGTTTGGAATTAGGGTGTTTGAGTTACAGAACATGTTATTGGGTAACCTAATAGATGTGGATTGTTTGGTTGTTGCAAGCATGGTTTAGACATTCAGTACTGTATGTCTAAAACTGTTCATAGTTTAGACATGCAGTACTGTATATATATTTATGAATGAATTTGAGGGGGTATCATTATGTGATGCCTTGTATGGGCCAGTAGGCCTTCTGCAGTTTCCTTCGTTTAAATGTTACTGCAACTTGAGACTTAATACAAGAGAGTTGCATGAAGCATAAACTGCTTCATAGAAGTGGCATTGTACTGTCTGGTTGTTGGTGGCATTGTACTGTCTGGTTGTTGGTGGCATTGTACTGTCTGGTTGTTGGTGGCATTGTACTGTCTGGTTGTTGGTGGCATTGTACTGTCTGGTTGTTGGTGGCATTGTACTGTCTGGTTGTTGGTGGCATTGTACTGTCTGGTTGTTGGTGGCATTGTACTGTCTGGTTGTTGGTGGCATTGTACTGTCTGGTTGTTGGTGGCATTGTACTGTCTGGTTGTTGGTGGCATTGTACTGTCTGGTGTGTTGGTGGCATTGTACTGTCTGGTTGTTGGTGGCATTGTACTGTGGTTGTAGGTGGCATTGTACTGTCTGGTTGTTGGTGGCATTGTACTGTCTGGTTGTTGGTGGCATTGTACTGTCTGGTTGTTGGTGGCATTGTACTGTCTGGTTGTTGGTGGCATTGTACTGTCTGGTTGTTGGTGGCATTGTACTGTCTGGTTGTTGGTGGCATTGTACTGTCTGGTTGTTGGTGGCATCGTGCTGTCTGGTTGTAGGTGGCATTGTACTGTCTGGTTGTTGGTGGCATTGTACTGTCTGGTTGTATTTTAACCTCGAGAAAGCAGTTAAAAATATAGTAAGAAAAGCTCTCCCTCACTGGATATTAAGATGAAATATGGCAAAGTAATTCCAGATCAAAAGCTATTCGTCAAGTGGCATCCTTAAATTTAAATATGAAGGAATGTATAAATAAATGCAACTTCTACTGTTTTAACTTTTATTTTGAAGAATAAGTTATTCGATATCATTTACACTTTCATTATGTCATTCCTGAAAAAAAAAACATTTGAAAAAGCAACATCTTAAACACAACATGCAAAATTTTTATATTTTACACATTTTAATACAACACAACATTCAAACTGTTTACAGTCACATTGTAAACATTTTCTGGCAGATCTATGTACAAAAATCCCAACCCAGCAAATGCACAACTTGATCACAAAATCTCTGTAACTATGTTATTAACGTGTTTTTACGTTACAATATTACACAATTAAGGTTTTAAGTCACGTTATTAACACTGTAACAAAGCTACGAGTGTTTGCTGGGAAGTGCCACTACACTACTCGCTGCATTACAACTCTCAGTCTGAGCTCATTCACAGCCTACAAAAATAGATATATTTTAGCATCACAAATGATTATCTCAACTGCATTCAATCACAGGAGAGTTTAGGAGTGAGCTACACTTTTTGCTTTCTACATAATGCTTTACGTAAGGAGGAAAAAGATGTACAATTCAGCCAACGATTAAAAAAAAAATGCGTCATTTATTAATGCACTAACACTAATTCAATAATTGCCATTATCAACGTGAAGAATGAGTATATTCATGCTCACTGTCTAAACAATATTGCAGTTGACATAACTGCCAATATATAAAAATTCTCCATCAAGGATCTTTGGTTTCAAAATGGCACTGCCATTAACCTCAGGGCAATTGTTATCAAAATATCCAAATGTATTTGTTAATAAATACATTTTGCTTGAAGTGATTTTGTAACATTCTTAAATGTATATTATTAATTTGCATTTAATATATACAACACCGGTACTATACAAAAACAAATTAAATGATGGAAAACTTTACACCTGGAATGACGAGCAAACTATGTCATTGACATTTGATATTACATCCCTTGGGTGTCAATACAAAATTACATTATTGTAGATGACTAACAATGAATGGAAGTGAAGGACACTAATTCATTAATACCATGAGATATGATAAGTATGGCTTCTTCCTAGATTGTCAAGAAATAATTGAATATATGGTAAGTGAAACTATTTCTGAAAATGAGAAATGGGTTCCCCAATCAGAATACAGTACTGTACTTTGCCTATTATTACAATTGTTTAACATTGGATTGAGCTGAATTAACATGAGACTTTGCAAATGTTTACACATCACCAAGAAATAATTTTAAAACTGGAAAACTGTCAGTTCCATTACTCAATGTACAAGCTTTATAACAGCACTCTCTCTAGTATCACCGAAAGGCAAAACACGTCACAGTTTGGCCAATCTTCTGATTACTATATTAACTTCGTCAAAATTATGATGAATTCAAAAGATAGAACTTTTTAATAGAACTTCTTCAGTTGCTCAAATGTGACAAAGAAGATTATATTCCAAGGTCCAAGTCGAAGCCATGTAGGAATGAATCCCTTGTACAGCGCCAAGGGTCCCTCAGATTTAACCGTCTGTTGAAATAAGAGATATTTAGATGTATGCATTCAACAAATAGCCCACATGACTATGGTCCAACACCTTCCATATACAGTACATGTAACTACAATATATAATTTATAATAATTCATTGTGTCAGCGGGATAGGCAGCCAAAGTGTATTCACACACATTAGGCTTATATCAAGGTCTCCCCCCCCCCCAGGATGCAACCCTACAACTAACTCTGGGTACCTACTTACTATGATCACTACATACAAAATAGTAACAGGAATTGATAAAATCGATAGGGAAGATTTCCAGAGACCTGGAACTTTAAGAACAAGAGGTCATAGATATAAACTAGCTAAACACAGATGCCGAAGAAATAAGAAAATTCACTTTCGCAGAGTGGTAGACGGTTGGAACAAGTTAGGTGAGAAGGTGGTGGAGGCCAAGACCGTCAGTAGTTTCAAAGCGTTATATGACAAAGAGTGCTGGGAAGACGGGACACCACGAGCGTAGCTCTCATCCTGTAACTACACTTAGGTAAAAACTTAGGTAAAAACTACTAGGTGAACAGAGGCATTAGGTGAAAGGAAATGTGCCTCAACCATTTCTATCCCGCCTGGGATTCGAACCTGGAATTCTTGACTGTGAGGTGAGAACGAACCCGATTGCACTACCAGGACCCTAAACTGTTGTATTTACATGCACAGAATCATGTGTTTGCCCTATAAAACCACTTGAACATCACTAACAATTGTATGATGAAAGATACAAAAAATCTACAAAATAATCCCTGCAAATTATTTGATTTCCACCAAAATCTTGTACAGTATGGTGGAATATATATTGCACCCCCCCCTCCCCTCCCCTCCCTGAAAAATAATAAATGACAGCAGTTATAGAAAATATTTGACAGAAATGCACAGCTTTAAAATAGTATGAGGAGTGTGTCAGGATTTTAGTACAGACATTTAGTCCATATGAGGCAGAGAGGAAGAACTGATACTGCAAATTCTTTGAAGACTTTGGTGGGAAATATCTGCAGCAGAGGTGGGTAATTCTGATCTACATCACAAGCATGGAATCAATAGAGGATAAGAAGATAGCAGTAGTTCTCATTTTGTGCATGATCAGTGGCTCTATTAAAAATACAAATATACTATAAAATCATTAATCATTCTATAATAAATTACAGATGGTGTATTATAATACTTTAACTAAAAGTATGACAAAGCAACTGGCACATGGACTGAGAGGCAAGCTGTTAGCACATGTACTTTATGAAAATCAGGGGAACACTGACTGGATAATGAGGGATACACACTTCCCAATGCTGCACCAAACACACAAGATGAAGTGAGAGGTATGAGCTACGAGGAAAGGCGAAGGGAGCTGAACCTCACATTCTTGGAAAACAGAAGAGTAAGGGAAGACACACAAGGAAGGATGAAAAAGCAATGTTATATCTCGTGTTGACCCAGAATGAGGCGAATCTTGACGGGATAAGATGGGAACCATTTGGGAGTCGGTGATTGCTCTTGTGTTCAACTACACAATGAAGTGGTTGCATAGTGGGTCAAGAGGTCAACAGAACTACAGGAGTGTGAAGGAGGAAGTGAAGTATGGGAGTGAACCAGAGAGGAAGGCAACAAATAAGATGGAAACATACATACCACTCTTTGCAACAGCATGATCAATCTATGGTTGAGCAACATAATGTGGCCAATAAAAATAAATAGATAAGTACAGGCTACAGATTACCAAGGCAGACACACTTAAAGCAAACCAAAAGATTACAACAGTGTTAGGAAAGAACCAGAAGGGAAGACAAACTAGTGATGTGTACAGCCTAGGCTATGGAAAAGTACAAACATTTCACTATGGATATTGAAAGAGGTAGCAGAAACTAGGCAACAGAGAGAGTAAAGCACTGACTCTGTCTGTCTGTCTGTCTGTCTGTCTGTCTGTGTGTGTAATTACCTAAGTGTAATTACCTAAGTGTAGTTACAGGATGAGAGCTACGCTCGTGGTGTCCCGTCTTCCCAGCACTCTTTGTCATATAACGCTTTGAACTACTGACGGTTTTGGCCTCCACCACCTTCTCACTTAACTTGTTCCAACCGTCTACCACTCTATTGCGAAGGTGAATTTTCGTATATTTCTCCGGCAGCTTTGTTTCGTTAGTTTAAATCTATGGCCTCTTGTTCTTGAAGTTCCGGGTCTCAGGAATTCTTCCCTATCAATTTTATCGATTCCTGTTACTATTTTGAATGTAGTGATCATATCACCTCTTTTCTTCTATCTTCTAGTTTTTGCATGTTTAATGCCTCTAACCTCTCCTCGTAGCTCTTGCCCTTCAGTTCTGTGTGTGTATGTGTGTGTATATATACAGTATATATATATATATATATATATATTATATATATATATATAATATATATATATAATATATATATATATATATTATATATATATATAATATATATTATATATATATATATCAGTTCTTTTTCAGATAAGGTAAGTTAGAATAGAAGAAACAGGTGGAAATAGGAAAAGCAAATGAGATGGATAAATGTAATAAAATGCACATACACAGTGAGGATCAGTAAATGGAGTGGGTCAGGGGCCAAAGTGACAGAAGCAACCACCATTCACAATATCTAGAGCAAAGGTGAGGTGAGGGAGGTGGGGGAAGGAATGGTGCCCCAACCACTTGGACGGTCGGGGATAGAACGCCGACCTGCGTCAAGCGAGACCGTCGCGCTACCCTCCACCCCAAGTGGTTGGGTAGAGCAAGGGTGAGAGCACCAAAACATGAGCAAGTAGAGATGCACCAGGCACAATGGCTGTTGCAGCTCTAGAGCTAAATTCACTCCCTATAAATGATAATCATGTGACCAGAAATATCCAGCTTTGACTCCACATGACATTCTTCTAACTTCACAATACTACACACACTATCATTAAGTTTAGGCTACAATAATGCCATCATATCTTTAAGAGAAATGTCTGTACATGATGGAGGCCAGATGCTCGGGTTTTGCCTCATCCAACTTTGAAGTAGTTCATTCATCCAAGTTGAATGTTTTGGAGTACAGGATGAACATAGCTGGTTGGGATCAGGCCTATTAATCTATTAAAAGGGGATCGGGTCAAGTAATGCCCCCCCCCACCACCAATCTAGTTGATGAAAGGTGGTTCATAAATTTCTTAATGGAAATGACAAACCATTTCATGAAGGGAAGGAGGAGGAAGGGGGGGGGGGAGACCCCGAATACTTGGGGACCACAACCAAGCAACTTACATAAAAGAACACAGTAATATAGTAGCTGCTCTTTCAGTAAATGCATAATGAACATAACGAAAAAATTATTCAACCAATATCCTTGTAAAATAAAATAAGGGTGTCATACAGCGAAGAATATTACAATAAATAAATTAAGCTTGGAGGAGAAACCTATCTGTAAAAATTGGTTAGAATACACTTGACTGCATATACCTGCAATAAACTGTCAACAGTACTTGCAACACATTAGACTACACATACCTGCACTAAGCAGTCCACTGTACTTGCATAAATTCTTGAAGTACACACTGCCCCATTACCACTAACTTGAGCTGGAGATTTTAACCTCTTTGGTTCATCACTCTTGTCTGAAATATGGTCATTGTAATACTGTTTAAGAATTGGTGTACTTCATATAAAGAACACTAAACATACTCTGTAATTATAAACAAGAAAAAAAAAGCGTTGAATGTAGTGAAACGCCATTTTCTGGGCGAGTCTCAGTGGCTTCCCTGAGCTATCCAGGCTGATATGGATATACTAGTATTAGCTTTCTGGCAGCAGTCAAAATGCATGAAATTCTTGCCTACCGGGACCATGAGCCAAACCGTGTCCCTCAGAGAGGCACGAGGAGCAATGGCCTATAGAACCCCCGTGTGGTTGGGAGCATTACATGTCTGCCATCGACCAGTCTGGCACCCAGAAAGATAGGAGCCCCAAAACAAATCCCTATTCTGGTGAAAATATTGCTACTGAAAGCTGAACGAGTGGATAGAACTCCCAAACGAAAATTAGCAAACGAGCATAACGTCATTAAGTTGCCACGCCGCTGTCTGCACAACCCCCGCTGTCTCTCCCCTCCCCAGGAGGGGGAAAGGGGAGCCTCAGACCCTCGCACAGGCGATCCAACTGGCAGTTCTTAGCTGGATGTCAAAAACAGGTGAACACACCGCCGACTGGAGGGAGGGAGGGACCGGAAAAGCCTCCGGGTCTCACCCACAAAATGGCATTTCATTAATTCAATGCTGGTTTTCAGGGAACGCCCTGTCGGCTCCCCAGAGCTACTACCCAAAGACAGGAAAAATACAGGGACTTACTGGGAGGCGGTCAGTCTCACTCCTCAACGCAAAGTCGAAACAACTGACTGCAACCGGCGACCCAGTGCAATGCACATCTACCAGGTCCAGGGACATTGACAAGGTAGCGAGCGGCCAGGACCCTGTTCGACCCCAAAACCCCCGGGCCCGAATGTCAACCGAAGACATGTTGCCAAAGACGCAGCCAAGCAGAAACTTACGACATCGTGGGCACGGGGATAGACTGCGGCTGGCTAGACTTAAAATCCTGTGGACGACCAGGGAGATTGAGCCTAAGAACAGGGAAGAGGGAAACAGAGTCAATCCAAAGCATTCCCAAGCCACCGAAGCCATGGCACGCAAATAACGGCGGAAAGCTGCAACCGAACACAACACTGATGCACCCCACTGAAACCAAGCATCAACAACCCAAGGGCCCCCTCCGGAACTCGGCAGTCTTATTCTTCGCCAGAAAAGGAGACGGCTGCAATGAACAAACCACCACCGGCCAAGGAGCAGAATCCCCTGCGCCAGAGGAGAGCATGAAGCTCCCCCACCGATCTGCCCCCAGAGGCCAATGCCAACAGGAAAAGGATCTTAGAAAACAATCCTGACCGAGGGGGCCACTACAACGAGGAGGAGAGAGAGAAGAGAGCACCTGGTCTAAGGACCTGAATGGCTCAGGAGGGGCATGAAGCAGGAGGGTGAACAATGCTGAGAGAGCTTGTGGAACAGGGCAGAAGTAACATCAATACCGAACGCAAGCTGGAGCAGCTTTGCCAGCGCCACATGATATGAGGCGACATCGGCATGTGGCTCCCAGAACTGAAGGACAAGAGCTAGAGGAGAGGTTAGAGGCATTAAATATGCAAAAACTGAAGATAGAAGAAAGGAGGCGATATGATCACTATGTTCAAACAGTAACAGGAATCAATAAAATTGATAGGGAAGAATTCCTGAGACCAGAACTTCAAGAACAAGAGGTCATAGAAATGGTGTACACCATGGAAAGTGCCTGATGATTACCTGGTTGATGGGGTTCTGGGATTCTTCTACTCCCCAAGCCCGGCCCGAGGCAAGCTTGACTTGTGGATAGTTTGGTCACTAGCTTTTGCTTAGAGCGCGGCCCGCAGGCCCACATACCCAACACGAAGCCCGGCTGGTCCCGAACTCCTTGTAGGAATAAATCCAGTTTCCTCTTAAAGATGTCCACGGTTGTTCCGGCAATATTTATTATGCTTGCGTAGACGTTGAACAACCGCGACCTCTGATGTTTATAACAGTTTCTCTGATTGTGCCTATTGCACCCCTGCTCTTCACTGGTTCTATTTCGCATTTTCTTCCATATCGTTCACTCCAGTACTTTTTTATTTTACTGTGTAGATTGGGACCTGCCCTTCCAGTATCTTCCAGGTGTCTATTATTTGATATCTCTCTCGTTTTCTTTCTAGGGAGTACATTTGAGAGCTTTGCGAACGATCCCATAATTTAGGGCTTTATCGCGTCTATATACTGCTGTATATGTTCTCTGTATTCCCTCGATTTCACCAATCTCTCCTGCTCTGAAGGAAGTGAGTACTGAGCACTACTCAAAACGGAGACGCAACACAAGTGACTTGAAGAGTACCACGATTGTGATGGGATCCCTGATCTGAAAGTTCTCGTAATCCATCTAACATTTTCTGGCTGCTCGAATACTTGCTTGGTTATGCTACCCTAAACCGTTTAGGCGTCATCAGACATGCATGTATTCCCAAATCCTTCTACATCTGGTTTTCCTACGTAGTGGGCACATTTGATTGTTTTTGTACCTAGTAGTCTTGTTAAGGTCCTCATTTTTACCGTACCTGATCCTGAATTTGTCACGTTAAACATCATATTATTTCTGATGGCCCAGTCGAAAACTTGTTATATATCAGCTGATTGTTCAATGTCTTCAAGCCGAGGTAATTTCATCTATTTTTTTGGTCGTCTGCAAAGGTGATACGAACGTGACTTGTATTTTTGTCTATACTGATATGAGAATAAGTTAGAAAGACAGCGGTGCAAGGACTGTACCCTGAGGTACAGAGCTTTTAACTGCACTTGGACTAGATTTTATATGGTTGACCGTTACTCGCTGAGTCCTGTTGACAGAAAACTGAGTATCCAGCGTCCTACTTTACCGGTTATTCCCATTGACTTCATTTTGTGTGCTATCACGCCATGGTCACATTTATCGAAAGCCTTTGCAAAGTCCGTGTATATCACATCGGCATTCTGTTTTTCTTCTAATGCCTCAGTGACTTTATCGTAGTGCTCAAGTAGCTGTGAGAGGCACGATCTTCCCGCTCGAAATCCATGTTGGCCTGGGTTGTGAAGGTCATTGGTCTCCATGAAATTGGTGACCTGACTCCTAATCACTCTCTCAAATACTTTTATTATGTGCGATGTTAGTGCACTGGTCTATAATTCTTTGCCAATGCTTTGCTCCCTCCCTTGTGTAGAGGGGCTATGTCTGCTACTTGAGTGCATCTGGTATCTCCCCCGTGTCCAAGCTCTTCCTCCACACTATACTGAGTGCCTGTGCTACCGGCACTTTGCATTTCTTTATAAATATTGAATTCCATGAGTCTGGACCTGGGGCCGAGTGCATGGGCATGTTTTCAATTTCTCTTTCAAAATTTAGTGCGCTCGTGTTGATATCAGTTATATTTACAGGGGTTTGGATATCCCGCATAAAGAAATTGTCTGGATCTTCTACTTTCATGTTGTTTATTGGAGTGCTAAACATGTCCTCATACTGCTTTTTTAGGATTTCACTAATTTCTTTGTCATCCTCCGTGTATGAACCTTCACTTGTACGAATAGGTCCAATACTGGCAGTGGTTTTTGCTTTTGATTTCGCATATGTGAAGAAGTATTTTGGATTTTTCTTTATTTCCTGAATTGCTTTCTGTTCTAACTGCCTTTCTTCAGTTTCATATGAGTGTTTCAATTTCCGCTCGATTTCTTCCATCTCCCTATTTAAATTATTCCTTCTTTGACGGGAATTCGTGCCTGCATAAGCAGTTCCGTTATTCTTTTCCTGCGTTTATAGTGTCTTCTGCGTAGATTCATTCATAGATTTAAACTAACGAAACAAAGTTGCCGAAGAAATATACGAAAATTCACTTTTGTAAACAGAGTGGTAGACAGTTGGAACAAGTTAAGTGAGGTGGTGGTGGAGGCCAAAACCGTCAGTAATTTCAAAGCATTATATGACAAAGAGTGCTGGGGAGACGGGACACCACAAGCGTAGCTCTCATCCTGTAACTACACTTAGATAATTACTTGGGTAATTACGGGGGTTTCTATAGACCATTGCTCCTCGTGCCTCTCTGAGGGGGCCCGGTTCTGGCTCGTGGTCCCCGGTAGGCAAGAACTCCATGCACTTTGATGCCAGACAGCTAATAGTTAAAAATCATCCTGGATAGCTCCGGGAAACTGACGGGGCTTCCCCCAGAAAAAGAGCTTTACTTTTAACCATTGTGCTGCTCCGAGTTTATTGTGAAATTCCCCTGAGCACATGAAATAAAGCGTTCCCAAAAAACTTTTTTTCTTCGTAAAATGATAGATTCCCTTCCCTGAACATGTCTATGTAAAAATAAATACCAAATTCCACTTACTTAGGCTGTGGGGATGTGGACAAGGTGCGCTGTGACATCATCAGGGGCTGGTCGCCTGTGTGTGACACGCCCAGACACGGTTGCGCTGGCCATTCATGCACCGGGTGTTGCCACAAATATATTTTCAATTATTTGTTCTATGTATTTCCAATGCGGTTTTGTTTTTTTATCGTATATGATACATATTTGTGTCCTTTACAATATGTTTACAGTAGAATGTTCATAATGTTCCATGGAACCGTGATACATGTGTCAGTAATGTGTCCACAATGTTTGTTGTTGCAATATTACTTGTTAATAATTCATTAAAATTTCAATATGTACAGTTTCACACACTATTTACACAGTAACACACTGTATTACACACTCAGTACTTTGGAAGTGAGTAATAATCAACGAAGTAGTCCATGGTGCACAGCACGACTTCGCTTTCGTTGCACAAGGTACAGATTCGCTTCCTGTTTTCATTCTGTGTGCTTGCAAATAACTCACTCACGTACACCCTTGGCATTATTACCTGTAGGTGGTATGTAGCCAAGCTTGTAAAACGTAAGGTAGTCTTGAAAAGATTACAGGAAAAGATCAAATTGTAAGGTAGTCGTGAAAAGATCGCTTTGTACGATCCCACACAGGAAGAGATTCAGCCAGCCTCAAAGAGTGTCCGTCAGTATGGAAAAAGATTCAGCCAGCCTCAAAGAGTGTCCGTCAGTATGGAAAAAGATTCAGCCAGCCTCAAAGAGTGTCCGTCAGTCAAGAAGAGATTCGGTTATTCTTGAAAATATCTATGGAAAACACCACCATGGAAGCCGCTCTAACACTGTTCATCTATGCTACTTGTATCAGATGCATCATCACTGAATGCAGAAAATGATTCATCTATGTATCATTTAAATAAATTTGAGATAGCATAGATGAACAAGGGTGGTGCTCAGAGCTACAACTGGATATGCTCGCTGTATCCTCCTCATAGGTGCTGTATCACTTGCATCCGACCTTTGTGTTAGGTCCTTAATGCACCTAGCTTCACCAATATTATGACCCTTATGCTCTTCAAACAATAAGGTTTGAATTTCACCGACAGAGCGCGATTTTTCAATACCGCATCGGATAGGTGTTTGGGAGCCATAGGCGCGTATGCCACCCATGGTTGCTCACTCAGTACTAACCCAGCCAGCAGCCCTAGGGCATTCTGGGAATTTTTTCCAAGATGGCTGCCTCTCACTGGAGGTCCTAAGAGTCCATTTCGTACACAACCAACCTCGCACACAACCTTAGAATGGGTACGAAAAAATAAAAGTTTTCTCGGTTGGCGCAGTGTCCCACCGACCGAGAATACTCGGTTGGTGAAGTTAAGTGGTTAATATATGTACAGTACATTATAAGGAGACTGAAAGAAAAGGTTTATCATCACAGTTATAATGTTATAATAGCAACTCTGAAGAGTACACATACTTACCCGCACAACGTCAAGGGGAGTCGATGCAACTGCACCTCCCAGGCTCGATATGAAGCTCGACCTGTCATGAGAAAATGACAACATTTACTTAACGCTCAACAACCCACTTCAACTCCTCCGCTCCAGTGAAAATATTGGTTTTATTTGGTATTTTCCTTCCCTTTTCCCCTTTTTCCTTTTTAAACATGAGCTTTCCAAATTGTCACTATATACGTACTTTGCTTAATAGTACCAGATAACGTCTCACTGTCTGATCCCAAAAGTAAACAAAACTGTGCTCGAAGCATGCATCACAATATGAGTAGTAGAGTGAGTGACGTTCCTTTGACAACATGCTCTTTAACACAATACATATTTCAATATTTGTAAGTCATATATATTATAGGCTGTTGATGTATAATTCATGTGTGGTTTTATTTATGAGCTCCATGCAATGTGGTAAAGCACACATTTCCCAAAACTAAAATAAATTAAGAGCATTTGCAAATAAGTTTAAATGCATCAGCCAGTGAGATGTTTGCTCTAACAAATCAATTAAAATATTACAACCTTAAGAGTTTCCATATTTTTAAAAGTTACTCATTATGAAAATGTAATGAAATGAAGAATTACGAAGAAACAGAAAAGTATAGGAGATGAATACGTACTAAGTAAGCTACAACATATTGCAGTGCTTCTAACATTATAAATATTTAACTACAATAACCCTAAGACTTGAGAGAGGTGGTCTTATGAACACTTGCCTGCAATATGTACCATAGACTGGCACTACATGATATTCTTAAAAGGAATTAAACATTTTCAATTCATAATTATTTCAAGTGGACCAAGGTATAATTTCACACACAAGCAATACAAAACTTTAATTTATTAGTAAAAAGACAGTTTTAAAGAGCAAGAAACTGTATAGAGAGGATGAGTACGAGATGGTGGTTAGTAGAAGGTAAATAGGGAATATTAAAAGTGATTATGAAGATGGTGATCATGAAGATGGTGAGGCACTAAAGATGAAGATGGTACAATACAGGTTCTCAACGTTACATGGGACAAGTGACTCCCGAGAATCATGGCGGTTCCTCAGCTAAGGGCCCCACAGTCCCTCCGGGACTGGGGACCCGTGCCGGGTAAGTGGTTTGGGACCGGGGTTTTGGGATCCGTTGCCAGGTCCCGAAGGACCCTTGATTCATCCCGGACATGCGTTTGCGAAACATCTGGAATGGACACACGTGAAACTATGTGGTGGTCGCCACAGACGTACCACCAGGAAAGGATACTAGTCGACACATTAATGTAGTTAATTAGAGTACAGTGTTTACATATCTGCCATAACTATGATTTAGTCTAAAACACTAGTTTTACATAAACGAGTTACCAATTTAATTAGCTAGCCTAACTATTTCCCTTCCTCACTATCTGAAAAGCATCATTCATTCATTCTTACACACTATGAGATGAAAATTATTATCAAATGTTAGCATGCAGATTTTTGCAACAGGTCAAATTTTGTTTTAGAATCAGATGCTTCATAAAGTTTCTAATCTGACTAACAATAAGACACTCTATATTGACACTGGTAGATGTAATTAATGCTGCAATACTGTAAAGCATCTCGAGGACATTAATGTTGAGTTGTATACAACACTTTCTAGTGCATGAAATACAAATAATAATTTGATGTGAAGAATATCATTTATCACCTAAACTTTACTGATGACTAGAAAAACTAGTCTAGACCTGTTTACATGGTACTTGTAATGATGTGGACCATCGTGCATATATATATATATATTGATGTAATGGACAATTAGAAATTAGAATTTGGTACTATTGATTTTGGACAAACTGGAAAAGGTTTTGTATGTTGCTAATAAATCCTAACCTAACCTAAACATCCTAGGCCTAATACACGCTATCTAAGGCCTATTATAGTACATATATGTGCTATTCAAGGTCTTAGGAATATTTAAGCTTGGTATTTTAGCTTTATTTATTCAGGACTATAAACTGAATAACCAAATTCTACTGTCTAATTGTCCATTATATAAATATATGTATGATGGTCCACATAATTATAAACAGGAGAATGGGTTGGAAAAAACCTTACAAATTTAAAAAATAGTGCTTTAATGTACACTAAAACTGTACATGAAAGAACAACAACAAAATTTTTCTTTTAATTTTTAAATCAATAATTTCCCAAGACAGATGGACATTTTCTGCACAATGGGGACAACGTAACCCTTGGACTGTGCATGTCATAACACCAGCCAAACAATAGGACACGTAACATCCCAAGAAGTACACACACACACACACACACAGTAATCACACTAACGTGACTGCATCAATGAGAAAATTCCTAGGGAATTTCTCATTGATGCATTGGTTGTGGTGTAGTCGCTAGAAGTGTGGGCGTGGGAACATCCACTGCATGGATTCAGACCTTCATCACGGCTCCTACTGATTTTCTCAAGCAAAGAGGGTTTAGGTACCGTGTAGTAATTGAAATTCCTGCTGATACACAGTGCTCCCGATCAGTATTTAAGACCTCCGGTAAATATCTGCCATCTTGAAAAGTGCAATGATTTTTTGGGATATTTATCCTATACTTGGGTATGGTTTTAATATAGAAAGACAAAACTTATTATTCATTTTTTTTGCTCAATTTATCATAAGTGCATTTCAAGGGTTAAATGTGTTAATATGTTTGATCACATTTGTGTATGGGAGATGCCAAAGAATGTTCATTCCATCCCTGAATAACAGAGAAGATTTTTAGCTACATAATAATGTACTCAGACCGCCCTCACAGTGGTACTTGACATCATAAAGACTGCCAGCAGCATCCTGCTAATTGCTAGCTAGCCTCTCCAAACTCTACCATTAACCGAGACCAATGACCAAAATTGTATAATACTGCATCACTTGTGTGTGAAGCTGGGCAAGGTATGGTGATTATCAGACAAAATGAAAGACAAGGTAATTCTGACGACACAATGTCAAGCCAATGTGACTTTAAAGCACTTGAAGGGATATAAGGACTGAGTAAAGGAACGGTGTCCAACCATTTGGATCATCAGGCACTGAATGCTGACCCTATGCGTGTATTTTGTAACAACACGAAAGCACAGGAGATTCTTGCACACCAGCATCTATCATTTGGATTAGAACTGTGATGTGCTTCAGGGTTCATACCAAACAAATTATTTGTCTTTATAAAAGTACAACCCAAATTAAAACTAAAGAATGTAAGTGGGTACTAGTTTAATAACCAATACCCACTTACAGTACTGGTGCAAGAAGTACTGGTTTACTAAAACACGAGGATGCACATATAAACATTACAAAAAGTGCTAAAATAATAAGATACTGTACTTCTAAACTTAGTGGGAAAGTAGATTGCAGAAATATGGTGAGAAAAAGTTGCTACCAGTCGAGGGTAACCAGCAACCCACATGATGGAGAACTGTGCATAGGTAGTGCAGAAAAGCATAATACCTCGGAGTTTATATGGCGTCGTGTGTGCCACAATAAACAGACACAAATGAGAGACGTAAACACAATTACAACAGAGGAACTCGCATCTCATCCCACTTAAATGCTGCAACAGGAAATTTTACAAGGAAAAGGTACATTACAGCTGATCTCTGACCCCGTGACAAGACAAACTTGGCCTCAGGCCGGGCTTGAGGAGTACAACTATTGGAACTGTGTCTCGGAACTTTGCCCGAAATGGTGTGCGTATCAGTGGCTTTAGGCAAAGTATATACTAGCTCTATCTAGAAATCCAACATTCTGTATCTCATTTTGAATGTATGTAGTTTTACCTGATTAAACATTATTATTATTATTAACTGCGGGTAAACTTTAAAATAAACATAAATGCCTGAATAGTAATGAAAGACACCCATTAAGTTTCAGACCCGTCTACAGTACCCTCAAATGTTAAGATAACTGTAGCTGTGTGTTGATACATTTTACTTCACACACACAGCATAGGCAATGACAAGGTAATTAGTTCAAACTAGCCATAGGATAAAGATGGATAATGAACATTATTAATGACATGTGCAGCATACTTTCAATGTACCATGTCCTAGAAACACAGCATCACGTGAAATATACCAAATATATCATGCCATAAACAAGAAAATTAAAATAAGTAAAAAAACTAATATACCTTCACATTAAATGCAATAAAGATGCTCTAGGTAACTAATCAGTACCAGTGTCCATATAAGTGTTCACTACACTTTGTAGTGCCTAACTGAAGGTCGCCCTGCACAAAAACACCTGTACTATAACACCACAAAAGGTACAGAACGTGCTGAGTGACCTACAGGAAATGGTTCGTGGCATTGTCAGGCAGCAAGTTCATCTTTATAAAATAATGTTTGCACATGTCGTAAATTGGTAGCTCCACACCTACGATCACACCTGCTCTTTGAGCAGTTGGACACACTCCCTGAAGAAAAAGTTATCTGTTAAACACTTCCAAATTAACCTTTTATGTTATGCACTAATAAAGAGTTACATACTTTATACAGAACAGTATATATATGCAAAGATTAAGTCACAATATCATGGCAGAAACAAATAACCAACCCCACAACCATAAAAATGAAAGTGATTGCATTTTGTCCAATCCTGGAACTTCAACATCATAACTTTATTTATATCTCCATTAACATTTATTATTAAAAAAAAGAAAAGAAAAAAAAAAACGGCATTGAATGTAATGAAATGTCATTTTCTGGGCAAGTCCCAGAGGCTTCCAGGAGCTTACCGGGCTGATATGTATGTATTAGACTGGCATCAGTCAATTCGATTAGAGTTCTTGCCTACAGGGGACCACGAGCCAGAACCTGGCCCCCTCAGAGAGGCACGAGGAGCAATGGCCCTATAGAAACCTCCATGTGGTTGGAAGCATTCCATGTTTGCCATCGACCTGGAAACTTCATACTGCCGCCGACACGAAACACGCAGATGGGACACCATCAACGAAGCCACCTGATCACCATACAAGTGGCAATAGACCCGCATCAGAAGAACCACATAAAGGACTGAACCTATCCGCTGGAAGTGGCGGAGCTGTAGAAAAGTCCCTGGGTTCGAACACCCAGCAAGTAGCACCAGAAACCAAGGCTGGGCCGACCATCAAGGAGCCAACAGGACAACTCTCCCCTGGTAAGTCTCCAACCAAGCCAGAACCCGAAGTAACAGAGGAACCGGGGGAAAGAGGGAAAGGTAACCCCACCTCAAGCAGTCCTGCCAAAAGGCACTGACCCCGATGACCTCACAGTCGGTGAAGGGCACCACTTATACCGGGAGACTCCTCGACCATGCCGATGCGAAGAGGTCCACCTCCAGGTGTCCGTACGTCCGGCAGAGCCAACTGAACGAGTTGCCATCGACCATCCATTCCAGGGAAAGGGGAACGAACTGGTACAGGCTGTCCGCTAGGACGTTGGACACCCCACCTGGATGTGAACCACCAGGAGAGCCAAACCCTGAGAACTCAGCAGACGAATCACCCGAAGCGACCAGCCCCAAACAGTAAGGACTGCATCAAATCCCCTTGGTTTAGGCAATGAACCACTGGGGTGCAGTCTGAATGGAGCCAGATCGTTGATCCACGAGTGACATGAACCCTCTGAAGTGACAGCCACACTGTCACAAACTCCCGCACTGTGCTACGAGCCTGATGGAAGGACGGACCCCACTGATCCTGACTGGCCTGGTAAGCACTGGTCACAAAACCCCAGCCAAGAGATGATGCCATCAGTGTACACACAGAGTGAGGGCTTGGGTAGGCGCCACGGCACTGAACCCAGAAAAATCCAAAGAGAAAGCCGGTGACACAGCAGCCGACGCAAGGCCCCCGGAGGCAAAACCCAACAAACAACAGCAGGGAAAGGACAAGGGAGCGCTGACGAAACCAAAATTGAAGCGACTAACGCCCCCAAGTCCAGGTCCCTATAGCCAAAGCAGGGCAGCTGCAGGGTATCCGGAAAGGCAACCAACCTAGCGTGTTGCAGAAACTGAAACCTTGCATTCAAAGCAGAAGCTGCCTGCACCTGATTATTAGTATCAGTGGACTGGGTGAACTGGAGCACCAGCAAGGAACACCACTCGCAGGATTCCAGATCAAAGGTGTCATCGACCCAACAGGCAGCCTGAGGCAAAATCAGTGAATGTCACCCTGAGACAACGGGACAGAGCAAACTTTGAACTCGCACAAGGCGAGATGGGACCCAGAGGATGCATCCATTGGACCAATGTGCCCCAGTGGGGTTCTCCAGGGCCCTTAGGCTGACTGCTAAGGGAAGCCCCAGGCAAGGCACTACTAACCGGTTGGCCCAAACTACTGAGAGAACAATTAAACCTGAACCCCTGCGACGTATACAATCACTGACCTAACGGGGGGACACAAGAATAACAGAGGGTGATTAACGACTAAGTGGTAGACTTCCCCCCCCCCCACCACCAGGTAACAAACAAAAAGAAAAGAAAAACCCTGCAAAAGTACAACATCTCCAGGAGAAACAAAACATGCTACTGTGATATTAGGTGACAAGCTGCACAGTACCTTGCACAGTACCTGAGATACGACCGACCCAAAGTCAAACAGTGGCTACAAAAACCCCAGCTGACTCCAAGGGCGGGCAATCACCGAGTAATAAAAGATCCCTACGGAGGTAATTCCCGAACAACTTGTGGAAGATAACCCCAAGCTGCAAGGGCAGTTCTTACAGGGCACCTAGGGAAGATGGCCCTAGGCGCATGCGGCCCCAGTACAGTACTCAGTGTACTACTGGCTCGCACACAGCACTGTTCAGAGACAGGAGCTAGAGTTGAACGACCGCCACTCAGCACATCAGCCTCAGAAGGAGTTGGATGGCTGGCACGAGGGGTCTGGGGTTTCCCCTTCCCCCTCCCGGGGTGGGGGGAGCTGCGCAGACAGCAGCGCGGCGGTGGTTGTGAAGTCGTTGCTTGTTTGCTTGTTTTCGGATTGGGGAATTCTGCTTGATAGTTCGACTTTCGGTAACAATTTTGAACCAGGTGGAGTTTGTTTTGGGACGCCTACTTTTCTGGGTGTCTAACTCGGTCGATGTTCTATATACAGTATAGCAACATTGAATGCTTCCAACCACATGGAGGTTTCTATAGGCCATTGCTCCTTGTGCCTCTCTGAGGGGGGGCCAGGTTCTGGCTCATGGTAGCCAGAACATGGTAGGTAGGAACCTCGTAATCCCCAGAAGGCATTAGAACTCCAATCGAATTGACTGATGCCACGGTCTAATACATACATATCAGCCCTGTAAGCTCCAGGAAGCCGGAGGGGGCCCCACTACAGAAAACTGTATATACAATGAATGTACACCAAAATTACTAAAATATAGCTTACCCTCCATAGACCCTGAATACCTTCTTGGTGGTAAATACTGAGAAACGCTTGAAGAAGGCTTTTCTCCTTGAATTCTGCACGCCCACTCTGTAACCGCACCTTCAGCACATCTGTAGGATTAGCCATCGCACTAGCCACCACCCCTGAGTTTAAAGATACAGATAGGAATAGACTACAAATGGGCACATAACACAAGCACAATAAATTACAAGTGGTTGAGTAATACAAGCACCAAACTATATCTAAAACAAGAAATTTATAATAAGTAGGAAACAAGTTTCAGTAATGAAGCCCAAGTGATCAATATTTTAAGAGCACTGTAGAATACAGGAAAACCTGTATTCTACAGTAAATATACAGGAAGTCTGAAAACTTTCTGTATATTTGTACAAAATCAAGTATTACATACAGGGTTGTTTGAATCTTTCCATTGTATGGTTCTATATCTTGACAAGTTTGTGACATGTCTCCATGTTAGTATGCATACACGGTATTAGTATTTAAAATGGGATGCTTTATGTATATTGCGAGTGGTGCAATTTGTGGTGTGTTATGGGACATGAGGGTACGAGATCCCGGACAATTGAAGGATTGGTCATTGCATACGTCCGAATTATGTTACATAGTAAATAATATTTTTACATGCCAACAAATTTATTGTATAAAAATACTGTACTGTACAACTAAAAAAAAAAAATTCAATGGCCTAAATTTGAGTCTAGAAGAGAGAGCTGTAATAATGATTAAAGTTGAAGACATAGTGGAATCCATGATCATGAAATTAGACCTGTGGTCTAAACGTGTGGAGAGCGGTGTGTTGGAATCCATTCTGACGCAGACTTCCTTGCAGCATCTGATGATGACCTCTCTCTCTCTCTCTCTCTCTCTCTCTCTCTCAACAAGTAACCAATCTTGTTATTCAGCACTTGCAGGGTTTCAACAACAGTTTTAGGGAATATTTTCCTCTTCCCAATGCCAATAAGTGTATTTGAGATCCACTGTATGTAGATATAATTTTTTTTAAATATTTAACAAAAAAAGAAGAAAATAATCTTATTGAACTTTTGTGTGACATCACTGAGGTAGTTTGCTTCAGTACATCTTGTCAGACTTTGGTTGCATGTGAAAAATGAATTCCCAGAACTGTCACCCAAACCACTGAGATATTTAATACCATTCCTCACTACATACTACACCACTACACTACTAAGAAACTACACTTCTCAGGAATCTGTACACAAGTTGATTGACAGTTGAGAGGCGGGACCAAAGAGCCAGAGCTCAACCCCCGCAAGCACAACTAGGTGAGTACTACGTGAACAGCTCTCCCAGCTATTTTATAAAATCAAAATACATAAAGAGGATGAATGTGGAACCTGATCAACCCTTAAAACTGTTTGGCACTGAACTTGAAGTCTGAAATATTGTTTCAACAAAGCAGCATCAACCATCTCATTTAACTTAATACTGTCATTTATTTAATTAGATATTCAATTATGTAGATATATTTTTAAGTTGAGAGATATATTTTTAGAGAGATGTAGATATATTTTTAAGTTGTTAGTTAATAAACTCTGCTTCTTGACTAGACGAACCTTTCAAAAACTGGGCATACATGGAAAAATATATTATTAAATACAAGGGGTCCTTGCTGGTGAAAAGGTTAGGAACCACTGTTCTAAAAACATCATTAAATTCCTCATAGCCACACTTATCTCTGGATCTTCACGCTCCTTTTCTCTCGTTGGCCTCAAGTTTACCGCTCAAATTTACACATTAAAAATGTGACTTATTAGTAAAAATTAAAGCATCATAAGACTGGCTTTTCTATGCATGGGCTTTGATGCATTAAGTGGGTTGCTTGGGTTCACATTCTTCTTGTTAGGCAAAGAATTACATTTTTAATTGAGAGAAAGGGATAATATAAAGGCTAAGTGTCAGTTTACCTGCAGTGACGGCACAGAACACATTGATGCCAAGTCTTTCTTCTTCGGGATTATTAACTAGCATCTGCTTGAGGGAATAATATAACCCAAACTTGATCGTTCCATATGTAGCTTGACGGAGTACAGCTGGTGCTATTCTGTAGGGAAAACATCAATAATGTTCAAACACCAGCTTAGTTAATTTTATCTACAGCTTTCAGCCAACGTTCAAAACCTTAATCTTAAGATGAAACACTATCACTGTATTTTCTGGTGCATAAGACAACGATTTTAAGGATATTTTATGGAAACTTATGATTTTTAGTACGTCCCATCATTCATTTAAGTAAAGTTACCTTCAAGTGGTTTTGTTGGGGAAAAGAAATGATTCTGTACATATAAATAGAATACAGTATTTAGTTGGTAATGGACAAAATGTTTACTGTGCATCACATCTGCCAGAAAAATATGGTAATTAATCAACGAAATATACTGTACTCTACTGATAAAGAAATTGGATTACCTTTAGTACCAAAAACTAGATTTCAAGATGATAAAGTTTTTGACCATCTTTCTACCCAAATGCCTTATGGCTTGATAAAGGCAGGACTTCTAAAAATAGTTACTACATTTTCTGGAGGGCGGGTCACTTATTTTTGTCCATCATTAATTCAATACACATTGTTTTCCCTAAAAAATACTCTTGACACTGTATGATAAAACATTCTAAATTTGCTTCCTGGGGTGAGCCTCAGAAAATATGCTAGACACCTTTCCATTACTGTACTCAGACACATCAGTCATAAGCAGAGACCTGCTAGAACCTGTCCACTCACCTTCCCTCACAGAGGCACAGAGAGCAAGCCTTTGTTATGATCATCTTTACTGGGAGACCAACCAGAAAGATGGGAATACCAACAACTGCATTTTACCATGAAAATGAAGAGCTGAAACAGCCAACAGACACCACAAAATCACTCAAAACAAAATAGTTTACTAGAAAGTTGATACAAAAAACACCTTGGTGCGCAGAGCTGCCAACAGCTTTTCTTTCAGCTCCAAGCTGACATCTGCTCAGTTCTGTCACTGATGCGGCCTCGGTCAGTTTTTCCCAGTTGCCTGCCCAAGCGAGTCCAACTTGCTTACCTAGAGCATACCTGGAGAGGGTTCTGGGAGTTCTTTTACTTCCTGAGCCCGGCCTGAAGCCAGGCTAGACTTGTGATAACTTGGTCCACCAGGCTGTTGCTCGGAGTGGCCTGCAGGCCCACATATCCACTACAGCCTAGTTGATCTGGCACTTCTTGCAAGAGGCACTTATCTAATCTTGAATACATCCACCTTTGTTCTGGCAGTATTTCTACTGCTTGCTGGGAGGGTGTTGAACAGCTGTGGACCTCTGATGTTCAGACAGTGGTCACTGATTGTGCCTATGGCACCTCTACTCCTCAGTGGTTCTATTCTGCATCTTGAAGATAAGTGATGGCCTGTGATTTTGAAGATAAGTGATGGCACAAGACAAAGTGACTTTGTCCTGTAAGAGCCATTTGCTTGTTCACTAATCTTAATCTTTCTTATTTGCTCATAAGCATATGTTTACAAACATGACTTCTTGTGTGGCTGTGCTATGAACTGCAGCACTTTAAGGTGACCCTTCTCGAAGTGCTTGTTTAGTATTGCCCCGGCACTAACAGTTACTTCTCTGGTGTGGTTAAGAGTTTGGCCCCGAAAGCCTGGCGACTGGGGTGGAGAGCCTAGCCCTGGGTAGTATACGAGTTGTGACTCCTGAAGAATGCCATGAAGAAGATGCCTGAATGCCTGAAGAAAGAATGAATGAAGAAGACTCCTCCTGAATGCCCCCTACGATTGGGGGCATTCTGTTTGTTTACCTATGGGGTGCATTAGGGTATGCATGCTTATTTATATAGCACTCCACTGATGCCCTTTGCAGCTATACTTATAATTTTGGATGTGTTTGGTGTAAGTTCACCCAACCACTTGACTGGATGGTAGAGTGGTGATCTTGCTTCTTGCAGATTGGCGTTCAATCCCTGACCATCCAAGTGGTTGGGCACTATTCCTTTCCTCTGTGCACTCCTAAATCATTATCCTTTCCAAGAGCTATATACAGTACTGTAGCAGTAAAGACTTGGTGCTTTCTCCTGATAGTTACCTTACCTTACCTTGGTGTCAGTTCTTCTGGAGAGCATCTCTAGTGCCTGGCTGTCCTGCTTGCTCAGTGACCTTTAGGTTCTGGCCCCTTCCTTGCAGGTCTACAGTGTTGCTTGTGATACTGTATATTGACACACAGAGCCCACACTGCTGGAATAAAGGTGGATGTATTCAAGAGGAATCTAAGTTCTTGCAAAAAGTACCAGACCAACCAGGCTGTAGTGGATATGTGGGCCTGCGGGCCACTCCAAGCAATGGCCTGTTGGACCAAGTTATCACAAGTCGAGCCTGGCCTTCGGGGAGTAGTAGAACTCCCTGAACCCTCTCCAGGTACGCTCTAGGTATACACTCACAATGTACGAGTTTGAGGGGTGTCTGTTAGCATTGCTACATGTCGCCAGTCATGTACTCTGCCTCTGAATGCTGCCTGTTGGTTGGAAGTTACCCTCTGCCCTGAGATAGTGATGCTCCAGTTCACTAAATCTCTAATTTAGCTACAGCCTCTGTCTGTTATCTTTGTTTTTGTACTGTAGTGATGAGGCTCAACAGGCAGCTTGATGTCTGATGTACTGTATCTTCTGTTATGTCAGATTGCCACAGTTCAATGCTACCAGTGTGCCACCCATTCTTCTTCAGTAAACACACTTAATACAGTTTTCTTGGTCCCCATTCCATGGCAAATTTGTTCCAGGTCATCCACAGTGTAATTAACACTAGCCAGCTCTCAGGCCCACATTGTCTAAGTTTGTGGCTTTGGCTGCTGTCTTTCCTCTTAAGTACCGTAATTGGCCATTTTTCAGACTCGAGGGTTCAGACTGATTCAGACTTTTTCAGATTCAGATATTGTACAGTATGCACAATATGCAAATATTATTTCAATATTATAATACTGTAATATATATTATATATTATTATGATATATTATTATATATATTAAAATATTAATATTATAATAATAATGATGATCCAGTATATTATTATTATAATATTTGAGTTGTGTGTTGTAATGTGTGGTAGTCCTCAGGGACTACCACACACTAGAAGAACTAGTTTGTAGTGTGTGTAGTCCTCAGAGGACTACCACCACCACTTGAAGAACTAGTGTTGTAATGTGTGGTAGTCCTCAGAGGAATACCACACACTTGAAGAACTAGTGTTGTAATGTGTGGTAGTCCTCAGAGGACTACCACACACTTGAAGAACTAGTGTTGTAATGTGTGGTAGTCCTCAGAGGATACCACACACTTGAAGAACTAGTGTTGTAATGTGTGGTAGTCCTCAGAGGACTACCACCAGTTGTTGTGTGTAATGTGTGGTAGTCCTCAGAGGACTACCACACACTTGAAGAACTAGTAGAACTAGTATACTAGTTGAAGTAGTAGAAGTAGAAGTAGAGTAGAGTAGAACAACTAGGGAGAAGAAGAACTCCC
>WNGS01160430.1:10201482-10215720 GCA_020271785.1 Procambarus virginalis | reverse complement strand
CAATATTGTACTTAACAACAACAACAACAACAACAACAGTGTTCTTACAATTGGTCAGTTAGGTGCCAGTGACCTTGTTACTGTAGCAAATAAAATATTTACAATACATTGGACCTCTTAGAGGTAAGCAAGTGGTGAATTCTTCATAAATTTTTCATGCTTATGATATTTAAAAAACTGCATTAACTGTATTTGCTGGTTTTATACCCTAGCAAATTTGTTAATATTATTTTTTAATCAAAATGAACACTAAACATTTTCTAAGAATTCGATCACTTGCTTGCTCTAGAGGCTCTCCATTATGAGTTAATGAATTTTATAAGGATATTTTGTGGCAAAAAAAACCAGCGTTGAATGTAATGAAACGCCATTTTCTGGGTGAGTCCCGGAGGCTCCCCGGAGCTATCCCAGGCAGATATGCTAATGTCAGACTTTGGCATCAGTCATAGGTAAGGAGTTCTTAGGCCTACCGGGACCACGGCCAGAACCGGGCCCCCTCAGAGAGGCACGGGGAGCAATGGCCTATAGAAGCCCCTGTGTGATTGGAAGCATTCTATGTCTACAATCGACCGGGACAGGCACCCAGAAAGGTAAGCGCCCCAAAACAAACCCCTATTCTGGTTAAAATTGCTACCAAAAGCCAACTAGTGGATAGAACTCCCCCAACAGAAAAACAAGCAACTAGTATGACGTCACACACCACCGCGCCGCTGTCTGCGCAGCTACCCCCCTCCCCGGGAGGGGGAAGGTGGAGCCCCAGACCTCCCACGCCGGCTATCCACCCATCAGTTCTGAGGCTGGATGTCAAGACACGCGAAAAAATAAAACGCCGACCGAGGGAGGGAGGGTTGCCGGGGAGCCTCCGGACTCACCCAGAAAATGGCGTTTCATTACATTCAACGCTGGTTTTCTGGGGGAGCCCCGTCGGCTCCACCGGAGCTAACTACCCACAGAGGAAGATCAAAATGGACGGAACCGGGAGAAAGAGAGGCGGACACCACGCACCCCTCCCCCTGGAACCGATACAACCGGCAGCAACGCCAACCCAAGGTGCCACAGCCCCGGAAAGCACTAGGAACAACACAAGAACAATGAGCAGCAAGGCCCCTGAACGAACACCAAAGATCCATGCCGAAAGACTGCTCGAACACGTCATCCAGACGGCAGCGAGAGCAGCAAAGCCACGAACATCACGGGCAGGATTTAAGAACACAGGCAGCCGAGCCGCAAGAACACGGCTGACAACCCAGGACACCATCACAGGCGAACCGGTAAGAACAGAACCGGATCACCGCAAAACGCGCTCCGGACACAGACGCCATGGCACACAGCGGAGACCAGGATGGTGCAAGCGGCGCACGAACAGGCCCGGAGGGGAAAACGACGCACAAGACAGCGTTCTAACGGTGTAGAAGCCACACCAAGACCGAAAGCAAGTCAAAGCGGCCCCCGCCAGCGCCGCACAAAAGAGAGGAGACAGTATGGTGCACGACGACGGCCCCCAACCCCCACCAAAAACCAAGCCGACGCTAACAAGAGAACCACCTAAGAAGGGACAGGAAAAGGAAGGACCGCCAAAACACC
The DNA here is from genome assembly GCA_020271785.1 of Procambarus virginalis. Classification (NCBI taxonomy): domain Eukaryota; kingdom Metazoa; phylum Arthropoda; class Malacostraca; order Decapoda; family Cambaridae; genus Procambarus; species Procambarus virginalis. Next base: position 10,214,136 of record WNGS01160430.1, on the reverse strand, counting down.
CCATACTGCCGCCAAAGAGAAACACGCAGGTGGGACACCGACCACCAGCTGGAGGCGAGACCACGAGGCAGACGGAAACAGCCCCGACAAGGCCCCTCCAAGCCCAGGAAAAGGCGAGCCGCAAGAAGATCTCGGCGCTACCACCGAACGCAGGTGGCACAAGATGGAACGTCTGCCGACCAGCATCCCAAAGTATCTCCGGGAATTCTCATCATATGTCGATGGAGACCTGACCAAATGTAAACTGGGTCAACAAAATCATTCGCACACCCTCCGTCACTATGTGATGGAGTGCGAAAAGATACGTGAAGTTAGAGAATTCTATAACCAATGTTCCAGCGATGTGCAAAGCTTTCATTCAAAAGGATCTGCCAACAGAAATTGTAGCCAAACATCCCCAGTTTGCTAACAATAGGTAGCAACTGAGTGATTGTAACCTATTGTATCCACCGCTGCCCACTGGATCGGGAGCGGTGTGCAGGACAAACATATAATTTTGACACCAGCACTTCACATGTCAGGTGCTTAATTAGAACCTGTACTCGAGGTCGACCTCGAACCAATTGTTGATGTGACTACTTATATGAATTCGTAACTAGCTCATCAAGATTGTAACTTGCTGAGCTAAATGAAGTGTGGGGTTCAGTCCCTGAGCCCATTATGTGCCTCTAACCCTTTCCACTACCCCGCCCACAAGACGGGTATGGGGTGCATAATAAATGAGCGAAACTAACTGCCAATTGGGTTTTTCGGGGTCTGGCGATTCCCGCGTCGGACCCGGCATTCTCTGACTCCTGGCAGGTTTGCTTCTTGAAGTTCTTCTGTTCGGGGCAGTTAGTTTCGCTCATTATTATGCACCCCATACCCGTCCTTGTGGGCGGTAGTGGAAAGGGGTTAGAGGCACATAATGGGCTCAAGGGACGGAACCCACACTTCATTTAGCTCAGCAAGTTACAACTTGATGAGCTAGTTACGAATTCAATATAAGTAGTCACATCAACAATGGTTCGAGGTCTACCTCGAGTAACAGGTTCTAAATTAAGCACCTGACAGGTGAAGTGCTGGTGTCAAAATTTAATGTTTTCCTGCACAAACCGCTCCCGATCCAGTGGGCAGCGTGGATAGGTTACAATCACTCAGTTGCTACCTATGTTAGCAAACTGGGGATGTTGGGCTACAATTTCTGGTGGCAGAATCCTTTTGAATTCGAAAGCTTTGCACATCGCTGGAACATTGTATAGAATTCTCTAACTTCAGTAGTCTTTTCGCACGCCATCACATAGTGACGGAGGGTGTGCGAATGATTGTTGACCCAGTTTACATTTGGTCGGTCTCCATCGACAGATGATGAGACCTTCCCGGTGATACTTTGGGATGCTGGTCGGCAGACGTTCCATATTGTGCCACCTGCGTTTCGGTGGTCGCGGTCGAGATCTTCTTGCGGCTCGCGTCTTTTCCTGGGCTTGGAGGGCCTTGTCGGGGCTGTTTCCGTCTGCCTCATGTGTCTCGCTCCTCCAGCTGGTAGTCGGTGTCCCACCTGCGTGTTTCTCTTGGGTGCAGTATGGGGTGTTTTGAGCGGTCCTTCCTTTTCCTGTCCCTTCTTAGTGGTTCCTCTTGTTTAGCGTCGGCTTTGGTTTTGGTGGGGGTTGGGGGCCGTCGTGCGTGCCACATACTGGCGCCTCTCTTTTTGTGCGACGCTGGCGGGGCCGCTTTGACTTGCTTTCGGTCTTGGTGTTGCTTCTACAGCGTTAGTACTCTGTCTTGTGCGTCGTTTCCCCTCCGCCTGTTCTGTGCCCGCTTGCAACCTCCTGGTCTCCGCTGTGTGCCATGGCGTCTGTGTCCGGAGCGCGTTTGCGTTGATCCGGTCTGTTCTTCCCGGTTCGCCTGTGAGGGTGTCCTGGGTTGTCAGCCGTGTTCTTGCGGCTCGGCTGCCTGTGTTCTTAACTCTGCCCGTGATGTTCGTGGCTTTGCTGCTCTCGCTGCCGTCTGGATGACGTGTTCGAGCATCTTTCGGGCATGGATCTTTGGTTCGTCAGGGGCCTTGCTCTCGTTGTTCTTGTGTTGTTCCTAGTGCTTTCCGGGGCTGTGGCACCTTGGGTTGCGTTGCGCCGGTTTATCGCTTCCAGGGGGAGGGTGCGTGGTGTCCGCCTCCCCGTTTCCGTCCCTTTGATCTCCTCTGTTGGGTAGTTAGCTCCGGGGAGCCGACGGGGCTGCCCCCCAGAAAACCAGCGTTGAATGTAATGAAACGCCATTTCTGGGTGAGTCCCGAGGCTCCCCGGCAACCCTCCCTCCCTCCGGTCGGCGTTTTATTTTTTCGCGGTGCTTGACATCCAGCCTCAGAACTGATGGGTGGATAGCCGGCGTGGGAGGTCTGGGGCTCCACCTTCCCCCTCCCGGGGAGGGGGAGCTGCGCAGACAGCGCGCGGTGACGTGTGACGTCATACTAGTTTGCTTGTTTTTCGGTTGGGGGATTCTATCCACTAGTTTGGCTTTTGGTAGCAATTTTAACCAGAATAGGGGTTTGTTTTGGGGCGCTTACCTTTCTGGGTGCCTGTCCCGGTCGATGAGACATAGAATGCTTCCAATCCACGGGGGCTTCTATAGGCCATTGCTCCCCGTGCCTCTCTGAGTGGGGCCCGTTCTGGCCGGTGTCCCCGAGTAGGCCTAAGAACTCCATACACATGACTGATGCCAAAGTCTGACATTACATATCAGCCTGGGATAGCTCCGGGGAGCCTCCGGGACTCACCCAGAAAATGGCGTTTCATTACATCAACGCTGGTTTTTTTCCCACAAAATATCCTTATAAAATTCATTAACTCATAATGGAGAGCCTCTAGAGCAAGCAAGTGAATCGAATCTTAGAAAATGTTAGTGTTCATTTTGATTAAAAAATAATATTAACAAATTTGCTAGGGTATAAAACCAGCAAATACAGTTAATGCATTTTTAAATATCATAAGCATGAAAAATTTATGAAGAATTCCACCACTTGCTTACTCTAAGAGGTCAATATATTGTAAATATTTTATTTGCTACAGTAACAAGGTCACTGGCACCTAACTGACCAATTGTAAGAACACTGTTGTTGTTGTTGTTGTTGTTGTTAAGTACAATTTGTTTTCAGTGCAACTAGTTAGTGGCAGGCAGGTAATTGGGAATGGTTAAAGATGGTAACATTGTACGGTACTCCAAACACAACTCTCTTATACAATTCACATACCTCTGGGATAACTTTCTACCTACCCAAAATAGAGTGCTCGGATTCCCTCCTCGTTAGATACTTGAGAAGTGCATGGAGCATTCCACGATAGCGTTTGTTATTACTTCCCCAGCGTCACATCGTCCACCCTGGATCTGTAGCCGTGTTTTGGTTGTGTCAATGGAAACGTCCCTGTAAATGAGAGAATAGCAGTATAAGTAAAACTAGCAAGCAATGAGATGTCTCGTCTACATTAATAAACTATGTGTAATCATCACAGACTAATATTAATTACTTGGCAAAGAAGGCATGGATGTCAATAGATAACACATAGTACAGTAATAAATATCTATTTTGTATATAATAATAACAAATAAATAATAAATAATAATAATAATAATAATAATAATATGGAAGATATATAGAGGTACATGTTACCATGGTTAATTAGTAGGTACAGTAACTATATATACATAAAGCCAATCATTACACAGCAGTTTAGCCAAAACAAATTATTTGACGTGAATTTGCTCTTAAATTTATTGGGGTGCAGTAACACTTAATGCTATGTGAAAAGTACAAGCTGACATGAATTTTTCTGCAGGTAGCTCCCCTTATGCTAATAATAATAATAATAATTTATTCACAAGAAGGTACAACGGGTTGGTGATATTACACATTCACGGTAAAATCTCTAGGAAGAGATTCGGCCTGCTCCATCATCACCTATTCTACCCTATCACATCTATATATGCAAGTACTGCAGCCACAAGAACAGCCTACTACTACTTCCAGACGTCTAGACAGTATCTCCAGCCCCCTATACACCACTGCCCATCACCCCATCTCGCACCTGGGTCGCTGGGAGCTCACGCCATCTGAAACAAGAGTTTAAGAGCCGGTTAATAATTGTTAAAGAAGTCACCAGCGCCATCTGCATGGCCGTTTCGTGTATATATAGGGCTACCTAGCCCACTACAGTTCAGATTACTCTTGAGTGTTCTGATGAGTAGACCTGTTGACATACCCCGGTGTGGTAACAGAGCTGTTCAGTTTGACACAGTATTCCTGCACCATACTTTATTTGCACATTACGTAACGTATATTTGATTGCTCATCTTGTTTGCTTTGTACACTTTGTATTAGAGCCAAGCCTGGATATTTTGTTTTGTAATTTGTTTAATTTCATTTTTTATCAAAGTAAAGTATTTTAAATGTTTTTTTTTCCTCTGCTTTATCCTACAATTTACCTCACTGTGAAGACAACTTGCAGTTTAAGTTTTTTTCCTTTTTTTTTATTGTTTATGTGATTGGCATCCATCTGCCTAGAGACTGCAATACCACCTACTTTCTTGTTACATATGAGACAGGTATTTGAACATTCTTGCAAAGCTACTAACACGCATAGCGTTCAGGCAGTACCTATGGAATATTTAATATTCCATTGCCGATATGACCTAGATTCACGAAGCTCCATGTATTTCTTCGTAAGTAGGTTTGCTACAAGGTTCCTAAGTGCCGGCTAAGTTATTTATTTAAATAACTACATCAATATTTTTACAGCTTGATATCCCCAGAGTCAAACTTAATCTGTGTAAACACTATGCAAATAAAGGGACCAAGTCTATGGAACTCACTCCCTAACGAATTGAAAAGCTGTCCAACATTGGCTCATTCAAAAACAAAACAAAAGTACCTAATTTCATCTTCATAGTTTCCTACCTTGTGCTTTTTTCAAAATTCTATATTTGCCTCATTTTTTCGGTCGGGAGAGCGGACAGAGGGAGCCGGTCGGCCGAGCGGACAGCACGCTGGACTGTGATCCTGTGGTCCTGGGTTCGATCCCAGGCGCCGGTGAGAAACAATGGGCGGAGTTTCTTTCACCCTATGCCCCTGTTACCTACAGTAAAATAGGTACCTGGGTGTTAGTCAGCTGTCACGGGCTGCTTCCTGGGGTGGAGGCCTGGCGAGGACCGGCGCCGCGGGGACACTAAAAAAAAAAAAGGCCCAGAAATCATCTCAAGAAACCTCAAGATATTCCTTATTGACTACTGAGTATTTATTCTATATTTCCTTATTGAAAACAAAAAAGTGCCTAATTTAATCTTTCATAGTTTTGCACCTTGTGCCTTAAAAATTGGCACTGTATCTAGAGCTATCCAATCCCCCAATTTTTATGTACCTAATCCAAAACACTTTACTATTGTGATCATTGCTGTTCTCAATATATGTGCTATCAAAAATGCTGTCATTGTGTCTTGATAAGTTGTTGTTAAATTACAATCAAGCTGTCAATGTAATCAATCAGAGCTACTGATGTCTTTAAATTAATATAGCTTACTAATCTCTCTCATCTCAGTTTTTCTTGCAATGTACCCATTAACATTTTATAAATTTTGCTTAGCAATTTACCTACTTAAATTATCGTTAGGTTAAGGACTGCCAAACGCTGGCAGATCACTAGGGCTTTACAAGATTGTAAAATACCCGCTATGTATCCTCACAAGACACAATGTACCTCTTGTATATATATATCATAAATAAATATAAATTAAATTATTATTGTTACACAAGCCAAATGTGTGTAACAACAGGAAAAAAAAGAGGTCTTGGACCCTACTTTCCTCTCTCTTTTTTTAACAGGTCAAAATAGTCCATAATTATAGGTTTAAGTACTCAATGAGAAGAAGTTTTCGAAGTTTTACCCTTACCTACTAACTTTTCAAGTGCAACTTAGTTAGTGGCAGGCAGGTAATTGGGAATGGTTAAAAGATGGTAACATTGTACTGTACTCCAAACACAACTCTCTTATACAATTCACATACCTCTGGGATAACTTTCTACCTACCCAAAATAGAGTGCTCGGATTCCCTCCTCGTTAGATATCTTGAGAAGTGCATGGAGCATCCCACGATAGCGTTTTGTTATTACTTCCCCAGCGTCACATCGTCCACCCTGGATCTGTAGCCGTGTTTTGGTTGTGTCAATGGGAAACGTCCCTGTAAATGAGAGAATAGCAGTATAAGTAAAACTAGCAAGCAATGAGATGTCTCGTCTACATTAATAAACTATGTGTAATCATCACAGACTAATATTAATTTTACTTGGCAAAGAAGGCATGGATGTCAAATAGATAACACATAGTACAGTAATAAATATCTATTTTGTATATAATAATAACAAATAAATAATAAATAATAATAATAATAATATAATATATGGAAGATATATAGAGGTACATGTTACCATGGTTAATTATAGGTACAGTAACTATATATTACATAAAGCCAATCATTACACAGCAGTTTAGCCAAAACAATTATTTGACGTGAATTTGCTCTTAAATTTATTGGGGTGCAGTAACACTTAATGCTATGTGAAAAGTACAAGCTGACATGAATTTTTCTGCAGGTAGCTCCCCTTATGCTATATAATAATAATAATAATATTATCACAAGAAGGTACAACGGGTTGGTGATATTACACATGTCACGGTAAAATCTCTAGGAAGAGATTCGGCCTGCTCCATCATCACCTATTCTACCCATATCACATCTATATATGCAAGTACTGCAGCCACAAGAACAACTACTACTACTTCCAGACGTCTAGACAGTATCTCCAGCCCCCTATACACCACTGCCCATCACCCCATCTCGCACCTGGGTCGCTGGGAGCTCACGCCATCTGAAACAAGCAGTTTAAGAGCCGGTTAATAATTGTTAAAGAAGTCACCAGCGCCATCTGCATGGCCGTTATCGTGTATATATAGGGCTACCTAGCCCACTACAGTTCAGATTACTCTTGAGTGTTCTGATGAGTAGACCTGTTGACATACCCCGGTGTGGTAACAGAGCTGTTCAGTTTGACACAGTATTCCTGCACCATACTTTATTTGCACATTAACGTAACGTATATTTGATTGCTCATCTTGTTTGCTTTGTACACTTTGTATTAGAGCCAAGCCTGGATATTTTGTTTTGTAATTTGTTTAATTTCATTTTTCTATCAAAGTAAAGTATTTTTAAATGTTTTTTTTCCTCTGCTTTATCCTACAATTTACCTCACTGTGAAGACAACTTGCAGTTTAAGTTTTTTTCCTTTTTTTTTATTGTTTTATGTGATTGGCATTCCATCTGCCTAGAGACTGCAATACCACCTACTTTTCTTGTTACATATGAGACAGGTATTTGAACATTCTTGCAAAGCTACTAACACGCATAGCGTTTCAGGCAGTATCCTAATGGAATATTTAATATTCCATTGCCGATATGGACCTAGATTCACGAAGCTCCATGTATTTCTTCGTAAGTAGGTTTGCTACGAAGGTTCCTAAGTGCCGGCTAAGTTATTTATTTAATAACTACATCAATATTTTTACAGCTTTGATATCCCCAGAGTCAAACTTAATCTGTGTAAACACTATGCAAATAAAGGGACCAAGTCTATGGAACTCACTCCCTAAAGAGTTGAAAAGCTGTCCAACATTTGGCTCATTCAAAAACAAAACCAAAAGTACCTAATTTCATCTTCATAGTTTCCTACCTTGTGCTTTTTTCAAAATTCTATATTTGCCTCATTTTTATTCGGTCGGGAGAGCGGACAGAGGGAGCCGGTCGGCCGAGCGGACAGCACGCTGGACTTGTGATCCTGTGGTCCTGGGTTCGATCCCAGGCGCCGGTGAGAAACAATGGGCGGAGTTTCTTTCACCCTATGCCCCTGTTACCTAGCAGTAAAATAGGTACCTGGGTGTTAGTCAGCTGTCACGGGCTGCTTCCTGGGGGTGGAGGCCTGGTCGAGGACCGGGCCGCGGGGACACTAAAAAAAAAAAAGCCCAGAAATCATCTCAAGATAACCTCAAGATATTCCTATATTTGACTACTGTATATTTATTCTATATTTGCCTTATTGAAAACACAAAAAGTGCCTAATTTCATCTTCATAGTTTTCTACCTTGTGCCTTAAAATTGCACTGTATCTAGTGCTACCCAATCCCCCAATTTTTATGTACCTAATCCAAACAACTTTACTATTGTGATCATTGCTGTCTTCTTATATGTGCTATCAAAATGCTGCATTGTGTCTATTAATTTTGGTTAAATTACAAATCAAGCTGTCAATGTAATCAATCAGAGCTACTGATGTGCTTTAAATTAATATACTTACTAATCTCTCTCATCTCATTTTTTCTTGCATTGTACCATTAACATTTTAAATTTTGCTAGAATTTACCTACTTAAAATTATCTGTTAGGTTAAGGACCTGCCCGAAACGCTGCGCGTACTAGTGGCTTTACAAGAATGTAAATACCATGCTATGTATCCTCACAAACCCAATGTACCTTCTTGTATATATATACATAAATAAATAAATAAATTACTTATTGTTACACAGCCAAATTGTGTAACAGGAAAAAAGAGGTCTTGGACCCCTACTTTCCTCTCTCTTTTTTTAACAGGTCAAAATAGTCCATAATTATAGGTTTAAGTGTTCAATGAGAGAAGTTTTTGAAGTTTTTACCTTTCTTACCTAACATCACTTGTGCAGTGGGGCATTTGGTGATAGTAAATGCTCCCACCAGCCACCTTCTCTCATATTTCATGTTCACCAGTGTTTTTTACTTAATAACTACTGGTATAATATCTTGCTATTATAAAACTAATTCTATATCATAAAGACATATTTACTACAAGTGCCAAGCAGAGAATGCATATATAACACACACGAAGGACTCCTTCACGAGATTCGTCAACTAATAATCTTTTGTTTTATATAAATCGATGCTCGTGTTGTCTAGTAGAGAAAAATTGAGTTATATCCAGTATATGTAAAGCTACGAGTGACCGACAACACTCTTAGCTCAACCCGTCCTCTAAAAAATAAGGTCACTTTTGGCTGGTATGCGCGCTATGACCAAATTTGGACGTAAATTGAAATGAAATCGACTCACAAAAGTGACGTACTGTTCCGTTTTCTGTTTGAGTCGTCCAGCTTTACTCGGCAAGGTTAGAAGAGGCAACTTTCCATTAACGTTTTTCATACCGTTTTGAAACTTTATGAGAATTTCCTGCCCACCAAACCTGTCAGAGGATCCTTAACTTACTGTTGTTGAAAAAAAAATTCCAAATTTATTTCATTTTTTTCATTTTCAAATTACGTCTATATTCGGCCATACGGGCAAACGGCCAAAAGCGACGTTTTTTTTAAGAGGACAGGTTGCAACAGCTGACGGACCAAACTTACGAAGGTTTTCCTTCTTAGTGTGCCTACCTGAATCCCGACGTGGCCGCCACCAAGGCGCTAAGAAGGAAAAACATTCTTAAGTACCTTCGTGAATCTGGCCCATGGAATTTAATATCAGATGGAATACTGTATAAAATGATTTGTAAAGGGTTCAGTGTTTAGCCTGTGTGTGTATAAGCTTTTGTGTATCTTTTCGTTTAACATTATCTTGCACATGACCACAAAAGGCCTACAGTGTGAGGAGTGGTTCTTCACAGCTGTCTGTGTCAACGTGTGGAGACTCCAGATTGCAGGATTGCATGTGTGAACTGGGAACAGAATGATTACTTCCTGCATGATCCAAATTGGATCCTATCCCATATGGCCTGTTTGCAGTCGCTTGAAAAAGTTGGTCGAGGGTGAGAGTTGCCATGATTGTCCCACTGGCCGGCTCCGTCCGCGAATTTGTGACCATAAATCCCAATAGTAAATGAACAAATCCACAAGGGCCGTGACGAGGATTCGAACCTGAATCCGAGAGCATCCCAGACACTGCCTAATCGACTGAGCTACGAAATGGTCAAAAGGAGTTGAAACCGAAGTTCTACTGAACTTACTGGATCCTGCAGCCTCTCTGAAGCACAAACCAGGGTTTTACACAACTCCCCCCTGCACCCGAGCTATGTTCAACTCCTTTTGACCATGTCGTAGCTCAGTCGATTAAGGCAGCGTCTGGGATGTTCTCGGACGCAGGTTCGAATCCTCGTCACGGTCCTTGTGGATTTGTTCATTTGATGCACCACGCAATTGTGATTTCTGGGTGTATTCCCAATAGTATTTCATTTACTAATTCACCGGTAGCACTGGTGAGGATAAGAATGCTGGCAATGCAAACTGTGTCGCCTTGTGAATACCTATCCCCCTCCCCCCCACCAGAGTCTAACTGGGAGCGTTGCTTGGTCCCATTGGTCATCTTTCAGGGAGTGGTTTAACATTTATTATATATACCAGGTATATTGATTTATTCCTAATTTATAAGGAAGAAGGGGCGAGAGAGGTGAAATATATAATAAACTAATAAAGGCAAGAATGAGAGTCGTGGCAGTAGGTGAGAGAGGGAGCAGGGTAGGAGTGAGGGAGAGGGAGAGGCAGGCCCCAGCAGGAGGAGCACCTACCCCCAGGCTCCAACATGTGACCACCAGCGCTGGACCACGTGACACCGACCCAAACATCGTAACCGGTTTTTAAGTTAAAACACAATTAAGTCGGTGCACATGACGCAACGGCGCCGCCCCACCTGCCTGCATGGCATAAATGTCCTACACTCCATGGCGGAATAATCAACTTCGTCTTCCCTGGGAGCGAGGGAGGGATTCATCCACACGCCATTGTCAATTGTGATTAATATATTACACACACATACACATTATATTATATATATATATATGTCGTACCTAGTAGCCAGAACGCACTTCTCAGCCTACTATGCAAGGCCCGATTTGCTTAATAGGCCAAGTTTTCATAAATTAATTGTTTTTCGACTACCTAACCTAACCTAACTTTTTCGGCTACCTAACCTAACCTAACCTATAAAGATAGGTTAGGTTAGGTTAGGTAGGGTTGGTTAGGTTCGGTCATATATCTACGTTAATTTTAACTCCAATAAAAAAAAATGACCTCGTACATAATGAAATGGGTAGCTTTATCATTTCATAAGAAAAAAATTAGAGAAAATATATTAATTCAGGAAAACTTGGCTTATTAGGCAAATCTGGCCTTGCATAGTAGGCCAAAAAGTGAGTTCTGGCTACTAGGTACGACATATATATATATATATATATATATATATATATATATATATATATATATATATATATATATATATATATATATATATATATATAGATGGAATCACCCAGATGATGTCGCCCAGATGGAATCACGGTGAACCCCTGGAAGAATGGTAGACAGTTGGTGTGGGACTACACTTGCGTCTCAACTTTAGCCAATACCTATGTTGACTTCAGTGCTACTCAAGCAGGAGGAGCTGCCAATCACCGGGAAGCGGCCAAGTCACGTAAATACAGAGACCTTGAGCACCACTACAATTTTGTCCCCATTGCCTCAGAGACACTTGGTGCCTGGGGTAAAAGTGCTGCTAGCTTTTTGAAGGAGTTGGGGTCTAAGCTAATCGAAACAACTAGAGACCCTAGGGCTGCCAGTTTTCTTTTTCAGCGCCTTAGTGTGGCAATCCAGAGAGGAAATGCTCACTGCATCCATGGTTCCTGCCCATCATCTGAGGAGCTTGAGGAGCTATTCAACTTGTGACAAGCAGCCTTGTACCCTGCATGTAATCAATATTGTAACTTTTTTTGTGTAATGACATTTTCAAATAAAATTAGATAAATATACACACATACCAAAAGAATAGGGGTGGTAGGAGAAGAAAATATCAAAGTGTTCAGTGAGGATCCACAAGGTCTTCTCTGAGTACTCTTTATTTTCTTCTCCGAGGCTATGGGTCCCTACACTTGCACCAGAGGTGGTACCCCTTCTAGGTTTTTATATATATATATATATATATATATATATATATATATATATATATATATATATATATATATATATTTATTTATTTATTTAATGACCATTTCAGAGTAGGGTCTACGACCTGAGAAAAGTCTGACTTGTTCACGTCATTGCTGCTCTTCACCTACTGTGTTCAACACCCAGCCTTTGTGTCTTTACTGTGTTCAACACCCAGCCTTTGTGTCTCTACTGTGTTCAACACCCAGCCTTTGTGTCTCTACTGTGTTCAACACCCAGCCTTTGTGTCTCTACTGTGTTCAACACCCAGCCTTTGTGTCTCTACTGTGTTCAACACCCAGCCTTTGTGTACCTACTGTGTTCAACACCCAGCCTTTGTGTACCTACTGTGTTCAACACCCAGCCTTTGTGTACACATGAAACCATCACACTCAGTCGTACTTGTGGTACTGCACGTGTTGTCTCAGGTGTGTGTTGGGTGTGGGGTACTTGTAGTACTCCACACCCTGTTCTCACTCTCTAGGCCTGCGATTTCTCCGGCTCTGAAAGAGCCTGTTAGTGTACAACAATATTTATCCCACTCTAGAGAGCACTAGAGTCTTGAAGGATGCATAACAGCCCTTGTTTGGAAGGTCCTTGTTATCCAATTTGTAATTTTTCTTGCAGTCGGGAGAGCTACTTTA
>WNGS01160430.1:10189833-10201457 GCA_020271785.1 Procambarus virginalis | reverse complement strand
GTAACAACTCTAGTATATATCTAAAAAAAAAATCTATAAACAGCCCGTCCTCCAAACAAAGCCCAAAAGTGATTCCTTCCACCCGCCAACCCCCCAGCTGTTTATGAATGAAAAACGGTTTACGCACGACTCCAACCCATCCTCGACTCAGTCCATTACATTCAGCGGTCAACCCCACAGACGCATTCATAAATTTTAACATGCTGTTCATTCAAAACGGGAATTTTCTCAAGTATAATTAATATATAATATATATAGCATATTGTGAATAAATAGGCAGGTAGGTTAGGTGTTTAGGTTTTGCTGGCGACTATTTGTATTTGTAGTACGTGGATGAAGCATTTACAGCGTTGTTTTCGAACAAAATTCGTCAGTGAAGCACTTGTTCCGATATGTTCGAACGTCAGCAGTTGTGAGTCGTGTGTAAACCGCTTTTCATTCATAAACATGGGGTTTGGCGGGTGCATGGAATCACTTTTGGATCTTTGTCTGGAGGACGGGCTGACGACTCACAACTGCTGACGTCCGAACACTTCCAGAACAAGTGCTTCACTACGACTGGTGTTCGAACCACAACGCTGTAAATGCCTCGCCCACGTACTACAAATACAAATAATCACCAACAGAACCTAAACACCTAACCTAACCTACGGCTAACAATATATAGAGAATTTTTATGTATAATAATATTAATTTATATATGAGAACAAACCAATTTTTAATGCACCGTATGTTAAAATTTATGAATTGGTCTGGGGAGGACGGCCGCTGCTTTAAACAGCTTAGTGGGAAGACGAGTTGTATACTATAATAATAATATGAAACCTGTCACATTTTCGGTTCACGAAGCGTGGCACATTTTGAGTACAAAACGAGGCACATTTCGGTTCACGAAGCGTGGCACATTTGGAGTACAAAACGAGGCACATTTTGAGTACAAAGCATTGTATATGTTGGACACAACAATATATTTTTCTATAGTCCACCAAATACGCCAACTTTTGGCTGACAGGTTGGAAAAGTTGTCTCACTAAATCGCTCACTTTAAATAACTTAAAAAAAATGTGCGAATTATTACAGTATTGTGTTACTGGTGCCCAATCAAGACCTGTCTGAATGTCTTGGACATGACTCCAAGACATATACGCCGCTCAGACATAATGTGTAGTTGGCCGGGCGGGACTGTACCACGGCTAAAATTAACACGGTATTCTGCAGCCGCCTCCAGTGTTCCTGCAGCCTAGTCACACACACGCACACACGCAAGCACGCACGCAAGCGCGCATGCGCGTCACTCGCACATTATCTGCTTATGTCTGTTTTCCCTCATAGACACTTGAACGAATTTGAGAGAGGATGGATGGATGCGGCGAGAGAGATCGCAGTATGGTTAAATCTGTGTCCGAGGTATGTGCAATATTTTGATAATTCCTCCCCATAAACAAAATGTTGTTCATGTTTGTTTCACAGCCCTCCACATATATAATCATGCTTAGTTTTCATTAAATGCTAATGCACTATATTGAACTTATTCTCATAAGCTCATTTAAGAATTCTTGTTTTCAGCAATGATGTGACATCATTGGTATTATTTCTAATAAACCACGTTATTGTCTTGTGTGAAGGAACAATATCTAGTATTACTATATTTTCATCGGCTAGGGTTACTAGGAGCTGCCTCTAATGGGCCAGTAGGCCTACTGCAGTTACTTTTATTCATCATATAGTTTATACTACTACTCCAGGATGGGGATATGTTTCCTTGGTTTAAAAGTCAATGTAGACATTACGACTTGCAGACTTGTGAAGGAAGATTAGGAAGGTTTACCTGCGTTAGGCTTCATCACCAATTTAAGTCTCATACTTAAACCAACTCTTACAGTTAGTTTAATAAATACTTGCATTTGTATTTAATAAATACTAATATGAACATGGAAATTTGAAACCCTAAATTATTAGTGTTATTGCCATAGCAGTGATTCATAAGTCTTAAAACTGTTTAGTGCAGACTAAGCCGCCTTGATCGAGGAAAGATGTTCGGGTTTGATATATGGACATGTGTTTGATGAATGTATTGTGAGTGAAATGTGTACTAGAGGAGCCAGGAGGACACTTACCGAACTCAGCAATACAGGCAGACACCCCCCGTAGATGAATGGGCGCCAGTCGCTGCGGCCCATCCCACGTTAGCACAGCCTGCAAATGTAAACACCCGCATATTACCTTGGCGTAATTGTGTACACCCACACACACACACACCACAACCCACACCACACACACACACACACACACACACACACACACACACACACAGAAGGTGGTGGAGGCCAAACCGTCAGTAGTTTCAAAGCGTATATGACAAAGAGTGCTGGGAAGACGGACACCAGCGTAGCTCTCATCCTGTAACTACTTAGGTAATTACACTTAGGTAATTCACACAAACACAACACACACACACACACACACACCACACACACACCACACACACAACACCACACACACACACCACACACACACACGGTGAAACTGAGTACCCACATGAGCCACGGAGACGTTAGAAGGAACTTTTTCAGTGTCAGAGTAGTTAACGGATGGAATGCATTAGGCAGTGATGTGGTGGAGGCTGACTCCATACACAGTTTCAAGGGTAGATATGATAGAGCCCAGTAGGCTCGGGAATCTGTACACCAGTTGATTGACAGTTGAGAGGCGGGACCAAAGAGCCAAAGCTCAACCCCGCAAGCACAAATAGGTGAGTACAAATAGGTGAGTACACAAAAGGCTGGCATACCGAAAGGGGAATTATGCACAGATGAGAGTTTCCTAAGTGAAATACCTGGGACACAGACCTCAGAGATAAGTCTGTACAGGGTATGATGGACTATGTTACCCAAAAGTGTCAGGAGGCAGTAAGCAGGTTCATCCCGGCCCAAAGGCAAAAATCCGAGAAGCAACAGAAGAATCTATGGTATAATAGGGCATGTATGGAAGCGGAAACTGAACAAAAGGACGTGGAGGAACTTCCGGAATAACAGAACACCAGAAAGCAGAGAGAGATACCAGAGCCAGGAATGAGTACGTCAGGTGAGAAGAGAAGCAGAGAAAAAGTTTGAAAATGATATAGCAAACAAAGCCAAGACCGACCAAAGCTACTCCACAATCACATCAGAAGAAAACAACAGTGAAAGAACAGGTATTGAAACTTGGAACAGGCGAGGACAGGTATACAGAGAATGACAAAGAGGTGTGTGAAGAACTCAACAAGAGGTTCCAGGAGGTCTTCACAATAGAACAAGGTGAGGTCACTGTGCTAGGAGAAAGGGAGGTAAACCAGGCGGCCTTGAGAAGAGTTCGAAATTACGAGAGAGGAGGTCAGAGACACCTGCTGGATCTAGATGTTAGAAAGGCTGTTGGTCCAGACGGGATCTCACCATGGATACTGAAAGAGTGTGCAGAGGCACTTTGCTTGCCACTCTCCATAGTGTATAGTAAGTCACTGGAGACGGGAGACCTACCAGAAATATGGAAGACGGCAAATGTGGTCCCAATATACAAAAAGGGCGACAGACAAGAGGCACTGAACTACAGGCCAGTGTCCTTGACTTGTATACCATGCAAGGTGATGGAGAAGATCGTGAGAAAAAACTGGTAATACATCTGGAGAGAAGGGACTTCGTGACAATCACCAACATGGTTCAGGAGGGTAAATCTTGCCTTACAGGCTTGATAGAATTCTACGATCAGGTGACAAAGATTAAGCAAGAAAGAGAGGGCTGGGCGGACTGCATTTTCTTGGATTGTCGGAAAGTCTTTGACACAGTGCCGTATGAGGCTGGTACATAAGCTGGAGAGACAGGCAGGTGTAGCTGGTAAGGTGCTCCAGTGGATAAGGGAGTACCTAAGCAATAGGAAGCAGAGAGTTACGGTGAGGGTGAGACCTCCGATTGGCGTGAAGTCACCAGTGGAGTCCCACAGGGCTCTGTACTCGGTCCTATCTTGTTTCTGATATATGAAATCTCCCGGAGGGTATCGATTCATTTCTCTCAATGTTTGCAGACGATGCCAAAATTATGAGAAGGATTAAAACAGAAGAGACTGTTTGAGGCTTCAAGAAGACCTAGACAAGCTGAAGGAATGGTCGAACAAATGGTTGTTAGAGTTTAACCCAACCAAATGTAATGTAATGAAGATAGGTGTAAGGAGCAGGAGGCCAGATACAAGGTATCATCTGGGAGAGGAAATTCTTCAGGAGTCAGAGAAAGAAAAGACTTGGGGGATGATATCACGCCAGACCTGTCTCCTGCAGCACATATCAAGAGGATAACATCAGCGGCATATTCCAGGCTGGCCAACATACGAACGGTATTCAGAAACTTGTGTAAAGAATCATTCAGAACTTTGTATACCACATATGTCAGGCCAATCCTGGAGTATGCAGCCCCAGCATGGAGTCCATATCTAGTCAAGGATAAGACTAAACTGGAAAAGGTTCAAAGTTTGCCACCAGACTAGTACCCGAGCTGAGAGGTATGAGCTACGAGGAGAGACTACGGGAATTAAACCTCACTTCGCTGGAAGACAGAAGAGTTAGGGGGGACATGATCACCACATTAAAGATTCTGAAGGGAATTGATAGGGTAGATAAAGACAGGCTATTTAACACAAGGGGCACACGCACAAGGGGACACAGGTGGAAACTGAGTGCCCAAATGAGCCACAGAGATATTAGAAAGAACATTTTTATTGTCAGAGTGGTTGACAAATGGAATGCATTAGGAAGTGATGTGGTGGAGGCTGACTCCATACACAGTTTCAAGTGTAGATATGATAGAGCCCAATAGGCTCAGGAATCTGTACACCTGTTGATTGATGGTTGAGAGACCAAGAGCCAGAGCTCAACCCCCGCAAACACAACTAGGTGAGTACACACACACACACAGCTTGCATGGTATGTAGGTTAGGGACACTGGCATGCATTTCAGTGCCTCCTGTCTATCACACTTCTTGAAAAATTGTGTGATGTAATTACCTAAGTGTAGTTACAGAATGAGAGCTACGCTCGTGGTGTCCCGTCTTCCCAGCACTCTGTCATATAACGCTTTGAAACTACTGGTGGAGGCCAAGACCGTTAGTAGTTTCAAAGCGTTATATGACAAAGAGTGCTGGGAAGACGGACACCACGAGCGTAGCTCTCATCCTGTACTACACTTAGGTAATGACATCACACAATTTTTCAAGAAGTGTGATAGACATGAGGCACTGAACTACAGGCCAGTGTCCCTAACCTGCATACCATGCAAGCTGATGGAGAAGCTTGTGCGAAAAAAAGCTAGGGAACATCTGGAATGGAAGAACTTTGAAACATAACATCAGCAAGGGTTCAGGGATGGCAAGTCCTGCCTCACAGGATTAATTGAATTCTATGAACAGGCAGCAAAAATCAGGCAAGAAAGAGAGGGGGGTGGGCAGACTGCATATTTTTGGACTGCCAGAAAGCCTTTGACACAGCACCACACAGGAGACTAATGCAAAAGCTGGAGATGAAGGCAGGAGTGAGAGGGAAGGTACTCCATTGGATAAGGGAGTACCTAAGCGACAATAGACAGTCACTGTGAGGGGGGGGGGGTTTCGGAGTGGCGAGACGTTACCAGTGGATCCCACAGGGATCAGTTCTTGGACCTTTANGTAAAGTAGGACGCTGGATACTCAGTTTTCTGTCAAACAGGACTCAGCGAGTAACGGTCAACCATATAAAATCTAGTCCAAGTGCAGTTAAAAGCTCTGTACCTCAGGGTACAGTCCTTGCACCGCTGCTTTTCCTTATTCTCATATCAGATATAGACAAAATTACAAGTCACAGCTTCGTATCATCCTTTGCAGATGACACAAAAATCAGTATGAAAATTACCTCGGCTGAAGACATTGAAAACTTCAAGCTGATATTAATAAAGTTTTCGACTGGGCATCAGAAAATAACATGATGTTTAACAGTGATAAATTCCAGGTACTCAGGTACGGTAAAAAGGAGGACCTTAAACATAATACAGAGTACAAAACACAATCAAATGTGCCCATAGTAGGAAAACAGCATGTAAAGGATTTGGGAATAATGATGTCTGACGACCTAACGTTTAGGGAGCATAACCAAGCAAATATTGCGACAGCCGGAAAATGATAGGATGGATTACGAGAACTTTCAAATCCAGGGATCACATCACAATGCTTGTACTCTTCAAGTCACTTGTGCTGTCCCGTCTTGAGTACTGTTCAGTACTCACTTCCCCCTTCAGAGCAGGAGAGATTGCTGAAATAGAGGGAATACAGAGAACATATACAGCACGTATAGACGCGATAAAGCACCTAAATTATTGGGATCGTCTCAAAGCTCTCCAAATGTACTCACTAGAAAGAAGACGAGAGAGATCAAATAATATACACCTGGAAGATACTGGAGGGCCAGGTCCCAAATCTACACAGTAAAATAACAACGTACTGGAGTGAACGATATGGAAGAAAATGCAGAATAGAACCAGTGAAGAGCAGGGTGCCATAGGCACAATCAGAGAACACTGTATAAACATCAGAGGTCCGCGGTTGTTCAACGTCCTCCCAGCAAGCATAAGAAATATTGCCGGAACAACCGTGGACATCTTCAAGAGGAAACTAGATTTATTCCTCCAAGGAGTTCCGGACCAGCCGGGCTGTGGTGGGTATGTGGGCCTGCGGGCCGCTCCAAGCAACAGCCTAGTGGACCAAACTCTCACAAGTCAAGCCTGGCCTCGGGCCGGGCTTGGGGAGTAGAAGAACTCCCAAAACCCCATCAACCAGGAATCAACCAGGTAACAAGGTACACCCAAGGCTCACAACCCTACAGTCTTACACCCAAGGCTCACAACCCTACAGTCTTACACCCTACGCTCACAACCCTACAGTCTTACACCCAAGGCTCACAACCCTACAGTCTTACACCCAAGGCTCACAACCCTACAGTCTTACACCCAAGGCTCACAACCCTACAGTCTTACACCCAAGGCTCACAACCCTACAGTCTTACACCCAAGGCTCACAACCCTACAGTCTTACACCCAAGGCTCACAACCCTACAGTCTTACACCCTACGCTCACAACCCTACAGTCTTACACCCAAGGCTCACAACCCTACAGTCTTACACCCAAGGCTCACAACCCTACAGTCTTACACCCAAGGCTCACAACCCTACAGTCTTACACCCAAGGCTCACAACACTACAGTCTACACCCAAGGCTCACAACCCTACAGTCTTACACCCAAGGCTCACAACACTACAGTCTTACACCCAAGGCTCACAACACTACAGTCTTACACCCAAGGCTCACAACCCTACAGTCTTACACCCAAGGCTCACAACCCTACAGTCTTACACCCAAGGCTCACAACCCTACAGTCTTACACCCAAGGCTCACAACCCAACAGTCTTACACCCAAGGCTCACAACCCTACAGACTTACACCCAAGGCTCACAACTCTACAGTCTTACACCCAAGGCTCACAACCCAACAGTCTTACACCTAAGGCTCACAACCCTACAGACTTACACCCAAGGTTCACAACCCTACAGTCTTACACCCTATGCTCACAACCCTACAGTCTTACACCAAAGCTCACAACCCTACAGACTTACACCCAAGGCTCACAACCCTACAGTCTTACACCCAAGGCTCACAACCCTACAGACTTACACCCAAGGCTCACAACCCTACAGTCTTACACCCTATGCTCACAACCCTACAGTGTTACACCCAAGGCTCACAACCCTACAGTCTTACACCCAAGGCTCACAACCCTACAGTCTTACACCCAAGGCTCACAACCCTACAGACTTACACCCAAGGCTCACAACCCTACAGTCTTACACCCAAGGCTCACAACCTACAGTGTTACACCCAAGGCTCACAACCCTACAGTCTTACACCCAAGGCTCACAACCCTACAGACTTACACCCAAGGCTCACAACCCTACAGTCTTACACCCAAGGCTCACAACCCTACAGTCTTACACCCAAGGCTCACAACCCTACAGACTTACACCCAAGGCTCACAACCCTACAGTCTTACACCAAGGCTCGGCGAGTTGTTGTTGTTTTAGATTTAGCTGCTGGGAACAAAAGGTTGCGAGTAGCACGAGCTACAGTGAGCCCGTAGTGTACTTACCTGGCACAGGAGCGGCAAGTAGCGTGTGTTATGGTGAGCTCGTAGTGTACTTACCTGGCACAGGAGCGGCAAGTAGCGTGTGTTATGGTGAGCTCGTAGTGTACTTACCTGGCACAGGAGCGGCAAGTAGCACGGGCTATGGTGAGCCCGTAGTGTACTTACCTGGCACAGGAGCGGCAAGTAGCACGGGCTATGGTGAGCCTGTAGTGTACTTACCTGGCTCAGAAGCGGCAAGTAGCACGGGCTATGGTGAGCTTGTAATTTATTCAGCAATTTACCCGTAATATAATCAACACTACTCAGCGAGTTGTGTTGATTTACTCTTATACACCTGGTGGGAGAGGCGGGGATGGCTCCACACCTGGTGGGAGAGGCGGGGGTGGCTCCACACCTGGTGGGAGAGGCGGGGATGGCTCCGCACCTGGTGGGAGAGGCGGGGGTGGCTCCACACCTGGTGGGAGAGGCGGGGGTGGCTCCGCACCTTGTGGGAGAGGCGGGGGTGGCTCCGCGCCTTGTGGGAGAGGCGGGGGTGGCTCCACACCTTGCGGGAGAGGCGGGAATGGCTCCACAACTTGTGTTAGAGGCGGGAATGGCTCCACAACTGGTGGGAGAGGCGGGAATGGCTCCACAACTGGTGGGAGAGGCGGGGATGGCTCCACACCTTGTGGGAGAGGCGGGGATGGCTCCGCACCTGGTGGGAGAGGCGGGGATGGCTCCACAACTGGTGGGAGAGGCGGGAATGGCTCCACAACTGGTGGGAGAGGCGGGGATGGCTCCACACCTGGTGGGAGAGGCAGGGATGGCTCCACACCTGGTGGGAGAGGCGGGGATGGCTCCACACCTGGTGGGAGAGGCGGGGATGGCTCCACACCTGGTGGGAGAGGCGGGAATGGCTCCACACCTGGTGGGAGAGGCGGGAATGGCTCCACACCTGGTGGGAGAGGCGGGAACGGCTCCACACCTGGTGGGAGAGGCGGAGATGGCTCCACAACTGGTGGGAGAGGCGGGGATGGCTCCACACCTGGTGGGAGAGGCGGGGATGGCTCCGCACCTGGTGGGAGAGGCCGGAATGGCTCCACACCTGGTGGGAGAGGCAGGGATGGCTCCACACCTGGTGGGAGAGGCGGGGATGGCTCCACACCTGGTGGGAGAGGCGGGGATGGCTCCACACCTGGTGGGAGAGGCCGGAATGGCTCCACACCTGGTGGGAGAGGCAGGGATGGCTCCACACCTGGTGGGAGAGGCGGGGATGGCCCCACACCTGGTGGGAGAGGCGGGGGATGGCTCCACATCTGGTGGGAGAGGCGGGGATGGCTCCACACCTGGTGGGAGAGGCGGGGATGGCTCCACACCTGGTGGGAGAGGCGGGGATGGCTCCACACCTGGTGGGAGAGGCGGGGATGGCTCCACACCTGGTGGGAGAGGCGGGGATGGCTCCACACCTGGTGGGAGAGGCGGGGATGGCTCCACACCTGGTGGGAGAGGCGGGGATGGCTCCACACCTGGTGGGAGAGGCGGGGATGGTTCCACACCTGGTGGGAGAGGCGGGGATGGCTCCACACCTGGTGGGAGAGGCGGGGATGGCTCCGCACCTGGTGGGAGAGGCGGGGGTGGCTCCGCACCTGGTGGGAGAGGCGGGGGTGGCTCCACACCTGGTGGGAGATTCGGGGGTGGCTCCACACCTGGTGGGAGAGGCGGGGGATGGCTCCACACCTGGTGGGAGAGGCGGGGGTGGCTCCACACCTGGTGGGAGAGGCGGGGGATGGCTCCACACCTGGTGGGAGGAGGAAAATCAGTAGGGACCATTAGGAAGATTCGAACCTGTACTGTGGGTACTCCCAAACACATACCTCAGACCACTACACCACGACATGGTCAAAAGCAATACAATCTGGGATTCCACAGAATACTCGTCCCAAGGCTTCAACAGAAGCCAAAGTCAGGGTTTCAAGCACTTGTAGCATGCACTCTGGCGGCCTCTATCACCACCAACGCTTCTTTGACTTGCCAGTGAACACGGGTTCGAATTCTCTTTTTGGATCCTAATGATTTTCTCATAGCTGCATTCTCCAACTGTATTGTAATTGATATTTTTCTGATTCATGCAGGTCGGCGTTCAATCCCCGACCGTCCACCAAGTGGTTAGGCACCATTCCTTTCCACCCGTCCCATCCTAAATCCTTATCCTGACCCCCTTTCCAGTGCTATATAGTCGTAATGGTTTGGTGCTTTTCTCTGATAATTCCCTCCCTCATTAATCCAGAGACTTATTACACCGGTCAAGGACTTGTCGAGCCCCTCACGTCTCAATACGTCGCCTTTCGAACGTAGTGATCCAAACGGTCACTGGCAGCGATAAGTCTACTCTACAAGCAGGTTTAACACTGACAAAAGCAAGAATGTCAATATTTACAGCCAGCAAAAATGTCAGGTATTTCCAGAGTTACAGGTTGAAGAAGCACATTAACAAGCTGTCAATAGTGTGGTAGGTGTGGGGGGAAGACAGCCACACCCAGCTCTCTCCACACAGCTAAGCCAGGATCAATACCTTCCTACCATAGGGTGCCACGCACGCGCACCACTAGGGAATGTTGAAGGTCAGGTGGCATAGCTACCTGTTGCTTCCGGGGATCAATGTCCTCGCGGCCCGGTCTTTGACCAGAATACCCCCCCCATCCCCTCCTTTACCCTTTGGTTGGTGTCTGGTAAACCAGGCTGTTATAGCCGCAGCTAACTAAGTCTGACAACTCACAGCCCGGTTGATCAGGTATCCTTTGGAGGTGTTTATCAAATTCTCTTCACAACCCATCCTACTATAAATTTACATAGTGCTTTCTATAACTGGGGGCCAGGTCGCCACTTTCTATAACTAGGGGCAAGGTCGCCACTTTCTATAACTAGGGGGCAAGGTCACCACTTTCTATAACTAGGGGGCCAGGTCGCCACTTTCTATAACTAGGGGGCAAGGTCACCACTTTCTATAACTAGGGGCAAGGTCACCACTTTCTATAACTAGGGGGCAAGGTCGCCACTTTCTATAACTAGGGGGCAAGGTCGCCACTTTCTATAACTAGGGGCAAGGTCGCCACTTTCTATAACTAAGGGGCAAGGTCGCCACTTTCTATAACTAGGGGCCAAGGTCACCACTTTCTATAACTAGGGGGCAAGGTCACCACTTTCTATAACTAGGGGGCAAGGTCACCACTTTCTATAACTAGGGGGCAAGGTCACCACTTTCTATAACTAGGGGGCAAGGTCGCCACTTTCTATAACTAGGGGACAAGGTCGCCACTTTCTATAACTAGGGGGCAAGGTCGCCACTTTCTATAACTAGGGGGCAAGGTCACCACTTTCTATAACTAGGGGGCCAGGTCACCACTTTCTATAACTAGGGGCAAGGTCACCACTTTCTATAACTAGGGGGCAAGGTCAC
>WNGS01160430.1:10169161-10188833 GCA_020271785.1 Procambarus virginalis | reverse complement strand
TCCTCCTTTGATATTTTCTTTCCTACCACCCCTATTCTTTTAGTGTGTGTTATTCTTCATCAATATCAATATCAGTGACGATCCAAAAGGTCTTCTCTGAGTACTCATTATTTTCTTCTCCGAGGCTGTGGGTCCCTACACTTGCACCGGAGGTGGTACTCTCTATATATAATATACACACATGTATACATATATACACACACATACTAAATTGTTTCCAATTATTGGGGGGTTTCTGGTCAGTATTTCACCTGGGAATTATGTACTGTGGGGCGGGGTTTTCATCTAGTGAATTGAGGCTCTTGGGCCACCAGCTGTGGGAGCCGGGCGTAATCTTTCTTAGGGCGGCGCGTGGTGGTCACATGTGCCTGTGTCTCCTGCGCCACACCCTCCCCTCTCACCTACCTCATCACACCCGCTCACCCTGCCTTCCTCACTCCTCCCCCCCCATCCTTCTCTCACCTCCCCCCCCTCCTTCCCTCACACCTCCCCTCCCCCCACTATGACGCCAGCCCCCCACGACCACCACTGGCCTCAGAGGTCTTGGACCCCCGCCATCTTCTGAAAGGATACATCATTTTTTAGACCGTTAAAAGTTACCCACTTAACAATTGAGGCCAAGACTATCATATGGGGCTTTCTTTACCAGGTCCACGTTTTTCCCTCTGAGGCTTTCTTCACCATTTTGTTATTTTTTAATTTTGCCCCGAGGGGCGAGTTTATTGGGTAGCGCCACTCATCCTGTGAGTGAACACATCGCTATAGCAGCATATACAACACTCCCCAATAGGAAGAAAACCCGCTGGGTTGCTCATCCTGTCACTTGTACCCAACAGTGACTATAACACAGCAGTTGCATCATCAGGATCTGCGGGTTGGTACAAGAATTCAATCAACTACGAACCACTTAGTTTGATAAAAGGGAGCAGTAGAACAATATAAGTACACTTGCATCGCATTAGGCTTGGATACCCAGGTGCATGGGAAATAGGCTTACAGGATGAGAGGAAATGTCAGCACTGTGGAGAAATACCCGACAGACCACTGGAATATCTTAACACAGTGTGCAGTTACAACAGACCACTGGAACATTATCTAACACAGTGCACAGTTACAAACCCATTAAGATTTCAACTTAGATTCAATAGAGCAGAATAAGTTGTTAAACACATGGGATAAATTCTTACTGAAGCGATCATACCAGTCATAAATACTCATACTCCGCCCAAGTAAAACAGAAACAGGCAACACTTAGTTGGCCAGCCAGAGGCTTAGGGCCCGCCCAGTGGGCCAGCCAGAGGCTTAGGGCCCACCCAGTGGGCCAGCCAGGGGCTTAGGGGCCCACCCAGCGGGCCAGCCAGAGGCTTAGGGCCCACCCAGTGGGCCAGCCAGAGGCTTAGGGGCCCACCCAGTGGGCCAGCCAGAGGCTTAGGGCCCACCCAGTGGGCCAGCCAGAGGCTTAGGGCCCACCTAGTGGGCCAGCCAGAGGCTTAGGGCCCGCCCAGTGGGCCAGCCAGAGGCTTAGGGCCCGCACAGTAGACCAGCCAGAGGCTTAGGGCCCGCCCAGTGGATCAGCCAGAGGCTTAGGGCCCGCCCAGTGGACCAGCCAGAGGCTTAGGGCCCGCCCAGTGGGCCAGCCAGAGGCTTAGGGCCCGCACAGTAGACCAGCCAGAGGCTTAGGGCCCGCCCAGTGGATCAGCCAGAGGCTTAGGGCCCGCCCAGTGGATCAGCCAGAGGCTTAGGGCCCGCCCAGTGGACCAGCCAGAGGCTTAGGGGCCGCACAGTGGACCAGCCAGAGGCTTAGGGCCCGCACAGTGGACCAGCTAGAGGCTTAGGGCCTGCACAGTGGACCAGCCAGAGGCTTAGGGCCCACCTAGTGCGCCTAGTGGGCCAGCCAGAGACTTAGGGCCCGTGCTGAAATATACCTGCAAACAAAACAAAAAGACACTTGTACCCAGACACAGTTGGAACTTGCTTAACTCTCTCAAGTGAACAGCTCCTCAAACAAGAAGATTAACATCTGTCAACCCTTAAAATCTTACGTTATCTTGCGGGTGTCTCATCAAGATTGTAACTTGCTTAGCTAAATTAATTGTGGGGTTCAGTCCCTGAGCCCATTATGTGCCTCTGTAACCCTTTCCACTACCGCCCACGGGATGGGTATGGGGTGCATAATAAATGAACTAAACTAACTAACTTGCGGGTGCAAAATGGGGGAATATTTTAAGAACGGTATCAATATTTGACAAATAGTGTTTTCCTAACTCAAACAATGTGGGGTTTATTATTCTACACATACTTCTAATGTCCCTCAGGTGTTCACATTCTCTCAGGTAGTGGTCAAGGCGGTGTCCGTCACTCTCACCGCAGATTCTGCAACTCCACTGCTCAACTGTTGTTTCCATTCCGAATCTCCATGGATATTTGTATCCAAGACGGATTCTTGCTATTACTGATTCTCTCCCGCGGCCACCTCCTCTTCGTCCATAATTATTGGGATTGCCAGCTGCAACCATGTTGTACCATCGTACAAATTCACTGATTTGTGCTTCTATCCTCCTTTCCTCAGTTACCTTGTCACGGTGATGTTGCCTGACAATACCTTTAATTTGTAGCAAAGTCTTGGGTGAAGTATTCAATATGGTCTCCTTCAATGCCTTCAGCAGCCAGCACATCTGCTCGTTCATTTCCACATATTCCAACATGGGAGGGGATCCTCAACATGGGAGGGGATCCCCCAACATGAGAGGGGATCCACAGAAACTTGATGACTCTTCCCTGGTTGGTTAGTACTCTCAACTCTCTTGATTTCAGCGACTATCGCAGGATTTTCTGCCCGATTTTGAGTAATGCTTTGTAGCGCTGCTTTTGAATCAGTGCAGATCACTGCACCATTAATGTTTCGTTCAAGGACTCTTAACGCCATAACAATTGCAGTTAGCTCTGCTTGTGTTGAAGAGGCATAGTTCTCAATACGCGCTTTTCCTTCACTTCCGCGTTGAAAGGCATTATTCTTAATTACAGTGTATGCTGCACCAGCCTGGTTGATACCTGGTTGATGGGGTTCTGGGAGTTCTTCTACTCCCCAAGCCCGGCCCGAGGCCAGGCTTGACTTGTGAGAGTTTGGTCCACTAGGCTGTTGCTTAGAGCGGCCCGCAGGCCCACATACTTACCACAGCCTGGTTGGTCCGGCACTCCTTGGAGGAATAAATCTAGTTTCCTCTTGAAGATGTCCACGGTTGTTCCGGCAATATTTCTTATGCTTGCTGGGAGGGTGTTGAACAACCGCGGACCTCTGATGTTTATACAGTGTTCTCTGATTGTGCCTATGGCACCCCTGCTCTTCACTGGTTTTATTCTGCATTTTCTTCCATATCGTTCACTCCAGTACGTTGTTATTTTACTGTGTAGATTTGGTACTTGGCCCTCCAGTATCTTCCAGGTGTATATTATTTGATATATCTCTCGTCTTCTTTCTAGTGATTACATTTGGAGGGCTTTGAGACGATCCCAATAATTTAGGTGCTTTATCGCGTCTATGCGTGCCGTATATGTTCTCTGTATTCCCTCTATTTCAGCAATCTCTCCTGCTCTGAAGGAGGAAGTGAGTACTGAGCAGTACTCAAGACGGGACAGCACAAGTGACTTGAAGAGTACAACCATTGTGATGGGATCCCTGGATTTGAAAGTTCTCGTAATCCATCCTATCATTTTTCTGGCTGTCGCAATATTTGCTTGGTTATGCTCCCTAAACGTTAGGTCGTCAGATATCATTATTCCCAAATCACTGATTCCCAAATCAGAATCACTGATTCTTTATAGCCCTACCATTGACAGGGTTAGATGACCCATCAGTATAGATTTGATCTAGTTCATCTCCGGCTTCTTTATCGATTTCCTCGAGATACTTGTGCCTCATTTCTTGTGGTATCATGTTGGACTTTTTCGTTGCCATTTCATTGATGATAATCCTGCATGGGTCATCCTCCCAGGGCGGTAACCTCTCTACAGGCAGGAGCTCACGGGCTTGCTCAAGCAGGTGAAGTTCTTCCAGGTAGCAGACTGATCTGTGATGCCATTTTTTGCTTCTGTTTCCCCCTGTAAGTAGAACAGAACTCAGTATTTTCTTGACAATATCATTGTAATGGGAATCTCTGGCTATCTTAATTGCAAACTTAGCATTCAGTTCCATAATTCTGCTTTTAACACTGGGGAGGGACAACTCCTCCCGTAGATTAGACGTTTTTGGCAGTTCTTGGGACTCCAAGAATGATTGTCATGGCTTCATTATGGATGTTTTCAAGCATTTTCATATCGCTCTGGGAACAAGTGCACAAAACTTGACCAGGACCGCCTTGTCCTCTCTCAGGGTTTCACTCTGTAAAAGTTGATACAATGTAAACTGTCATACACACTTCCCTGGAAATAAGCATCCATTCATCTGTGCTGAATGATAGAGCTTGGGTCCCACACACACGAGGAGTCGAGAGTTCGAGCCCCATACAACCCAAGTGAATGGAATTGATATAATGTAACCTGTAAGAGCAAGTCTGTGAGTTTAGCTGGACATACACGTAAGAGCTGCCTCGTAGAGTGGCGTCCACGACCTGTGGAAAGCATCAGCTGTCTACGTAACCTTCAATTTCTTTCTTTATTATGCACCCCATACCCATCCCGTGGGCGGTGGTGTAAAAGATTACAGAGGCACATAATCGGTTCAGGAACTGAACCCTCTAGTTCGTTTAGCTAAGCAAATAACAATCTTTTGACGCTAGTTACACAATTGTTAATGTTATATATAAATGTATACAAGTATATATATATATATATATATATATATATATATATATATATATATATATTATATATATATATATATATATATATATATATAAAATATATTTATATACATACACACACATACATATTTAATCGTCTACACACATCAATAATCTTTTGTATCACAAGTGATTCAACAAGAGGCTCACAACAGTCACTATACAAGGCACTTGACATCTATGGTGAGTCGCACAGTTACTAGTCTTGCTGCACACCCACCCAACTGGGCGGCAGCTTTAGTCATGTGCTCCACACCCACCCAACTGGGTGGCAGCTTTACAGTCATGTGTTCCACACCCACCCAACTGGGCGGCAGCTTTACAGCCATGTGCTCCACACCCACCCAACTGGGCGGCAGCTTTACAGTCATGTGCTCCACACCCACCGAACTGGGCGGCAGCTTTACAGTCATGTGCTCCACACCCACCGAACTGGGCGGCAGCTTTACAGTCATGTGCTCCACACCCACCCAACTGGGCGGCAGCTTTACAGTCAAGTGCTCCACACCCACCCAACTGGGCGGCAGCTTTACAGTCATGTGCTGCACACCCACCCAACTGGGCGGCAGCTTTACAGTCATGTGCTCCACACCCACCCAACTGGGCGGCAGCTTTACAGTCATGTGCTCCACACCCACCAACTGGGCGGCAGCTTTACAGTCATGTGCTCCACACCCACCGAACTGGGCGGCAGCTTTACAGTCATGTGCTCCACACCCACCCAACTGGGCGGCAGCTTTACAGTCAAGTGCTCCACACCCACCCAACTGGGCGGCAGCTTTACAGTCATGTGCTGCACACCCACCCAACTGGGCGGCAGCTTTACAGTCATGTGCTCCACACCCACCCAACTGGGCGGCAGCTTTACAGTCATGTGCTCCACACCCACCCAACTGGGCGGCAGCTTTACAGTCATGTGCATGGATTACTTACAGTAAGCAAATTTGGGATACTTCGCTAAGATTTCGGGCAGCACATCATTATAAATGAAGTACTTACACATTTCTTGGACACTATTGATGGTGTTATCTCTAAATTCCGCGATTTTTTCACATTCCATTATATAATGACGCAAAGTATGCGAATAGTTCTGCTGACAGAGTTTACACTTAGTCAAATCTACATCAGCAGATGTTACAAATTCCCAGAGGTACTTGTAGCCGAGCCTAAGCCTAGAAGTGGTAACATCTAGAAGTCTAGTAACCTTATTGGATGACCCATAGACGTGCGGTACTTCCTGCATAATAGAATGATGATAGATGGAGGAACTGGTGTGAATTTCACTTTGCCTCAAGTCTCCGAAATTTAGTTGATGTTCCCGGAATATTACTGCCCTCGGGCTGCCCAGGGGCAGTCCAAGTTGGTAATCAATTCCCTCTTTACGAGCAAAAGTCTTGGCTAACTCATCAGTTCTATCATGCATTCGGAGACCAATACGGGAAGGAATCCACAGGAGACAGACTCTGACTCCATCATTGATTATTTCATTATATCTGTGTCTAACTTCAGAGATAAGCACGTCACAGTTATGCCTTGGGGAGCTGAGGGCAGTCAAGAATGACAAGGAGCCACTTACAATTAGTTTGTCAACTTTGGATTCATATACGCGCTCGAGTGCAAGGATTATGGCAACCAATTCTGTTTGAAGAATGGAGCCCCAGTTACTTAAACGCGCTCCACACTCATGGGAGATGGAACCATCTCTCCCTGTCACAACGACTGCACTTCCAGCTGCACCATAGGACTGATGCAAGGAGCCATCAGTGTAAATAATCTGGGAAAGGGAGCGCTCTCTGACTAAAGCATCAATTTGACTTCGTACCCGTGATGGGTAATGTCATCGTCTACCAAAGTGAGCCACAATGTTCCTTGATGTATGGTGTGCGCAAGGCGATTGTCTTCTGAATTTATAATTCAGGGCAGGTTTTGGGTCGTCCTAGCCTCGGACGGGCCTGTAGGCCTGGTACGGGCCTGTAGGCCTGGTACGGGCCGGTAGGCCTTTTGCAGTTACCTTTATTCTTATGTTGACATGTTAATTTTAATTCAATTTCCTGACGGTGCAGTTTCACGAATGGTACAATATCCTCTCTTGCAGTATTAGGAACAATACAAAATATATAATAATAATATTATTCGCTGAATTTAGTGTTTGGAACAGTATGTTGCAAAGTTGACACCTGAAATGCTATACGAGCAGGTGCAAAGTTGTTAAACACAAGCTCACCAATGTAAATTACGATTACCCGGCCCAATTGGATGATTGGTAACATTAAACAACTGCAAGGTGTCATGGCAGACACGCCCTGCCTTAAGAACACCACACAGAGTTGTCATCTGGCTCTACCTTGACGTGATCTACCAGACTGTGTAGCGCAGGCCGGCGTTCAATCCCCGACCGTCCACAAGTGGTTGGGCACCATTTCTTTCACCCGTCCCATCCCAAATCCTTATCCTGACCCCTTCCTAGTGCTATATAGTCGTAATGGCTTGGTGCTTTCCCTCGATAATTCTCCTTCCCTCCATAAACAGAGAATCCTGGTAACGATCCGGGCCGTGGGAACATTGATCCCTGGAATCACCTCAAACGCTTTGGTTACATTTATTAAACAATTTACAAGCATGAAAACGTTCCAATCAACTGTTGTTATTGTTACAAACAGCCTCTTGGAGCTTCGGAGCTCATTAACTGTTTAATAATTGTAAAAAAAAAAACGCTAAAGATTGAGAAAAGAGGTTTAGGTTCGCAAGTGCTTGCGTAACTGCTTCGTGAATCTGGCTCCATAACGCAAAATGTAATAATCAACACAGTCAAATCCGGATTATCTACTGTGATCCGGATTCCCCCCCCCCCAAGATTTCGTACTTGCTCCGGTACCTTTTCTCATCGTCATATGAGACATTAGACGAGGATACACACTACAGCACTGCCTCATTCCCACATGACACGATCATTGTCATGCGTAGAGGACACGACAAACCTCCAGTCTGATGTTAATCGGGTCTTTCAATGGTCTACATACAATAATATGATGCTTAATCAAGATAACTTTTAGCTCCTGGTCTATGGAAACAAGGGAAATTATACAAACGGAAAGCATATATAAAACAGATAGTTTTATATGGGACGGTGAAGGGACGACTACGTTTCGGTCCGTCCTGGACCATTCTCAAGCTCCTCACCGCTCTTGCCTATTTATTGCCTGCATCTACTTCATCACAATCGACTTGAGAATGGTCCAGGACGGACCGAAACGTCGTCGTCCCTTCACCTTCTAGTGTGTGGTTTGGTCTACATAATTTAGCCACGTTATTGTGACTCATCGCCTGCATTATCATTATTGCCATTAAAAAGAAATATAAAGGATCCAGGCGCAATCATGTCAGAAACCCTTACATATACAGAACACAATAAAGTAGCTCTCCCGACTGCAAGAAAAATTACAAATTGGATAACAAGGACCTTCCAAACAAGGGCTGTCATGCATCCTTCAAGACTCTAGTGCTCTCTAGAGTGGGATAAATATTGTTGCACACTAACAGGCTCTTTCAGAGCCGGAGAAATCGCAGGCTTAGAGAGTGAGAACAGGGTGTGGAGTACTACAAGTACCCCACACCCAACACACACCTGAGACAACACGTGCAGTACCACAAGTACGACTGAGTGTGATGGTTTCATGTGTACACAAAGGCTGGGTGTTGAACACAGTAGAGACACAAAGGCTGGGTGTTGAACACAGTAGAGACACAAAGGCTGGGTGTTGAACACAGTAGAGACACAAAGGCTGGGTGTTGAACACAGTAGAGACACAAAGGCTGGGTGTTGAACACAGTAGAGACACAAAGGCTGGGTGTTGAACACAGTAGAGACACAAAGGCTGGGTGTTGAACACAGTAGAGACACAAAGGCTGGGTGTTGAACACAGTAGAGACACAAAGGCTGGGTGTTGAACACAGTAGAGACACAAAGGCTGGGTGTTGAACACAGTAGAGACACAAAGGCTGGGTGTTGAACACAGTAGAGACACAAAGGCTGGGTGTTGAACACAGTAGAGACACAAAGGCTGGGTGTTGAACACAGTAGAGACACAAAGGCTGGGTGTTGAACACAGTAGAGACACAAAGGCTGGGTGTTGAACACAGTAGAGACACAAAGGCTGGGTGTTGAACACAGTAGAGACACAAAGGCTGGGTGTTGAACACAGTAGAGACACAAAGGCTGGGTGTTGAACACAGTAGAGACACAAAGGCTGGGTGTTGAACACAGTAGAGACACAAAGGCTGGGTGTTGAACACAGTAGGTGAAGAGCAGCAATGACGTGAACAAGTCAGACTTTTCTCAGGTCGTAGACCCTACTCTGAAATGGTCATTAAATAATATATATATATATATATATATATATATATATATATATATATATATATATATATATATATATATATATATAATATAAAAACCTAGAAGGGGTACCACCTCTGGTGCAAGTGTAGGGACCCATAGCCTCGGAGAAGAAAATAAAGAGTACTCAGAGAAGACCTTGTGGATCCTCACTGAACACTTTGATATTTTCTTCTCCTACCACCCCTATTCTTTTGGTATGTGTGTATATTTATCTAATTTTATTTGAAAATGTCATTACACAAAAAAAGTTACAATATTGATTACATGCAGGGTACAAGGCTGCTTGTCACAAGTTGAATAGCTCCTCAAGCTCCTCAGATGATGGGCAGGAACCATGGATGCAGTGAGCATTTCCTCTCTGGATTGCCACACTAAGGCTCTGAAAAAGAAAACTGGCAGCCCTAGGGTCTCTAGTTGTTTCGATTAGCTTAGACCCCAACTCCTTCAAAAGCTAGCAGCACTTTTATCCCAGGCACCAAGTGTCTCTGAGGCAATGGGGACAAAATTGTAGTGGTGCTCAAGGTCTCTGTATTTACGTGACTTGGCCGCTTCCCGGTGATTGGCATCCTCCTGCTTGAGTAGCACTGAAGTCAACATAGGTATTGGCTAAAGTTGAGACGCAAGTGTAGTCCCACACAACTGTCTACCATTCTTCCAGGGGTTCACCGTGATTCCATCGGGCGACATCATCTGGGTGATTCCATCTATATATATAATATATATATATATATATATATATATATANTCTGGAGTGGCCTCTCCAGGGCGCAAAGCCAGGGTAGGTCGACACGGGAAGAGAAGGTGTCATCAGCCCATGCAGCAGTTTCCCCCTCAAGAGCGCAGAGCTAGGGTGGTTGATATGGGAGAAGCTATTACCCATGCATCAGGTTCCCCCCCCTCTCCAGGGCGCAAAGCCAGGGTAGTTGATACGGAGACCCATGCAGCAGGTCAACCCCCTCTCCAGGACGCAAAACCAGGGTAGAGTGATACAGGGGAGAACCTGTTACCCATGCAGCAGATCCCCCCCCCCCCCATTCCAGGGCACAAAGCCAGGGTAGGTTGATATGGGGAGAAGCTGTTACCTTAGATCCAATAGCTGTGTTTAAGACATGAAATCTTAACCTGCCCTCGGGCTGGTCTCGTTCAGTCGGGGGCCCACCCCACCCAAGCCGTATTAACAACCCCTCCTCCTGAAATGGCAGTACTTATAGTTACTCTTTGGTTGAAATTACCAATATGTAGTGGTGAACTGCAGTAAATCCAGCCCGTCCTCCTAAGGTGCCCCAACGTCAAGAAACTGTCGTACAAAAAGGGCCCTTATCCTAACCTACCAGAGGACCCAAAAACGGAACATTACGTCAATTTCGCGAGCCGCCGCCATTTTCTAGTACGACAATTTTTAGAGCCGTAGGTAGAGTGTACCTCAAAATGCGACGGTTTATTAGGAGGACGAGTTGCACTTTGTAATATTAATTTTGCAAGTTCGGGAAAATAGAGCGAAAACCCCCAAACTTAAATATGTCTAGGCCTAGAATAACACACATATGTATTATATTAGGGCCAAAATAGCGTGCATTAGGCCTAGGGCTGTTAGGAGAGGTTAGGTCTTTTATTTATTTGTGTTAAAAGAAAGTTTCTATTTTGTCCAAATTCAGTATATATACAAGGCTTTCTGGCGGTCCATCGCTGCATATTGGTACTTTTCCACCAAATACTTGCCATAAAGAATTCTCATTTAGGAAAATGGGCCCCAATTTTTAACGGTTACGGTTGATCCCAATTATCAATGTATGCGGGGGATACAGATTAACATTTTATTGGTCCCAATAATTTAGACTTGTTTATTGATTGGATTCTAGCAGTAAAGGATCTTTGCATGCTCTCCAGGTCAGCCATTTCTCCGGCTCTGAATGGGGCTGTTAGTGTGCAGCAATATTCCACCCTAGAGAGCACTAGTGCCTTACCTTGAGATACCTCAAGGATATCTTGAGGTACCTCAAGATATACTTGACGAGTATCATCATTGGTATGGCATCCCTCGTTGGAAATGTTCTTATCCGAACTACTTCTTGCTATCTATAATTCTTCTTGCAATTGTAAAAGCTACCTTATTGTATTTTTTAAAGGCAAGGTCTTCGGACATGATTATTCTTCGATTTACTTAAGAGTTATTATTGTTAAGTGTTACTGGCTAGGGTCGTCACACTGATGCACGAGCGTGGAGTGTGCCACACACTTCTGCTTGTTAGGACACCTTTACGTTGACTTAACAAGCAGAATAACAATAGATGAACTATTGTCATACTTGCTTAGGACTTTCTCTTTTCCTCCCTGATATAGGCCGCTACGCTTGTAGAGGCCTAAGGAATAATTAAATACATTAAAATACATAGGCTATAATGCATTGACTTTGATAGGAAATTAAGAGATCTAAAGAAATGCAAAGGTTTTTAGACACGATGCAATCCACAATTATGTGAGTAAAACCGTTCATTCACTTGGTTTCGACGGAGATTCGAACTCAGGCCTCACAAGTACGAGATTATTGTCGTACCAGGCAATAAATGATCATAATAAGGAAGGCTCTCAGAAGTATCTTAATGGTACCTAACTGAGACTAATCCCTCCCTACGGGCTCACCATAGCCCGTGCTACTTGGAACTTTTTGTTCCAGGTAGCGAATCTTTAACAACAACAACTAATCCCTCCCTGGAACACCAGTAAGGTATCTTGAGGTCATTCACCCCTTCATCCCTCCTGCTATATTTACCAAATATATTGTCTGTCCGAAGTAAGTAAGAGGCCAGATGTTTGGGGCTAGCTTCACCCAACTTTCCAAGATGACACATGGGAATTGAGTGTCATAGGTCAGTTAAAGTTGGCTAAAGTACCACCCTTTAAGAAATATCAGCATCTATAACGACTGCGATTTTCATGGTCTGAAATCGTGAGATTTTTCCGTAGTTTTTGAAGGTTTGTATTGGTATCGAGAGGAAGGGGAGTGTTGGAGAGAGAGGGGGGGAGGAGGTGGAGATGGTGGGAGAGGGAACAGTGAGGGAAGGAGAGAGACTCGGGTACAAGGCATGGTTCCCCCCCCCCCATCTTCTGCCATATAATATGTAAGGGAAGATTTCAAGTCTCAGTTGGGTACCAGTTAGGTACTTGTGAAATCCTTCCTTATTATGAGCGTCCATGACCTAGTTTGGAAATAAATGTAACAGTATATATGTAAAAGTCATAATTGTGGAAAGTTCCACTAAAATGATAGTATAACGTGTGTGTGTGAGTAACATAGTGTGTGAAAGCACGTAGACCAGGCATGGCTATTTTATAGAGGAAGCCAAGCACTCCCAAGACAGTGTGTGTCAGCAAATACCCCGTCTGGCTTCAGTGCTTGGCGTCGACCTGAATCACTCCAAACACACAATCATTTATCTTTATGGTGAACGTATCTAGACCAGGCTAATAGTCACAGTGGGTCCCATCCAAGCATTTCAACCGCTGCTTTGACTATATTTTGATCTGGGCGTGTTTCCCTCTACTGCATGTAATGATGGTTGTTTTGGCTACATAAACCTGGTGTGTTCCTCAGCGTTCCCCACGTCACTAAACTGGTGTACTATCGTACATCACGTCGTGGTAGCGAGCCGCTGCCATGTTTCACACAGCGAGCTCTTGGCCTGGGGGTAAAATGAACGTCACAGTGCGTGGCGCTATTATGAGCGGTTGATTGTTGACATCTCTCGTGTCTCAGGACTTATCGCTCAGCTATTTACTGGCGGCGTAAAAATGTGTATCAGTGGTGGGGGGGGGGGGGGGGTACCTCCTGGTACACACATTGTGCACTGAGTACATTTCTTTATGAGTATTGAATTCCACGAGTCCGGCCCAGTAGCTGAGTGCATGGGTATATTGTCAATTTCTCTTTCAAAGTCTTCCGAGTTCGTGTTAATATCCGTTATATTATCTGCAGCTTGAATGTCATTCATAAAGAAGCTGTCTGGATCATCAACTTTCATGTTGTTTATTGGTGTGCTAAACATAGCCTCATACTGGCTTATTAGAATTTTATTAATTTCTTTGTTGTCCTCTCTGTACGTACCTTAAGTTGTAATTAACGGTCCAATACTGGTGGAGGTTTTTTATTTTTTTACGTGAAAGAATATTTTGGATTTTTCTTTGTCTCTGTTATAGCTTTCTGTTCCAATTACATTTCCTCAGACTCGTAGGGTCGTCTGCTGTTTCTTGTTTACTATTTGTATCTGCAGAATCGAGCTATTTGCTGTTGGACCCTGCCTTTCTAACAAATTTGATTTTCCTCTATTATGTCTAGAGCGTAATGTCTAGTATGTGTGTGTATTCATCTAGTTGTGCTTGCGGGGGTTGAGCTCTGGCTCTTTGGTCTCCCTCTCAACTGTCAATCGACAGGTGTACAGGTTCCTGAGCCTACTTGGCTCTATTATATCTACATTTGAAACTGTGTATGGAGTCAGCCCCCACCACATCACTGCCTAATGCATTCCATCTTTTAACTACTCTGACACTGAAAAGGTTTTTTTCTAATGACCCTGTGGCTCATTTGGGTACTCAGTCTCCATGTGTGTCCCCTTGTTCGCGTAACACTTGTGTTAATTCCTCTTGAGAATTTTGTATTAGTAATCATGTCTGCCCTAATTCTTCTGCCTTCCAGTGTCGTGAGGCTCAGTTCCAGTAATCTATCCTATCTATCCTCATAGCTCGTTCCTCTCAGCTCGGGGACTAGCCTGGTGGCATAAGTCTGAACTTTTTCTAACTTCGTTTTGTGTTTGACTAGATGTGAACTCCACGCTGGAGCCGCATATTCCAGTATTGGTCTGACATATGAGGTATACAAAGTTTTGAATTCCTTACAAGAGTTGCTGAAGGCAGTTCTTATGTTCGCCAGCCTTACATACGCCGCTAATGTTATCAGCAGCGTATGCACTGACGTATGCACGGTTATCAGTACCTTGTGTTTGGCCTAATGCTCCCTACGCCTATTTTCATCTGTTTGCATTTGTTCGAGTTAAACTCTAGCAGCCATTTGTTGGACCATTCCTTCAGTCTGTCCAGGTCATCCTGTAGCTCTTGCTGTCGTCCTCTGTTTTAATCAGTCTCATAATTTAAGCATCATCAGCAAATATTGAGAGGAATGAGTCTATACCTTCTGGGAGATCATTCACGTATATCAGAAACAGGATAGGTCCAAGT
This sequence comes from Procambarus virginalis, assembly GCA_020271785.1. Taxonomy (NCBI): domain Eukaryota; kingdom Metazoa; phylum Arthropoda; class Malacostraca; order Decapoda; family Cambaridae; genus Procambarus; species Procambarus virginalis. The sequence continues at coordinate 10,174,367 of WNGS01160430.1, read as the reverse complement.
ACAGAACCCTGTGGGACTCCACTGGTGTCAACACGCCAGTCTGAGGTCTCACCCCTCACAGTAACTCTCTGCTTCCTGTTGTTTAGGTACTCCCTTATCCATTGGAGCACCTTACCACTTACTCAAGCTTGTTTCTCCAACTTATGCACCAGCCTCTTATGGGGTACTGTGTCCAAAACTTTCTGACAGTCCAAGAAAATGCAATCTGCCCATCCTTTTTCTTGCTTAATGCTTGTTGCTTGGTCATAGAATTTGTATTAAACCTGAGAGACACGACTTGCCTTCCCTGAACCCATGCTGGTGACGTGTTACAAAGTCCCTTGCTACTGTGTGTGTGTGAAAGACGTGTCTGTTTAAGCATTTCTGGGATTTTGTTCCCTCTGTTGCAGGTACTGTGTTGTTGACAGTTGAGAGGCGTGCCAAAAGAGCAAAAGCTCAACCCCCGCAAACACAACTAGGTGAATATACATGTTGTTCTGTTTAAGGCTCTTTATTTTTGTTTTTATTATTATTTATAGAATATATATATATATATATATATATATATATATATATATATATATATATATATAATATATATATAATATATATATATAATATATATATATATATATATATATATAATATATATATATATATATATATATATAATATATATAATATATATAATATATATATATATATATATATATATATATATATATAAATTAAAAGAGTACGACAGCTTGCTGAAGTCAATGCTAGAAAAAGCCCTCAACCTTTCAGCAACTCACAGTGGAAACAGGCCTCCATTCCTGTCAGCTCGGGGCCTCGATGTGCGCACAGTAACACAAATTGCGGTACCAGCGTTCCTGTCCTCTTCAGTGGCGTCTGACAACTTGGTGAAGGAAATCATACCTGAGCACCTAGTTCAACAGGCAGGGGTACATGATCCCAGCTTTGCGTACCACCAAATGGGTCTCTCTTGCAGGACTAGCACTCCAACTACTGCCATCTGAAGCCCATAAGCAATCCAGCTGCGATCGCCCATTGCCGACCAAGACGATGCTCCGACAACACCCTATGATACGCCCGACTTACATAAGAACTAATAAGACAAAGGCAACTGCAGAAGGCCCATTGGCCCATACGAGGCAGCTCCTATTTATATACCACCCAATCTCACTCATATCATGTCCACCCATGTCTTGAAACAATCGGAGGGACCCCACCTCCTACAATGTTACGCGGCAATGTTCACAATCACAACCCTTGTTACTGAACCACATATTTAGCTAAGTCTTTCTACAATCTAAAGCTTATCCAATTGTATACCCCATTGTTTCGCGTTCTGTCCTGTGATGATACTTTTAATACCCTTATTATATCCCCTTTGTTATTTCCTTCATCCACTTGTAAACCCTCTATCATGTCACCCCTAACTCTTCGCCTTTCCAGTGATGCAACTTAAGCTTTGTTAATTCTTTCTTCATATGAAGATTTTAATTTGGGGAAATTAACTTAGTCATCTACTTAGAGCTATAGCAGCTCCCCATGCAGGACTTCGTATTAGCAACCCCAGTGTCAACAACTGGCACTCGTCTCACACCGCAGTCCCTCCGAATTGCCGTGGCTCTCGCCTCGCTCTGCCCAAATTCACACTGAATACAGGTGTATTTGTGGCGAAGGCAGTGGCCGACAGGTACGGACGGCATGGCCTTCTATGCCAAAGGACAGGAGGATGGCATGTAAGACACGGCCGAGGTTAATGACATTATCAAGAGGAGTTTACCACGGCCGTTGTCCAGCAGAGATAGAGCCCCGCTTACCTAATGCCCCGCAACTCTGATGAGCCTGTCGGTCGCCCAGACGGGATCGCGATGAAACCCTGGAAGAAGGTAGACAGTTGGTGTGGGATACATCTTGCGTTTCAACCTTAGCCAAACACCTATGTTAACTTCAGTGCTGCACGCAGCAGGAGGTGCTGCCAATCAAGGGAAGCAGCCCAAGTCACATAAATACGGAGACCTTGATAACCACTACAATTTTGTCCCCATTGCCTCAGCCACTTGGTGCCTGGGGTAAATAAGTACTGCTAGTTTTTTTGAATGAGCTGGGGTCCAAGCTAATTGAAACAGCTAGAGACCCTAGAGCCACCAGCTTTCTCACTCTTCGGCGCCTTAGTGTGGCGACCCAGAGAGGAGAATGTCTCACTGCATCCATGGTTACCTGCCGCATCTGGAGGAGCTGTCCACTTGTGACAAGTAGTCTTGTACCCTGCATGTACCACTGTTGTAACCCCCTTTTTGGTAATGAAATTTTAAATAAAGTTAATCTTATACACACACACATCCTAAAGACTAGGGTGGTACGGAACAGCCAATATCAAAGGAGGCTATTCTTCTCAATATCCAATATCGTGACGATCCAAAAGGTCTTCTCTGAGTACTCATTCTTTTCTTCTCGAGGCTGTGGGTCCCTACACTTGCACCGGAGGTGGTACTCTCTATATATAATATCACACACATGTATACATATATACACACACATACCTAAATTGTTTCCAATTATTGGGGGGTTTCTGTTCAGTATTTCACCTGGGAATTATGTACTGTGGGGCGGGGTTTCATCTAGTGAATTGAGCTCTTGGGCCACCAGCTGTGGGAGCCGGGCGTAATCCTTTCTTAGGGCGGCGCGTGGTGGTCACATGTGCCTGTGTCTCCTGCGCCACACCCTCCCCTCTCACCCTACCTCATCACACCCGCTCCCCTGCCTTCCTTCACTCCCTCCCCCCCCAATCCTTCTCTCACCTCCCCCCACTCCTCCCTCACACCCTCCCCTCCCCCCACTATGACGCCAAGCCCCCCACGACCACCACTGGCCTCAGAGGTCTTGGACCCCCGCATCTTCTGAACGGATACATCATTTTTTAGACCGTTAAAAGTTACCCACTTAACAATTGAGGCCAAGACTATCATATGGGGCTTTCTTTACCAGGTCCACGTTTTTCCCTCTGAGGCTTTCTTCACCATTTTTTGTTATTTTTTAATTTTGCCCCGAGGGGCGCGTTTATTGGGCTGCGCCACTCATCGTGTGAGTGAACACATCGCTATAGCAGCATATACAACACCCTTCCAATAGGAAGAAAACCCGTGGGGTTGTTCATCCTGTCACTTGTACCAACCAGTGACCTTATAACACAGCAGTTGCTCATCAGGAATCTGCGGGTCTGGCTACAAGAATTCAATCAACCTACGAACCACTTAGTTGATAAAAGGAGCAGTAGAGCAAAAGAAGTACACTTATATCGCATTAGGCTTGGATACCCAGGTGCATGGGAAATAGGCTACAGGATATGCGAGGAAACTGTCAGCACTGTGGAGAAAGCTACCCCGACAGACCACTGGAATATCTTAACACAGTGTGCAGTTACAACAGACCACTGGAACACACGTTATCTAAGACAGTGCACAGTTATAAACCACTTAAGATTTCAACTTAGATTCAATAGAGCAGAATAAGTTGTTAAACACATGGGATAAAATCTTACTGAAACGACCACACGAGTCATAAATACACATACTCAGCCCAAATAAAACATAAACAAGCAACCACTTAGCTGGCAGCCAGAGGCTTAGGGCCCCGCCCAGTGGGCCAGCAGAGGCCTTAGGGCCACCCAGTGGGCCAAGCAGGGGCTTAGGGGCCCACCCAGCGGGCCAGCCAGAGGCTTAGGGCCCACCCAGTGGGCCAGCCAGACGGCTTAGGGGCCCACCATGGGCCAGCAGAGGCTTAGGGCCCCACCAGTGGGCCAGCCAGAGGCCTTAGGGCCACCTAGTGGGCCAGCCAGAGGCTTAGGGCCCGCCCCCAGTGGGCCAGCCAAATGCTTAGGGCCCGCACAGTAGACCAGCCAGAGGCTTAGGCCCGCCCAGTGGATCAGTCAGAGACTTAGGGCTCGCCCAGTGGACCAGCCAGAGGCTTAGGGCCGCCCAGCTGGGCCAGCAGAGGCTTAGGGCCCGCACAGCTAGACCAGCCAGAGGCTTAGGGCCCGCCCCACGTGGATCAGCCAGAGGCTTAGGGCCCCGCCCCAGTGGATCAGCAGAGGCTTAGGGCCGCCAGTAGACAGCCAGAGGCTTAGGGGCCGCACCAGCTGGACCAGCCAGAGGCTTAGGGCACGCCAAGTGGACCAGCTAGAGGCTTAGGGCCCTGCACAGTGGACAGCCAGAGGCTTAGGGCCCACCTAGTGCGCTAGTGGGCCAGCCAGAGACTTAGGGCCCGTGCTGAAATATACCTGCAAACAAAACAAAAAGACACTTGTACCCAGACACAGTTGGAACTTGCTTAACTCTCTCAAGTGAACAGCTCCTCAAACAGAAGATAACATCTGTCAACCCTTAAAATCTAATGTTATCTTGCGGGTGTCTCATCAAGATTGTAACTTGCTTAGCTAACTTAATTGTGGGGTTCAGTCCCTGAGCCATTATGTGCCTCTGTAACCCTTATCCACTACCCGCCCCACGGGAGGGCTATGGGGTGCATAATAAATGAACTACAACTAAACTAACTTGCGGGGTGCAAAATGGGGGATATTTTAAGAACGGTATCAATATTTGACAAATTAGTGTTTTCCTAACTAAACAATGTGGGGCTTTATTACTCTTACACATACTTCTAATGTTCCTCAGGTGTTCACATTCTCTCAGGTATTGGTCAAGGCGGTGTCCGTCACTCTCACCGCAGATGTGCAACTCCAGTGCTCAACTGTTGTTTCCATCTCGGAATCTCCATGGTATTTGTATCCAAGACGGATTCTTGCTATTACTGATTCTCTCCCGCGGTCACCCTCCTCTTCGTCCATAATTATTGGGATTGCCAGCTGCAACCACTTGTACCAGCGTACAGATTCACTTGATTTGCTGCTCTCTATCCTCCTCTTCCCTCAGTTACCTTCTCCCGGTGATGTTGCCTGACAATACCTTTAATTTGTAGCAAAGTCTTGGGTGAAGTATTCAATATGGTCTCCTTCAATGCCTTCAGCAGCCAGCACATCTGCTCGTTCATTCCAACATGGGAGGGGATCTCCAACATGGGAGGGGATCCTCAACATGGGAGGGGACCCCCAACATGAGAGGGGATCCACAGAAACTTGATGACTCTTCCTGGTGGTTAGTACTCTCAACTCTCTTGATTTCAGCGACTATCGTAGGACTTTTCTGCCCCGATTTTGAGT
>WNGS01160430.1:10076010-10099246 GCA_020271785.1 Procambarus virginalis | reverse complement strand
TGAATACAATGACAAAACATCACACTGACATCGACACACAAGCACGCAACATACAAGACACCATCATTATGCAGCAAACATATCTATTCCTAAAACAACACACAAACCACATTTCACTTTCACCCCCTCCATTCGCTCAAAACGCCTCTTAGCTTGTTATCACACTAGATTCTTACAAAACATACATCGTCATGGACAAATACTATGGGACCTAACAGCATTAAAAAACCACATCCTTAACAGCCTGGATGAAGATCACACAAAACATTGGAAACACCTCATAGAACAAGCAGAACAATACAGAAAACTGACACCTCAAGAGTTCTGGAGGCGGATTAAACGATTACAAGGATCAACTCACACACCGTTTAAATACCTTCTTCATAATAACAACAAAATCACTGATCCTGATGCAGTACTCAACATTTTTAAACACCACTGGGAACAAATCTTTCACCCACATCCTCCTGAACCATTTGCACGCCCCAACATTGACAGAGTCGAAGACTGGATACACCAAAATAGACAAGCAACTACACCAGACGACCTCATCCACCTTGACAATCTCAATTCAAACACTGAACTACAGACTCCCCTAACTCTAGCTGATGTCAAGACAGCTCTCATGGGCACTCGTCGTAGAGCCCCTGGTGCGTCTGGCATTGGACATATCCTTCTTAGACAACTCCCTGCTTCTATCATTAATGCTATCACTAACCTATTCAACGCCTCCCTTGCCTCTGGATACTTCCCTCTCAACTTTAAGTCTGCCACAGCCGTTCTTATTCCAAAACCTGGAAAACCTCACACTGACCCAAAGAACTACAGACCCATCAGCCTTCTAGAGACACTTGGCAAAGTTTGAAAGGCTGATCAACCACAGACTTAGAACCCACCTAGAAGACAATGACTTACTCTCTAACAAACAGTTTGGATTTCGGCCTCACCGGTCCACTCACGACGCCTTAAACATCATGACCAACTACCTCAGTATCAATAAACGCCAAAGATTCAAGACTGCACTCATCACTAAGGACGTTGAAAAAGCCTTTGACACTGTTTGGCATGACGGTCTAAAATTCAAACTATGCAACAACTTTAATCTTCCCCTTATCACCACCAAACTTCTCTCAACTACTTAGACAATAGGACAATGAGAATTAAGTTCCTCCGACAACACTCTGACTACTTCAACTTACATGCCGGTGTTCCCCAAGGTTCTGTTCTTGCCCCAACACTCTACATCCTATACATCAACGACATTCCTGACCCTTCTCATCACACTTCATTAACCATATGCTACGCCGATGATGTCTCTCACCTTGTCACCAGCACCAGACTTGATACACTAACGAACAGAGCACAAAGAGAACTTGATATTGTCACTGAATGGGAGTACAAATGGCGTATAAAAACCAATTCCAGTAAATCCAAAATTACATACTTTTTCTGCAAAAGTAACATTCGCCCTATTCCTCTTAAACTCTATTCATACACTCCAAATCCTACTTATATCTCTGTGTCTCCCTCCTCCACAGTCCATGGACTCACATTTGATCGACAACTACTCTTTCACACACACATTACACAGAAACATGCAATAGCTCTTCAAGCTATAATAAACTGAACAGACTCAGATATGCAAAACCGGACACAAAAATGCACCTTTACAAAGCACTAATTAGACCTCTCCTAACATATGCTCCACTAGCTCTCTCTCTATCTTCACGTACTAACAAACTAAAGCTTCAAAGAATACAGAATAGAGCATTAAGATGGGTACTCAACACCCGATGGCAAGAGTTTATTACCAGTCAAAGTCTCCATGAAAGTACGAACATTCCTGCCCTAAATGTATACTGGAAAACTTTATCAGACAGACAAATTGATAGACTACTCACTTTTCATGAACAACATATTGATTTTCTCCTACACACTCTCAGACGACCACGACACACTCATGACCTCTTCTCTACCATCCATGATCCTCCTCCTATCTCTATATTTCGATAAACTTTAGATCTAAACACCCAGCATCCACCATCATACATATTCAGCTCTCAACAACCAGCACAAACCATCCGTAAAAGTTCAGCCCTGACGCTCTTGAGCCAATCACTGAGATGTTGTGAGTTTTGTGATGTCCCTGCTGTTGTCGCTAAAAACACCCGACTGAGTCCCTGCCTCGAACGCCGCATCCAAAAGACACGCAGCTGGGTTTAGCCCTGGCACTTTTTCTCCTACAAATCTTCTTCCTCTCACCCCCTTATCTTCTTCTGTCCCCACTTCAATGCTCGCCCCAAGGGCATCTTCTCCTGTATTATTCGGATTCGGATTCTAACATCATCGTCACACAGAGTACTTTGCTTTAGGAGGTCAGACCCCACCCTGATCCGGTGCATTATACCGGTAAGAGACGGGAGACCTCTTAAAGAAAGTGCAATCCTCTAGTTCAGGCTCTCCTGCACCCAGCACTGCCGGGTGGATAAATATAGGGCAGCAACGATTAGAGCCTCCTGAACATTAGTGTGGTGCCTGATCAGGCATCATGCTGTTCAGAGTTTAGGTGCGGTTCCGAGGAACCGACACCACATTCAGCAAGATCGAAATAATGGATCTACTAACATCAACCTCTGGGGTAGCACCCATCGACGTCGTCATGGACGTTAATGGGCCCCAAATTCTTTTCAGTAGTGCAGCAGCACTAGAAGCCTTATTCACCACGACAACGACCACTGCACTTGAAGCACAGGGCCTAACACTCCTGCCTCCCCACCAGTTCCAGGCAGTAAGGACTATATTCATTCACAGAGTGAGTGACATTATCGCTGAACGACCAGCTACTGAGATTGTGAAGAGCATAAACACCCAAAATAGATCCCTCACGGCCATATCGGCTCACCTCATTCAGCAGGATGTAAACAGAAAGCTAACCCTCAAGGTCACCCTCAAGACTCCGGCAGAGGCTACTCTAGCGGCCGACAACGGCCTCGGATGCTGTGGAGTGGCCTGCACACCCCACCAGATCTCCAGGCAGCGATATTTCCACCTGCGTCAGTGCTTTCGGTGTTATCAATACACCCACTATTCACAAAAGTGCCCAAATCCGAAGCAGAAATGCAGCATCTGTGCTGGGGAACATCATCACAGGACCTGCACAGCCGCCACCAAACGTTGTCTACTCTGCGACGGTGACCACACAGCCGTCTCTCAAGACTGCCCCAAGTGACAAGAGGAAATCAAGCAAATGACAGAAGCCAGACCAAGAAACTCTACTCCAAGAACGAAGGAATTCAACATACAAGAAGAAGCCTTCCCAGCTCTCCAGACAAGTGGCGCCACGAGCGGCGCGCAACCCAACTACTGGACCAGCAACTCCCGCGCCAGCCACTCACAGCCTCAGACGACACCTCTGCACCAATCCTCACTCACACCGCCTCCCGCCACCAATGATAGCACTGTAGCAGCTTTGATACACTTCGCTACGGAACTCTCAGGAGGAGATCTCCGACAACGGTACAGAATACTAAATGAACTATACAAGGCAAACAATCTTCCCACGTTCGTGATTCCAGAGGCCATGTTTACTGCTGGCTCCTCTCCACCAGAGCCCGACCCCGTTCCAGAGACGCCTGTCAACCTGGACCCTACAACTCCAGATACACCAGCGACTACATCTGATATCGTGGCATTGCCGCCAACTTCTGCAAGTTACACCACGTCTTCTGATGACGACTCGAACGCCTATGTTGAAATTGAAGCACAAACATCACCCCCAGCACCAGAGACCACTGCAGCACACTCACCACCCTCATTACCAGTGCAATCTCCAAGAATCAACCAACTCTTCGAGGAACGTAAAAAGCAAATCACAGGATCTCCTGAATACAGGCGCCTCACCAGTAAGATATTCAACGCGAAGTATGCAGAAGCCTTGCTGAACAACCCAACCCAAAATTGCATAGTATCGAACGAAGAAATCTTCTCGTTGTGCGACAAAGCAACATTGTTTAAGGACCTATTCCCACCTGACTACCCCAAGTACAAAGAACATCAAATGACTACTAGAAGTAAGAAAAAATAGAGGATTCTAAGAAAGAAACCTACTGAGAGCAGCCGCTCTCTTCCCCCTCTTTAGGGGGATGGGGACCTAATTTTGCTCGTTTTGAGATGGTGGTACCCGACATAGAAGACACACTCCACACACCAAGAGGAAAGAAAACCTGCCACTGCCGCCTTCCAGACCCGTCTCCCAGCCTAGCCAGATATGGGATTGATACAGCATCGACACTCGGACAAGCAGCTGGGTCTAGCCCTGGCACTTTTTCTCTTCAACTTCAGCATTTCCTCTCACCGACTTCTCTTCAGCTGTCCCCACTTCAAGGCTCGCCCCAAAGGGGAATCTTCTCCTGTATCATTGGATCGGATCTAACATCATGGTACAAATAAATAACTAATAAATTTTGTAACAGTATTATTATTAATCGGAAATTGCGTAATCTACTAACACTCCCGTGGCCTCAACAAGGACACGAAGCCTTCGTCTTGTCAAAAGTCCCCCTCCCCCAAATTTGTCCTCGTGAATTTGTCTAGCTGGACTTTAAAGTTCATGAGAGTTTTGGCATTTATACCTTTGGCGGGTAGGCGGTTCCGATGGTTAATAACCCTGTGAGTGAAAAGGAATCTTCTGTTTTTGGTCCTACATTGTGGCTTGTTGAGCTTGTCACTGTTGTTCCTTGTTTGTGTTACATTGTGGCTTGTTGAGCTTGACACTGTTGTTCCCTGTTTGTGTTACATTGTGGCTTGTTGACCTTGACACTGTTGTTCCCTGTTTGTGTTACATTGTGGCTTGTTGACCTTGACACTGCTGTTCCCTGTTTGTGTTACATTGTGGCTTGTTGAGCTTGTCACTGTTGTTCCTTGTTTGTGTTACATTGTGGCTTGTTGAGCTTGTCACTGTTGTTCCTTGTTTGTGTTACATTGTGGCTTGTTGAGCTTGTCACTGTTGTTCCTTGTTTGTGTTACATTGTGGCTTGTTGAGCTTGACACTGTTGTTCCCTGTTTGTGTTACATTGTGGCTTGTTGACCTTGACACTGTTGTTCCTTGTTTGTGTTACATTGTGGCTTGTTGAGCTTGACACTGTTGTTCCCTGTTTGTGTTACATTGTGGCTTGTTGACCTTGACACTGTTGTTCCCTGTTTGTGTTACATTGTGGCTTGTTGAGCTTGTCACTGTTGTTCCTTGTTTGTGTTACATTGTGGCTTGTTGAGCTTGACACTGTTGTTCCCTGTTTGTGTTACATTGTGGCTTGTTGACCTTGACACTGTTGTTCCTTGTTTGTGTTACATTGTGGCTTGTTGAGCTTGACACTGTTGTTCCCTGTTTGTGTTACATTGTGGCTTGTTGAGCTTGTCACTGTTGTTCCTTGTTTGTGTTACATTGTGGCTTGTTGAGCTTGTCACTGTTGTTCCTTGTTTGTGTTACATTGTGGCTTGTTGAGCTTGTCACTGTTGTTCCTTGTTTGTGTTACATTGTGGCTTGTTGAGCTTGTCACTGTTGTTCCTTGTTTGTGTTACATTGTGGCTTGTTGAGCTTGACACTGTTGTTCCCTGTTTGTGTTACATTGTGGCTTGTTGACCTTGTCACTGTTGTTCCTTGTTTGTGTTACATTGTGGCTTGTTGAGCTTGACACTGTTGTTCCTTGTTTGTGTTACATTGTGGCTTGTTGAGCTTGACACTGTTGTTCCTTGTTTGTATTACATTGTGGCTTGTTGAGCTTGTCACTGTTGTTCCTTGTTTGTGTTACATTGTGGCTTGTTGAGCTTGTCACTGTTGTTCCCTGTTTGTGTTACATTGTGGCTTGTTGAGCTTGACACTGTTGTTCCTGTTTGTGTTACATTGTGGCTTGTTGAGCTTGTCACTGTTGTTCCTTGTTTGTGTTACATTGTTGCTTGTTGAGTTTGACACTGTTGTTCCTTGTTTGTGTTACATTGTTGCTTGTTGAGCTTTACACTGTTGTTCCCTGTTTGTGTTACATTGTGGCTTGTTGAGCTTGACACTGTTGTTCCTTGTGTTACATTGTGGCTTGTTGAGCTTGACACTGTTGTTCCTTGTTTGTGTTACATTGTGGCTTGTTGAGCTTGACACCGTTGTTCCATGTGTTACAACTGACCTTGTAAAGAAAGTCTGGAATCATTATCCTCCAAATTGTTCAGTATTTTAAAAAGCTTTGATTAGAGCTGCCATGTTTGCAGTGTTGTTAGTCCTATTATAAGAAGTTTCAGATGTCCACGGAGGTTGGCTCTTTCTGTCTCTGCCACATCTATGTGAAGTGTGACAGAATATTGGAGGCACCTCATCCCTAAATCAATAGCAACTCTTAAACCATCATAATGGGTGACTTTAATGCAAGAAACACTAAATTGGGGGAGGGGGGGAGGAAATGATAAACAGAAATGGTTCAGTGTTTATAAAATACCTCAGCAAAATGAGTGTTTTTTTTCTAAACCCATCTGACAGGACTCATTTCTCAGGTGGATGACTTGATTACCTTGTGTCCGGCCCTCTATACATAATTTAATTGGCATTTGTTGGACCATTCTTTCAGTAAGCCCAGGTCATCCCTTGTAGCCTCTAGTAATTTTCCTGTCTTAATCCTCCTCAAATTTTTCCGTAATTTACAAACATTAAGATGATTCTGTTCTATCTGGATGTAAAGGAAGAAATGTAAATCTATATATTTATCACTCTGAATGTTCAACATTGTTTATTGTTTGTGATGCATGTCTATATATATATATATATATATATGAACACGTTGTACTGAATGGGGGGTGTGAATAGCTTGAGCTATCTCCTTCCTTTGTGTGTACTACTGAGTAAGGTTATGTAGTGCTTGTGATTCTGGTTAATAACTGGTCAGGTGACAACACAAACAGCCTCACCCTTGGCTAGTGGCCTTCATGAAATTGTATACCATGATGATTACTACCGTGGCATAGAATCATTTGTGATGACACCCACACTTGCAGAGTGATCACAAAACAATAGCAGGATTCTTTTCATGGGTCAAGGTAAACCCCAGACAATAATACAGTACTGTATACAATAACTGTAATGTATGGGGTAATAAATCTATCCAGTTTTCTGTCCCTGACAATGAGAAACAAAGTAGACAAACAAATTCAATCACTGGAATATATTACCAGTACAGTAGACACAAACATGGCCAACCAAAGTATAAAGGATGACTGGAAAGTGCAAGTGGGTCACATCATCACATTGACCACCATCACCAACATCATCCTGCATCAGGGGTGCAGGATGATGATGTCTGACAACCTAACGTTTAGGGAGCATAACCAAGCAAATATCGCGTCAGCCAGAAAAATGATAGGATGGATTACGAGAACTTTCAAATCCAGGGATCCCATCACAATGCTTGTACTCTTCAAATCACTTGTGTTGTCTCATCTCGAGTACTGCTCAGTACTCACTTTCCCCTTCAGAGCAGGAGAGATTGCTGAAATACAGGGAATACAGAGAACATATACAGCATACATAGACGCGATAAAGCACCGAAATTATTAAAGCTTAAAACTCTTCAGATGTACTCGCTAGAAAGAAGACAAGAGAGATATCAAATAATATACACATGGAAAATACTGGAGCGCCATGTCCCAAATCTACACAATAAAATATCAACATACTGGAGTGAACAATATGGAAGAAAATGCAGAATAGAACCAGTGAAGAGCAGGGGGGGAGGGGCCATAGGCACAATCAGAGAACACTGAATAATCATCAGAAGTCCATGGTCGTTCAACATCCTCCCAGCGAGCATAAGAAATATTGCCAGAACAACTGTGGATATCTTCAAGAAAAAACTAGATAATTGAGTGCCGGGCCAACCAGGCTGTGGTGAATATGTGGGCCTGCGGGCCGCTCCAAGCAACAGCCTAGTGGACCAGACTCTCTCAAGTCAAGCCTGGCCACGGGTCGGTCTTGGGGAGTAGAACTCCTCCCAGAACCCCATCAAGCAGATATCAAGCAGGGGGGCATGGCAAACAATGCCAAGGCTTAATATATATATTGCAGGCAGCACAGCTTTTATGGGGCTCTTGATCACATGAAATATAAAGTAATGTAATCTAAACATATGAAATGTATGAAATTGAAGACATGTCGGTTTGTTCGTAAACTTCATCGGGTTATGCCGGCAGAGGTAGGCTGGGTTATTTATTTCAGCCATAATTTTCTCTGACGTTATTCTCTGAAGATTAAAAAAGCTTGGACAAAATTATGCCATTTAAGAGATATATCTATACAGTAATTATGAAATGAAAAATAACTTTATTGTCAATTCTAAAATAATGTATCTGAAATGTTAACTGCATTCATATTTCAGGGATTCAATGAAAGCTAAGTAGGATGGGCAAGTGTTAAAAATTTATTACAAATAAAATAAAAATAAAATAAAAATAACTAAACTGAACTTCTTATAAGGCCAAATATAAAGTAAACAATTATGCAAATGAAACTCGGTACCCAAACATAGACAAGTACAGTATTCATACATGGCAAGATAACAGCATTTATTAGGCTCTTAAATAAGAATCAAATTACAGTATTATATGTAAGCAAAACAACAAAAGGAAAATATTTGATATGGAAGAGCGAGAGAAAAGTTGAAAGGTAAAGAGAGAGTAAGGAATGAAAGTATGAGGAGTGGAGAGAAGGAACAAGAAGGTCCACACAGGAAGTGAACCAACCACATATTCCTGCTTGACCCAAACACTGTGTAATTACCCAAGTGTAGTTACAGGATGAGAGCTACGCTCGTGGTGTCCCGTCTTCCCAGTACCCTTTGTCAGGTTTAGTGCATATTGTTCAGAGTAACAAATGTCCATTTTAGGGAGATTATTATATATAATGTATATTAGACTGTCTAATATGTACACCTAGGTCCCTAAAGGAGGTGGGTGAGGAACTCATTAGGCAAACTAAAGACTCAAGAGCGGCCAGTTTCCTGTTCCAGTGCCTCAGTGTCGCGATCCACAGAAGAAATGTGTGCTGTATCTTGGGCACGCATCCCACGTCCGAAGGACTGGATGAGGTCTTTGAACAGTGATTGTTATGTGTGTGTTTTCTGTACATTGTAACACAATGTAATAAAATAAAATTGAGGTGGTAGGAGAAGAAAATATTAAAGCGTTCAGTGAGAATCCACTAGGTCTTATCTGAATACTCTCTATTTTCTTCTACAAGGCTATGGGTCCCTACAATTGCACCTGAGGTGGTACCCCTTATATACTATATATTAGTATATACTGTATAAACAATACGAATCTCTGTTCAATGTTGGGGGGACAGCGACTGGAGGCTAGCCTCACCAAACTTTGCAAGGTGACTAGTCTTTGTGTGGTAATGATCATAGGGTGGTTGGAGGTCAAGCCCCATTATTCCCTTTGCATGAAATGGCAAACGATAAGCATCATGTTATTTTCAACATGATGATTAAACGAAGACATCATTAGTGCAAATGGTTACAGGGATGAAGCAAAAGTAGTTAAGGGTAGGGAAGGTGGTGAAAGATAAGAGAAGATGGTGAAGGGTAGGGAAGATGGTGAAAGATAAGAGAAGATGGTGAAGGGTAGGAAAGGTGGTGAAAGATAAGAGAAGATGGTGAAGGGTAGGAAAGGTGGTGTGGAGTAAAGTAGGTGACTAGAATACAGTAGCAGAATAGGTAATGATATGGCTGTGTGTAGACTGTATCACCGTGATAGGGCCTTGCTGTTTGTCAAGATTAGGACTTGATAATGATCCAGGAGGGACGGAAACGTTGTCGTTTCCTCATCTTCTGGTGTGTGGTTTGGTCGTGTTGATGAGGTATGGCAAAGAGGGGCTTAACGTGGCCACATAATGAGGGCTGCTGGGATGATGAGTGTGAAATGTTTTGGCCTGATGAAAGATGTGTAGACTCCACTTCTCCACATCCGCCATGATGGTTGCTCTATGACAATCAAGTGGTTCACCCAATACACAAGGAGTAAAGAGCAAATGGTCACTTTAACACATAGAGGTGCAGGGTTGTGTAGAGTTGGTCATCGTGGAGGGGGGCGAGCGAGCATGGTCCTGGGTCGTTTAGGGGCAGGCAGGTAGTTTGATGTAGAATTGCCCTCATGTGTGAGAGAACTGTTAGCAACGACTACCAATATTCCCTCTGCACGTCGGAGGGTGACGGGTGGCAATACAGGTGAGGGTGGGCAGCTGATGGCTGCAGGTATCCTGGGTTGTGTGGTCTTAGAGAGCAGGTTTTCCATGAGGGAGATTGTCCAGATAACTGGGAACAGTGACAGATGGTCCAGTACCATGGTCACCTACAACAATGAGCCTGTAAGAAAAATGGGTGAAATGAATTTTAAGAGGAAGAGGCAGGAGCCACTAACAGGCCTAATGTAATTCAAATCACACTATAGAATGAAAAAGTAATATAAAACAAGGTGCACAACAAGAACCTTTCAAACAAGAAAAGCCAGACCAATGACAATACATTTTAAGACACTAGTGCTCTTTAGGGTAGAATAATGTTGCACATTAACAACTCCATTCAGAGCTAGAGACATTAGTATGTCACACAGGCAGAGGTGCAATGGGTATGCCAAGAGACAACTCTATCAACATAAAAGGTTCAAGATTTTTCAACACTTTCCCTCTAAACTTAAGGGGCATGATTAGTAAACTTCTCCTAAGGGTCAAAAGAGAGCTTGATAAGATACTATCAAAGGAAACATGATCAACCAGGCTGTGATTCATACACGAGGGTGTAAGCAGCGGTGTCTAACAGCCTGGTGGACGAGACCACCATCAGGAAGCTTCATCAGAGACCTGGGGGATGATGATCCTCTCACCCACCTCAAGCTAATGTAACCTAACACAGGCAAAGTTATCATACCACCAATGTCATTATACACACAGAGTAGTCACACTAACGTGATGTATCAACGAGAAAATCTCTAGGAGTCACGATGAGGATTGAAACCTATGTGGTGGGAAGACCCACGCCCACGCCCCAGACAGTTATCGTGGTCTGATTGTCTGGGGCGTGTGTGTGTGTGGGACTACCCACCGCATAGGTTCCAATCCTCATCGGGACTCCTAGAGATTTTCTCGTTGATACATCACATTAGTGTGACTACTCTGTGTGTATAATGACATTCCAATCCTCTTCACGGCTCCTACAGATTTTCTCAACCTCATTATGCTACATTTAAGTTTAAGAATTAAGTTTACTCTACATTGAAGACAAAAATTTATGAAACTGCAGAAAGCCTATACATACCCATAGGGTATGTATGTTTGACTCATACAAGGCAGCTCCTATTTATATCCATGCAACAATGTCAACCCATGTCTACTATTTTAAACAATGCTGTTTGTTGTCCAAATTTTATTTTTGCTATTTTTTCTGCCATGCTTCCCCCTTTTTTTTCTTATTTTATTTCTTATTTTTTTTTCTCAACACAATTTATACTTTAATCTCAATTAGTGTTAAGTTTTAGTCTTAGTGTTTTTCCTGCCTGAAACGCATTGCGTAATAGTGGCTTTAGGCATTGTATGTACTAGCTCTATCTATAAATCCATCAACGTTTTGTATCTATGTATGTACTTTACCTGAATAAATATTTGTATTTGTATTTATTCACAAACATGTCTAACCTATGCTTGAAAGAATCCACCAAGCCCATGTCCAGTTATAATGGCCTGAAACCTGTGCCAGAATTCAACAACTGTGCTTTACAATCCAGTATAAACAATACCTGCTGGCATCTGACACACTTTTGCTGCCCTCATCACACAACATTTTAGGATGAAGTTAAGAAAGGTTCTTAAAATTGTTAGGGGGAGCTTAGAGGGGAATAGTGAGGAAGAATGAGGGAAGCGTAGAGAACCTACGTCCTACTCCTCCTAGATTCAATGGTATCACATTCTTCCACAAGATTTCTCAGTCATAACACTTTATTGTGATTTTAAAGAAAAACTTATCACAATGCCACAGGGCATGAATGAAGGTCAATAAAAGACCCAACATGTGTGTAACTGTATTAAAATAAAATTTTCAGATGCAACCTATATTCTTTATAAAGGATATAGGTTACATTAAAAAATTTGGTTGTAATATACAGTACAGTACAGTGGGGAGCCGGTCGGCCGAGCGGACAGCATGCTGGACTTGTGATCCTGTGGTCCTGGGTTTAATCCCAGGCGTCGGCGAGAAACAATGGGCAGAGTTTCTTTCACCCTATGCCCGTTACCTAGCAGTAAAATAGGTACCTGGGTGTTAGTCAGCTGTCACGGGCTGCTTCCTGGGGGTGGAGGCCTGGTTGAGGACCGGGCCGCGGGGACACTAAAGCCCCGAAATCATCTCAAGATAACCTCAAGATAACCTATACTATAATTACACATACATGTACTGGGTCTTTCCTTCACCTTCATTGTACAGTATTGCGCATTTTCGTTCCATGAGAAGATCTGATTGCATTTTGCTACATTTTATCCAAATTTTAGTTTTCAATGTTCTTCATATCTCATTAGTTAGATTTATAAAGTTTTCATTATTATTATTCTCATTTTCTCTATACACAGATGTATTCTCATACAACAAAAGTGGGAAATGAAGTAAATATAATGTACAGTGGAACCTCGGTTTACAAATTCATACCCTTCTTTACAACCCACTCGCTCGGTGACCGAGCGAGTGGGTTGTACTGGGCGAGGCACCCTCAGTTTACCAGTGTATCCCGCCTAGTGATGAGCGCGCTTGAATTCTTTGTGATGAATTTAATTGCTTTTCTGCTTTTTTGGTTTCTGAACATAAAAGTTTCTTTAATATATCATGGTCCCAAGAAAGTCAGTGGTAAAGTTCAGCCTAAGAAAATAGTTGTGAGTAGAGGGAGTATAGGATGTCCCCTTCCTCGTTAAGAAAATGTGTGCAGTATGGGAAGAACTGTAAAGTTTTGCTGAAAAAACTCAGCCAGATAAAGCTGTAGCAGATGATTGCATTAACCTTTGTGATGTGATGTCTCACTACAGACAAGTGTTAAAATGTAAGGAAAAACAAGTGTCTTTAGACAGATTCTTAGTAAGACAAGCAAGCAGTGAGCCACAACCAGGTCCTAGTGGAATGCATGCAAAATGTAGGAGAGAGAGAGAGTACCCCCAGAAATGTCATCACTGCCTGATGTTATAATGGAAGGAGACTCCCCTTCTAAGCACTAACACTTCTCCTCCTTCCCCCCTTCTCACTGTCTTCCATATGCCAACAAGAGTCATCAATAAAGATAAGGTACCTGTATAGCAGTAAAAAAAAGGGGAAGTATTCTATGAAAAAATGTATTTTGAAGTTAATATTTTTGGGAGTGTGGAACGGCTTAATTCAATTTACATTATTTCTTGGGGGAAAATTTGTTTCAGTTTATGATTTTTCGGTGTACGAACCGTCTCTTGGAATGAATTAAATTTGTAAACCAGGGGTCCACTGTACATAGATGAAACCAATGTCACCACACTCCAATAATTTCTCTACTGCAAGATATGAAATTGTTTGTCATATAATATCATGCAAAAACTACCAGTACTTCCACTCAGCCTTGTTAACACTAATACTGTACTTAAAATGATGTTAATTTTGTAAATTTACTCACCAGAAGTTGTCACTGTTTTGTCAAGATTTTGCAACTCTTCTTCAACTGCTAATGTTCTTAGGATTAATATCTTGGGAATACCCAGATCTCAATCCTGTGATATATGTTTTTCTCTAGACCTCAGAGTACACAGTCCTGTTAATGCTTCATCTACGAGATGCAAAACTTTCTGTCATAATTCTGAAGAAAACAATAATAGTCATTGTTTTATACTTTAGTTAACTGCTCCATTGACAAATTTATCCAATACATAAGCCTTAGTAAAGTTACAAAACCTGGTTTTCAGAGATAAAACATAATTTCAGTGACTTGGAGACTTGCACACGATATTCAAAATATGAGACCATTATCCTACCAAATAGGCCATGAATGTTCACAATATAACCTGTCCTTCTAACAGAATGTCACATTTTGATGTATACTCTACCTAAGACCAAAATTTATTGTATAGTGGTACCTCCATTTACGAGTTTAATCTGTTCCCAGAGATGGGTCGTAACTTGAAAATTCATAACTCAAAACAAATTTTCCTATGAGAAATAATGTAAATTAAATTAATCTGTTCCACACTCCCAAAAATATTAAATTCAAAATACATTTCATACATAATACACACATATTATGTACTATTGTATGTACAAGTTATTGCTTACCTTTAATGATGACTCTTGCTGGCATATGGAAGACGGTGAGGAGGGGGGGGAGGAGAGGTGTTACTGTTTGGAAGGGAAGTCCCCTTCCATTATAACATCAGGCAGTGATGACTTCTCTGGGGTACTCTCTCTCCTATGTTTTGCCTGCATACCACTAGGACCTGGTTGTGGCTCACTGCTTGTTTGTCTCACTAAGAACCTTTCCATAGAGACTTGTCTTTCCCTACATTTTAACACTTATCTGTAGTGAGGCATCACAACGTCATTTGAAAAGGTTAAGGTAACAGCCAACTGCAGCTTGATTTGGGCGAGTCGTTTCAACAAAACTTTGCATTTCTTCCCATACTACACACCACTTCTTAATTGTTGAGGAACCCATGGCATGGTATATAATAATTACTTTTATGTTTAGAAAGCAAAAAAGCTGAAAACAATGAAATTCTTTACAAAGAATTCAAGTGCGATCGTCACTACGCCACAAGGAACCACACGCTCTGTCGACCCATACGTGTACAGAATCAACAAATTTGCAAGTTATATCGCCAAATTAAAGGTCGTAAGTCGAGTTGAATTTTCCGACAAAATTGGGGTCATAACTTGAAAAATTCGTAAGTAGGGGCATTCGTAAGTCGAGGTTCCACTGTACTGTACTAGAAAATGGAAGCGGCTCACGAAAGCGATGTACCATCCAGTTTTCTGTTTTGGGTCCTCCGGTAGGTTAGGAGAGAGGACTTTAGTACAACAGTTTCTTGACATTGGGAAACCTTCAGAGGATGGGCTGCACAATAAGTAAGGATTGAAGAAGTATCCATGGCATGTTGATTACACAATAGTCTTGTATTGTTAGGCTTGAGTTCAAATTTTTGATTATACATGTGAGTAAAATGTAATTACCAACACTACTGTGAATTGCACCTTATATTACAATATCAAATACAGGTAAACCCAATTAATTTTGCCCCAGTAAATGTAATTTAGTTTTACATTAAAAAAATAAATATATAATTAAATAATTAAATTTAACATCAAACAGGCAAACTGGACGTTTTTTGTTGAAGTTCTCAACATAGGTTAGAAACAATGATGTAGAAGCCAATGTTACTTATTAAAGAAAACAAAGTACAGTATATGAGGGCTAACTTAAATATTGTTAACTAACAATGTATTTTGTTTACAGTACTGTACTGAAAATTAAACGTTTTGTTCACTGAAAATAATAGCACAAAACACAGTACTGGTCATACAAATTTTGTAATACATACTGCACTGTAAAATATAATACCATCATATGATTATATTAATAAAATATCAAGCGAATTTAGCTGCTGCCAAAACAAATGTATCATGCCAGCTGATCACAGATAAACAAGGTGTGCGAATTCCAAGCTCAATATTTTTACTAATGACTTAAGTGCTAGGTAGGTATGACAAGGGTCAGTGCCCGACATTAAATGAGGTTTACCTGTACACCAAATCAGTAGCTTAATCTGTTAAATAATACTTCCCATTATGAACGTTCACAGTTTAGAGACCACACTTCAAAACAGTTTTAATATTTTACATGTATAAATCATCCCATATATAATGGAGAGTAAGTATGAAAAGACACTATTCACGTATGCCATATTAATCAGCATCAATCATTAAAAAACTGAGATGCAAGCATCATCAACTTACTTTCCACTTAGAGGTGATGTCCTTTTTCACTCTATTGTTCTTTGGGGAATGTAGAGCAGCTCCACGATCTGCTGTACATACTCGCACGGGATGAGCAACATTTAGTTGCCGTGGATCTCCTTCATCTGCCACACTTACACAGGATGAGCAACGTTAAGCTGTAGAGGATATCTTTTACCTCCCATACTTTTACACGCCAAAGGGAGGAGACCAGTGTCGCTACTGGTAGAGTGGAGCTTGAACTTCTTGAAAATGAAGAACACGACTGTCATGACTGTTCCTACGAGTGACTTTTTTTTGCTTCACTCTGCACAAAAACAAAAAATAAAGTCAGAGGACTCTTACTATTTTATTCTTTCTTCCATCATTTGGCTAGACTAAGTTAAGTTAGATGTTGTCACTGGGAAGTTACTAAATTTCTATACTTTTGTGTATAAGAAGAGTATTAATATTATTTCCTTTTCTTTTAATACAACTGGAATAAATATTAGTTTTTGTATGTTTTAATATTAGGTATGTGTGTACATGAGTACATTACAAGCCACAAGATGCTAGTTGCATTATTATGGATACAAGTTGCATCACACACACGACACTTCGGGAACAACTTTGTTATAATCCAACCAATCCTCTCCCAAACATAACAAAACCATCCTAACCAAGGCTAATACATCCTAACTGAACGATATACAAGGTACTGACAATCACAAAGCACGGTTTTATTGAATCATCTTGTGTATCATTTAACATGATCAAAGTTTAACAAACCCATGTTGTGTTGATTTGACTAGTGTGTTCACTGTGAGAGTGTGAATGACTCCTTCCTTTAAGATTCTCTCCATGAACTTTCAGATTTGTGAGGTCAAGCTGATTAGATAGCAGCCTTCTGCCGACCTCTCTCTCACTTTTTTTTTTAAATAGGTGGGTGACATTTTCATATTTCCAATCTGTTATACTATAAGAGCAGGAAAGATTGCCAATTTGCTCATGAAAAAACTCTCCTGATACCAAACAAACCACGTAAAAAAAAAGAATATCGTCAATGCCTTCACAATGGGGGACTGTCAACACCAACGATCTAAGTACATAAGCAAGAAAGCATCTCTTTCAAGATGCCTGAGAATGCATAAAGAGCAAGGCCCTATCAAGGCAATAATAGAGAGATACAGCAACAATAGAAGATTGGACATCGATGAGGCATTACACATAAAAACCCAGCCAACTGCAACAGCCAGCTAACAGCAGATTAAACTCTGCCATCTTGCAGAACATGACAAAATATCCAACATACTGCTCCAGCCATTATTGAAATAGAAGATTGAATAATCTGCAAGTTACCATTTTACCAGTTATTGGCCCACAGTGAGGGGTTTCACCACATCCCCAGGTTATATATTCAGCTGCTCTAAAATTGTAAACTCATACTCTGCCTTTTATAATGTTGAGAAAGGTCTACAAATTACACCTCTTAGCGTTAGGCCATAATAAAACTTGTAAAATGAACTTTGAGGAAGTTAATTTTTCAGCTTCCATCTTAAGGGAAGAAAACCACATACTGTACGTATATTGCTATGATTGCTGTCTTTTTCGTATCTTTCCCAATTTCAAGAGAAATTTTTCCCAGTCCTTGTACATACTTGATAGCATGGTGATCATTTCAGTTCAAACTGGAAGTTTGCAAGTTGTGCAATTCATGAGAAATTTCAGCTTTAGGAATTCTAGAAGGGGTTAGCTCATCTATCAGTCTTCCAATGTGACGGTCGTGGCATCACCACTTGAGCAGAGATTGCTGCCAAGTAGGAGCTAAAGCAAGGGTTAAACAGATGAGGGGAGCCGATCGGCCGAGCGGACAGCACGCTGGACTTGTGATTCTGTGATCGCGGGTTTGATCCCGGGCACCGGCGAGAAACAATGGGCAGTTTCTTCCACCCTATGCCCCTGTTACCTAGCAGTAAAATAGGTACCTGGGTGTTAGTCAGTTGTCACGGGCTGCTTCCTGGGGGTGGAGGCCTGGTCGAGGACCGGGCCGCGGGGACACTAAAGCCCCGAAATCATCTCAAGATATGCTCAAGAAGGGTGCAGGGAGCCCTGGATTTGAAAATATATGATTGGCAACAAGTTGAAGGCAAGGGCCAATCAACATGTGATCCAATGTCACATGATCACTGAGAAGGGAAATAAGATGTCTCAGTGTGGGACACCTCACTGTTCCCCCCGTTCATCAATGTGGCGAGATGTACAGTGGAACCTCAGTACAGTACTGTACTTGTTTTTCCATGTTAACTTTTTTATTAAATTTATTTTCATAATAAGTTGTCTTGACTTTTTGTTTATTATCTAGAGAGCAGTGAGGAGCTCCACACACACACACACAAGCAGAACACATCATAAACACTCAAACAACAGAATTAATCACTCTCCCCACCATGAGAATGAGAGCAAGACCTCAATACCAACAAGTTAATGATGAAGTCACTATATAGAATGTCATGCACACCACAGTCACTTCACTTCCCACTGGCCCATTACCTAACATAACTAGGAATGCTGAACAACTTTGAAAAAAAAAAAATATATATATATATATATAATATTATATATATATATATATATATATATATATATATATATATATATATATATATATATATATATATATTATATATATATATATATATATATCCATATCCAAGGTTACTGTTCTCCACTCCTTGGTATATTCTTTATTTCACAGTGGCAAATGCACTTCTTTCCCTTCCAGGTATCATGGTAAATAAACTGAGGGAAGCTACTGCGGGATGCCAACCCAGAAATATAGCACTGAATGTACCGAAACGATCCTTTCCATGTGGGGGAGTTTTTGTTGCGATTTGAGTGTGAGAGGGTTGGCTTACCCCATTCCTTGTGTAGCTCAGGGCACCACCTAGTTGTGCTTGGGTAGCCGGTTTAACAGGCATTAGCTAATTTAAAATGTTGATTGGCAATTTAGAGATTTCCAATTACCAACTGCTGCCTTCTATATGTATTGCTTATCACCTTCACTTCTAGAAAAAAAAAGCGAGTCAAATTGTAGATTTAGCCTTAATGTTTGACAGAATTTTCTTGTCACTTGATGTTCAGTGCTTACAACACTTCTCGAGATCCCATTCTCCACCTTATTTTGTTAAACTTTCTCCTTAACTGTCAGCACTAACTTCTATTTCTTAGTCTTCTCATATGTCGAAGCTTTTTCGGACAAAATGCTTGCATTTGGAACCAACATGGAACAAGGATGTTAATAAATTTTGCAGATATACACAACAAAATCACAAGAATGAATGCTAAAATGCTTTTGCATCAAAACATTGGACCAAGGGCTTAGGATGACACATGGGTAGATGGCCCCCTAGTGCAGTCATTGAGCAAACGAAGCCCATCCATCACATATTTGTATTTGGACCACCTGCTTGCCTCAATGCTTTAAAGCTAACTTTATTCAGGCAAACACAAAAAGAATAACTGGTATATCCAAATAAGTAGTGTCATGAAAGAAAATTTTACCTGACAACCTGTGTGACTTAGCAGGAATACAGGACTCCCATTACATGGAATGCAACACAAAAACGGGGTACCATGGCAGACCCAGCACTCAGACCAACAATGTTGAAAGCCAAGAAATAATCCAGCTGGAACAGCCCCATTGTAGACAAAGAAGCCACAGCTTTGCTGGAGGCAGCAACAACTCCCAGTGATCGTGTATGCCTCACAGCTGTGCAGACTCCCCATGCAGGGGACTTCCTTTTGGCAGTCCCTATGTCTCCAACAGGCACAAGCCATGATCCGCAGGAGCTCCATATTGCAGTCGCTCTCTGCCTTGCTGCCACTATCCACACTCTTCATAGGTGTATTTGCGATGAGGCAGATGCAGACGAATATGGATTGCATGGCCCACACTGTGGAAAATCAGGCGGTTGGTACTCACAACACGATGAAGTCAATGACATCATTAAGAGGAGCCTTGCCTCTGCCCAGTATCCAGCAGAGCGAGAGAGAGAGAGAGCCTCGCAATCTAATGAACCATAACTCTGTTAGCTTTGCTGGCCGACCAGATGGAATCACACTGCGCCCTTGGAAAAATGGCAGACAATTGGCATGGGACTATACTTGCATATCCACCATGGCAGCCACATACATCATCCTCTCTCTCTCTCTCTCAGCCTTGTGGGAGCTGCCACCACACACAGAGAAAGAGACAAGTAGTTTCTTCAGAGTAGTTAACAAGTGGAATGCATTAGGCAGACATGTGGTGGAGGCAGACTCCATACACAGTTTCAAATGTAGATATGATAAGAGCCCAGTAGACTCAGGAATCTGTACTTCCCAGAACTGAAGGGCAGAGCTACGAGGAGAGGTTAGAGGCATTAAATATGCCAAAACTAGAAGACAGAAGAATATGAGGTGATATGATCACTACTTACAAAATAGTAACAGGAATTGACAAAATTGATAGGGAGATTTCCTGAGACTGGAACTTCAAGACAAAGGTCATAGATTTAAACTAAAAACCAAAAAGAGATGCCGAAGAAATATAAGAAAAATTCACTTTTGCAAACAGAGTAGTAGACGGTTGGAACAAGTTAAGTGAGAAGGTGTGGAGGGCAAAACCGTCAGTAGTTTCAAAGCGTTATATGACAAAGATTGCTTGGAAGACGGGACACCACGAGCATAGCTCTCATCCTGTAACTACATTAGGTAATTGCCAGTTGATTGACAGTTGAAGGCGGGACCAAAGACCAAAGCTCAACCCACGCAAGCACAAACTAGGTGAGTACAAGTCAACAAGTACTGTACAGGGAAATAGATCACCGGTACAACTTCGTTTCGACAGGATCTGAGACTCTTGGTCCATGGGGAGTGTGTGCAAGGAGGTTTCTTAAGGATCTTGGTTCCAGGCTAATTGACACTTACAAAGGACCCTAGAGCGGCACGTTTTCTCTTCTAGCGCCTCAGTGTGACGATCCAGAGGGCAATGCCTGCTGCATCTTCGGTTCCTGCCTGGCGCCGGAGGAGTTCGAAAAATCTACAGCCTCTAGAAACAAATTCCTTAATTTCCTCTTAATGTTCACTTTTGTAACAATCAGATATGTAACTGTATACCTTGTATATAAAGTGCACAAAAAAAGGGAGGTAGAGAATGAACACTCATACGTATTCAGAGTTAAATGGCAAGTTTTTCTCTGAATGTTTTGTGTTCCCTTCTTCGAGGCTGTGGGTCCTTACAATTGCACGAGAGGTGGTACCCCTTTATGTGTATGTATGTATGTATATATATATATATATATATATATATATATATATATATATATATATATATATATATGTATATATATATATATATATATATATGTAGTACCTAGTAGCCAGAATGTACTTCTCAGCCTACTATGCAAGGCCCGATTTGCCTAATAAGCCAAGTTTTCATGAATTAATTGTTTTTTCCACTACCTAACCTAACTTTTTCGGCTACCTAACCTAACCTATAAAGATAGGTTAGGTTAGGTTAGGTAGGGTTGGTTAGGTTCGGTCATATATCAACGTTAATTTTAACTCCAATAAAAAAAAACTGACCTCATACATAATGAAGAAGGTAGCTTTATCATTTCATAAGAAAAAAATTAGAGAAAATATATTAATTCATGAAAACTTGGCTTATTAGGCAAATCGTGCCTTGCATAGTGGGCTGAGAAGTACGTCGGAAGGACGTACTCCTTCGTAATTAAAAAGTAATTAAAAAGTAATTAAAAAGTGGGCTGAAGAAGTACTCAGAAGGACTGAGAAGATATATATATATATATATATATATATATATATATATATATATATATATATATATATATATATATATATATATATGTATGTCGTACCTAGTAGCCAGAATGCACTTCTTGGCCTACTATGCAAGGCCCGATTTGCCTAATAAGCCAAGTTTTCCTGAATTAATATATTTTCTCAAAATTTTTCTTATGAAATGATAAAGCTACCCATTTCATTATGTATGAGGCCAATTTTTTTTAATGGAGTTAAAATTAACGTAGATATATGACGAACCTAACCAACCCTACCTAACCTAACCTAACCTATCTTTATAGGTTAGGTTACGTAGCCGAAAAAGTTAGTTAAGGTTAGGTTAGGTAGTCGAAAAACAATTAATTCATGAAAACTTGGCTTATTAGGCAAATCGGGCCTTGCATAGTAGGTAGGCTGAGAAGTGCGTTCTGGCTACTAGGTACGACATTAATATAATATATATATATATATATATATATATAATATATATATATATATATATATATATAATATATATACACAGTATACATAGTATATATATATATATATATATATATATATATATATATAGATAATCTATATTATATATATATTATATAATATATTAAATTAGATATAGTGATAATACATTTAATATTAGCCCTGGTTTGTACATGATTGATTAATTTTTGGACAAAAGAACAGCTTCCAAGATTCTAGACAGTGGAGGATTCTTTGCTCCATTTAAATCATTTCCGCTCTCACACTTCACACCTGTGCTTGCCTGTTTAAGAAGTTATTTTATTTGGTTCTATTTTCTATTCAAATTGTTTCACTGGGGCTGGCCTTTATTATTTAATTACATTCTTGTATTATTGGTAAAGAGAAATAATGCATTATTTGTACATTCATCTTTTGTTTTTTCTTTTAATTCTCATTTAAATTCTTGCAAAGTTATTATCTTACTTTCTTGACAACTAGTTGGCACCTTTATCTTTTATCTGATCCCTCCATCTTCTTTCTTGTCAGGGCATCTCTGCCCTCAAGATGGTGTCAATGGGTTCAGCGTTGGGCCCATCTTACACTAATGTTTCCTTTATTTTAAGCCTATTTCTTGTCACCGCTATGTGGATGATTTTTCTTCTCTTTATTGTTTGCTCAAATGTGGATATGTTTGTTTCACATTTGAATCCAAACCTTTAAATTTTACTTTTTAATTACAAAAATAAACAAAATTATAAAATATTTGACTCGATAAATACTAATACTGTACTGGAAATTCTCTACCTCAGTATGTCGTAAAACCACATTCACAGAATTAGGTTAGCATTTCTTAAGTTTTTGTACTAAAAAATATCAAATAAAAAGAATTAAAACTACTAAATGGAGCTTTTAAT
>WNGS01160430.1:10060134-10075985 GCA_020271785.1 Procambarus virginalis | reverse complement strand
GTTAGGGTAGGGTTGGTTAGGTTCGTCATATATCACGTTAATTTTAACTCCAATAAAAAAAAATTGCCTCATACATAATGAAGTAGCTTTATCATTTCATAAGAAAAAATTTGAGAAAATATATTAATTCAGAGAAAACTTGGCTTATTAGGCAATCGGGCCTTGCATAGTAAGCCAAGAAGTGCATTCTGGTCTAGGTAATACGATATATATATATATAAATAAATTATTAATATATAATTATATTAATTATATATATATATATATATATATATATATATATAAAATATATAATATATATATATATATATATATATATTAATCTATATATCTATATATATATATAATCTTATCTAAAATCTCTCTCTCCCTGTCCCTCATCTCTCTCTCTCTCTCCTATCTCTCTCCTCTCTCTATCTCTCTCTCCTACTATATCTCTCTCTCTCTCTACTCTCTATCTCCCCTCGCTCTCTCTCTCTCTCTCTCCTATCATCCCTCTCTCTCTCTCTCTCTCTGCTCTATCTCTCTCTCCTCTCTCTCTTCTCTCTCTCCTCTCTCTCTATCTCCATCTCTCTTCTCCCTATCTCTCTCTCTCTCCCTTCTCCTCTCTCTCTCTCCCTTCTCTCGTCTCTCTCCCTTCTCTCTATCTCCTACTCGCTCTCTCCTCCTCTCTCTTCTTCGTCTCATCTCTCTCTTCCTTCCCAACTCTCTCTTCTCTACTCAAATCTCCTATATAGTATATTAACACTTTCGCGCGCCCACCCCCGTACATATACGACGGCTATCATTTCTATCGGTTGTAGCGGATCGCAGTTCGTACATTTCCGGTCCGTATTAAAATAATTGTAAAAAAATCCGCTTTAAATCCGATTTACTTTGGGGTTGTTTCAAACTGTGCGCCATGAAATTCCTGCTCTTTCGGGTAGGCCGGAAGGGTACCTGTCCTCGGCCCTAACTGGGTCCCGTGACAGGCCCATTTTGTTGTCACATGGAATGATCGCATCTCTCTCCCCTCACGTGCCAAACTCGCATGGTTTCAAGGAGTTTTACCCGTTTCTTTGTGTTTGTAACCAACTACATACATCAATAATGGATCCAGCACCAGGCCCACAGTGGGTTGTTTCGGCTACAGGAGCCTCTGATTCATTTGGAAAGACAAGAGTACCGACATCTATAGGAGGTTCTCTGGATTGAGGCTCACTCCCACAAAGATTCCCAATCTCTTGGATGCCTTTGATCAAGTGGATTTGGGTGGAAGTGAGGGACAGAAGGTGAGGATTTAGAAGAAGAATGTGAATTTGGGGGGGCCTGGAGCCCATGGGACTGAATCGACGGAGGAGGACTGTGAAGGCCTAACAGAGGAGGAGGAGGAGGGGGCACCAGCACCCCCCCTCTCACCACATCAAGGCGCACACCTGGTGCGTGCATGCCTAAAAATCCAGCTAAAGGAAAACGACCTCCTACTCGTGGTTTGAAAATAACCCCATTTGTTTATAGTGGGAGTGATTCAAGCTCTGAATTATCAGGTGAGGATGTACCGAGTGAGGTAGATGAGGCCCCCCAGCCTCCTCGCAAGCGTACACGTCCGGTACGTACTCGGCAGCCTGGGTTACGGTACAGCCCTCGACCAGTGTTGTTGTCGGTGTGAGGGACCAATATTCCATCCATCACCATTGTTCGATGTATTGTTACTGGAACCCCAGGGTTAAGGATTACCAAACCCACGAATGCACTGGGATATATTCAGTTGTTGATAACTCGTTGCGCCAATTCATTTCCTTCCTTGCATATGAAAACAATCTGTACGCCTTACCGAGATCGGCTTACAGATATTCGGCCTGGCTAATGAAAATGTCGATAATATATGGAAACCGGTGAAGTTGAAAGAAATGGCAAGATACTTAGGACTGTGTATGTTATGGGAATAAACAGGCTCCCAACTATGCGCATGTATGGCAGACAAATAAACCATGGCATGCAAGATTCTTCAACATGTTTATGACGAGCAGACGTTTCAACACATAGGCCAGTTTTTCATACGTTCAACAACAATGCGGTGCCAGTGAACAATACAGACAAATTGATCAAAGTGAGACCAGTGATGGACTACCTGAAAACCGTTTTCAAGAAGTGTATAACCCCGTGAAAAGTTATGTTTGGATGAAGGCACAATGGCATGGCGAGGCCGGCTGTCGTTCAAAGTGTACAATCCAAACAAACCAGACAAATATGGCGTAAAATTATATATGCTAGCGAATCAACATCTGGCTACATTTATGGATTTGAGGTTTACTGTGGCATTGGTAAAACCATCCTGGAAACAGTTACTGGTTTGATGCGGCCATTATTGAACAAAGGGCACCACCTCTATATGGATAACTTTTACAACTCGGTTACCCTTACAGAGAAGTTGCGAGAAGTGGGGGTCTACACGTGTGGAACAATTAGACTCGTACGTGGCGCCCCAAAGACCTGCAACATATAGCGAAGACTAAGATTGATGTGGATACCACAGTCTACCGCCGCAAGGACAACACCTTCATTCTGCTGTGGAAAGACAAGCGAGTTGTCTCTATGATTACCAACCTCCACAATGCAGACACAAATAGAGTTCAAAAACGCAAACGAGTTCGTAGGCCAGATGGAACAACAGGACTACAGCAGGTTGTGGTGAACAAACCAAAGGCAATTATTGACTACAATAAGTTCATGAAGGGTGTTGACCACTTTGATCAAATGGTAAAGTTACCATTTCGCCAGGAAATGTCACAAGTGGACAAAGAAAATAACCTTTTATTTCCTGCAAATGGCTTTGCAAAACGCTTATGCATTGTACAAGGCCAACACAGATGACCGAAAGAAACTAACTCTGCTCCAGTTTCATGAGGTTGCTATTTGGGCTTTATTGAAATTTGACAAGGAAGAGTGGCCTGCAACAACAACACCATCTCCTCATTTAGTTCATGCTCCAGACATAAATGATGACACTGGTCCTGTGTATCCTGCTGCTAACCCGTCACACCTGGCCCGTCGGGTGTGAGGCGCCCTCTCTTCACGTCTACACCTCGTGCTGAAGCCGACCATGAATCTGATGAAGATTTTCATCTGCTACACTGTTGTTTGAAGACAATGGTGAGAGCGACGATTCAGACTGTAGTGTACAACCAACACAGAGACAACAGGGACGTGTTGTTTTATCAGAGACTCGCCTGAACTACAAATTGAAGCATGAACTTGTAAAACTCCCCAAACGTCGCAGGTGTCAAGTGTGTTCAAAGTCGGGTATTAGGAAGGAAACTAGTATAGCATGCAAGACATGCGATGTTCCACTTTGTGTCATACCGTGTTACACACCAGTTATCACAGGAAAAGGGTGTATTGGGTGGACAAGAAGTAACCACCAGCACCAGCTTCACTCCACCTACGAACATCTGTTGAGCAACTTCAGGAATCGGTACCTGAAGGAGGTGGAGTGGAGAGAAAACGCTCAACTTATTTTTCTACAATCGTCTTTCCTTTGGTAAGTACACATAATTGTCCTAGGTTGTTGTAGTATTGTAGTCTATTTTCTTAGGAATATTTTGATACCTAAATGACAACTGTAGCACGAAAACTAAAGTAAGTATACACGAAACACCAGAAACTTTTTTTTGGGGTGTTGCGGGTGTTGGGTGTGTGTGTAGTTGGAGTATCCAGAGCGGGTTCCGGTTGTGTGTGTTTGGCCGTCTCTACAGCTGTGAATTCCCAAGAATTGTACTTGATAGGCATATGTCTGTGTAGGGAATTTTATTCCGAACACTATACAAAAAAAAAAAAAACGGTGTGAAACGAGTATAAACTTGAAAAACATGAACAAAGTAAAAACTTTTTACGTTCACGGGTACAAACACGCGTAAGATTTTATTCGCCGCAAATTTATTTGACACTCTGTTGACCAATTCTACCCATGTTCTTATAGAACTTTCTATTGCGAACACATTGCTATAAAAATGAAATACGTAGCTCCAGAAATAATGTCAGGACAGTGAAATAAGTATAAACTTTCAAAGCGCTGCATCACAACAGTGTCGTCGCTGCTGAAATCACGGCTAACGCTTCGGCTACTTCCCACACTCGTGCGGGTCACCCCGTATCATAATTATACATTGATAGGCATATGTCTGGGTGGGGAATTTTATTGCGAGTTCAGTGATATCAAAATCAATGCTGTAGGATCACTGTGGAGCTGGCAACAAACGAAAAGTATGAACATTTACTTCCTGTTTGGGTGTCACGGCGAGTCATCTTCGTGTTTATTTATTTCGTGGTGGGATAGCAAATGCTTTGGTGACATTTTATGCATATGATCTTGTAGAGAATTTTATTGCCAACACATTGATACCAAAATGAAATACGTAGCTCGAGAATTGATGTTAGGAGCGTGAAAAGTTTATACACTTTTTTGTCTTTACACTTGAGCGCCCAGAACGCCGCGCGCACAATGTGCTTTCTTTTTTCCTGAGTGCCGCGCGCGCGAAAGTGTTAAAGGAACACATTTTATGAGAAAGGATCAATTTGCATTTGAGGTGGACCTTGGACTCAAGGTCCACCTCACAAGCTTTCTTATTCTTTTCTCTAAGGGTATGGGGCCCCATTCCAACTACAGTATAGGCAATTACTTATATTATATATATATATATATATATATATATATATATATCTGATATATATATATATATATATATATATATATATATATATATATATATATATATATAACACACACACCCACACACACAGTATTTCTACACTTATCGTACGGGGCAGATTTACTCAATAGAATTGCCCAATTGTGTGGATTCATTTGAGAGATATAACACAAAGTGAGATGTGTGGGGGGGGGGGATTCTCTGCATGAACAACCATTCAAGACGGAGTGTGTTCCAAGAGGGGACAAAAGGCATCAAAGATAAAGCCTAGAGGGTAGTCATATATCATGATGCATGCCTCCACTAGCCAATTCCCCCACCTTCAAGGGGTAGGGAGGCACCTGCCAGGAAAGGATGAAAACATATTAGAGGACATAAAAGATTAAACACACTCCAATAGAAATCCAAAGTCAGATAATGTCCCTTTTCATTCACTAACAAATACCATCACTCACAAGTAAAATATACACAGGAATTTTTAAGCATTTTATGGACCGGTTGTAAGGTACTGTATTCCATATATATTGTCACAAAAGAAGTCTTATCCTCTGATTCTCCTCAAACTAATTATAATTCCTCTGTTTGAGGTCATGAAGCCTGTATAAACTTTATCAAGGTTTCCTCTAGGTCATCTACTGACCTTACCCAGGATGCACTCTACAACAGTTGACTTACTCCTGGGCACTTATTTACTGCTAAGTGAACAGGCCATCAGGTATAAGGCAATAGAGCAAGACACCTCTATTCTGCCTCAGAAAGCGCACTTGGGATGTTAACTAGGCTGACCACCGAGCTACAAAATACACATGCCATCAACACCATCTTTTCTTCACAATTACTGTATACTGATAGCATTTCTAGTGCTTACCTTACTGTCTTCTTGCACAAGGTAACCAATCATGTTCACAATTAGGCCTATAGATCATTCATCAATGCCATCATTCACCTTGCCCTAAATGCTGTGCGTATTAGTGGCTTTAGGCATAGTATGTACTAGTTCCATCTAGAAATCCAATATTATGTTTGTAACTCAATTTGAATGTACAGTATGTACTTTTACCTGAATAAACATTATCTTACCATTTATGGACTCAAAATACAGTACATCCTCCACCTTCTGAGTTTCTCATAACTTTACATGTAAACTTGCCTGCATGGTTTCTTTTGTTTTTCCCATTCACTTATATATAAGAGAGCTTCCCATTTTCAATTTTGTATTCATTATTCCCCCTTATGCTTTTATTTATTTCCAAGATTATTTTTGTACAGCACCTATCTCTTGGCATGCTCCTTTTCCAATTTTTTTTTAGTTTCTTTTTTTTTTAACCTCAATGGATCTACACGATTGACTGGTTTAATTTTTTGACAGCACTCCCTCTCCATACAGCAGATTCATTGCACAAACCACAATCAAAATTCATACAAAAATTATATTTTAATTTTCATGTATGCCGTAGATAATCAAC
Source organism: Procambarus virginalis (assembly GCA_020271785.1). Taxonomy (NCBI): domain Eukaryota; kingdom Metazoa; phylum Arthropoda; class Malacostraca; order Decapoda; family Cambaridae; genus Procambarus; species Procambarus virginalis. The sequence continues at coordinate 10,069,831 of WNGS01160430.1, read as the reverse complement.
CGACACCTTTAACGCAAGTGTCACTTTACAAGCATACATATAGAACAACACATACACCACAATCACGCAATGCAGCTTACCAGCCATACAATGTCATATACAGCCATACAATCATGATGGCCTCATGTTGGTTCCCATGTTTAAATCTGGGTTCACATGGTTTATGAATCATGACTGCATCAACGAGAGTCCCAAAGGGACAACCATGATGGACCCACATTGACGGCATCAATGGCGTCCCCATAACGGCATCAACATGGGTCCCAAAGGTTGACCAATCATTATTTCATCAATGTGGATCCCCATGGATGACCAATGATGACATTACTGTGGGCCTCATGGTTCACCAATCATGATGACATCAATGTGGGTACCCCCATGATTGACAAATCATGATAGCATCAATATGGAACCCCATAGTTGATCAATCATGATAGTATAAATTTGCCTCTCCATGATTGATGAATCATGATGGCATCAATGTAGCCAAAGCTTCACTTTTATAATTTGTTACCAAGTTAAATGAAATGTCATAATAACTCTCTCAAAAGAATTTTCAGCATATAAAACAATTCTATTTTTCCAGAAAACCTGGCAAGCCATTTAGGTCCTACATCGTACCCGCGTGGTAAGATATCGTACCATAATCGTACCGTACGGGTGGTCATGGTAAACGTACCATGGGTGGTACCGTACTCATACTGTATGGACGGTCATGGAGGCCAACAGAAGCCAGTAACTAATGAGGACACCAGGACAAAAACACGAGACATTGTACACAAGTCTTTATCTACTTCCTACATTACGTGGCATGCCAGCGGGCAAAACATACTTATGCAACATTCAATCAATCTTATCAACATTGATTCAATGTTAATCAGCATTATCAATGTTGATTCAATGTTGGATCAACGTTGATTCAATGTTGGATCAACGTTGATTCAATGTTGGATCAACGTTGATTCAATGTTGGATCAACGTTGATTCAATGTTGGATCAACGTTGATTCAATGTTGGATCAACGTTGATTCAATACTGGATCAACGTTGATTCAATACTGGATCAATGTTGATTCAGTGTTGGATCAACGTTGATTCAATGTTGGATCAACGTTGATTCAATATTGGATCAACGTTGATTCAATGTTGGATCAACATTGATTCAATGTTGGATCAACGTTGATTAAATGCTGGATCAACGTCGATTCAATGTTGAATCAACGTTGATTCAATACTTAATCAGCATTATCAATGTTGGTTCAATGCTGGATTAATGTTGATTCAATGTTGATGGAATGCAGATCAATGCTATCAATGTTGATTCAATATGGAATGATGTTATCAACATTGATTCAATGCTGGATTAACGTTATCAACGTTGATTCACTGTTGGATCAGCATTATCAATGTTGGATTAACTTTATCAACATTAATGTTGGATTAACATTAGCAACATTGATGCAATGTTGGATCAATGCTACCAATGTTAAACATTACCAACATAGGTTCAATGTTAGATCAATGTTATCAACATTACCAAGTTGATTCAATGTTAAATCAACATTGTATTGTCAATATTTGCTCAGAGGCTTAAAATAGTTTCTCACTAAAGTGATATCCACACCACACCAGGTGATATCTACACCACACACCAGGTGATATCCACACCACACACCAGGTGATATCCACACCACACACCAGGTGACATCCACACCACATACCAGGTGATATCCACACCACACACCAGGTGATATCCACACCACACACCAGGTGATATCCACACCCCACACACCAGGTGATATCCACACCACACACCAGGTGATATCCACACCCCACACACCAGGTGATGAAGCAACGACGATGTTGCACACACGACGTGATGATAGTCCAGAACGGACCAAAACGTCATCGTCTCTTCATCTTGTGGAGTGTGGAGTGGTCATCATATCTTAAGTCACGTCAAGGTAACTCATCGTCTCACTAAAGTGCATAAATCTTTAAGTACCTATTAGTGAAGTTAATTTATAAAACAATCAATTGGAGAAGTTGACAATGCTTGATGGCAATACATATTCTGCTCGATGTTAAGTTTCATTTCAATAGAAGAACAATCATTTTGTAATAAACATCATATGAATTCTTTTTTATAATGGTTCATAATTCTACTGGCAACACACCACCAGGGAGGGTTGCCACAGGCAAGGCTGCACCAGTAGAGCTCTTGAAATTGTCAATAAGTAATCATATAATTTCCTAGACATAACCCTGCTCCATCTCTCACAAATGTAATCAAAACTAACCATCGTTTACGAGTGACTACGGAGCTTTCTTGGGCTTGGGCATTAGTCCGAGGGACTGTAGACATATCTTGGCCGCCTCAGCCTTTGCCACCTTCTTGGAAGCCACTTCTTCCTTGTGTTTATATGCTCGCCCATTTACAGTCACCTGGAAAAATATGTACAAAATTCATTCATTCATTAGAACTTGACAAACACTTCCGAAGAATGCCTGATCAACCAGGCTGTGATTCACACGTCAGACTGCGAGCAGCCGCGTCCAACAGCCTGGTTGACCAGACGACCAACTGGGAGGCCTGGTCAGAGACAGGGCTGCGGGACTGTTGATCCCCGGAAGCTACACAAGGTAGCCACAAGGTAGCAACAACTTTTCCATCATGAAGTACACAACAAATTTTAATTAGCTGAACAAATCCAAATGTGACGACTAAGAACAGTCACCTAATAAAATAAGCACAAAATTTATGAGTGTAATTCTTTCATCAGATAGTTCAACAAAATATTTAGATGTTCAACTGATCCAGCTGTGATGAGTAACCAATTAAAAGCCCGGAACTTAGATTAAAAATATGCATGCAGTATTTATAGCCCTTAACACTAAACATAAAATACCATGGATATGGAATTATTATTTTGCAACCTTACTGCAGTCTAATTTTAAACTGATAATATGTGATTCACAAATCTGTCACAAATTAAATATTGAATCTTGTCATAGTTTAATTCATTAATCAATGTATTCTTTACATGCGCAGCTATTTTGATCTGAAACCATCACACATTCACATTTGCTAACGTTCTCTAGCCATTAATAATTTCATTTGATCAGTTGCAAACATTCAACAAGACAAAGTTGAGCCTCTAAACAAGATTAACATTTTACCAGGTGCTTAGGAAAAACATTGCATATCCTGTAACATTCGGCCAAACATCTAGTCTTCAAAACATGAGCTTGAACCTGGCGGGAAGGGAGGGAATTATCTGGGGAAAGCGCTAAGCCATTACGGCTGCACCTGGAAGGGGTCAGGATAAGGATTTAGGATGGGACGGGGGAATGCGAAAGGAATGGTGCCCAACCACTTGGACAGTCAGGAATTGAACGCCGACCTGCATGAAGTGATACCGTCGCTCTATTGTCCATCCCAAGTGGTTGGGCACTTGAACCTGGAACATAGAACCATTTGGCCGTGCTAGAAGCAAACATTAACCCTATTGTGGTAATTTCAAAATAGTCAATATAACCCCCCTTCCAATCTGTGGATAAATAAGTAAATAAGCAGCAAAAGACTTGAGCCATTGTGAAAAGATATTTCAGTGTAGTGAGAGTTATCAGTGGAGTCTCACAGAGATCAGTACCAGGACTTTTATTGATCCTGATACTGTATACATAAATGATTTACCAGGTGGGATGATGCAGATAAATGATTTACCAGGTGGGATGATGCACATAAATGATTTACCAGGTGGGATGATGCACATAAATGATTTACCAGGTGGGATGATGTACATAAATGATTTACCAGGTGGGATGATGTACATAAATGATTTACCAGGTGGGATGATGCACATAAATGATTTACCAGGTGGGATGATGTACATAAATGATTTACCAGGTGGGATGATGTACATAAATGATTTACCAGGTGGGATGATGCACATAAATGATTTACCAGGTGGGATGATGCACATAAATGATTTACCAGGTGGGATGATGCACATAAATGATTTACCAGGTGGGATGATGCACATAAATGATTTACCAGGTGGGATGATGCACATAAATGATTTACCAGGTGGGATGATGCACATAAATGATTTACCAGGTGGGATGATGCACATAAATGATTTACCAGGTGGGATGATGCACATAAATGATTTACCAGGTGGGATAGGCTTCTTACTCTCAAAGTTTGCTGATAATGCAAAAATGACGAGGAAAATAATTACAGTGGAAGATAGAAAGAAAGTACAAGATGTCCTGGAGAAACTGTGCACTGTCTGTTGAACCATGGGTTGTGGAGTATACCTGGAGAGGGTTCTTAAGAGTTCCTCTACTCCCCAAGCCTGGTTTAGGGCCAGGTTTGACTTGTGATCATTTGGTCCAACAGGCTGTTGCGTAGAGTGGCCCGCACGCTAACATATTCACTACAGCCAGTTGGTCCGAAACTGGCAGGAACGTGTCTAATTGTTTTTTTTAAGAAGGCTACCTCTTGTTTTGACAATACTACTTATACAAGTTTGGAGGGCATTGAATAACTATGGACCTCTGATTTTAATACAGGGCTCTTTAATGGTGCCTATGTTACCTAACTCTTCACTGGTTCTATTTTGCATTTCCTACCATTTTGTTCACTCCAGCATGTTATTTTATGGATCAAATTTGGAATCAGTTCTTCCAGTATCTTCCATGTATATATTATGTGATATCTCTCTCAATCTTCTTTATATAAGAGTACATTCTGAGACCTTCGAGAAGGCCCAATAATTTTAGATGATTTATTATGTACACACATGTCATATATGTTCTTGTATTCCCTCTATTTCAACAATCTCTCTTCCTCTGAAAGGGGAGGTGAATACTGAGCAGTACGCAAGACGGGACAGTACCCATCTTGAGTACTGCTGTCTTGTTTGCACCAGAAACGAGACAGATAGTAGTACTGACCCTGCTAGTAATCTCTCACCACTATGAAAGCTCTCCAATCACTTTGAATCTTGTCTTCTGTTGCCTAGATCTTTTTTTATTCACTGGTGCATCTTTACTGGTCGTTACAGTGATGGCCTTGTATCTTACAGGGGTCTTATATAATTGAACACATATATCTTAAATGTGTTCAATTGCCCAATGATCCAAGTGCATGGGCACTGTTCCTTCACTCCGTTCTCATATCCTGGTCTCACTTCTCACATAGTTGGTGTTTAATGCTTGTTCACATATCCCAGTTACTTGTTCTCATCTCTTCCAGGTGCTATAGTCATACAGGCTGACCACTTTCTCCCCCATAATTACCTTATATTCTGCCTGTATCTCCAGCAAGGCTCATATGAGAATTTCTAACTGTCCAAAAATAAGCAGTCTGCCCATTTCTTTGCCTTGCTAGATCTAATATTGAATTGGATTTGTGAGGTAGAATTTGGCATCCCTGTTCTTCCTCAGAACTTGGGCCTCACACACGTGGGGTCCACGGTTTGAGACTCCTACAGCCCTGGTGAATGGAATCTCATCTCCAAATGTTATAATAACCTTTTTCCTAAGGTTTTCTCCATCTCCTTGCATGGTATGCAAATGACATGGGCCAGAAGTAAAGTGCCTCCTGTCTGTAGTTTATCTACAGTCAGTTTCAGGAGTTCTTCTGTTCTCTTAAGCCCAGCCTGAGGACAAGTTTGTCTGGTGACAACTAACTTTGTCAGGCTGTTGGCTGTGGTGGTGGCCAGCAGGCCTGCACATCCACTATAACCTGCTGATCCATCACCTTCTGCAGGAATTTGTACAACAACATCTTGAAATAATCCACTTTCATTCATTCAAGTTGTTTCTTATAATTTGTGGAAGGAGGTACAAGAGCCTTGGCCACTGGAGACTGCTCACACCTGAGATGGATCAGAGTTCAATGACTAGCATTTTAATAGTTTCCTTACACCTGATGCCTCTGTTCACCTAGCAACAAATTGGTATTCTGGAGTTAGTCAAGTCTTGTAGGTTGCATCATGAGGAAGGTCAGTAGGTAGCCTAAGGCGACCTTACACCTGGTGTCTCTGTTCACCTAGCAGCAAATTGGTACCTAGAGTGTAAGGAAACTGTTGTGGGTTGCATCCTGTAATAGACCAATAGTTGTCTTAGTGGGACTTCATCTTGGGACTATTGTTTGGGACAGGCTTCCTGTCCCAAACAATAAGAAACTATGACATAAAACAACATGAGATGTGCAAGTACAATATCTAAAGAGAACAAGACAGAAGACTAAACACAACAATATTCTTCCAGGATACACTAGCAAATACTAACCTTCATGATAATCATTTTCTTGTGAACTGGGCCAGTCTCGGAGATCACCTCAAAAATGGGTGCCGGCCAACTGCGATTTGTACACAGCTCAATCACAGCCGAGACTGGGTGCTTGCCTGAAGTGAAGTCATTTATCATTACAATTTGAACTATGGAAATCCTGTAAGTTTTGAGTTGCTACAGCTTTGTCAGAAAATCTTTCGGAAAACAATTCATGATAACAAAATTGACAAAATATTGAAGGTTTGTGATGGGTTCAAACCCGCATTCCTGATCACCACAGACACATGCACACAAGTCCAGGGACTCGTGTCCTAGCGATGCGGGTTCTATCCCATCACGTGACCTTAATATTTTCAGATATATCACACTTGTGATTTCCTTGTGTATTAACAATTTTCACAACTCACCTGCAATAGCTTTAGCTGTAAGTTTCTTTGGCCGCTTCTGAACTTGCTGTCCAACCTTTGATTGCCATCCCCCTGCATAATAGGCTCCTGCAAATGATCGCTGATGTAAGTCTCAGTTTGAACACGACTAAATTGCATGAGACCGATTCAGAGCAGACTGAAATGTCGTCACTTGCATTTCATTTCATGTGTGTGCCAAGGAAACAATTCAAGAGACGGCTTGCGTAATGGAGCCGACAAAGTATCAACCCCCGAACACAAGTTGCAGCGGCTCCGCCGGCACTGCATGATAAGAGGCGACAATATTCGGCATGAGCTGCCAATCAAGTAAAAGCCAGGATAGAAAGTAGAGCATCACATGCTCAAGAAACCGAAGAACAACGACAAAGGGAAAGAAAGTGGTTAAAAGAGTGTCACGAAACCTCATGCTGCCGTCAAGAAGAGGAACAAAGTTGGAACATCATCAAAGAAACCACCCGCTTGCCAAAAAGATGGCGATAAATATGTGTAAAAAATATCAGATGCAAAGAACGGAAAAGTTCAAATCAGCAAAATACATCACTGGACTGACCTGATAAAGGCAGAGATGCGGAAAAATGCCCTGGTTTGGACACCGAGTAAACAGCTTCTGAAACCAAGACTGAGCCGGCCACCAAGGAGCCAGCAGGATAACCCTTCCCTGATAAGACTCCAACCTGGCCAGGACCCGGAGCAACAGCCAGACCAGGAGACAGAGGTACAGACCGCCCCCACCACCACCTCAACCAGTCCAGCCGAAAGGAATCCATTGCAAGGGCCTCGCGATCGGGGAACAAAGCCACTTGCAAAGGATAAGTGCCAATTCCAGGCCGACACAAAGAGGTTCACAACTGGGCGCCTGTAGTCTTGCAAAGCCAAAATAAGTAAGCCGCATCAACGGTCCGTACCGTGGAAACAAAACGGAACCGAGACAAACCATCTGCAAGAATGTTGGACGCTCCTCCGGACATGAACAACACGAGAGCCAAACCCCGAGAACCCAGGAGACAGCCCACTCGAAGCATCCAGCTCCAAAGAGATAGGGACTGAAGAGACCTCCCCCAACTAGATGAGACAATGAACAATGGGGGAACAGTCCGATTGGAACTGGAGCATGGAGCCGGAGGGAATCCCAACCATCCACAGAGTAAGCCGCACATCCACAAAGTCCTGATCCATACTGTGCGCCTGTTGAAGGAGAGATCAACAACCCTGGCTGGTTTGGTGGCCTCTGGTCACAAAGTCCCAACACAGAGTCAAGGTGTCCGTGAAGTCATCGAGCCTCTGTGAGGGACGGGCCAGGTTCTGGTTCTGGTCTCAAGAAGGCCAAACAGGACTCCTCTGACTGATGTGACCTAGTAGTCGGAAGCCATCTCAGCAAGAAAGCTTCAGGGAGACCACACAAGAGAGTACTGCCAGTGACCTAGTAGTTGGGAGCCATCTCAGCTGAAAAATGACAGGCTGGATAACAAGAACCTTTCACAAACAAGATATGCACTGGTAAGATATATAATAACTTACACTTGAAAAATATCAGCAAGCTTGGTTCCAAATCTGTACAAGGAAATAACCACATGTGATCAGGAGGCATGGCAGGAAGTTCAAAATAACCCCATTGAAAAGCAGAGGACAAAAAAAATATGCCGAGACAATTCTATCAACATCAAGGACCCAAGACTCTAACACTCTCCCTCTAAACATAATGGGCATAACTGAGCAACTCTCATGGGGTTCAAGAGAGAATTTGATAAACACTTCCAAATGATACCTGATCAACCGGGCTGTGAGCAGTTGCATCTAACAACCTGGTTGACCAGACCACCAACCAGGTTTGGTGAGAGACCGGGCTAGAGGGAAGTTGATCCTCAGAACTAATGCAAGATACGCCCAAGATGATCCCTGGTAGGCTTATATATGCCTCACAAGGACCTGACATGGACTGAATTGGGTGGAACTTGCCCGGCAGTTCACGAACCCCATTAAAGGAACCCTCCCAGACAATAAACATTTAAAATGAAAAATGTTGTGTTTATTATTATTTTTCAAACTTTTTAACTTAGTTTTTAATAACAATGCTTATGTTTTAAGACTGAATTAGACAAAAATACAAATCTTAAAGTTATTCTAGAGTAAAGGTGGCTGAGGCTCCTTAAGAAACACAAACAACTCACCTGGAAGGTCCATATTGGCTTCAGGCATTAGTGGCTCAATCATTCCCTCCTTGTTCTTACCGAGACCTTCACCCGGCATCCAGCCCATTTTCTGCATATATTTCATTCCGAAGTGTGATCTTACAGGGGTAATTCTTCTATGTGGATCCTGAGGGATTCATAAAGAAACAATTACTATATTAATTAAAGTAGCTTTTAATATTGAAACTATATTTGTCCATCCACTTGGACTGGTCAGAGGAGCAGCCTCACTTCCTACATGGTCGGTGTTTGATCACCATTGGTTCAAGTGGTTGGGCATCTTTCCTTCACGACTTCCTCTTATCCAAACTCCTTTCCAGTCCTTATATCCCCCTTCTCCCCCCCCCCCCCCAAGTACAACAGCCATACTAGATTAGTGCTTTATTCTCGATATAAACTGACAATAAAATATTGAGGCCATATGATGGGACTGAGTCCACGACCCCGGACTTCCCAGACACACACACTACTGACTGAACCATGATGGGTCCATGACCCCGGACTTCCCAGACGCACACACTACTGACTGAACCATGATGGGTCCATGACCCCGGACTTCCCAGACGCACACACTACTGACTGAACCATGATGGGTCCACGACCCCGGACTTCCCAGACACACACACTACTGACTGAACCATGATGGGTCCACGACCCCGGACTTCCCAGACGCACACACTACTGACTGAACCATGATGGGTCCAGGCCCCAGAAAAGGCCTCCACCAGGATCCGGGAGACCCCGAGCATCGCCACTAGGCCCCCCGAGACCCTGA
>WNGS01160430.1:10027535-10052599 GCA_020271785.1 Procambarus virginalis | reverse complement strand
ACTGACGTCACACGCCTTATACATATTATAATATAATTGAAGTTACTGTAGAAGAGGTAAATGTACACCTGGAGAAGCTAGATGTAGCAAAAGCAACAGGACTGGACTACGAATCACCAGGGTTATTGAAGAAGGTTCAAGAAATTCTGCATTACCCCATTAGCTAAACTTTTAAAAATAATAGTAAACACATGAAGGACTAAACTACAGACCAGTCTCGACAACATGCAACTCGTGCACAATATGTGAAAAAGTAATCGGGAAAAACTGGGTAAACTGCCATTATCCGTGAAGTCTCTGTGATTCAAAGCTGGAGGACACATTTATACAACACAAAAATGAAATTGGTTTCCTATATGTACATTTGTGTATACAGTACCTGTTAAAAAGAGGAATTGTTAATATGCATCATAAAATAAATGCCATATTAACCAAAATTTAAACAAAATCTTGTCTTGAAACCCCTCAATTACCTCGATTTCTTGGTTATCCAGACATAATAATTGGTCTGGATAGTTAACCTTCAATAATACAGTACAACCTCGATTCAACGAATCTCCGGCTAGTTCAAGTACTTTTCAGGCCTTTTCAAATCGAGTTGACAAAACTGAAAAGAGTGTAAACATTTTATCACTCTTGTGCGCTCCTGGGTAACTTTCTCTCACTTTCTCTGTTAGTTGCGGATGGTAAGCGGGCTTTTGGAGTTTATATGCATTTAGTCCTGTAGAGAATTCTATTGCAAACATATTGATACCAAATTGAATATCTTAGGGCAAGAATTGAGCTGACAAAGTTGAAAAGATTATACACTTTTCAGAATTTACCGCGCTCTCCCTCGCTCTCCCGCGGAACGCCCAAGCCCACCTGAGGTAGTGGAGAGGTCCCGGGCCCAGTGCATCAAAGTGTTAATAATTCCTTCATAAGACAAGTTGGATCACACAAGTGGACCACACAACAAGTGAACCATATAAACCAAACACCAGCCAGAGTGGTCCACATAACAAGTGACATATATTAACCAAACACCAGCCAGAGTGCTCCATACAAGTGAACGACCGAGTTTCCATGACTTTCGTTCACCGATTTGTGGCACACGTATCTTTGTAAATTAATTTAAAGACTGAAGCACAATTAGCTAGCTACATGTGGTAAAATCTCCTCAGACATTTTCTGTGATGAAACAAGATGAGTGAGGGTGGACAGTTAAGGGAATACTATGCTGTAAACCTCACTTGGTTTTCCTTTATCTGTGTCGTCATAGTTCAGTGACTCATGACTTTGAAAGTTTCAATTTAATAAATCATTTCTAAAACCAGTGTTTTAATAGCTTTTTATTATCCTAATTAAACTAAACTAAATAAAACCGAAAACATACTGTATGATGATAATCATCTGCTATTCGAGAAATTATTTATGTTATTAGAATAACAACTCCAGCGGGAGTGGACGGGTCTAATCCTTGTACACACAGCACCATGCGTGTTTCGTTCAATTTCGTCGCCACAGTTCAGTGACCTTCGGCCTCAAAATAATAAAATTAATAAATCGGTTCTAAAATAATTTTTTTATATCTCATATTATCCTAATAATGTTACTAAACTAAATATATAACCCTAAAATATATAATTTGATGTAAATCCAATATTTGAGAGAAATTTATGTTACTGGATCTGGCTTAAACACTAGCCTACTGCAGGGTGTATAGACCTAGTCTGCATTCATACAGAGCTACCAGGCTTTTATCAACACCTAAGGTTGATGAAAGATATTTGTCTCAAGAACATGACAACAGGAAGGAAACAAACGAAAATGACTCAATATTTTTCACGAACTAGTAGCAGAAAATCAACCAGCACAGCCGTACCCAGCACGAGCACAGCCGTACCCAGCACGAGCACAGCCGTACCCAGCACGAGCACAGCCGTACCCAGCACGAGCACAGCCGTACCCGTACTGCAGACACTAGACATTGTTGCACTCACGGAGACAAAACTTGAAGATGTTATTTTAAATGAGGTCATATTCCCAAGGGGCTACTCAATTTGGAGACGGGACAGAAAAATCAGGAAAGGCGGTGGCGTTGCTGTGCTGGTGAAAGAACACCTAAAGGTGAACGAAATACTGACTACCAATCCACAAGAAGTTGATATAATAGCACTAGAGATCTGCCATGAAGATGATAAACTAATGATCATAAATGCATATAGTCCACCGCTAAGCAGCACATGGTCAAAAGAGGAGCTAGATAGTAAACGAGAAGGTCTTATAACAATAATGAGAGAGATCATAGCAAGGGCGGATAACGATAGTTCACGGCTGTTGATAGTCGGCGACTTCAACTTGAAATCCATAGACTGGGAGGCATATGAAGCTAAAACAGAAGATTTCTGGACCTGTAAATTTGTAGACCTCATCCTGGAAACATTCTTGTATCAACATGTTAAACAAGCTACGAGGATGAGGGAAGGGGACGTTCCCTCCATGCTAGATTTGATATTTACCAGGAAGGAGGAAGAAATATTTGACATTCAGTACCTTCCTCCCTTGGGTAAAAGTGACCATGTCTTTTTGGGAATAAAGTATGCAATGCGATATAATCTGGAAGAAAATATGAGTCGATGCAATTGAAAAACCTGATTTTAGGAGAGGACATTATGGCAACCTTAGAAAATTCTTTAGTGAGTATAATTGGACAGACTTGTTGCTAGGCAAGGAAGTGAATGAGATGTATGTCAAGTTTTGTGAAATATATGATAAAGGAACAAAACAATTTATACCAAAACAGAGAAGCAGAACTAGGAAACAGGATTGGTTCAACAGAAAGTGCAAGAGGGCCAGAGACCAAAAGTCACAAAAATGGAATCAATACAGGAAGAGGCCAAACCCCCAAACATACCAGCGATACAAAGATGCGAGAAACAACTACACGGCAGTGAGGAGAGAGGCAGAAAGAAATTTTGAAAAAGGGATTGCAGACAAATGTAAAACAGAACCAGGTCTATTCTATAAATTCATAAACAACAAATTGCAGGTAAAGGATAATATTCAGAGGTTGAAAATGGGAAATAGATTCACGGAAAATGAAAAAGAAATGTGTGAAACATTAAACGAAAAGTTCCAAAGTGTGTTTGTACAAAATGAAATCTTCAGGGAACCAGATACAATAAGAATTCCAGAGAACATAGAGCACATAAGGTGTCTAGAGACGAAGTGGAAAAAATGCTCAAGGAGCTAAATAAGAACAAAGCAGTTGGTCCAGATGGAGTTTCGCCATGGGATCTGAGAGAATGTGCACCTGAGCTCAGCATTCCTCTTCACCTGATTTTTCAGGCATCCCTGTTTACAGGAGTTGTAGCTGATGTGTGGAAAAAGGCTAACATAGTTCCAATCTACAAAAGTGGAAGCAGGGAAGACCCCCTTAACTATAGACCAGTATCATTGACAAGTGTAATAGTCAAAATATTGGAAAAAATAATTAAAACTAAATGGGTAGAACACCTGGAGAGAAATGATATAATATCAGACAGACAGTATGGTTTTCGATCTGGAAGATCCTGTGTATCGAATTTACTCAGTTTCTATGACGAGCAACAGAGATATTACAGGAAAGAGATGGTTGGGTTGACTGCATCTATCTGGACCTAAAAAAGGCTTTCGACAGAGTTCCACATAAGAGGTTGTTCTGGAAACTGGAAAATATTGGAGGGGTGACAGGTAAGCTTCTAACATGGATGAAAAATTTTCTGACTGATAGAAAAATGAGGGCAGTGATCAGAGGCAATGTATCGGACTGGAGAAATGTCACACGTGGAGTACCACAAGGTTCAGTTCTTGCACCAGTGATGTTTATTGTCTACATAAATGATCTACCAGTTGGTATACAGAATTATATGAACATGTTTGCTGATGATGCTAAGATAATAGGAAGGATAAGAAACTTAGATGATTGTCATGCCCTTCAAGATGACCTGGACAAAATAAGTACATGGAGCGCCACTTGGCAAATGGAATTAATGTTAATAAATGCCATGTTATGGAATGTGGAATAGGAGAACATAGACCCCACACAACCTATATATTATGTGAGAAATCTTTAAAGAATTCTGATAAAGAAAGAGATCTAGGGGTGGTTCTAGATAGAAAACTATCACCTGAGGACCACATAAAGAATATTGTGCGAGGAGCCTATGCCACGCTTTCCAACTTCAGAATTGCGTTTAAATACATGGATGGCGATACATGGATGGCGATATACTAAAGAAATTGTTCACGACTTTTGTTAGGCCAAAGCTAGAATATGCAGCGGTTGTGTGGTGCCCATATCTTAAGAAGCACATCAACAAACTGGAAAAGGTGCAAAGACATGCTACTAAGTGGCTCCCAGAACTGAAGGGCAAGAGCTACGAGGAGAGGTTAGAGGCATTAAATATGCCAAAACTAGAAGACAGAAGAAAAAGAGGTGATATGATCACTACATACAAAATAGTAACAGGAATTGATAAAATCGATAGGGAAGATTTCCTGAGACCTGGAACTTTAAGAACAAGAGGTCATAGATATAAACTAGCTAAACACAGATGCCGAAGAAATATAAGAAAATTCACTTTCGCAAACAGAGTGGTAGACGGTTGGAACAAGTTAGGGGAGAAGGTGGTGGAGGCCAAGACCGTCAGTAGTTTCAAAGCGTTATATGACAAAGAGTGCTGGGAAGACGGGACACCACGAGCGTAGCTCTCATCCTGTAACTACACTTAGGTAATTACACTTAGGTAATTACCCAGCACGAGCACAGCCGTACCCAGCACCAGCACAGCCGTACCCAGCACCAGCACAGAAGAAGCTGAAGCCAACACAGCAGCAGCGAGCACCAGCACAGCTGATGAAAACATTGTGTGTGGAGCGAACAGTTAGAACAAGTGTTAAATTTAATTGAGTGCACAGTGTTAAAATTGAAGTTGCAGTAATTTTAGTGTACAATAGTTTTCATAAACTGTATTGTAGTACTCAACATACAGCAGAACTACTTAATCAACAGTGATAACGGCATAATGCACGACAGTACGTATTTACTGTACAACATTCACAACACGAGACATCAAGATGGACATAACTCCAACAATAAGGTAAATAACAAATATAACAGTATTTTTTAGTAGAGTAGTAATATATAGGTACAGTAAATAATATGATAATGCATTTTTATTGTGTACAAGAAAAAAAAAAAGACACTGACGCAAACGCCTCCTGAAGGTCACCTCTTGCAACGAATCCAACGCACCAACGCACTAGGGTTGGTCCCATACAGTGCGTTGAATTGAGGTTGTACTGTATTTGAAAGGTAATAATATTTGAATTCAGAAGGGGCCAGAAGATACAAGGCGCATTATGAGATTACAGTGTACCTGGATTGTACCTGGATGGGGTTCTGGGAGTCTTCTACTCCCCAAACCCGGCCCGAGGCCAGGCTTGACTGGTGAGAGCTTGGTCTACCAGGCTGTTGCTTGGAGCGGCCCGCAGGCCCACATATCCACCACAGCAAGGTTGGTCCGGCATTCTATGTATTTGTATTATAATTACAAGGAGAAAAATTAACTGATCATTTGCTTCTGTCTACAATTAAGTCTGCCTGGCTAATTTTTAGTGACTGTTAGATGTAGAAAACTGTAAACTGCATTTGTATTCATACTCACTTATGCAATTTTTCTTCCAAGATGTCCAATAGCTGGGCACCATAAACTATGTTATCCGGATTGCCCAATGAAAATCCGTGATGGACTGTAAGGTGGCGGAAGCAGTTGGTCACGCCTCCAAATACAATTTGACTGCAGTAAATGCACTTGCGGGAGAAGTCAACATCATTGCGCTCTTTTTCTTTCTGCTCAACTATATATTTCTGGAAATATAAGAACATCTCTCAGTTCTTATAATAATAAAATACATTTTAAACCATCTTTTCCATTTATTTCTATAAAAGCTGTCTGTTAAAATACGATAACTAAACTATTTAGCTACCTTACAAAGGGTCAACAAAGTTTAACAGCCAAACTGTTTCTTCACAAATATGTACATGACAAAACCCGAGCTCCCACATCCATGGGCCAAGAAACTAATCACAATCTTATCTCACTTCTGTAATATACTCACCAGTTTCATTTGACCGAGAGCCATACGTAATTTGTTGTCTTCGGCAAGTTTGCTACATAACAGATAATACGTTTCACTCATTGCCTTGGCTCCAGGTTCACTGTTTGTGTTAAAAACCACACAATAATCCTGCAAGTTCAAGCTGCGTAGCTTGCCCCAGTAAAGAATGTACCTGTAAAGAGCACATGTATAAAAATCGAGCATTAAATGAAACGAAACCTTTCCTGGTGTGGCCCACAGTTGCTTCTCTAGCAAAGTGTAGGTCCAGCCAAGCCTTAGTCATATACACCATGTCTCCAAGACCATCCCTTGTCTGCAGGCAGTCAGGACCAGAACCTGGTTCTCTTGGCAAGGCAAGGGGACGCTTGTGGATCAAGAATTCAATCCAAAACCGAGAAAAATACCCACCAAAAAATATAAATGTAATGCAAGCCACTGCCTTAAGTAAATTAGATAAAGAGGCAGATTATCACTGTTGCAATGTAAACACCCCAATCATATTGCACCTGATCATGACCAGCACAGTCACCTCGTGTCCCTACCAGCCCACTTCCTCACTCACAAGGAAGTGGTTTACTTGGGAGACTCGTGTAATTACCTTACACTTAGGTAATTACACGAGCCTCCCAAGTAAACTCTTCCAGTCTAAGGAAGTGGAAGGAAATAAGACGGACAGGGAGCTACCAATTACATTAAATGCTTCAGTTCAAGGAGGCCCCCCCTCCTTAGTAGCTCTAAGTTAATGAAGGAAGGCTGCATTTATGATAAAGGGACTAATTAGTGGACATGAAAATGTAGCCGAGTCTGGTGCCTGCTGCATGTCGTATATACAAACACACAAAATGTAGCCGAGTCTGGTGCCTGCTNATTGTCATCAAAGATTTGATGACAATAGTATAGGCAGAAAATGGCAAATTAAGAGGTTTTTTATTGTTCTAAGAATATAATATAGTGTACATATTAATCACATTAATATATTTAAGCATGTCTATGTTCCACACATTTTATTACAAAAATGTCACGAGTAATATTACTTAAAAAAAATAGGGAAAACAAATTAGCAACATTGAGACAAATATGTAAGACTCGCCTCGCACCTAGCCTGGGGTTTCCATCACTGGGCGACTGCTCTGTGAACGCTCACGAATGATAAGATTTCCTTGCTTCACCACAGCCAAAGCAAGTACACATTTTAGGCCTGTGTGATCATGGAATGCATTTTAACAGTTAAATGTAAGAACTTTTCTTCTTCCACACCAGGGCATTGTCTCCTATAAACTAGGGCACAGCCCAAGGATTAAGAAAAGTCTTCTATCATCTTTTTTTTTTTTAATTTACCTTTGCATTCCCTGCTTTATTGGTCAAACATATTCTACTATACCCATTATTCCCCCTTCTCTCCCCTTTATTACACCCATACCTTTTGTCTTGCTCTTACCTTCCTCTAGTAATTTCCTTCCCCTCACCTCTCTCTTGCCTTACTTAATTCCCGTGTCTTCTTCGCTCCCATCACAATCAACTTGATAATGGTCCAGGACGGATTAAAATGTTGTCATCTCCTCATCTTCTGGTGTGTGGTTTAGTCTTCATATTCTATTAGAATGAGACACCTATAACAAACATTTTAAGACCAAGATGCCCAAGTTGTGTTCTTGTACTCCTTCCTTCCATTGTGTATTGCCATACTGATGTCCTCCTTTCTTCTCAACACTTACTTCCTTTGACTCGTGTGTGATGTTAAACTACGCTTGATAGAGTTCTATGGAAACATCTGGCAGGAAGCTATGAAAATCCATTTGCTGAACAGAAATAAACAAACAGGTCAGTGATTTATATTTTAAATATAACATTTTATTCAGTTCATTAAAATTGATTACAGAATATTGTACTGTATTGTCTAAAAAATTCTCCTGTGTGGCAGTGCCTTCATTTCTGCGTATCATGTATAGTAGTGTGGAGCGCTGTATTCTCCAGTAGTTCCTCTAGCACGGCCCTATTGCTGAGGATTGATGGCGGAATGTGAACCTCCTCGGTGAACACAACCTGCAGACCAGACATTTTTAGCATTATTTTATGGAAAGGGAATACCTCGGTGCATTTCTGTGTACTATGAGCAAAGGAATATTTGAGCATAAGCTGTAAATTATCCAATTGACAGCAATTTACAAGATGTCATCATTCATATCGATCTAAATCTTTGCTTCAGGCATTGTTATCTAGCTAGCAGAGATGATATAAAATTCATCATTGAAATCCTACATATATCCTACACATGGAAATATCACTAGTGGAATGGTATAAGGATAATCCAATGGATATGCAGACAATGAGTCACAATAATGTGGCTGAAGATAGTATGACCAAACCACACACCAGAAGATGGAGAGACGACGTGTTGTTGTAATACCTGCTTGATGGGGTTCTGGGAGTTGTTATTCTCCCCAAGCCCAGCCCGAGGCCAAGCTTGACTTGTGAGAGCTTGGTCCACCAGGCTGTTGCTTGGAGCGGCTCACAGGCCCACAACAGCCCGGTTGGTCCGGCACTTTTTTTTAGATAACAATCTAGGTTTCTCTTGAACATGTTTTTTCATCTTCTGGTGTGTAGTCCGGTCATCCAAAGGGTATATATATTACTGGTTAAATAGCCTTTCCTTTCCCCATAACTAACGAATGATGTATTAATGTATCATATGTTGTTTGTGTCTCCCCCTTTTTTGTAATAATAATAACAAATAAAGTTTGGTTCTCACCCAAACTTTCTCATAGTAGCTTAGGCCAACCTATAGCACATTGGGTGCTGCGCTTCCAGCATGTCAAATATATCTATTTTACACGACATTTAGACATTTTCAGGTGCAAAAATCTTAGGTATGGAATGTACCAAATTGTTGCAAGCAGTATATGTTAAAAATGTTTACTGTGATTGGTACACATCGGCAGTGTCTTTGAGTGCACCTCTCTATGGAACAGTGAGCACTCTGTCTTATTATTTAAACTCGGTCCTATAACCACTTCACATTAGTGCAATATCTAGTAACACAAACTGAACTACCTGTATAATTCTTTATCAATTATTGAATTTCATTGGATTACTCACTCCTTGACAACTCGAATCAGGACAGTCAGGATCGTCGTCGTCGGAGTCTCCAGCTTCGCGAAGTCTCTGGAGTAGACCGTCCCCCTCTAAGACAGGTCGTAGCCATCTGTAAGGTGAAACTTCTCTAGAGTCATCAAGGATGTAGCCACTTATACCATTCTGATAAGGCTGCTAAATATGGGGTCGTTAAGTACACATATCCCCCCAATACAGCATAGGCAATTTCCAGATTTTACTAAATTATTGTATTTACCACTAAGATGTACCCATCATTTACAAGAATAGTGTGTGGAAGGAAGGGCAAGAACTATCAGGAGAAAGTGCCAAGCCATTACTACTATATAGCACTTGGAAGGGATCAGGATAAGTATTTGGGATGGGACGGGGGAAAGGATTGGTGCCCAACCACTTGGATGATCGGGACTGAATGTCGACCTGCATGAAGTGTGACCGTCGCTCTACCGTCCCTCCCAAATGATTAATGAAACCCCACAATAGGTTTCATCAAACATTTATTTTAATGTGATATTCAAGTGGTTTGTGGGGAAAACAATCCGTGCAATACAATATATACTGTACTGTACTGTACTTCATAGTGGACCATAAAGATGTATCTTATCTGCCGGGAAATACTGTACACAGTACTTTATATCATTTTTACCCAACTATGCAACATTTGTCACAATTCACAATAAACTTTCACACAACTTTTAACCTACGATGATAGTTTAATTGCTAACTACAATGGTCAACAATTTTCAAAAGTTGTTTGCTTAAATGATGAAAAAGAGCCGTTTATCATGTATCTTGACGTGCAGAAATCAGATATAATAATTAAAATTGCTGATTAGCCATTGTTTTGTGTGTGGGTGGTAGCAAAATCTCGCTCAATTCAACAAATGGTAGATACTGGACGTTTTTCTCCCAGGCTCCAATGATGGACGGCATGGCTGTCGGAAAATCTGACACCATTTAATATTACATACAATTGCAGATAATGCTGCTGCATTGTATAAACAAGTTACCCATAGAAATGTAGCTTGTAGTGGAGTTTCCGTCTATAGAAAACGGGATATCATAGCCACATACTATTATAATTCACCAGCTATTGTGTTGGAATTATTCTTAAATACAGTACATTAGTCTTTGGACTTTTACCATCATAAAAACATCTTATTTTAATTAACTTAATTATCAGAATCAAAATAGAGTAAATGTGACCCTTCTATCAAGTTACTGACATCTCTACAAAGTAGGGAGTAGGGTGTGGTCCATTGTTGTTGTCACCACCAGGCAGCCATGGTGTCACCTCCGAGACGCGTGGAGCGAATTTGGCTCCTATCATTTCTGGACAATGTCGGCCAGTAGCGTCAATAGTATGGAGTGTCAGCCATTATTTAAGACCAGAGGCGCAAGAGAGCAAATTCAGCTCCTATTATATCTCTTGGACAAAGTGTTATGGGAACCAAAGGTCTACCATCATCAACACGCAGTCAACAATAAACAAGTTAAGTGTTCTGCCGAAACCCATTTATCTATTCATTTTTGGCCATTAATGTCTGTAGATAGGGTGAGCCGGTTAGAATACGAAATCGCCTCAAACTAAAGGTAATTAAGCCTTGGTCTTTATATGGTTCAAGTACAGTGTTTTCTCTGATATAGCTGTCATTTAGGATTCTGGCTTTATAGCAAGCGCCCTTTGACAGGTACAAGACGAGGAGGCATGCTTTATCTACCAGTTACCAGGGTGATGGAAGCTACCTCACACGAGGAAAATTTGGTGTCTACATCCTAGTTTTACCTGGAAAATAAGGCCGGCTGTACAAATAAGATAAGGAACCTATTCAATGTTTAACAATATATGTAGTTTAATACTGTAGTTTGGTTGGCTGCATATATATAAATTTAATAAACCCCCCCTAATGTGTATGAATCAATTTGTGAGATTATTGCAGAAATACAGTCCACTCAACATCATACAAATTGCTATCGAAGTATATAAATTAACGTAAATATAAATTCTATATAAATTCATATAAGTTAAATATATATAAATCTCACAGGTCGGTTCCCACAATGGCCAGTCTCTCATGACATGGTGAGAATTTCTTGCACGACTATCCCATTCATAAAGAGAGCAGCAGGACTGTCTCCCCACCCTGCACACCCATCACAAGAGCAACAACCTTCATGTCACCACTGATATTGGTCATCATTTATGCACCTCAAAAGCTGCTTCATGGTGTCATAGGTTTCCCTCATGTGGGCTGCATAACCCAATGGAATTAATGGCAAAACACTCATATTATACAGCAAAACAGCTTTATGACTTGTCTCACATAAAAAATAGTTAATCAACAATTTTAATCGTCATTTCCATTCTCAGTGACTCAGAATTAATCAAAATTGACTTAATTTGATTCAGAAGCATTTTGGGTGTAGATCAGCAAGCTATTTTAATACTAGTTGAACTAATTAATATAATTCTACCCTCATAGAGAAGACGAGACTAGTATAAACCATTAACCTACCGGACATCTTCATATAGTGCAGGATCAGGAACATTTACGTGGTTGACCAACACCCTATGTTCTTCCATTGTATCCGTCCTGCTCAATACTTGCCCGCAGAAATAGCATTCACTCTTGGCTGTCTAATGAGAGCAAAAGTGAAACTGAACAATATTATTGACTATTTAATGGAAGAGACATTTCAAATTCGAAGATGACTACAAACTTAAGAATATCGGTAAAAGAGAAAACGTTAAAGCTGTATAATGGGATCGAACATGTGCCCTTCGACTCCCCAGGTCTCCGGTGACAGGGATGTGGGTTCAATCCCATCGCCATATTAAGATCTCATCAGCGGTATATCATGCTTTTAGGATTTCATTGTGCAATATTGTTTAGCAATATTATTTAGTAAATAATATCAACAACACTTGATATTATTTACATTGCAAAAATGCTTATTTTTCCTCCTTGACAAACAAGTTTAACTAACTTTTCTGTAAGCCTTAGAGAGGTTATATGGGCAGGTTTAGGTAATCCAACTTCCATCAAGAGATCAGCAGTGACAGCTCCAGAATTTCTATACAAGAGGTACGTAACACTTTAAATTCTCCTCCTTGACACCACAGGGAAATGCCATGTCCAGAACACAACATTTCTCTACAACTGAAGCCTCTGGAGACATCAGTGCCCATGAACCCTTCAGTGTGTTACTTCAGTGTTTTCTTTGTTTACCAACCTGTTTATGACAGGAGAGTAAGCATGTGTAAGAACTTGTCATTTTCACAAGATATTTAACTTTAGAATGAACAACAACAAACTCCTACAAATACTGCAGCATGACTAACAATGTTGTTGCACATGCTGCACTTGGCAGATTTTGTCCTATTCATGTATTATTATTATTACAGTACTGTACTAACATTTATTTGGAAGGTTTATTGGGGAATGGGGGCCGAAGGTTAAGGGAAGGGGGAGGGCATGGAGGTGCTGACAAGTATCCAAGGTGCCACTCAAGATCAGAGAAGCTTAAAATGAAACACATTAAACCTCTAATATATATACCTTATATCTGATGTAGTTGATAAGCTTGACTTGGCTATAAAATGAAAGATCACTCATTACTTCAGTAAAATCAAAACAGTGCAGAGCTCGCATGTGGGCGTAGACCTGCGTGTGAGCGTAGTCTCCGGACGCTGTGTACCGGCAGAATAGGCACATCACCGCACCAAACATTTCTCCAATTTCTGCCCCATTTATTTCCTCTCTTAATCTGGAGTCATTCAGCACCGAGTTACTGTGTGATGAGATGTCTTCTGGGACGATCATCTGCGCGATTTATCATTCAATCGTTATTAACAAATATATCAATTAAATTTTTATAGTAACATCGTACAGTATTGTCCTATGATTTTCATTTAACATGTTTATATTTGACTTTCACTGGAAAATAACATTATTAATTGCCTATAATATTACAAGATGACAGTAACACATTGCAAGAAAGTTGTGGCCACAGTCAAGGTTGGGCGTGCACCCCGCTGCAACCAAAGTTAGCCGGGCAAGTATCAGGTGTACACATGCTTCGGATTTCAGTGATGATGGGCGTCAAGAGTACTAAATACAGCCTATAGCTATAAAGGTTCAAGATGCGAGGGATAGATTTCATAAACACTTAATCTGTGGCTATAACGAGTCCCAGTACATTATGGATACCCTTCGTTAAAACATTTGTGTGAAATGCAAGACCTGGAGGTATTCTTCTTTGAACTGTGCCATATTCTTGGCTAGTTGGTGACTTATTTTTATCATAGTAGGCCTTTAATGTACTTTATTAATAATTAAATAAGGTTGTGTGTAAATTATCAGTGACATCAAATTTGCAGAGAGTAGAGCTGTAAAAGCGGCTAGGATGTCACGAACATCCTTATCCTGACCCCTATGAAGTGCTATATAGTCGTAATGGCTTGACGCTTTCTCCTGATAGTTCCTTTCCCTTCCCCATAGTCACTGATACGCAAGCATGAAGCAGCAGATGGGCCATGTCCGAGGTGTGCTGGAACAGTGATCGGGCACACGAGTGAGAGAGGGCAGGCTAGCCCACACCCCAAGCAACCTCAACTGCCACATACCGTAATAGTGAGCGAATGCATCACAGTTAGGGTGTTTACCCTTGGGCAACAATCTTTTGCCTCTTTACCTCATGGTACATAATTATCTTCCAGAAAGTGCTCATTTTGTTGTATTTAGCTTTCTCCGTTTTGGGTTAATCATGATGCCCAAGTTCCCTCTCACTGCAGTGAGACTGCCAAATTCTACTCTTGGCTTCCCATAGGGCAGAGAGGGGTCTTGGAAGCCTCTGGTACATCTCTCTACACTTGGCAACACTAGCATTTAGCTTGGGAAGCCACTGGAGGTCATCCTCTCAGTAAGGGTGCAGTTGAATGCAACTTTTGGTAAAGCACAGCACCTGCTTAAGAGCTTATGGTACCAACATCAAAGTACCATCTTCGGACATCAGGCTATAGACTCCTGAACTACCAGGACCAGAAACTGGTCCCTTTCAGAGAGATTAGGGAATGTGTAGGGTCAGAGATCCACCAAAAACTGAAGTAAACCTCTTGGTCAAAGGCATCAAAAAACAAACGGTTGTTCCATGAGAAATTTACAACTTGGGCAAACAATCCAATCAACAGTTTGACCAAGTCAAGAATACCTGTACCCCTCTTCCTCAGTTGCCACCTGTTACCAGCCCAGACCACCTAAGTATCCCACCAGCCAGCCACCTTCTTACTATAGAGCCGTCACCATCAATCCTCATCCCACGGGGAAGAAGGGGCCAACAGGGCAGGAATGCTAAGTTTCCGAGGTGTAGCACCTCCCTTAGTAACACCCTGGAACGTGCTCGCAACGATGCCTCAGAGAAATGACTTTGCCGAAACGAAGCACCGAGGGAACACGTGAAAATCGCGCTTGGAAGAAACCACGAGAACGATATAACCAGCGACACTAGAGTAACAAGAATGAAGTAACTAGCCTCAGGGGAGCAACGAAATCAAATTAACCGGCCAGACAAGGGCAGTGAGAACATGTCCACACACCTGTATGCTCTTCATCAAATAATTTCAGGATGGGCAATCACTGCCTTTTATCTGTGTCAAAAATATTAACTTAATATTACACCTTACCACGTCACTGACAGACGAATAACGCGCAATCTCGGCATCGTTCATCTCATCATCGCCAAGGTGGCAGAGCAAACCATCATTTTCTATAACTGGGATATGATACCTGTTAGGATAATAACAAAAATAATTATAAATATATATTCTATGCTATTCATACAAACACAAAACTAAATATTTCCCCACCATCTTCCATCTTGATACTATCTCACCATCTTCCATCTTGATGCTATCTCGCCCTCTCAAACGTCACTACCCACACATGTATCGCCCCCACACACATCACTATGATATTGCTGGGAGCTGAAGGTTTAACTCGTCATTATATAAGTGGTAGTGTGAGGAAAAGGTTTGCAAGTGGTAGCCCAGATATCATAAACATATCGAGATCAATTATAGAAAATGAGGTGATTATTTGAGGGAGAAAAAAAGAGGCATACGAATTTGGGAAAGTTTAGAGCAAGGTCTATCACACTGGAGCAGACTAGAATAAAATACAAAATGGCTGATGCCATTGGCACTGAAGTATCAACAAGAAAAACTTCAAGGGGTTCACCGAGGAAGAACAAAGAAAGGCTCTTCCACTTCAGGCAAGCCCCATCCCACATCAAGCTCCACCTGCAAAGAATGATCATAAGGCCTAGCCTGGAGTACCCTTACATCCCCCTGAAGCTTACCAACAAAACCAACATGCTGAAGATCCAACAGGTCCAAAACAAAGCACTTCGCTTCGTGGCGGGCCTGTCGCTGGCGAACAGGGTAAGAACAGACCAAATTCATGACTCTCAACATGATGCCAATGAACACCAGGCTCAGCTACCTGGCCAGAAGGCAGCTGTACCGCATGAAGCACATGTATGTCCCAGACCCCGAAGATCCCCATGAAGCAGTAAACACCACCAGTGACTACAAGATCCATGAACCACCACACACAACCACAAGAATCACTCTCCAACAGTAAGTGATCAGACACATCCATGATCAGGCCTTTCCAAGAATACTAAGTGGCCTGCCAGACGACCCAGATGAGTGGCCCATCCCGGACTTGATTTATACCTAATAAAGAACAAATAAATAAATAAAAAATAAACAAACAAAAAAATAACAAAAAACCTTTTTTGTGCTACCAAAAGAGTAACTACCCTGATGTTGCCGAGATTAATCTCCTGCAGCCAACACCAACGGCTCTCGGGCTTCCAGACACCAGCTAGGACACAAACACTAGCCACCCAGCCAATGTACTGACAACCCAACATACCACATACCCAAACAAATGACACACACATATCCCCGTGGTAGACAGCCCACCGAACTTTCAAACCTCCTCTCTCTCTCTACACCCGCATCCTCTTCTAGAATTTCATCTCCCCATCCCTCTACCTCCCCCACCCTTTCCAAACCCTTTGGACATCAAAGTGAAAGGGGTTTATGAGCAGAAAGTTGAAAATCTGTTAAAAATTCACCAAGGAAAGTTTGTGTCATTGGAGAAATTGAAGATCTTGAAAGTAAAAGCAACTTTTTACAATAAGGCAATCTGCAGGAAGTTGCCAGCTTGACAGCTAAGGTGAGGAGACAGCAAAGACAAAAATGGAACTAGTCAAAGGAAATGCAACATGGAAAATGACGGGGCATGAATGTTAAGAAATAAACAAGACAGATATGAACAAGAATTGAGATAAAGACTAGACAAAACAGGAGCTAGGCAAAGAATTCCTAAGAAATTCTTTGCTTAATTTTGTACCATCAGAGCCTCAAACTCACAACCACCAAAGAGGAGTTGAAGTGAATGAAATGTTATTTTCACTTGTTATGGTTTGCAATTTACAACTGGCACGTGGATCACCAAATACCACCAGACCCGTGTGACACCCCCCAGAAGAGGTTCAGAGTCCCAGTTGGATCCCAGTGGTGTATGTCTGGGACCCTCTCTTATTGTCCCAGTTGGGTCCCAGTGGTGTATGTCTGGGACCCGCTCTTATTGTCCCAGTTGGATCCCAGTGGTGTATGTCTGGGACCCTCTCTTATTGTCCCAGTTGGGTCCCAGTGGTGTATGTCTGGGACCCTCTCTTATTGTGAGTGTTTGTAGTCAGGTCGGTAGAGTTCCTGTTTTCCGCTTTGGTGCTTATAAATTCAAGGCTCTGATAATGCAAGGGAATGAAATACTGTATTGTTCCATGCCACAAAAATGGTAACGGAAGACCCCGAACCTCCGTGCAGATTGGCGTTCAATTCCCGATTGTCCAAATAGTTGGGCACAATTCCTTTCCCCCAACCCATCCCAAATCCTTATCCTGACCCTATCCAAGTACTACGTATAGTCATAATGGCTTGGCACTTTCCCCCTGATAGTAAAAAAATAAAACAAATATAGAGGGTCAACCAACAAGTCCCACACTTGTCAATCATTGTTGACAAGTGTGATACATGAGCAAAATTATCGAAAACCAAATGGGTAGAACACCTAGAGAAATGATATAATAACAGACATGTCATACGGTTTTTGAATAGGAAAGTCCTGTGTAAGAAGTCTCCCTTACTCTGAAGGGAAAAGTGAGTATCGAGCAGTACTCAAAACGACACTGTACAAGTCATTTGAATAGTACAAGCATTGTGACTTGATCCCTGGATTTGAATATTATCATAATCCATTTTATCTTTTTCTACCCAACACTACAGTTCTTTGATTTTCCTCTCTAAACATTAGGTCGTCAGACATCATCATTATTTCCAGATCCTTTACATAATTCTTTCCTACTATGGGTAAATCTCATTCTGTCTTATACCCTGTACTTTGTTTAAGGTCTGAATTTTATTCATACTTGGACTTTATCACTCTTAAACATCCTGTTATTTTCCACTGCTCAATCAAAATCTTATTAACATCAGTTTGTTTTCACTGTCTTCTGTAGAAGTTATTTTCATGCTGATTTTTGTGTCATCTACAAAACATGACACAAAGCTGTGATTTGTATCTTTGTCCATGTCTGATACAGTACTGTATAAGAATAAAGAAAAGTGGTGGTGCAAGGACTGTGCCTCGAGGTACAGAGCTATTCACTGTCTAACCTTATTTTGTTTGACCGTTACTCTTTGCATTCCATATGACAGGAAGTTGAATATCCATAACCCTACTTTACCTGTTATTCCTATGATCTTTTTATAGGCTTCATGGTTACATTTATCAAATGCCTTTGCAAAGTCTGTGTATACTACATACACATTTTGTTTTTCTTTTAACCCTTAGACAGCAGCTATGGAAAAATGGTCATACCAGCCTATGAAAAAATAATATGATTAATTTGTATGCAATTTGTAAGATTTTAAAACCTCAAAGTAAATGAATATTTATCGTTTCACTAGGGAGGAAGCGCTCTGCAAGGCACCGTCTGGAACAAGTCATCGCCTGGTGCTCCATTATGCCGATGCTGCCTGTTTTATCCTTGGACATCTCACTGATTGTTTTATTAACTTTTTTCTTGATTTGCATCTACACAGAGCTATTACATCCATATTTGCATCATACATGTAAAACTCGAACAATAATTGTTTAAATGGTCATGTGACGATGACCGCATTTGCCTAGTAACATTCATTATGATAACTGCACTTGTACCATGAAATGGTAGCAGAATTTTTTTTAATGGGTCAAGGTAAACTCCATTACATCCACATTGACCTTATATATCCATATTTTGCATCATATATGTAATACCCTGACAATAATCGTTTTAAATCACCTTAATCGATGCCCAAGGTTTAATGCTTCTGTGATCTTATCATAGTGGTCAAGTAACTGCAAAAAACCTGATCTTCCCACAGGAGAGTGATGGTCTCACGTCATGCAGGTCGGCGTTCAATCCCCGACCGTCCAAGTGGTTAGGCACCATTCCTTCCCCCCCCCCCCCCATCCCATCCTAAATCTTTATCCTGACCTCCTTCCCAATGCTATAGTATAGTCGTAATAGCTTGGCGCTTTCCCCCGATAATTTCTCCCCCTCCCCCCTCCCATTGTAGTCTATGTTGACCTGGGTTGTGAAGGTCATTGTTCTCCATAAAACTGGCAATCCAACTCCTGATCAGTGAAAAACTTTCATTATGTGTGATGTTAGTGCAACTGGACTACAAATTTTAACCAATGCCTTGCACCCTTCCTTGTATAGTGGAAGTATATCTGGTGATTTAAGTTGTTCTGGTATCTCCCCTTGTATCCAGGCTCTTTCCCCCACATGACACCGAGTGCTCATGCTACTGACAGTTTGCATTTCTTTATATAGCAGAGAAATATTATAGTACTGTACTGCAGAAAACACAGTAGTTTTGCAGGAGCTTACCGAGAAAGATTCCAGACACGCTCATCAGGCAAACTGTAATGGTTTGATGACGACAAGTGCTGCTGCAGAAGCTCCAATGTGCCAAACACAACTTGACATTTCATACAACGACGTTCAACCATCTGTAATTTGGTAATTATGATTAACATGCTTCTCAAATGAATATAAATTCATTAAGAAAATGTCAATTCTAACTTCCAAAAGCAGAAATACTGTAAGAGCCCGCTAATCCGGACCCCGTTAACCCAGACCTTTGGGTAATCTGGACACAATGAAGTCCAAGTTTCGTTGGCCAAACTTCACCAAAATCAGACAGAAATCCGGGTTACAGAGAGTTTCAGCTGGGTTACTGGATGATATCCGGAGACCTATACTTACCAGAAGAAACCTTAGCACCTGGCAATCAAAACAGACTTTGCCAATCTACCCTAACCATGTATATTTATGCCTATTTTATATGGAAATATGTATTATATTTGCTGTGGTACAAAAATATTGTCAATGTTAATTTTGGACCTTCCCACTAAAAATTCTTGCTAATCCGGATGTGCAGCTTAACTCAGAGAAGGACGAGCCACATATAATCTGGACCAGTAAACATCATCTGTGTCAAACATCATTTCTGTGTCAGAAATGAAACTTTTTATTTTGTGAAAGGAATTAATTTTTTATGGAGAAACTGCAACGACAAAGCCAGTTTGCCATTGTTGGGGACGTGAAGCCTGTCAAGGTGATCCAGGTCTCCCATGGCCAACAACAGACCTCCAGGTTCATCCTCGGTACTAGGATGATCTTTGATCCCCCACCCGCTGGGCACGATATTCAAGAGCATCGCCAATCACTCGGGTAATGTCAATGTTTATTCAACGTTGAATTTATGTTGATAACACCGAGTCAGTGCACGAAGGAATCACATTAACGTGATGTATCAACGAGAAAATCAGTAGGAGCTGTGAGGTGGATTTGAACCTATGCTCTGGGCACTCGCAAGCACACGTCTTACACCGCTACACCACGACATAGCCAATGTGGGATTCAATTGAATCCTCTCGAGATCACAAGGCTTCCACTGAAGCCTACCGATTTTCTCGATACATCATAATGTGATTCCTCCGTGCATTTGAAGAAAAGCGTAGGAGGTAGAATTCCTAGATTACAAGCCACAGTGCATGGGGCAATGTGTGAAACCCTGTTTAGGCTTTGGCAGAAGCCTCAGGACCCCTAAACTCTAGGGCGGTCCCAAGATTGAACTAGGTAACTGAAGTCCTGGGATTGAACTGAATCCTCTAGGGTCTAGAAGATTCAGTTCAGTCCCAGGTTGCATTAATTTTGATCATGTTGTGGTGTAGTGGTTGAAGGCGTTTGTTTGGGAGTACCCAGAGAATAGGTTTGAATCCTCCTCACTGTGCCTACTGATTTTCTCGTTGATTCAGTGTTGAACCAACATTACTCTGATATTGTGCCAACTGGGCATTTGCTCCTTGCCTCTTTCAAGGGGGCAAGAGGGATTAACGAGGTCAGGTTAGGGCCCTTGTCCCTAATAGACAACCTCACAGGTGGTTGACCTCACTATTGCATGCAATAATTATCATTGCACAAACTCGGGGAAAACTATCACAGAACCAACCCAGAATATATGTTAATACATAACGGGTTTTAACTTACGCATGACCTTGTGTAGTTGACAATTTTAACTTGTTCGTAAAAGCCAAATTTCTTTGTGAAGTGTTCAAAATCAAACTTGTGGTGAAGCTTCATGTGGTGAAAGAGTCCATTACGAACCTGAAATACAAAGTAAGAAAAATATTCAAATGATCACTGAAGGATGTTCAAGGAATGATGCATTGCTGTGCCCTGTTTTCAGGTGATGAAGCAACCCGCCCTCTCCAATAGTACACCGCATCTTCATGTAGAAATTCCCAAGGCCAGAAACTGATGTACTGTACTAAAAATCAAAGCTTAAAAAAATTGACAATGTCCCGTTTTCTTTTTGTGGGCTCCCGGTTTGGTTTGGTAAATTTAGTACATCAGTTTAGTGACGTTGGGAATGCTTGAGAGAGCAGGATGCATGAAGGGTGGTCAAGGAACACATCCCTGTGTGTTGTTCCCTGGTTATGAAGTGTAGTCACGGAACACATCCCTGTGCCTTGTTCCCTGGTTATGAAGTGTAGTCACGGAACACATCCCTGTGCCTTGTTCCCTGGTTATGAAGTGTAGTCACGGAACACATCCCTGTGCCTTGTTCCCTGGTTATGAAGTGTAGTCAAGGAACATATCTCTGTGCCTTGTTCCCTGGTTATGAAGTGTAGTCAAGGAACACATCCCTGTGCCTTGTTCCCTGGTTATGAAGTGTAGTCAAGGAACACATCCCTGTGCCTTGTTCCCTGGTTATGAAGTGTAGTCACGGAACACATCCCTGTGCCTTGTTCCCTGGTTATGAAGTGTAGTCAAGGAACATATCCCTGTGCCTTGTTCCCTGGTTATGAAGTGTAGTCACGGAACACATCCCTGTGCCTTGTTCCCTGGTTATGAAGTGTAGTCAAGGAACATATCTCTGTGCCTTGTTCCCTGGTTATGAAGTGTAGTCAAGGAACACATCCCTGTGCCTTGTTCCCTGGTTATGAAGTGTAGTCAAGGAACACATCCCTGTGCCTTGTTCCCTGGTTATGAAGTGTAGTCAAGGAACACATCCCTGTGCCTTGTTCCCTGGTTATGAAGTGTAGTCAAGGAACACATCCCTGTGCCTTGTTCCCTGGTTATGAAGTGTAGTCAAGGAACATATCCCTGTGTGTTGTTCCCTGGTTATGAAGTGTAGTCAAGGAACATATCCCTGTGTGTTGTTCCCTGGTTATGAAGTGTAGTCAAGGAGCATATCCCTGTGCCTTGTTCCCTGGTTATGAAGTGTAGTCAAGGAACATATCCCTGTGTGTTGTTCCCTGGTTATGAAGTGTAGTCAAGGAGCATATCCCTGTGCCTTGTTCCCTGGTTATGAAGTGTAGTCAAGGAACATATCCCTGTGTGTTGTTCCCTGGTTATGAAGTGTAGTCAAGGAGCATATCCCTGTGCCTTGTTCCCTGGTTATGAAGTGTAGTCAAGGAACATATCCCTGTGTGTTGTTCCCTGGTTATGAAGTGTAGTCAAGGAGCATATCCCTGTGCCTTGTTCCCTGTTATGAAGTGTAGTCAAGGAACATATCCCTGTGCCTTGTTCCCTGGTTATGAAGTGTAGTCAAGGAGCATATCCCTGTGCCTTGTTCCCTGGTTATGAAGTGTAGTCAAGGAACATATCCCTGTGCCTTGTCCCTGGTTATGAAGTGTAGTCAAGGAACATATCCCTGTGCCTTGTTCCCTGGTTATGAAGTGTAGTCAGGAAACATATCCCTGTGCCTTGTTCCCTGGTTATGAAGTGTAGTCAAGGAACATATCCTGTGTGTTGTTCCCTGGTTATGAAGTGTAGTCAAGGAACATATCCCTGTGCCTTGTTCCCTGGTTATGAAGTGTAGTCAAGGAACAATTCCCTGTGCCTTGTTCCCTGGTTATGAAGTGTAGTCAAGGAACACATCCCTGTGTGTTGTTCCCTGGTTATAAGCAAACAGTTCCCCCTCCTCCTAATTGTTCCATTTTTACGATACCGAAACCAACATTTCACATTTAAAATGTAATGAATAGCAAAATATAAAGCATCATAATATTGGCATTTTCTATGCATTGATCTCAAAAGGTTAGCGGGGGCAATTTTGGGGTTGCCTTTGGGTTAGGCAAAATGAAAATTTTTTTTTGTACAATGTGGCAAATGAGAAAGCTGCCTGCACGGAGGGGTAGCCAAGTTAGCCAAGTTAGAATATATGAAAAGTATTTACACACACACCCAAGATAGGCAGTTTCCCCTACTACGAACAGGTTACGTTCTGAACTGTTCATTTAACATTTGTTTGGAACCTGGAACAAGGATTTCCCATAACCTCCATAGGAAGATTACACAGCCCTTGAGTATGCCTACATAACCATCAGACCAGTCACTTTACACCATTTCAAACATACGTATTTCACCTGACAGCGTTCTCGTGATAAGCACACAGTACAAATAAAATAATAAACGCATCCAATATCAACTGAGGAATCATTACAAAACATAGGAAGTATCCAATAACTGTACACAAATGTTAATAAGTTATATCTTCACACATGCTTCAACCCGTCCTCTTACTAGTTATGTACATTTTCGCTTGCATGCACACCAAGACTAAAAATCGGCTTACTAGTAAATTAAATCAACGTACTGTCCTGTTTCCGTTTTGAGTTCTCTGGCTGAGCCTGTTAGGTTAGGAGGGACACTTTAAATTGACCGTTTTCTTGATGTTTTGAAACTTTGGAAAACTTGCTGCTCTCCTAACCTACCAGAGGACCCAAAACTGGCTGCTCTCCTAACCTACCATGGGACCAAAAACTTGCTGCTCTCCTAACCTACCATGGGGCCCAAAACTTGCTGCTCCTAACCTACCATGGGACCCAAAACTTGCTGCTCTCCTAACCTACCAGGGGACCCAAAACTTGCTGCTCTCCTAACCTACCATGGGACCCAAAACTTGCTGCTCTCCTAACCTACCATGGGACCCAAAACTTGCTGCTCTCCTAACCTACCAGAGGACCCAAAACTTGCTGCTCTCCTAACCTACCATGGGACCCAAAACTTGCTGCTCTTACCTACCATGGGACCCAAAACTTGCTGCTCTCTAACCTACATGGGACCAAAACTGGCTGCTCTCCTAACCTACCAGGGGACCCAAAACTGGCTGCTCTCCTAACCTACCATGGGACCCAAACTTGCTGCTCTCCTAACCTACCATGGGACCAAAAACTGGCTGCTCTCCTAACCTACCATGGGACCCAAACTTGCTGCTCTCCTAACCTACCAGGGGACCCAAACTTGCTGCTTTGGGTCCATTCATTTGGAAAATAAATTTCCATTGTTTTTTAAAATTACAATACTGTACAGGGATTTTTGGTCATAATACTTAAGAGCGAAAAGCGATGTAATTTGTAAGTGGACGGGCTGCATGCTTTCCCTTTTTTGGGGACAGAAGCATGTTGGGTTCATTAATGCATCCCCAGGCCAACAACTCACCTTCTGTAGGATGCTACCCACAACAGCTGCCCAACTCTCGGGTAGTACTTATTGCTAGGTGAACAAATGAATCAGGTGTAAGGTCTCATTAGAAAGGAAACATGACCAAAACATCTTTGTCCTGCTTCGAGAAATGAACCCAGAACCTTGGCTGTGGAAGGACCGTGCCGACTACTGTGCTACTCGAGCCTCTACATGAAGCAACACTAACCTTGCTTGTTGTATAGTGGCAGAAGAGACAGGTAGTAGGAAGTGTGTCATCGTCTCTCCAATCAGTCCACAGGTGTTCGTCATAACGCCTTCTCTCCACCCTGTCGCTGGTGAAGCTCTCCGTGTCACTTTCACCATCGAGGTCACGTTTGGCCTCTTCCCAAGGGGTTCCTGGCTGCAGAATCAGAAATCTTTAGTCATTACTTTACACATTATCATGCCAGCATTCAAATTCAGTTACATATTTATTATCCTTTAAAAGTAATTGTTTACCTAATACTATTTATCACACTACCGACTTAAATTATAATAATAATAATATAATAATAATAATAATAATAATAATAATAATAATAATAATAATAATAATAAAAAGGACGAGATTCTTGTTACTGTTCTTAAACTTAAAGTCTCATAACAATGTGGTTCCCTCCAGATCAGTCCTGGGACGACTAGCAGATTAT